>JASDDO010000018.1:240230903-241466466 GCA_030015575.1 Agapanthus africanus | reverse complement strand
GTCGAAAATAACATTTTCGACGCTTCGTATCTTGCGATACGAGATTGCTCTCCATACAGTTCTTTTGTTTGAAGCAATATGGATTCCATGTCCATATTCTCGTGCCTCCTCTGATGTTCGTTGTCCATCGAGGCAAGCAGGAGGCATTTGGCCTTCGCGCTATCAATCTCCCAAGTCTTGCGGATTTCCCTTATCCGCGACGCTGGAAGTTGGACCAGGGACAGGGGGAGCTTTGGTGGTAAGAAGATACCCCAGCTTGTCGTAAGTGATTGCTATCTTGACATTCTGAGCAATCTTTGTAGTTTGGCCCCTGTCAGTTTGTTTTTATCTAGGAGTAACTTAAGTCCAGTCATGTTGATTGGTCGCTGCAATTAGGAGAGAGAAGAAGAAACACTCAGCATGATGCTCTTGCAAGTTTTAGTAGTGGTTTTTAGTTTGTCTAAACAGGATGGCTCCCACTGTTTCTCGAATCCCTCCTCAAACCATAAAGGAAGAATTAGCCGGGGATCAATCCCACCGCATAATACTTGCTTAACCGTTCAGCCAGGCCGGTGTCGGTACTTCGAGGGAGGTTTTCAACGCTTTCGCGAAGTTCCTTAATTAGAGAACCTCTTTTCCTGGGGGCGTAGCCCCGCTAACACCTTTCTAGGCACCTACTAGGTTTATAGCATTGATCGTTAAGTGAGAAATTTCCCGAGGAGTAGCATATACTCACAGTAGGATCGGGATTCAAATATCATTGCGTGACGAAACTGAAGGAATCCTACAGAATCATCACACTCCAAATGGTATGCAATCTAGCAAGTTTCAGTACTTATGAAACTCCCGATGTGGATTTTTGCCCCATGCTCTTATGACCTTGACTTTGGCCAAAATATCATAAGTCACATGTCAAGTTCTACCCGTCATTATCCAGGTTAATTGGATCCATCCGTACCTACCCTTGACTTTGGCCAAAATGGCAGTACGACTGTCCCAAACCAACGCATCTATCTATGCTACACATGAACACCCAATAGCTACCAATCACTGTGCCTTGACTTTGGCCAACATACACAGCTTGAATACTATTGACTATTTATGTGAAACGACGGAGGGCTACGGATGGTTTGGCAAAACCGTGAACGTAGTGAACTTGATATAGTCGATGGAACGAGATAGCTTTTAAAAGGAGTGGCTCAAGCTCCGTATTTAAAAGTTGTTTTGAAAAGAACCCGAGTGGTTTTTCGAAAGTGTTCCAACGACTTTAACTTGGTTTATTATCTTGCATTAGTTCTTTTAATGCGTGATATTCTTGCATTAGTTCTTTTAATGCGTCCATCATTTAATCCTACCATTGCAGAAAACAACCAAAATATGACGTACGCTTATGCCATTCGCATTCGCCACGGGGCCCCGTCATTACCCGTTAGGTTACTTAACTAACGACAGATGCGGGGGCTGGGCTAGCGCGTCTGTAAAACATAAGCAACGCCTAAATAATATCTATATAGATATACTGCAATGATAAACATTTCAGATCACAGATGAATACATTGGATATACTAGGAATCTGTAATTCGTACGAGCCTGTAACGAAAGACAAATTACACGGTCGCGGTGAATAACCAAATACCCCACCCAAGACCCTACGGATGCGGCAAACTACCCGCCAAGTACCCGAAGCGTAGTAACCTCCCCTCATCTCCTATGAGTAGGCCACTCGACACTTCGGCATACCCGGTAGTTTGTGCACCCCCTCCATGGGTCTATCCTAGGAGCAAAAACAGTAAAAAGAAATTATACAATGACGGCTACAACCCCCGACCCGGTTGTGCGGCCATACAAATAATTATTACATCAATTTACAATTACAAGAATTGAAAGAAAGAAAACTCTCGTCTCACAACCCCCGGCTATTCACCCGCGACAAGTCCAACATATTCATATACACCTTCCAGCAACATTACAGATCACAGATTTGTATAACCCCCACTAATCGACATATAGCGATTAGTAGACGTTCAATACAAATATCACATTACAGAAAAACCCGTTAGCTAAAGTCTTTTAGAAGTTCGATCAAAAATACGGATTTTCGGGACCCCAAAGTAAATTTTCGTTCTGGAAAATCTGGGTTGAAAATATATTATACCAAAAATCCCAAAATACCCCCACTAGTAAACTGCAAAAAAGAAAACCCCTGACCGAGTCAACTCGGCCAGCGTTTTCGCGGCGGGAGCGTGCTCCCGCCGCGGAAACGCGGCACTTTGATCGAGTCAGGGGTCCAAATTTTTGCAGATCCTTTAAAAAAGCCTGAGTCGATTTTAGGTGTGATCCAAAAAAATTTTCCAGTACTTTTGAAATCGACAGAAACTTGAAAAACTTGGGGTTCGTTTTCGGGACTTTTCTTTGATCGATCATCTAGTTACTTGCTAACATGTTAGATAGAGTTTAATTAGCTCTGATTACCACTGTAAGTCCATGCTACCTCTCCACGGTACTTTCTGGGAATGCGGAATTGGTAAAAAACAATTTTTACGGAGGTGGTAACATGGACCTATAACCCGAATCTTGGTTAACATCTATCTAACAACCTAACTATGAGTTTCTAGCTACTCGGTTAGGGGGTTATACCTTGCTTGTCTTGAACTCCTTCGTCTTCAAGCTCCGGTGGTGGTCCGATTGGCTTCTTCTCGTCGTCTCCGTACGCGAAGATAGATTCCACCTGAAAGCTCCAACCTTTAGCTCCTTCTTCGTTCTTTGAAGAAACTAGTTCACTTGGTTGCTAAACCTAGTGAACTAGAATGAGTAGAGAATACTTTGTGTGGGATTTTATCTATGGTTCTTGATTCTCAACTCATGAGACAAGAGAACCATAGATTAAAGAGAGGGAAAAGAGCAAGAGGGTGAGAGCAAAAGAGAGCTCAAGAACAGAGAGAGAATGAGCAAGAAAGAATGAGGCTCTCTTTTGTCTTTCACCCTCTCATAATCCAAAGTCATGATAACTCATCATACTAAAAAAGTCTTATGTGATGGTTTGAAGCAACCATAACCATATCATTTCATGCACTCATTTTACACAAATGAGCAAGCAAGAAAAAGTCTTTGCCATGAAATGATGGCTATGGTTATCATGATGGTCAACTAGTCAAGCCTAGTCAACCGGTCAACAAAAGTCAACAAGTCAACAAAGTCAACAAGTCAACAAAGTCAACAAGTCAACAAAAGTCAACAAGTCAACAAAGTCAACAACCATATCACCATAATACTTAATTAATATAATAGTTAATCACATATCATATTCTCATTAGGGTTGAGCAAAAAGTCAAATAGTCAACGGTCAACTGTCAACAACCCTAATGAGAATCCGCTGCCTCTGCCTCCCTGTCAACTGTGCATACACACCCGCATCCGCGTTCCGAGGAACATGAATGCACACTGGATAAATCCAATCCCATAAGGTACACTAGGATCTGGCTTAAACCAAAGTCCGCTAGTGTATACTGTCCGGACACTGTACGTGCACAAGTGCATCGATGTGACCGAACCCTGTCGCAAAACCATGCGACCTGTCGCAATACCATGCGACCTCTACTCTTTTTCCTAAAGGCGAAAAGCTTTCTGTGTGGGACTCTAAAGACTCGACACTACGCTGGCAGTAGGTTTAACCACAGACCGCAAGCGGCACTAGCTGTGCGTAACGGTCCCCAGGTAATGCCGACAAGAAGACCGACGAAGCGAAACCCATCTGAACTCCTACTGAGCCTGAGTGTGACATTCTCCGTACAGTCCGGTCTGTTCGTCTGATACATCGCATGGCGGGCCTAGGGGCGGTAAACGTCAGTCCCCCAATAGCGGTACAAGTCGTGCCGGAGCGAAGCCCAAAACACCCTGAGATAACACTGGAAACCTACCAGTATATCTCGTTTGCCCTGGCCAGGGACTACTCGTGTAATGGCTCTCCTAGACACAGCGCGATGTCAACCCCCAATACCGGGAGAGACGAATCCTGTCTAACCGTCACTGCCTCCAAGTGCTTCGGGACTGCACCCAACCACTACCTGTTTGCACGACTCCTTTGAGCCGTGGTAGGGTAGTGATCAAAGTACAGTGGGAACACACTCGAGGCGAAGTGACAGTGTCAAGTCAGCGGACTAAGCTGTACTCATGTCACCTGGGAACTGATAACTGACGATAGGTATAATACCAACTAGTCAGTTCCCGACGAGTCCTGTCCAGTGTACCCGTAACCTAACGAGCACCCGCATACTATCTCAAGTACGACGTACTGACGGCTGTGGGACAGACCGTCTCCCACACTGGGATGAGAAGCGCATGCGCTGGTCTACTCTGGAGTATCGATGCCCTGTCTCGATAGTCCTGCGACCAGGGACCTGCATAAGGATGTGCTTATTGATTACCCAGCCCCACTAGTGTGACGGCCATCACATCGCTGGTAATCAAGCAAAGATCCTAAGGGCTCTACTAATGTGTATAGGCGATATACAAAAATAAACACATGTACACATTGAAGTAGAAACAAACCAAGTAGCATACTACTATTTTGAGCAAGATTGTATATACAAGGTGAATATCCCAAGCATCCATTAAGTAATATACAAACCAGTATGATACAGTAATGGCCTCTAGGGCATATACACTAACAATCGGGGTCTCGACCGTATACACTAGTCTACTCTGGAGTATCGATGCCCTGTCTCGAAACTCCCACGACTAGGGACCTTTTAAGGATGTGCATATAGACCCCAGCTCCCACTTATATGATCGCCCTCATACTGCTGGTAGTCAAGCAAGAATCCTAGGGGCTCTATCAACGTGTAATAGCGACATGTCAGGTCACCTAAAGCAGTACACGATAATAAAGATAAACCAGATAGCATACTATCATCTTGAGTAAGATTGTCCTACCAGGATAGGTCCTCCCTTAATCATTGCAATCACGTGCCTGTGATCCAATAATTGACTCTGAGGGCACTATCTCCAACAATCTCCCACTTGCACTCAAGGCTAATTATTGCGATGTCGCATACTCACAGCCCGTGTGATACCGAACACCCAACTCCTCTACTAGTCAGTCTCACAAAGCCCGTTTGCGAAGCTATTGCGTTCGAGGAATAGCCTCAGTGAGTGGATCCGCGTTGAAGTTTCTCTCTATGTCTCTCTTAATCTCAAGTTCGCGGAGAAAACCATCTCCCGAAACGAGCAATACCTGTCTTAGAATGTCTGGATGTCTGATGGGACCTAGCTCATAAATGAACTCCAAATCCAAACTTCTTAGACTGTATCATCAACTGAACTTAATCAGTATCCAGCGCCATGCCTCCCTCAGTATCTGCTTGGATCACCTGCCCAAAATACTGCCCCTCGTCAGAAGGAAAACTATAACTCTGACAACCTCCTTGTCGTCTAAATCACCTTGGAAGCCTGGAATGATAACTGTCTCCCGAATGAGGCTGTCGTTATCATATCCCTAGAACATCCACTTATGTTCTAAAACTGTTTCCGACTGTTTCTCCAGGATTGGATCAATATCAACTTATTGCATCTACCGCAAAAACAACATCTGGTGTGGTACTTGACATCTCATGATTGACTCAATTGCCTAAGCAAGTGATCTGCCAATCATGCACATCCCTCTCTACTTTAGTCTGTAAGACACCTTTAGAGAGGGTGACTCCATTATCTGCAAGTACACTACCGTGCCAGGAGTCGACCATTCTGAATACTCTTAGAATGCTGTCTAAGTACCCTGATTGGGAAACCACCCAAATCTAGATCTATAGATCTAGTAACCAGAATGTCAGATATAATATCCAAGTCCTGTGTGGAGAAACCACTGTGTGACGACCAAAGTATAACCGATCGTAGTATAGGAATGTCACTTCCTACTCTGTGTATGTCATCCAAATACCAGGACATCACACCCTACTACCTTCTTAACAGATCCATCCCCTATTCTGATGAAGTCAAGCCTATGACTGTCATGTCAGAAATAGATGATCTATCTCCGCAATATCTGCTTTAGTCTATAAATAGACATAAGCCACCTGTCCACCAATGCTTCCGCTGCTCCCACTGACTAAGACAACCCTCTGGAAGAGTCATATAGACGCACACTTCTAAAGCTAGTTTAGAACGACGCTATACTCATCCTCCCGCCGGGTCTCACAGTCTGGAACAACAGCAATGGCAAGTCTGGGTAAACAAGAACCTCCCTGCCACCGTCCTTGAGCATACCGAAGTACCTCTCGGGTGCCTGAGGTTACCCACTATATCTGCGGAGCGGCCAATGGAATGTCAAACCAGATTGAATCTTTAGGTTCCTATCAAATCTTTAGTAATCGTTTGTGGTTCTGGAATCACTTCCAGTTCTACCATACTCCCAATACTGTTTTCTGAAAAAATCCATTTTTATTAAAACTGTGGCGAGTTTAGAACAATATCACTATTGATCTTCCAGATGGTAGAAAGTCAGCCTTCATCATAGCCTGGGTCAACCCACAAACAGCCATTACAGAAAGCTTGCATTGAGTTATCCAGAGTCTGGTTTTAAGCATAAGCCGGACAACTCCCCGTACCTTAATATCGTTAAGATATGAACTGTTCTATATCCAATATAGAACCAGAGGCACTGATTTAATTGAACCAGATTCAAATCATGCAGCTATCTCCAGTGCATGTCAACTAAATGGAAGAAGGCCGATCAGCGTTACTCAACTTAGGAATGCTTCCAATTATGAGTAACCTGAAAGAGAAGCAAGTTCTCTTAATCATTACTATCAACTGAATACCATACACAAGTATCTACATCTTCGATCAACTTGAAGAATACCGATACTTGCAACACCTGGTTCTCTACTTTATTCAAATACCTATAACTTCTCAAAATTCGGACCCTGTGTTTCCACGAAACACCTGTCTAAAAACTAGAGAAGTCATAAGTAAACAGAATATAGTACGAGGACCAACCCCTCTGTCCTGATGGACCCTGGACAACATACAATACTCTGTATAAGTCCCTTGAGTCTGATAACTCATTCACTGTGTGTCGTAGGTTGAAAACTGTACTTATGGTTAAGAAGAATTACACCGCTGTTTAATGCTCCTTACCTAACCATCCACTGATATAGGTAAATGTCACGGATATAATTTCAAAAAGGTATATCTCACTCTATAAAAATAGACGTCCAGATATATCAATTTGAAATTGGTGCATAACAACGGATATTCAAAACCAAATATTTGCCGACCGGCAAACAACCAAGGTGACTTCCTCAAATATCACCGATTACAACGAATCCCGATATAATGAGGATGATCACCCAATTCCCAGTAACTTACTCCCATTCATCATCTGTAAAACCATACAGATGTGAGAATCAAACCCGGTAAATACATACCTTGGAGTAAGTATCTAATCGGGAAATCAGTTTTTATTTAACAGTACACAGTGAAACTGAAACATTGAAATGTTTCGATGGGGTATCCGGGTATTCCTAGTAATGCCTCTTCCAGATTCACGACTGTAACCGTACAATTCTTTGCCACCTCTCCAAATCCCTTTATATGTCTTTAGTCATTACCTTCTGCACACCCCTTTAGGCCAAATGGTTTTCTTCCTTCCCTACCATTCGGCACCAGCCTATGGTTTGGAAGAAGACTATCCAATAAGCATAATGGGTGTACTGTCCTAATCCTAGGAGCACTCGCAATGCGAGAGAAGGTGAAGATAAGAGACAACCGAATAAACCTTATTCCTATTTCTCCTGAACCAGAATCCATCCCCGAACTGGAACAAGTTCCTTTCGAGTTCGTATATAACCATACGATGGAGTATCCAATAAACTGTGGATCTTCGTAGTGATACGGAGTGTCCTGGAGAAATACAAAGGTGATGTGGGAGTGGTAACGAAAAACTTGGTTTGGTCGTGAATATCAGTCGTAATTTACTTTGCCCTCTTATTAATCCCTTGCTTTGTCTTAACTTAATACCTTCTGTACACCGTATAGGCTTAATTAGGTTTCTTCATTCCCTACCGGTCGGCACCTGCCTATGGTTTGGAAGAAGACTGTCCAATTTGCATAATAGGTGTACTATCTCCTAAACCAAGGAGTACTCGCAACCTGAGAGAAGGTAAAAGGAAAAGTCAACTGAATAATCCTATCCGTTTTCTCTAGAACCGAAAACCATCCTCGAATAAATCCCTTCGAGTTCGTATATAACCATACGATGGTTTTGTCCAATGGAAGTGGACGTTCGTAGTAATACGGGGTGTCCTGGAGAAAAGAGTAAAAGTAGGAGTGGCAATGAGGTTAGCGACTCTGGCAATCCAAAAGCCAGTGTTAAGAAGGTTCGGTCAACTT
This sequence comes from Agapanthus africanus, assembly GCA_030015575.1. Lineage (NCBI taxonomy): Eukaryota > Viridiplantae > Streptophyta > Magnoliopsida > Asparagales > Amaryllidaceae > Agapanthus > Agapanthus africanus. The sequence continues at coordinate 241,458,099 of JASDDO010000018.1, read as the reverse complement.
GGTCACTGAGTCATAGTCTTAGGGTCGGGTCAATGGTCGCTGCCAAAGAGAGAGAGAAAAGAAACACTCAGCGTGCACTCTATCCTAGATCAGAATGGTTACCAATTTATCTAATCTGGAAACCTCCCACTGTACCGTCCAATTCTTCTCCAAACCCAAAAGAAGAATTAGTCGGGATCACCCGAGGAGTAAACCAACTCATCAGTGGGAATCGGGATCCAACTATCATCGCATGATAACGTGACGGAATCCGCATACGCTATCACACTCCAGAAGGTATGCGCATATCTGGCAAGTTTCAGTTCTTTTGAAACTCCCGATGTGATTTTTGCCCCATGCTCTTATGACCTTGACTTTGGCCAACAAATCATAAGTCACATGTCAAGTTCTACCCGTTATTCTCCAGGTTAATTTGAGCCCACCCGTACAAGCCCTTGACTTTAGCCAACAAGGCTATACGACTGCCCCAAACCAACGCATCTATCTATGCTGCATATGAATACCCAACAGCTACCAAACACTGTGCCTTGACTTTGGCCAACAAACACAGCTTGAATACTATTGACCACCCATATGAAACGACGGAGGGCTACGAATGGTTTCTGGCGAAAACCTTTAACGTAATGAACTTGATATCGTTGAAGGAACGGATAGCTTTAAAAAATATAGTGACGAAAACCTTTGCTAAAGAGGTCACTCCCGGTGAAGGGATCTCGGCTCTTTCCCCGTAGAATGAGGTGCAGGATATTCCAACTGAATACCACGATGCAAAACAAAAGTGAACGTCCTTGCAATAACAGTTTTTTGAAAAGTGTTCCAACAACATCAGATTAGGTTTGTTTTTAACTTGCATTGATCCGAATCAACGCAGTCCCATCAATTGATCACACCACAAAGAACGAAAATATACTGATGTACGTATATGCCATCCGCATTCGCCACTGGGACCCGTCATTACCCGTTAGGTTAGCTAACTAACGACAGAGCGGGGACTGGACTAGCGCGGATGCAAAACATATACAACATCTACTAATATATATACCAATATATTATATTCGCTCAAGGCGTGATAAAAAATGCAACATCACAGAAATGTACAGCATCACAGAACAATACAGATATCTGGGATCCCCGGGTTTCACAGAGCCACTACTGATACCCGACGTTCCCCTGGTCGTGTGGATAGCCTGTGCAATGAAAATCCTAGACCCCTACGGGCGCGGCAAGTTACCCGCCAAAAGCTGAAGCGAGGCCGCCCCCTTCAGCAATGTGAATGGACCACCCAGCACTTCACGGAATCCGGTAACTTGGGCACCCCTCCTGGGTCAACCTGTACCCCCTACGAGTGCGGTGAATAGCCCGCCAATTCTAGAGTAAAACCCCCTCCGTCTCAATGCCATGAGATGCGGGCTTGTTGCCCTCTAGAACCCGGCTATCTGTACACCCCTCCGCGGGGTAATCCTAGTACAGAAAGTAAAATATACATACAACGGGTACATCGACCGCAACCTGGTCATGCCCTAAAATAATAATACAAACAGGCAGTGACGGCAGTCCACATGTCGGATGCTCGCCCCGCAATATCAAATGTACATAATACAACAAAACTATACTAGCATTGCATCCAGGCTATCCCCCACGACCAATCCGCAACATCACAGCAAAATCACAGAACATCAACGTGAAAGTCACGTTCGCAAATCCGTCTAACCGGGCTATAGCAGTTAGACAGGATTTACCGATCAAGTGACATTCACGGTCGCAGATATAATGTAAATACCGTGAAATAATGTGTTTAAAATATCCGATCGATCAAATTTACCCAAGTGGGCCCCAAGCAATACTGTAGCAGTTAAAGAAATTCTGGGCCCAAACAAAGTATACCAAAACCCCTATTTTCAGCCCACAAGCCCACTGCGAAAAATTGGTGACGTGAATCCAAATTCCTGAGGCGGAACCGCGGCCAAAGAGGGGTTGTGGCCGCGGTTCCGCGGTCGTACGGAAGGATCAGGTGACCAAAATTCTACAGTGTTCTTAGGATTCCCTGCACATCATTCTGCAACATACTGAAAAATTTTTGGACTCCAAAAAATTTCGACAGAAACTGATGTGAATAAAAATACGGTTTTGGAAAATTGTTCGATCGGAAATGTAAAACACATTAGACAAAGCTAGACTATGTTAACGACGAGGCTCTGATACCACTGTAAGTGCACGGCGGCGCCCCGGCCTCCATCCCGAGGCCAAATGCGGAAGCGATGATTAACTTTAATTTTTCTTGAACCGGCACCACCGCACACTAAAACCCCGGATCGGGCCATTAAACTAGTCCTAGCTAACTACAAGATGGGAAGAGAGATATACCGAGTGATCCGTGTCCTCCGGTCTTCTCATCGTCGTCCCAATCTCCCGCGGAATGTCCGGTCTCCACATCCTCGCCGGAAGGGCACCACGTCGCCTGCTTCTTTTACGGGCTCCCGCCTTTATACCGAGGCAACTCGGGCACGAAGTTGGCGAGCCGACGTGCCTAAGGTTTGCTGTAGAATGTGTAGTGAGCTATTTGTGTCTCTAGGGGTTTAGGGAGTTGCCATTGGTGGAGGATATGAGATAAGCTTTTGGAGAGGAGCTAAAAAGACTTTTGCCTAGCCAAATGAGCAACAACTTCACCCCACCAAATTGGGACAGCCCCTCTAGGAGCTTGGCCGGCCACAAGAGGTGAGGGGAAGGAGAGAATGAGAGTGTGTATCAAAAATGAGAGAGGCCACACAATAATGCATGAGGGAATCAAATGAAATCATGAAAGAACAAGATCACAAACACATCCACACTCAACCACAACCATCATCAAACCACAAGTCAAACCATGATGACAAGAAGAAGTCAAATGGTGATGCAAGTATCATGATACAATAATATGCAAAGACCCCCTCCACAAATACTTATTTGCACAAATGCAAATAAGCCCTCCTCCACCAATCTTCGGCCAATGAAGGATACAAAGAAATATGGCCGAAACGGAAAGCAAACTGGCAACTCCAGAAAACTGGTCCCGTAATAAATTACAGGAAAACCCCGATACTGTGTATACACACCCGCATTTGTATTCCGACCGAAATACAAATGCAATGAGACAAAATCTACACTGTACTATACTAGGATCCGGCTTAAACCAAAGCCGGCTAGTAATATCCGTCCGATCCTGATCCGTGCAATACCACACGTATCTGATCGAATTCTGCCATATATCCATACGGCCTCTAGTACTGACCGTCCGATCCTGATCCGTGCAATACCGCACGTATCTGATCGAACCCTGCCATATCTCCATACGGCCTCTACAGTGTTTCGCCCGAAAACTTAAGCAGCTGAATGTGGGGGACTCTAAAGACTCGTCAACACCTTGGTTGTGGATTTAACCACTAGCATGTCAGAGGTATAAGCCAATACGTGATGGGCTACCAGCTATTTACCAAAAGGGACGTCGATGAGCGAACTCATCCTGACACCCTACTGAGCCTGTCAGTGACAATATCCGTACAGTCCGGTCCGTTCGTCTATGAGCATCGCATGGCGGGCCTAGAGGGTTGGTAAAAGTCAGACCCTCCAAAGCGGTACAAGTCGTGTCGGAGTGTAGCCCAGAACACCCTGAGATACTACTGGAATACCTACCAGTAAATCTCCTGCCTCGGCCGAGGGCTTTGTGTAATGGCTCTCCTAGACACAGCGCGACCTCACTCCCAATACTGGGAGAGACGAACCCCTGAAGATCCGCTCACTGCCTCCATATGGCTCGGGACTGTACCCAACTAAAACCTGTTTGCATGTCTCCTTTGAGCGTGGTAGGGTAGTAATCAAAGTACAGTGGGAACTCACACGAGACAAATGACGATCATCAGGTCGATGAACTAACATGTACACATGTCACCAGGGAACTGCCATCTGACGTCAGGTATAAGACCAACTAGCATGTTCCCGGCGAGTCCTGTCCGGTGTACTCATAACCCAATGAGCACCTGTATACATCTTAGGTGAACCAACTGACACCAGTGGCTTGTGAGACCGGCCACCGCCCCTCGTCGGGGTCTCGACTGTATACACTAGTCTACTCTGGAGTATCGATGCCCTGTCTCGAAACTCCCACGACTAGGGACCTTTTAAGGATGTGCTTATAGACCCCAGCTCCCACTTATATGATCGCCCTCATACTGCTGGTGGTCAAGCAAGAATCCTAGGGGCTCTATCAACGTGTAATAGCGACATGTCAGGTCACCTAAAGCAGTACACGATGATAAAGATAAACCAGATAGCATACTATCATCTTCAGTAAGACTGTCCTACCGGGATAGGTCCTCCCTTAATCATTGCAATCACGTGCCTGTGATCCAATAATTGACTCTGAGGGCACTATCTCCAACATCCCCTACTGGGACGAGAAGCGTATACACCAGTATACTCTGGAGTATCGATACCATGTCTCGATAATCCTACGACTAGGGACCAAAATAAGGATGTGCTTATAGACTACCCAGCCCCCACTAGTGTGATTGCCATCACAACGCCGGTAGTCAAGCAAAGATCCTAAGGGCTCCATCAATATGTATTAGCGATATGTTAGAAGAAACATATACACATATTAAGATAGAAGCAAACCAAGTAGCATACTACTATATCGAGCAAGACTGTCGTAAACTCGTATATATATCCCAAACCTCCAAAATGTATTATACAAACTAGTATTATACAATAATGGGCTCTAGGGCATACATATCCAACACATACAACAAAAGACAAGAAGGGTTTAAAGTGAAAAATGGCTAATGCTCAATAATAATCAACACTTGAATTTAGCAAACCGGTCATATCACATACGACCTGACCAATAGAAAATCGCCCGATTAATATACGGTATCTCATACGCGTATTTAATCGGGTCCCCGCGCATATCTCATATGCGCACCACATCGTTTTGCCTGGACTAGGTAACTCCATTGTGGGACTCTAAGACTCATCAATACGCCGGCAGGGGGTGATGATCATATCAAGCACCTCAAGCCGCAAGAGATCAGCTAAACGTAACGGCCACCCGGGTATTGAGCGATCAGAAAAAAAATAAGCGAACTTGTCACAACTCCCATTGAGCCAACCGGCAACACTACTGTACAGTTCGGTCTCTTCGTCAGATATGATGCATACTGAGTCTAGGGAAGGTAACATCGACCCCAATAACTCAATAAGTCGTGCCGATGAATGGTCTATAACAGATCGAGAAACTACTGATAACACTTATCAGTAAATCTCAACAGCCCTGGCCAGGGACTTACTGATATAGCCAATCGAGCACAGCACAGCAACTCCCAATACCGGGAGAGACGAAACCCCTCCTATCGCTCATCGTCTTCATGTGTCTCAGGACTGTACCCAAAAGCCACCTATTTGCACGACTCAGTAGAGCCGTGGTAGGGTGGTAATCAAAGTACAGTGGGAGAACACACAAGACTCTATGACGATCTCGGGTCTACAGACTAACATGTACTAGTGTCACCTGAGAACTGTTATCCGACGATAGATATAATACCATATAGGAGTTCTCGGCGAGTCCGTCTAGTGTACCCAGTCACCACTGAGCACCCGCATACGATCTCGATGTCAAACATCAATGGATGTGGGAACATCCATCGCCCATCATATGGGTCTAGTATCGTATACGATAGTCTACTCTGGTATATCGATGCCCCATCTCGATACACCTACGACTAGGGACATTTCAGGATATGCTTATAAACTACAGACGTCCCACCAGTATGATCTCCATCATAATCACATTAGTTAAGCAAATATCCTCAGGGCTTTATTAGCATGTGTAACTGAATAAAAGCATGATCAAGTCAACATGTCAGATAAAGAAGAACCAGATGGCATACTATCATGTCGAGCAAGAATGTACACCGAATATATATATATATATATATATATATATATATATATATACATGTATAAAATACATCTATTATCATATAATGGCCTCTAGGGCATACATATATCCAACATAGAGTACCTGCAGGTGATAGAGTCACCCTTTCTAAAGGTGTCTTACAGACTAAAGGGGAGAGGGATGTGTATGATTGACATATCACTTGCTTAGGCAATTGAGTCAATCATGAGATGTCAAGTACCACACCAGATGCTGTTTTTGCACAAGATGCAATCAGTTGATATATTGATCCAATCCTGGAGGAACGTTCGGAAGCAGTTTTAGAACATAAGTTGATGTTCTAAGGGTATAATAACGACAGCCTCCTTCGGGAGACGGTTATCATTCCACGCTTCCAAGGTCACCTGGTTGACAGAGTGACTGTCAGAATTATATATTTTCCCTCTGACGAGGGGCAGTAGTTTGGACAGGTGGTCCAAGCGGATACTGAGGGAGGCATGGTGCAGGATACTGATTAAATTCAGTTGATGATACAGTCTAAGAAGTTTGGTTTTGGAGTTCATTTATGAACTGGGTCCCATCAGATATCCAGACATATTCTAAGACAGGTATTGCTCAATTTGGGAGATGGCTTTCTCCGCGAACTTGAGATAAAGAGAGACATAGAAAGAAACATCAGGACGGTTCCACTCACTGAGGCTATTTCTTGAACACAATAGTTTTACAAACGAGTTTTGTGAAACTGATTAGTAGAGGAGTTGGGTGTTCGGTATCACACGGGCTGTGAGTATGCGACATCGCAATAATTGGCCTTAAGTGCAAGTGGGAGATTGTTGGATATAGTGCCCTCATAGTCAATTATTGGATCGCAGGCACGTGATTTCAATGATTGAGGGAGGACCTATACCGGTAAGACAGTCTTACTCAAGATGATAGTATGCTATCTGGTTTATCTTTGTCATCGTGTACATGCTTTAGGTGATATTACAGATCACTATTACACGTTGATAGAGCCCTTAGGATTCTTGCTTGACTACCAGCAGTTTGATGGCGATCATATACGTGAGAGTTGGGTAGTTTAAAAGCACATCCTTAATGTGTCCCTAGTCGTGGGAGTTTCGAGACTGGGCATCGATACTCCATTAGTAGACTAGTGTATACAGTCGAAACCCCGACGAGGGGTGGTGGCCGGTCTCACAAGCCATTGGTGTCAGTTGGTTCACCTAAGATGTATACATGTACTCATTGGGTTATGAGTACACCGGACAGGACTCGCCGGGAACATGCTAGTTGGTTTTATACCTAGCGTCAGATAGCATTTCCCTGGTGACATGTGTACAGGTTAGTTTATCGACCTGAGATCGTCACTTGTCTCGTATGAGTTCCCACTGTGCTTTGATTACTACCCTACCACGGCTTAAAGGAGTCATGCAAACAGGTTTTAGTTGGGTACAGTCCCGAGCCACATAGAGGCAGTGAGCGGATCGGCAGGGGATTCGTTTCTCTCGGTATTGGGGGTGAAATCGCGCTGTGTTTAGGAGAGCCATTACACGAAGTCCTTGGCCAAGGCAAGTAAGATTTACTGGTAGGTATTCCGGTAGTATCTCAGGGTGTTCTGGGCTATACCCCGACACGACTTGTACCGCTTTTGGGGGTCTGATGTTTACCAGCCCCCTAGGCCCGACATGCGATACTCATAGACGAACGGACCGGACTGTACGGATATTGTCATTGACAGGCTCAGTAGAGTTTCAGGATGAGTTCGCTCATCGGTTTCCCTTTTGGTCAATACAAGGGTAGCCGTTACGTACAACTAGTACCGCTGACATGCTTGTGGTTAAACCCACTGCCAGCGTATTGACGAGTCTTTAGAGTCCCCCACAGATAGTTTCCCAAGTTTCGGGCGAAACGTTGTAAAGGCCGTATGGTTTTATGGCAGGGTTCGATCATATACGTGCACTTGTGCATGGATCATGATCGGACGGATCATATTAGTGGGCTTTTGGTTTAAGCCGGATCTTAGTATTAGATTTGTTGGATTACTTTAGTCTCATCGCATTCGCATTCAGTCGGAATGCGGATGCAGGTATGTATATACAGGTGAGGGGTATTCTTGTGATCAGTCACAAGTTTACTTTAGATGATGCCGTTCTTTTTATTGTCATAAACATTTGGGTTAATGTTTATATTGGTGGAAATTGTGAGTGGTTTTCATCATGAGGAGCAATTAATGTGGCATGTTCAATTTAGTGACTCTAGTCTCTTTTTTTGTGGACATGTCATGTTAATTGATGGTTGATTGTGTTGAAATGAGAGGTGGAGAGAGAGAGGGCGGCCATATGAAGTTGTTTGCTCTTGAGATTATTATGCAAGCTCTCATTCTTTCATCTCAACACAAAAGAAAAAGAAAAGCCTCTTCTTCTTCTTCTTCTTCCTCTAGCTCACAAGTTCCACCATGGCTTCATCTTCAATCTCCATCCATACACTCTCATGTGTTGAGAATCAATGGATGCTTGAGACAAAGTTATCACACACATTCTCTACATCACCTTGGACATGTCGGCTAGCAAACTTCATGTCCGAGTTGCTTCAGTTTGAAGCGGGAGCCCGTAAAAAGACTTCTTGACGTGGTGCCCTTCCGACGAGAAGACCGGAGATCGGAGATGCCGTGAGGAGTTAGGGATGGTGACTAAAGACCGAAGGATACGGATCGATCGGTATAGCCATTCTATATTCTTGTAGATTGCTAGTATAGTGTTAATGGTACGATCCGGGTAAAGGTTCAGGTAGCGCCAACTTTTAAAAAGTTTTTGTTCCGCATTTGGCCTCGGATTGACGGCTGGGGCGTTGCCGTAACCCAACACAATATCAATGCATTTTTGAACTACTTAATCAATTAAAAACCTTACATTATATATAGCATGGTGTAAGTCACACACACACCCATAAACCATGTATGAGCATGACACAAAATATTGTACACTAATATATATCACATATATACTAATGCACACTTGTGAGAAAAAGAAATCATAAGTGAGCTAATATTAGTTAATGTAACTTAATATGTCATATATATAATTATATATTAAATTATTAAATGAACACTTGATTTAATAATCCGGCTATATCACATATAACCGACTAATATCATGTGTATCAACTTATCGAATCAACACTTGATCCGATAACCCGGCTATATCACATATAACCGACCGATGCCACAAAACGCGAGAATATAATACGGTATCTCATACACGTATTAATCTCGGTCCCGCACACATCACATATGTGCTCCTACTCCATTTCGCATGAACCAGGAAACCACTGTGTAGGACTCTAAAGACTCGTCAATACGCCGGCAGTAGGTGATGATCATATCAAACACTCACAAGCCGCAAGTGGTCTGCTAAACGTAACGGCCACCTGGGTATTGAGCGATCAGAAGATCAACAAGCAACCCTGCTCATACTCCTGCGAATCCAATCAGTAACACTACCGTACAGTCCGGTCTCTTTGTCTGATATGTCGCATATCTCGTCTAGGGGTGGTAAACGTCAGACCCCAATAACTCGATAAGTCGTGCCGATATGAGGCTCATAACGGGTGGAGAAACTACTGATAACACTTACCAGTAAATCTCAGAAACAGCCTTGCCCAGGGACTTACTGTTATGGCCAATCGAGTACAGCGCAACATCAACTCCCTATACCGGGAGAGACGAATCCGCTCCTATCGCTCATTGGCTCTATGTGACTCGGGACTGTACCCAAAAACCACCTTTTTGCATGATCTCTTGACCGTGGTATGGTGGAAATCAAAGCACAGTGGGAATCACACGAGACTCTATGACGATCTCAGGTCAACAGACTAACCTGTACTAGTGTCACCAGAGAACTGCCATCTGACGTGAGGTATAATACCATCTAGGAGTTCTCGACGAGTCCGTCCAGTGTACCCAGTCTCCACTGAGCACCCATATAACATCTCTGCTGTCAAACACCAATGGGTATGGGATCATCCATCACCCATCTACATGGGTTGAGAAGCTATACGCTAGTCTACTCTGGTATATCGATGCCCCGTCTCGATACACCCACGACTAGGGACATTAAAGGATGTATTCACGGACTACCTTTGTCCCACTAGTATGATCCGCATCATAATCCAGGTAGTCAAGTACACATCCTAAGGACTTTATCAACATGTAACAGAGAGACAATCAGTATACATGTTGAGATAAAATGCAACCAGATAGCATACTATCATGTCAAGCAAGAAAGTCTTCCCTATGTATGTCCAAGAATCCACTATAATATACATCTCATGTATAATAATGGCCTCCAGGACATACATATAACTAACAATCTCCCACTTGCACTAGGGCCATATGTTATAGTATCTGTTGGGATTCCCTAGCACTTAATCTCGGGTTTAGAAGCATCACACATGTCACTTTAAAATTTTAGAGAGGTGCTAAGCAAACAAACCATGAATCGTAACTAGAATTTTAGGGTAACAATAAAAGTATCACTTACTACAAACTATATATCACTAAGTGAAGAAATTACAACCTTTGTAGACTTCCCTTGGTGACTCCTTGGACCTTTAAGAGTTTGAAACGGATCAATAGAGGCCTTCCTAGTCCATGATGATCCACCCAAAGTCCTTTTGCCTAAAGCTCCTTGCTTCACTAGATCTTTGAAAGAAGTGGAGCAAACACCCTACACAAATGGACTTGAGAAGTGTAGAATGATGAAGTGGTTTGTTTTCTCTATTCAAAACCCTTTCTTTTTTATCTAATGCACTCACTAGAAATCTTAAGAGAGCAGGAGAATTGAGGAAGAAGAAGATGGCAACTCAAGAGCTCAATGTTGTTATGAATAATAATAAATGAGAATCAATAATATATTTTAAATCATTCTCACTTGTAACCATGGGTTAATAAATATCTAGATATTTATTATTGAGTTAAAAAACCAAAAGAAAATTAATCCATGGTTATTTGTTAGGTGAAGTGTGGTCAAGTGTAGAGAATGAACCATGAACGAATTATCTTTTCTTTAACTCAAAATAAATATATACATATATATAGTCCCATGTGAGTCTTGCATTGCCATCACCTTTGTATCAACAACCATAACACAAAACCATGTATGTATGTATGTATGTATGTATGTGTGCATTCACATCATCATGTGCACATACACCCATTCATGCATTCATCCAAAGAAAAAGGGTTTATCAAAAGTGAGCTATAAAGTCAATGTTAAATCAACACTTGATTTAACAAACCAGTCATATCACATACGACCCGACCAATAGTAAAACGTCCGATTAATATACGGTATCACATACACGCATTTAATCGTGCCCGCGCATATCTCATATGCACACCACATCGTTTTGCCTGAGCTAGAAAACTCCTGTGTGGGACTCTAAGACTCGTCAATACGCCGGTAGTAGGTGATGATCACATCAAACACCCATAAGCCGCAAGCGATCAGCTAAACGTAACGGCCACCCGGGTATTGAGCGATCAGAAGAAAACCAGCGAAGCTGTCAAAACTCCCGTAGAGCCAACTGGCAACACTTACTGTACAGTCTGGTCTCTTCGTCAGATATGCTGCATATCGAGTCTAGGGATGGAATCGTCGACCCCAATAACTCAATAAGTCATGCCGGTGTATGGCTCATAATAGATCGAGAAACTACTGATAATACTTATCAGTAAATCTCAGCAGCCCTGGGCAGGGACTTCCTGTTATAGCCAATCTAGCATAGCACAACATCAACCCCCAATACTGGGAGAGACGAAACCCTTCCTATCGCTCATTGCCTCCATGTGCCTCGGGACTGTACCCAAAATCCACATGTTTGCACGTCTCAGTAGAGCCGTGGTAGGGTGGAGATCAAAGTACAGTGGGAGGACACACAAGACTCTATGACGATCTCGGGTCTACAGACTAACCTATACCAATGTCACCTAAGAACTACTATTCGATGATAGATATAATACCACATAGGAGTTCTCGGTGAGTCCGTTCAGTGTACCCAGTCTCCACTGAGCACCCGCATACAATCTTTGGTGTCACCACACCAGATGGATATGGGATCATCCATCGCCCATCATATGGGACAAGAATGGTATACGCTAGTCTACTCTGGAATATCGATGCCCTGTCTCGATACACCCACGACTAGGAACAGTTCAAGGATATGCTCATAAACTACATGTGTCCCACCAGTATGATCCGCATCATAAAGGTAAAATGCTTCTTTTCCAGCCTTATCAAGATCAAAAATGATGTATTATAGAAAGATTCTTCTTCTTTCTCTCCTATTGCCATGTTACCTTTTAAGTGGACCACTCTCATAGCAAGGAATGTTCCGCTGTGACGGGATAGCAAACAGCAAGAAAGCTCCAATCCTATGTGCACTGCAGTTTCTTGCTTTATTTGGAGGGCGGTGGGAAATACTGGAGCAGAACCATTCTTGGAGAAAATAACACTATACTTTCGTGAGGGCTTTATCAACATGTACCAAATGAGTAAGATGAATGATCAAATGAACATGTCAAGATAAAGTAAACCAGATAGCATACTATCATGTCGAGCAAAAAAGTCATCTATATACATATATACATGTCAAAGCATCCACTATACATATAATGGCCTCTAGGGCATACATATATCCAACAGTATCCAATACCCAACAATCAGCAGTGGTTGTAGTATCCCATACTCAACCATCCCATAAAAGTCTGTCTTGGGAAAAGGCCTTTGTGTGTAGATCCGCCGTGTTGTCCTCTAAGTCTACTCTCCTAACCTCGATCTCTCTGGAGATCAACCATCTCCATGATCAGGTGATACTGCCTTAGAATATGTCCGGATCACTGATGGGACGCGGATTCCTAGGCATAAGCCACTACTCCATTGTTACACAATGGTAGGAACGAAGTTCATCTCATGAACTTATATACACCCAGACTGCCTCTTTGGTAGTATCGTTGGTGGCGATATATCGATCCTTTATCGTCTAGTTTGCCACGATATCTAGCTTGGAACTCTTCCAACATACCGTCCTTCTACTGAGGGTAAAGATAATTCCTGTGACTGACATTCAGTCGACCTTACCACTCTGGAAGCTATCCAGTGATTCTCCCCAGGATCGATTGATACCATCTCACTACACCTAGTGAGAATCTTAACATCCACTTAGATCTATCTCATAGATCCAAAAACCCAGGATTTAGGAGGTATCATCTTGATCCTATATAGAGAATCCTTGTGTTAAGAGGAGATTGACCGAGTGTAGCATAGGAAACTCCTTCCCTATTAAGAGTATGTCATCCACGTACAATACGAGGAATACCACCATACTCTCTACTGCTTTTTTGTATATACAAGGTTCATCTACCATTTTGATGAAGTCAAACGCTTTGACTACCACATCAAAACAGACATTCCAACTCCGCGATGCCTGCTTTAACCCGTAAAGCAACTTGCACACATTTCCGCTGCTCCCACCGTCTATGAAGCCCTCTGGCTGTGTACTTATAGACGCTCTGTTCTAAATCAGTATTTAGAAAAGCAGTCATGACACCTAACCACCAGATATCGTAGTCATGGTATGTATCAATGGCAAGTAGGATCTGGATGGACTTAAGCATATCCACTGGAGAAAAGGTTTCATCATGAACCATACCTGATCGATGACGAGAACCTTTTGCAACAAGTCTAGCTTTGAAAGTCTCAACTTTTCCATCTATACCAAGTAATCTTCTCAAGATATATGTCACGACCCGCAGGGTACGGAACGTGACTGGCACTTAAGTTTACGAAACGTCTAAAGGCGTCCGTAAAATAAGTAAGCCAAAAGCCCAGAGAACAAAACCAATTAAGCAAAAGAGTGAAGAAAACCCAAACATTTGAAAGCAAGTTTATCAAATAAGTCATATAAAACCCCTTTTAAAAACAATACTAATTTTTCCGAAAATTTCGGCAGAGTCTCCTTTGTAAATACTGGCCCCCAAAAATGGGTACAACAAGAATATATGTAAAACCAACAAAAAGGCATCCCCAAGCGGGAGCTAGCTCTTCACCATAAGGCGGTCACAAATCCCACGCAATATAAATGACAACAAGCGTAATAATCATAAGGAAGCATAAGAAAACATCATGTCGACTCAAGTGAGCTCGACCCCAAAATACAGCATAAAAGTCCCCAAACCTCACAGTCTCATCTCTAGGTCAATATACAATAAATCTGGTAGAAACAGTAGATGGAGTACACTAGATACAAAGAATATACAAGGTGGTACAAAAATGATAACATAACCCACCTATGAGCAAATCTCGAGCTCAAGCAAAAGAGGCAAAAGAACAAGTGCGCCCGCCGCTACTGAACTGACGGAGCGGACCTGCAAAAGACTGTGGCACAACGGGGGTGAGTTGCCAACTCGTGAGTAATAAATAACATCTACAAAGGCTATCGTATGCATGCACACAAGCATCCTAGCATCTATAATACAGGTATGACTGGATGCACTAGCAGGTGTGTGTATAACATCAGTGTACTAATATGTATGCAACATGAATATCTGAGGTCTCAATAGGTATATATAAGAAATATTTTATCTCTTTTTGTTTTTGAAACTCTTTTAGAATGCCAGCATAATGTCAATGAATCAACGAAAATCGGTGTCCAGCAACGACACCCAAAAGCTGTCTCAAATCTCATAAATGTATCTCTGGCCTCAGCCGTCCGGCTGACCCATCTCAAATATCAATATCTCATCATCTAGCGGCCACGGTCGGTATCCTCTGGATATCCGCCGTCCCAAACAGTCACCGGTAGGTAATCCGTCCCCTGCCAGGCTCAACGTCATCACCACATTCCTCTTGCCCCGGGGTACCTTACCGGGCCCACCATGTACCTGTGCCGGTTCCTCCACTCCTCGACACGGATTTCCAAATCCACAGCAAACTCATGGTGGACGACACTTACATCACTAGAAAACCGCAATTTACATATTTTAAAAAAAATATAATAAGTTTAGAAATTTTGCGGCTTTCCCCCGAAATCCAGCAATATCATAAAATCTCAAGAAATCCTCATAAGTGCATATATCAATGATAATGAATGCGTATGATATCAATAATCAAGTTGCGATGTGTGATTAATATATTAAGCATGAACAATTAATATGATGAAGTACATGCACATGAATAGCAATACTACGGTTTCATTTTTTAAAAGTTATCTAGTGTGGTGGCATGGCAATTACCAGGGTGTGTGTGTAAACATGAATAGTGCTCGTGCTGCATATAAAAACCCTGGTAATGGTGCAGGTGTCCTATGAAATGGTTTCGTATAGGTATGTCAATATAATGCATGGATGCAGCAAATAGTCAGTTAAGTATTTCACCCATAATTACTAACATTACTAAGGATTTGTAAGTTACTAAAACTATCGGGCGGCTTGCGCCATCCAACGATAGTCCCCCGTAGATGTTACATCTACTCACCGGAATCCCTGGCTAGCTGTGTCCAATCACCGCTTTCCCCTTTCGCGCCGCGTCTGACGTCTCCACGACCGAACCTGGAATTTACATCAATACCAAATATAAGGTTACATATCAAGAACGACGCAAAACCCCAACGAAACTACTAAAGTTCGCTAGCTAGGTACAACGTGCACAAAGTGCGCGGAACACACGCGAAAATCGCAAAAACTGCCAAAAAAACGCCGATTTGGTCGCCCGGCAAAACTAAAACCCGACTACCCAAAAATCCGCACTCACGCATCCTAAAAGTCGTAGGACAAGCCATTACAATCATCAAGATATCAAAAATAATTCATCAGATAATTTTTATACAAAACTAGTAAGCATTTGCATTCCAAAATCGGTGCAAAAATCGCCGATTTGCGATAAAACGACTACAATAAAGCATAATTACCCAAGCACACTACAAGCAATCTACAAACACTAATTACAACACAATAGCAATGATTCCAATCCTATTTTCCATAACCACCAATTCTTGAATTTATAACCTAGCAAAATCCAATCAATTTCCACACTTGAAAACTTAATTTAACACAACAAAAGCCCACATAAGAAAATTAATTTCTTAGATTAGGTTAGCAAAATACTAGATAACAATTTAGGTCTAAACAACTAAATAATGTTTTCTAAACCCTAATCAACTCATTTATCAAGCTTCAAATACTATTTTCCATACATAAACCTTCTCTTGAAAATCCTAAAACAACAATTTCACACTTCTAAATTTAACTAAATTAGCATAATTGAAAACTACATAAACAAGGTGATCATATAGATTAGTTAATTAACAACTAGATTAACTAAAAGACAAGCTAATTAACTAACATGGCTTCAAAACCCTAGTTAAACAAACTACTCTTTTTTTTTTTTAAACTAGATTAGAAATTATTTAACTTTTAACACTAAACCATGCATTTAAAGGAATTTAGCAACAAAAGAAAGTAACTTTGATGAGAATTATACCTCACTTGAGATCTAGAAAGAATGGATTTTGCTCCAAATGATGGCCTCAAACACCAAGATCCAAGCAAGAATGGCTAAGGATAATGATAGCATAAGGATTTTGTTTGGATTTTTGAATAAAGTGTGGATTTTGATGTGTTTTCTTGAAGAAATTGAAGGAAAATGAAAAGAAAAGAGAGGAAGAAGAGGGTGTGCAGGTTCCGGCCAGTATTGAGGTGAGGGGGAGGGTGTGGGCAAGTGGGGAAAGTCAAGGGTCAAGTCTCCAAGTCAAATGCACCATACCTTATTCATTTTAATTAAAATAAATCCATAAACAATCCCATTTTCACACAAGAAAGAAACCAACATAAGAGGCCAGAAATTTCTGGACTTGGTCAGGGTTGGGCTGTCCAAGGGCTGAGGGAAAAGAGAGAGGGGTTTTACAAAAGAAATTTTATGCAAAAAGGCCCCCTACAACTCAAAAATTGCAAGTTTTAGCTCAAAATTCAATAAATTCGTTTCATATCACAAAAATTTGTTAAAAGTCAAAATAAATTACTAAAAATTTATGTTATCACTAGATTTTAATTATCATAATTTTAGAGATTAAAATTAGCCCGGAAAAATTTGTATTTATCGCTAATTTAATGTATTTTCTTACCGGCTTAAAATAATATTAAAAAAATTGAAAAATTAGGGAAAATTTTTAAACGACCAGAATTTCATAATTAACTCATTAGCTACTAAAAACAAGCAATTACCTATCCATTTTAGGTATAAATAGCCCTAAACTGCAAAATAACAAGAAAGACGGTTTTCGGAAAAATACCGAATTTTCACCGAATTTCAGGAAAACACCAAAACGACTTTTCAAGACGCTACAATATACTTGCTCTTGATGGGGATTTAAACCTTCAGATAAAGCAACCAAAGTCCATACTTTGTTGGTGTACATAGATTCCATCTCAGATCGCTTAGCATCTAACCATTCTTACAGAGTCCCCACTCTTGATGGCTTGCTCAAAACTAGTTAGGTCATCATCTCATGATGCAATCCTCGCTCCCACTTTCATAGAGAAAACCGAAGTATCTCTCAGGTTGGTGAGGAACCCTACCAGATCGGCGGAGAGGCTGAGGTTCGTCGGAAACTATTGAATCCTGCAGTTCTACCAAATCATCAGCTGTAGTTTGTATAGCTGGAACTTCTTCCAGTTCTACCTCATGACCACAAATTTCTTTCCAAAATAAATTCCTTTTCTAAAAAGGTGGCATGCCGAGAAATAAAATATCTTTTGTTCCTCGGTGTGGTAGAAGATATTCCCTTGCGAATGGTTGGGATATCCAACAAACTTCCACAGAACTGACCTTGCCTCGACCTTGTCCAGATTTTGCTTTTGACATAGGCCGGACAACCCCAAATCTTAACTTACTTAAGACATGGGCTCTTCCTATACCATATCGCATATGGAGTGGTAGGCACCTGATTTGGTTGGAACGCTATTCAATAGGTATGCAGCTTCACAAGTGCATAACCCCAAAAAGGAAATAGGCAACTCAGTAGTACTCATCATAGAGCGCACCATATTTAATAAGATGAGATTGCTCCGCCCCGATACACCGTTGTGCTGTGGTGTATACGGAGGAGTAATGCTGAGAGAGAATCTCATTTTCCTTTAGAACAGTCCAGGATCTCCATGCTTAAGTATTCTCCTCCCTGATCACATAGTGTTAGTTATGTATATGCCCTAGAGGTCATTGTTGTACATATGATGTATATTATAATGGATGCTTGGATATATATAGAGATGACTTTCTTGCTCGTCATGATAGTATGCTATTTGGTTTCACTTTATCTTAACATGTTGACTTGTATTGGTTTACTGTTTTACTCTCACATGTTGATAAAGCCCTTAGGATCTATACTCGACTACTGGGACTATGATGAGATCATACTAGTGGGGCCGCGGTAGTCGATGAGTACATCCTATAATTGTTCCTAGTCGAGGGTATATCGAGACAGGGCATCGATACACCAGAGTAGACTAGCGTATACGCATCTTGACCCATATGATGGGCGATGGATGATCCCATATCCATCGGTGTTTTGACATCAGAGATGGTGTACGGGTGCTCAGTGGAGACTGGGTACACTGGACGGACTCGCCGAGAACTCCCAGATGGTGATATACCACACGTCAGATGGCAGTTCTCCGGTGACACTGGTACAGGGTAGTCTGTAGACCCGAGATCGTCATAGAGTCTTGTGTGATACCCACTGTGCTTTGATTTCCACCTTACCACGTCCAAGAGGGCGTGCAAAACGGTGGCTTTTGGGTACAGTCCCGAATCACATGGAGGCAATGAGCGATAGGAGGGGATTCATCTCTCCCGGTATAGGGAGTTGATGTTGTGCTGTGTTCGATTGGCTATAACTGGAAGTCCCTGGCCATGGCTGATATGGAGATTTACTGGTAAGTGTTACTAGTAGTTTCTCGACCCGTTATGAGCCATACATCGACACGACTTATCGGTTACTGGGGTCTGACGTTTACCACCCCTAGACTTGATATGCGGCATATCAGACGAACAGACCGGACTGTACGGGAGTGTTACTGATTGGATTCACAGGAGAACGCACAGGCTAGCTTGTTGATCTTCTGATCGCTCAATACCTGGGTGGCTGTTACGTTTAGCTGACCGCTTGCAGCTTGTGGGTGTTTGATATGATCATCACCTGCTACCGGCGTATTGACGATTCTTTAGAGTCCTATACAGAGGTTTTTTGGCTCAGGCGAAACGGAGTAGAGGCACATATGTGATATGTGCAGGACCGAGAATAATGCGATATGAGATACCGTATTATATTCTCGCGATATCAAGATATGAACCGGGTCATCGGATCAAGTGTTGATTCGATAAATCGGTACATGATATATTAGTCGGTAATATTCGATATAGCTGGATCGTCGGATCAAGTGTTGATTTGATGATTTAATGTGTAATAATATATATATGATATATTGTATTACATTATCTAATATTGGCTCGCTTTATTATTTCATTTTCTCTCTGGATGATACATTGATATATATGCGATATATGTTAATTGTATTATTTTCTTTTGTTGCAAATATATAATATATATGTGATATATATTATTGTGACATGATATGATTTATTATTAAACATGTTTAAGGATGATTAAATGAGGTTAGGGTTTGATTAGGGTTAGTAGCTTCATGCACCTTCTTGAAGCAACTTCTTTTGTCTTGGTTAAGATATTTGTTGATGACACATTTTAACCCAACCAAACCCTAACTCTAGTTGTTTCTCTACACATTATTAGCCACTCATCCTTGACCATGGTTAATACTTCAATCATATACTTTTATTTCTATTCATCACAAAAGGATTTATCATTATCTTTTCCATTATCATCTTATTCTTCTCTCTTGAAGAAAGCTTACTTGAAATTCTTCATGTGATGAATAAATATGAGAAAATGATTTAAAAAGAAAGCAAAAATACTACTCTCTCATCCTCATCTCATCTAGCCCATGAGATTAGTGTGTTCATCTCTTTAGAGTGAGAAAGCTTGAGTCTTTGCAACTTCGAGGTAGATCATCGGAGATTTGGAATACTTCAAGCTAGCATGGATCGTTTGAGTCGTGGAGCCTCTCATGAGTCCGGGAGATCGTGGATCACGGCAAAGGGACTTCTACTCGGAGCTTGTGAAGCGAAGGAGCGGACTACAAAGGTTGTAATCCCTCACACTTAGATAAAAGTTATCATCTTGCATGTTAAACCCTAATAATCTAGCAAAGATCCCGGTTTTGGGTTGTTCGGCACGTCTAAATTTTTATCCGAGCATGTTTGATGCCTTTTGAACCTTCACAAGAGTGCCTAGGAACCCTACAGTGGTATCAGAGCCAAGCTAGAGCATTAGGCGATGTGTTTACGAAGTTAAAACTCCGATCGAACCCGAAACGACAAAATTGGACCCCTCTCTGGAAATTTTTTAAATTTTGGGTTTTTTCTGAATTAAAAATATGTAAAAAAATCAGCAGGGAATTATAAGAATTACCATAAAACCCGAGCCCCCAATTCGATCAAACGGCGGCGGAACCGCGGCGCAAGCATGCTTGCGCGGCGGTTCCGCGGCGGATTGATGGGATTGTGACACATGGTTTTTTTGGTAATGTCCGTAGGTGCTTATTGATGCTTCTGGATATTTTTAACAGTGATTCCAGTGTTGTTAAAATCTGGGGTTTATTTTGTAATCGTAGATTCGATCGGAATATTTAAATTCGTATTTCTTTCCGGATATTTAGAAATTGTTAAACTATTTGAACGGATATCATTAACTCACTGTTTCCCGGTACGGCAAACTTTCAAGTGTTGAAATTTTTTTCGGGTTTAAATCTTTCGGAAAAATTGTACAAGTTAAGCGGTGGACCCTCTAGAAGACAACAAACCTTAACTCGATTATGTGACCGTCTTGAACTGCCTTTTGAACCTTCGGGTTTGGGGCAGTACGGTGTGCCACATGTGAGGCGTTGGCTTGACCCTTCTACGGCTGGATCACCGGTACTGTGACATATTCTGGGATTATTTGAACTCCGCTCAAGAGTTGAGCACTTTGGGAAATCTTGGGTGTTTGATTATCTGTTCGGAAAGTTTAATACTGTCTATTCATCTGGAATGTGATACAATATGTGGAATTCATAGAGTTAGGCATGAAATACGAAGTATGTGATATTTCAGATTTACGATGTCTAAAGTGATTGTGGATTCCAAATGTTGTAGTTTTACACTTTCTTTTCTGTGACCGTAAGTGTAATATGTGATATCGCCGGTTTCGTTGCTATATGTCAACGACAATTGGGATGCGCATATTTACTTACGTTGATGATTTGTGATATTATGTGTTGCTGTGATATGTTATATTGGATCGTCGCGTTCTGAATAGCCGGGGGTTTTATGTGAGATGAGGGTTTTTATTTTCATTCATGTAAAATTCATTTGTAATGTAATATTCTTTTATTTGGGGCACTTCCAGGTTGCGGTTGCTGTCACCAGTGTATATTATTTACTTTTCCGCATTAGGTAGACCCAAGGAGGGGAGCACAAGTAACCGGGTTCTAGGGTCCAGTGGGAGGCCATCTCGAGGAGTCGAGACCGGGTCTCCTAACCCTAGAATTGGCAGTGTTACTTGCCGCTCTCGTAGGGGTCTTGGGATGTGGGTTTGGCTATTCGTCGCGACCGTGGAATCCGTGTTTTATATAGGCTCATATTGAAAACACGGACGTCCTAGTATATCCAATATTTCATATATGTTCTTCTGCTGCAATGTTCTGTGATGAGATCATATTACTGCCTGAGACGAATGCTTATACTATATATATATGCTGATATATAAATATTACTGCTTTCGTTTCTTCTGTGATGCTTAGGAAGCATAAGCTGATGGGATATTTATTAATGAGATTAATAAAAAGAAAAGAAACCTAAAGATGTTGTAGAATCAAAACTTTATAAAAAGGGTAGCTACAGTTTTGCTTTGCACAGTGATATATATGATATATCCTGCACCTTATTCGATGGGGAAAGAGCCGACGATCCCTTCACCGGGAGTGACCTCTTTAGCGAAACTGGCAGATGCTACAAAACGCGGTTTGTCTTTTGATTGCTTTTAATGTTTTGCTTTGCACAGCGGTATATATGATATATCCTGCACCTTATTCGATGAGGAAAGGGCCGACGATCCCTTCACCGGGAGTGACCCCTTTAGCGAAACTAAGAAAAGCCTCAAAAACACTCCTTTTCAAAACTTCACTCGATTCTACGACGATATCAAGTTCATTACGCTCAGGGTTTTCTGAAAAACCTGCGTAGCCCTCCGTCATTTCAGATAAGTAATATTTAGTATTCGTGCTACGGTAGTTTGGCATGCGTCAAGGCGTAGTGTACGGTAGCTGATTATTACTTATCTGCAGCATGAGATGCGAGTGGATTAGGGTATTCGTACGGCGTTGTTTGGCATGCGTCAAGGGTCGTACGGGTGGGTTTAATTCAATCACGAAATGTACGGGTTGAACTTGACTAGTGGACTATGGGTTGTTTGGCATGCGTCAAGGTCATAGCACACTAGGGGTAAAAGTATTATCGGGAATTTCAAGTGTTGAAATTTGCAATGAGATTGCATACCTCCTATAAGATAGTTGGATCCCGATACCCACTGCGAGTAAGTGTTACTCCTTGGAGAGTTTTACACAGGACAATTAGCCGATCAAGTAGGTGTCTAGAAAAGTGTTAACGGGGTTACGCCTCTGGGAAAACGAGGTTTACTTTAATTAGGTCCGTGCGAAAGCACGGGGAACCTCCCTCAAAGTACCGACACTGATCTGGCTGAAAGATTGACGAAATTGTAAGGTGTAATTAATCCCGGCTAATCTTACCTTTTAGGGTTTTAAGGTAGATTTGATAAAACCAGTGGGAGACATCCTGATTAGATAAGATAATAACCAATCTAATCTTGCAAAAGCATACGCTAAAGTGTTTTCTTTTCTCTCTCTCCAGGTAGCGACCATGTCAGGCCATAATCAAGATAATAATATGGATGTATTGACTGAACCCAATTATTGTACTGAGCTAGGGAATGTTGGACCCGTTCTTTCTTATAAGAGTTATAAGACTGAACAGGAAATAGAAGAATATCTGGATTCTCACGCCACCCAAAAGAACATGCATGTTGATGCATCTTCTTCGGGTGTGTTAGTTATTGAGAACTGTTTCTCAGTTCACCCTACGTCTTGGGTATTAGATACCGGATCAGGATCCCACATATGTAAGTTGTTACATGGGCTACGAAAAGGTAGAGAACTAGGAAAAGGTGATCATTCCGTTCAAGTAGGGAACGGTGCAAGTATTGTAGCCAAAGCAGTTGGCGAATATCACCTTGTATTGCCAAGTCGTAATACACTGATTCTAAATGAGTGCTATTATATACCGAACATGATGTGCAACATTATATCAGTTTCTTTATTGAGTAAAGAGGGATATAATTTTGTAGTACAGGATAATGTTATGAACATATTCCTAGATCAAAAGTTGATTGCATCAGGCTCGTTACATAATGGCATATTCATTCTAAATCAGAATACAGTCCTGAATATACAATACACACACAAGAGGAAAAGTTCAGATATGAACGAATCCTACTTGTGGCATTGTAGACTTGGTCATATCAATGCGACACGACTGGCTAAGTTGCATAAAGATGGTTATTTGAATCCGTTCGAATTATCATCTTATGATACTTGCCATTCATGTCTCAAAGGAAAAATGACCAAAGCTCCGTTTAGTGGACACGGAGAAAGAGTTACCGAACTCTTAGGACTGGTACATAGTGATGTATGCGGTCCCATGTCTACGCATGCCAGGAACGGTTCTTCCTACTTCATTACATTCACTGACGATCTCTCAAGATTCGGATATGTGTTCCTGATGAAACACAAGTCTGAAGCTTTTGAGAAATTCAGAGAATATAAGCACGAAGTAGAGAATCAAACGGGCAAAAGTATTAAGATTCTTCGATCTGATCGAGGAGGTGAATACTTAAGCAGTGAGTTCCTAGATTATCTAAAAGAATGGGATTCGCTCTCAGCTTACTCCTTCTTATACACCACAGCACAACGGTGTATCTGAGTGAAGAAATCGCACCCTATTAGATATGGTGCGCTCGATGATGAGTACAGCTGAGTTACCTATTTCTTTTTGGGGGTATGCGCTTGAGACAGCCATAGACCTATTGAATAGAGTTCCTACCAAATCTGTGCCTACCACTCCATATGAGATATGGAAAGGGAAGAGACCACATCTTAATTACATTAAGATATGGGGTTGTCCGGCCTATGTCAAAAGACAAAATCCGGACAAACTCGAGGCAAGATCTGTCTTATGTAAGTTTGTAGGATATCCCAAAAACTCACAAGGGTATATCTTCTACCACCCCGAGGAACAAAAGGTGTTTGTTTCTCGACATGCCACTTTCTTAGAAAAAGGTTTTCTTATAAAACAGAACAGTAGCATTGAGGTAGAACTGGAAGAGGTTCCAGCAGAACAAACTACAACAGATGATTTAGTGGAACCAGAGGATTTAGTAGTACCCGACGAACCCCAGCCTCTCCGCCGATCTAGTAGGGTTTCTCGTCCACCTGAGAGATACTACGGTTTTCTCATTGATGGTGGAAGAGAGGATTGCATCATGGATGATGATGACCCAACTAGTTTCGAGCAGGCCATCACGAGTGGTGACTCTGTGAAATGGCTGGATGCAATGCGATCTGAGATGGAATCCATGTACACCAATAACGTATGGATTTTGGAAAATGCTCCTGAAGGGGTAAAACCCATTGGGAGCAAGTGGATTTTTAAAAAGAAATTTGGTGTAGATGGAAAAGTTGAGACTTTCAAAGCTAGACTTGTAGCAAAGGGTTTTCGTCAACGACCAGGTGTGGATTATGACGAAACCTTTTCTCCAGTGGCTATGCTTAAGTCCATCCGGATCTTACTTGCCATCGCTGCATACCATGGCTACGAAATCTGGCAAATGGATGTTAAGACCGCCTTTCTAAACGGTGATTTAGAAGAGAGCGTGTACATGACTCAGCCAGAGGGTTTCATAGATAGTGGGAGCAGCGGAAAGGTGTGCAAGCTGCTTAAATCCATTTATGGGTTAAAGCAAGCATCGCGGAGTTGGAACATTTGTTTTGATGTAGTAGTCAAAGAGTTTGACTTCATCAAAAATATAGATGAACCTTGTATCTATAAGAAGGTAGCAGAGGGTAAGGTTGTCTTCCTCGCATTGTACGTGGATGACATACTCTTGATAGGAAATGATATTCCTATGCTGCAATCAGTCAAGCTCTTCTTATCACAGAGATTCTCGATGAAAGATCTAGGTGATGCCTCCTGCATATTGGGAATCATGATCTATAGAGATAGATCTAAACGGATACTGGGATTGTCCCAATCCAGGTACATTGACACCATACTAAAGAGGTTTAGTATGGAAGAATCCAAGCGTGGGAACCAACCCACGATCTCTGGACTCACTCTCTCCAAAGAGATGTCTCCCAAGACTGATTTGGAGAGAGCTCGCATGCAAGGGATACCCTATGCTTCGGCAGTAGGCTCTATCATGTATGCGATGCTATGTACCAGACCCGATGTAGCATACTCACTAAGTGTAGTGAGTCGGTATCAAGCAGATCCTGGAGAGAGTCATTGGACAGCTGTGAAGAACATTCTCAAGTACTTACGAAGGACTAAAGAGATGTTCTTGGTGTTTGGTAATGGAGAACTCCAGGTGGAGTCCTTTACCGATTCCAGCTTCCAAAGTGATAAGGACGACTCTAAGTCGCATTCGGGTTTTGTCTTTACCCTCAATGGAGGGTAAAGTATGTTGGAAGAGTTCCAAACAGGATACCGTTGCAGACTCAACGATGGAGGCTGAATACATCGCTGCCAACGATGCTGCCAAGGAGGCTGTCTGGATAAAGAAGTTCATTAGTGAACTTGGTGTAGTTCCATCCATTGAGCATCCAATACCTCTGTATTGTGATAACAATGGAGCTGTGGCTTTAGCCAAGGAACCCAGGTCCCATCAAAAGTCCAGACATATTCTGAGGCGGTATCACCTGATCAGGGAGATAGTTGATCGCCGGGAGATCGAGGTCAGGAGAGTAGATACGAAGGACAACACTGCAGATCCATTCACGAAGGCTATTCCCCAGATACAGTTTGAGAGATTATTCGGGATGCTAGGTATGAGATACTACAGCAGCTGGCCTTAGTGCAAGTGGGAGATTGTTAGTTATGTATATGCCCCAGAGGCCATTGTTGTACATATGATGTATATTATAATGGATGCTTGGATATATATAGAGATGACTTTCTTGCTCGTCATGATAGTATACTATTTGGTTTCACTTTATCTTAACATGTTGACTTGTATTGGTTTACTGTTTTACTCACACATGTTGATAAAGCCCTTAGGATCTGTACTCGACTACTGGGACTATGATGAGATCATACTAGTGGAGCCGCGGTAGTCGATGAGTACATCCTATAATTGTTCCTAATCGAGGGTATATCGAGACAGGGCATTGATACACCAGAGTAGACTAGCGTATACGCATCTTGACCCATATAATGGGCGATGGATGATCCCATATCCATCGGTGTTTTGACATCAGAGATGGTGTACGGGTGCTCAGTGGAGACTGGGTACACTGGACGGACTCGCCGAGAACTCCCAGATGGTGATATACCACACGTCAGATGGCAGTTCTCCGGTGACACTGGTACAGGGTAGTCTGTAGACCCGAGATCGTCATAGAGTCTTGTGTGATACCCACTGTGCTTTGATTTCCACCTTACCACGTCCAAGAGGGCGTGCAAAACGGTGGCTTTTGGGTACAGTCCCGAATCACATGGAGGCAATGAGCGATAGGAGGGGATTCGTCTCTCCCGGTATAGGGAGTTGATGTTGTGCTGTGTTCGATTGGCTATAACTGGAAGTCCCTGGCCAGGGCTGATATGGTGATTTACTGGTAAGTGTTACTAGTAGTTTCTCGACCCGTTATGAGCCATACATCGACACGACTTATCGGTTACTGGGGTCTGACGTTTACCACCCCTAGACTTGATATGCGACATATCAGACGAACAGACCGGACTGTACGGGAGTGTTACTGATTGGATTCACAGGAGAACGCACAGGCTAACTTGTTGATCTTCTGATCGCTCAATACCTGGGTGGCTGTTACGTTTAGCTGACCGCTTGCAGCTTATGGGTGTTTGATATGATCATCACCTGCTACCGGCGTATTGACGATTCTTTAGAGTCCTACACAGAGGTTTCTTGGCTCAGGCGAAACGGAGTAGAGGCACATATGTGATATGTGCAGGACCGAGAATAATGCGATATGAGATACCGTATTATATTCTCGCGATATCAAGATATGAACCGGGTCATCGGATCAAGTGTTGATTCGATAAATCGGTACATGATATATTAGTCGGTAATATTCGATATAGCCGGATCGTCGGATCAAGTGTTGATTCGATGATTTAATGTGTAATAATATATATATGATATATTGTATTACATTATCTAATATTGGCTCGCTTTATTATTTCATTTTCTCTCTGGATGATACATTGATATATATGCGATATATGTTAATTGTATTATTTTCTTTTGTTGCAAATATATAATATATATGTGATATATATTATTGTGACATGACATGATTTATTATTAAACATGTTTAAGGATGATTAAATGAGGTTAGGGTTTGATTAGGGTTAGTAACTTCATGCACCTTCTAGAAGCAACTTCTTTTGTCTTGGTTAAGATATTTGTTGATGACACATTTTAACCCAACCAAACCCTAACTCTAGTTGTTTCTCTACACATTATTAGCCACTCATCCTTGACCATGGTTAATACTTCAATCATATACTTTTATTTCTATTCATCACAAAAGGATTTATCATTATCTTTTCCATTATCATCTTATTCTTCTCTCTTGAAGAAAGCTTACTTGAAATTCTTTATGTGATGAATAAATATGAGAAAATGATTTAAAAAGAAAGCAAAAATACTACTCTCTCATCCTCATCTCATCTAGCCCATGAGATTAGTGTGTTCATCTCTTTAGAGTGAGAAAGCTTGAGTCTTTGCAACTTCGAGGTAGATCATCGGAGATTTGGAATACTTCAAGCTAGCAAGGATCGTTTGAGTCGTGGAGCTGTAACACTTTAGGATAAGGGTTAGTGAATAATTATATTTAAATAATGGTTTTTAACAAAAAGTTTACCAAATTGTGTTTTAAATATTTTTCCTAATTTAATAAATATTTTTCCAAAATTTTCCTAGGCTTGCACACACATGTGCATGTAAACTAGGGTTTTAAAATGTGTTAATACCATGATTATTAACCATGGTGGGTTAATCATGGGATTTAGCCTTTTGGGTTTTTTTTAAATGGGTTTAAATTAAGGTAATTAGTTAATTTGTATTTGTTTTAAATTGAGTTGTGTTTGGTGTTGACTTGTGAGAGAGAGGGAGTGGGCTTCATGGCTTAGCCCATGCTTGGCTTTAATGAAGAGAGAGAGAGAAGGGTTGACAATTGGACCTTTGGGTGTTTCCTCTCATTTCCTTGCCTTTCTTTCAAGCCTCACACCCACACACACACACACACACACTTACCTTTCAACTCTCCAGCTCCAGAACACAGCAGCAGCAACTGAAGCAGCAGCAACTGAAGCAGCAGCAGCAAGCATTCAGCAACAGCAACAGCCAGCATTCCAGTGAGCACAACAGCCACTGCAGCTTCTCCCCTTCACTTCTTCACCTTCCTGCAGCTCCCTAGGGTTAAGCATGAGGTATACTTCCTAACTTGCTTCCCTAGTTTGCTTAGTTAGTGTAGATTTGCATCGGTTAATGGATTTTAGTGCGTTTTAGTGTGATATGGGGTGTTTAGTGGGAACTTTGTGCTAATGAGGTGTAGATTGGTTTCAGTAGGATAATTGAGGTTTGTTGAGACCATGTTAACTTAGTTTAACCGCGATTGCACTAAAATACCACCAGTTTCCCTAATTGATGCAATTTGTCGTTTTTAAGCCAATTTGAGCTTTTCTGGATCTGCTTTTGACCCGATGAGATCTGAGTGAAATTGGGAAGACTGTAGTATAGCGGTGATGTGCTGATACCATAGTTTTAACCCGACCCCCTAAGTGCTACAGTAGGCCGCCGGTTTTCTCTTTCTGGCCGCAAATTGCGGCCAGATGGGTAGGGTTTGGGTGGGTGTTTGGTCCTATAGGTGTCTGCTAGTGTGTAGGGTGTTGATATATATATAGTTTTGTAAGTTTAGCTCTGTGTAGAAATCTGGGACCAAATACCTATTTTGCCGTTTTTCTAAACCTTCGCGACACGCGTGATACGTGAGTAGGTTTGGGGTTTTTGCGTATCGCGATGCGTCAGGGTAGTTTCAGGCGCGTGATCACACGTTTTAGCGTATCGCGCACACGCGTGATTGGTTTGCGACACGGGTTTCTAGTTGGACCGTAATGTCGCGTTTCTGTGAAATTGAGCTTATGTGATGTGATTCTAGGTTCGCAGGCCAGTGAGACGGACGCTGCGAAGAAGGGCAAGCAAGTTGTTGGATACACTTAGCGCGAGACACGGTGAGTAGATTTCACATCTACGGGGATATCGCCCGCATGGCGTTATGCGTCAGGGCTGATAGGACTTTATTATTATATGTTGCATGTACCCCATAGACTGTCATCGCATATTGCATTCCCTGCTGTGTTTATATATATATGCTTAGAACACTGCACTATTACTAACGGTCTATGTTGCACGGGCACTATTTGCATGCTACACACACACCATTAGTAATTGCCATGCCCCACTCACTGTAGAACTTCCCTGATTATATTGATGTAGTTTAACTTACATATGATTGGTGGTGATTTCCTGGACATTGGGAGCCGCATGACATCTTTAAAAACGGAAACTATTTTTAAAAGCGGTTTTCCCCTCATGCTCATACCATGGATTGATTTACATTGTACCTCGCATTGGATTTACTTATTGGTGTTGGATTTCATGCGATTTCTGGTTTTGAGGACCGTGGAAGTATTTAAGAAAAGATGCACTATTTTGAAAAACCCGGTACCTCGTGATATGATATTTTGGTGTGTCCACCACGCGTTTTCTCGGTGCTGAGACGTGTGCTTGAAACCCGATTCGAGGAGTGGATGATCCGTCTGCGGGTTCGTGGTGGGCCCGGTATGGTTCCCCTCGGCGAGATGATCGATGGGTTTTGCCGATTGAGCCTGGAGGCGGGCGAGTACCTACCGGTGATTGGTTGGACCTGGCAGTTGTCCGGAGGATACTGACCAGAGTCGAGAGATGGATGCGGGATGATCCGTACTGCCGGGGCCGAGGGCCGATACCGCAGACGGACCCCGTGGGGCCGATCCGGACTGACGGAGCCCGATATTCGAGGATTTACGTGTCGATGCTGGACACGGGTATTTTATGATATTTTGGGTGCCGATGTTGGGCACTCATGATTCCTCTGAGATGTACAGGATTTGAGGGCCGATGGGTGTGCTGGCGCCTGAGTGTATTTGGGATTTGGGTGCAGTCTGAGGCACCGATTATTGCTTTCCATGTTGACATGTCCATGTAGATGTTATTTATCCCATACTCAGTATTGACTACTATATATCTCATCCTGTTGCATTTACCTGATAAAGTACTTGCATTACTATTGCATCCACTGTTTGGCATGCATTGACATCATCTGATGGCATTAGTAGAGCCACGCTATATGTGCATGCTCGCGATCACCTTTATATGTTATCTCTATTCACGAGTTGGCAACTCACCCCCGTTGTGCCACAGTATTTACAGGTTGCCCTTGGGAGTAGTCACGGCTGGTTGTTTACCGCATCTTTTGGCACAGATACCCTTTTGAGGCGAGATAGCCTCTTTCTGATAGGTGGGTTTTGTACGGTATCTGTTATCTTTCAGTTGTATATTGATGTATCTAGTATTCTCCATCTACCTTTCTGTATTGACTTAGAGACAGCTGTGAGGACGATATGTATGATGTTTTATACTCTGGTGTCAAGCTCGCATGTGAGCCGACTTTATTTTATGCAATCTTATCTTTGTGATATTTGTCCTTGCTTTACTGTGTTTTCTTCGCTACGGCGTCGTATATCATATTGTGATGCTTTATCCATTTCACTTGTTATTTCTGCTACACCTTGCTTTTAGCCGACTTGCGGGACAAATGTTTTCAAAAGAAAATGTTGCCAAAATTATAAAAATTATAACTCTTGAACTAAAAAGGATTTCTACTAAATAAAATAGGAGTCTCTCAGATATGTATGACTGTTTTTACAAAAAAAATGTTTCAATCACTCTTTATTTATTGGTTTTGATTTCTGGGTTCGGCTTACTTAGCCGCGTTACGCCTGTAGACGTTGCGTGGTTAAGTGCCGGTCACGAGTTGAATTTTCTCGGGTTGTGACAAAGTTGGTATCAGAGCGTAGGTTTTACCTTCGGAGTGTAGGATGATCCTGGTATGATGGAGTAGGTAGCTGCAGCAGGGTAGCGTAGCGTGTGTATGTTCCGCGGCATACTCACGACACGGTACTCCGCCTACGCGACCTTAGGACTTGCTGATTTAAATTCCTCCTTGATTACATATGTTCTTGCGATTCGATTTCCGTGTTCTTATCGAATCCAAATTTTCTTTCAGCCATTATGCCGCCTAAGACTACGAGGGCACAGAGAGCGGCCGCGAGGGCCGAGATTCGTGTTGACTCGTCCGAGACGAGGACTGATCCGGGCAGTGCACCCGTTGTACCCGAGCAGGCTGTTCCTGCTGTGACAGATCAGATCGCCACGCTAGGGGCTCGTATGCAGGAGATGCGCCAGACGGTGGGATCTAGCATGCAGGAGATGCGCCAGATGATAGGATCGCTAGTTGAGACGCTTCGAGCCCAGCGACCAGAGGTAGCTCCACCTGTTCCAGCGACCGCGATGGTAC
Source organism: Agapanthus africanus (assembly GCA_030015575.1). Classification (NCBI taxonomy): domain Eukaryota; kingdom Viridiplantae; phylum Streptophyta; class Magnoliopsida; order Asparagales; family Amaryllidaceae; genus Agapanthus; species Agapanthus africanus. The sequence goes on along the minus strand of JASDDO010000018.1, from coordinate 241,426,009 downwards.
CTACCGCACAGCCAGTTGTCTCTGTAGCCACGGAGGTGATTACAGTATCGCTATCAGAGTTCATGAGGCTGAAGCCTCCGGTATTCACAGGCACCGATACAGCCGAGGACCCACAGTCTTTCATCGACAGGATGGCCCGTATATGCCGTTCCTTCAGATGTGCAGATACGAGATGGGTTGAGTTTGCGAGCTTTCGCCTGGAAGGTCTTGCGCAGAAGTGGTGTGATTCAGTTGAGAAAGGCAGAGCAGCAGGTCTTCCTCCTATGACCTGGACGGAGTTCGTGACCATATTTCTAGCCAGTTTCCTTCCCCAGAGTGTTAGGGATGCCCGAGCACGCAGATTTGAGTCCTTGCGCCAGACGCCAGGGATGACAGTGGCAGAGTATGACGTGCTGTTTACAGAGCTAGCAGTCTACGCCCCATATTTAGTGGCTACCGAGGAGTTGCGAGTCAGGAGATTTGTTCGAGGCTTGCTTACACCACTGTTCCTCGCGATCAGCGCGCAGCACTACGAGACCTATGCAGCAGCTGTAGACGCAGCCCTAGTAGTGGAGGAGCACCTTGCTGAGACTTCGGTAGTTCCAGAGCCGAAGAGAGTTCGTACCAGTATTTCCGCACGGAGGCAGTCATTCAGACGCCGCGACAGGTATCGTTCTGGTACGAGGAGTAGCAGAGATTCTGGACGAGGCCGGATCTTTAGTTCGTATCCCCAGGAAAGTCAGCAGTCGCCGCGGGGTTGCTTCAGATGTGGCAGCCTACTTCACCTCGTTCGAGATTGTCCAGAGACACACCGGAGGGAGGCGGCAGCACCGCATGTTACTTTACCACCTTCACCACCCCAGAGGGCGTTGCCCGTTGTACCTACCGTTGCTCCGTGCCAGACTCACGCACAGAGAGGTCGTGGGCGTGGAGGAGTTGCTCAGAGAGGACGAGATGACCGAGGCAGAGGACAGTCAGTCGTAGGTGGTGGACAGGCACGGGTTTTTGCTTTGACACATCAGGAAGCGCAGGCGTCCAATGCAGTGGTTTCAGGTATCCTTCCTGTATGTTCAGTTGATGCACACGTGTTGTTCGATCCCGGATCCACACACTCGTACGTATCCACCCACTTTGTGCCGAGTTTGGATAGAGAGTCCGGCTTGCTTGATCAGCCGCTTATGGTGACCACTCCTGTGGGAGAGTCGTTTGTTGCTAGGCACGTGTTCCGATCCTGTATCGTCTGTATTGGCGAGAGAGAGTTGCCGGTCGACTTAATCCTTCTGGAGATGTTGGACTTCGACGTTCTTTTGGGCATGGATTGGTTAGCCATGTGCTATGCTTCTGTGGACTGCCGCGAGAAGACAGTTAGATTCTGTTTCCCCGGCGAGTCGGTCTTTGTTGTGTTGGGGGACCGTAGTGCCGCCCCTCACAGTGTGATTTCTTCTTTTCGCGCTGGACAGCTTTTGAGGAAGGGATGCCAGGGATTTCTCGCCTATGTTTGCGATGCTCGCGCTACAGAGGTTCCATTGGATCAGGTTCTGGTTGTTAGCGAGTTTCCTGATGTGTTCCCTGCCGAGCTTCCAGGGTTGCCGCCCGAGCGCGACATTTCTTTCTGTATTGATTTGGTTCCTGGCTCGGGGCCTATTTCCATACCGCCTTATCGGATGGCCCCGGCGGAACTTTGGGAATTGAAGGGTCAGTTGCAAGATTTGCTGGACAAGGGACTTATTCGACCCAGTGTTTCTCCTTGGGGTGCTCCAGTCCTGTTCGTTAAGAAGAAGGACGGCAGTTTGCGTCTGTGTATCGACTACCGCCAGCTGAACAGGGTGACAGTGAGGAACAGGTATCCTTTGCCGCGTATCGACGATTTGTTCGACCAGCTTCAGGGGGCAGGGTACTTTTCGAGGATCGATTTACGATCGGGCTATCATCAGCTGCGGGTTCGACAGGAGGACATTCCCAGGACAGCTTTCCGTACGCGCTGCGGCCATTACGAGTTTTTGGTGATGTCGTTCGGACTCACCAATGCGCCAGCAGCCTTCATGGACTTGATGAACCGTATTTTCCGGCCTTATTTGGATCTGTTCATCATAGTCTTCATCGACGATATCTTGGTGTATTCTCGGAGTAGTGAGGAGCACGAGCAGCACCTGCGGATTACATTGCAGACCTTGAGGGAGCACCAGCTTTATGCGAAATTCTCCAAGTGTGCTTTTTGGCTGGACAGCGTAGATTTCTTAGGGCATGTGATTTCACGAGACGGTATATGTGTAGACCCGAGGAAGATCGAGGCCGTCCAGTGTTGGCCCAGACCCACATCGGTGACGGAGATTCGCAGCTTTTGGGGTTGGCCGGTTACTACAGACGTTTTGTGCAGGACTTCTCCCGTATTGCTACACCGTTGACCGGGTTGACCCGGAAGGGAGTTCCTTTCGTTTGGACGGAGGAGTGCGAGCACAGTTTCCAGCAGTTACGGACACGGCTGACGACGGCACCGGTGTTGTCTTTACCTTCCGGATCGGGCGGATTTGTGGTCTATTGTGATGCTTCTCGTGTGGGGTTAGGGTGCGTACTGATGCAGCATGATAGGGTGATCGCGTATGCCTCGCGACAATTGAAGAAGCATGAGCAGAACTACCCCACTCAAGATTTGGAGATGGCAGCAGTGGTCTTCGCACTTAAGGTCTGGCGACATTACCTATACGGCGAGTCGTGCCAGATATTCACGGATCACAAGAGTCTGAAATACATATTCCAGCAGCGGGACCTGAATCTTCGGCAGCGTCGATGGATGGAGTTAGTGAAGGATTACGATTGCGAGATCTTATATCACCCGGGCAAGGCAAATGTCGTGGCAGATGCTTTGAGCAGGAGGCCCGGGAGCAGTCTATCTTGTTTGAGCGCAGTACAGGGACAGTCATCAGCAGACTGGCAGATATTATGCGACAGCCGCATACAGTTCGAGTTCACGCCGATTGGAGGACAGATAGCGCATGTCCGTGCACGCCCACAGTTGATCGATCGTATACATGAGGCACAGCTCAGTGATGACCGATGTTCAGAGATCATAGCACAGATTGGACAGGGCAGGTTTTCCGAGTTCGTGATCGATAGCCAGGGGATACTACGATTTGGAGCTAGACTGTGCGTACCAGATGCTGAGGGACTGAGACGCGAGATTCTTGAGGAGGCACATCGATCAGTATATAGCGTCCATCCTGGTTCCCCCAAGATGTATCATGATATGAGAGGTGTTTACTGGTGGGACGGAATGAAGAGGGACATCGCAGATTTTGTGTCGAGATGCCTGACTTGTCAGCAAGTCAAGGCTGAGCACCAGAGGCCCGCGGGAGAGCTACAGCCGTTACCCATTCCGGAGTGGAAATGGGAACAATTTTCGATGGACTTCATTGTGGGACTACCCAGGACTGGTCGGGGGTATGACTCCATCTGGGTGATCGTGGATCGTTTGACGAAAGAGGCTCACTTCCTACCGGTGAAGACGACTTTCGGATTTACTCAGTATGCCCAGATCTACATTGACGAGATAGTGCGACTACACGGAGTCCCGACATGTATTGTGTCTGACAGAGGCACCCAGTTTACCAGTAGACTATGGCAGAGGCTTCAGGAGGCTTTGGGCACTCGCTTGAGTTTCAGCACGGCTTTTCATCCGCAGACCGACGGACAGTCAGAGCGGACCATCCAGACTCTCGAGGACATGCTCAGAGCTTGTGTACTAGATTTCGGAGGTAGCTGGGATCATCACTTACCCTTGGTAGAGTTCTCCTACAATAACAGCTACCAGGAGACCATTCAGATGGCACCATTTGAGGCTCTTTATGGGAGGAGATGCAGGTCGCCCACTTGTTGGACAGAGCTCAGTGAGGGCAGTATCTTAGGGCCACAGATCGTTGAGGAGACGACAGCGAAGATCCAGTTGATCCGCGATAGGATGAAAGCAGCCCAGAGTAGGCAGGGGTCTTATGCGGACCGTCGGCGACGCAGACTTGAGTTTTCTGTTAGTGATCATGTTTTCTTGAGGGTCTCCCCAATGAAAGGTGTGATGAGGTTTGGGAAGAAGGGGAAGCTCAGTCCCAGGTATGTGGGCCCCTTTGAGATCCTCGAGCGTGTCGGTGCAGTGGCTTACCGGTTAGCCCTTCCGCCCAGCTTTCCAGATGTGCATCCCGTATTTCATGTCTCGATGCTCCGCAGATATCTTCATGATCCTTCGCATGCGATTCAGCATCCGACGATCCAGCTTGAGCGCGACCTTTCCTATGCAGAGCAGCCGGTGAGGATCTTGGATCGACAAGTGAAGAAATTAAGATCGAAGGACATTCCATCAGTTAAGGTACTTTGGCGTGGTCAGAACCGTGAGGAGGTCACTTGGGAGACCGAAAGCGAGATGATGAAGACGTATCCCCATCTTTTTGAAGGTACGTGTAGTTAGATTTTTGAAATTCGGGGACGAATTTCTTTAAGGGGGAGAGATTGTAACACCTTAGGATAAGGGTTAGTGAATAATTATATTTAAATAATGGTTTTTAACAAAAAGTTTACCAAATTGTGTTTTAAATATTTTTCCTAATTTAATAAATATTTTTCCAAAATTTTCCTAGGCTTGCACACAGATGTGCATGTAAACTAGGGTTTTAAAATGTGTTAATACCATGATTATTAACCATGGTGGGTTAATCATGGGATTTAGCCTTTTGGGTTTTTTTTAAATGGGTTTAAATTAAGGTAATTAGTTAATTTGTATTTGTTTTAAATTGAGTTGTGTTTGGTGTTGACTTGTGAGAGAGAGGGAGTGGGCTTCATGGCTTAGCCCATGCTTGGCTTTAATGAAGAGAGAGAGAGAAGGGTTGACAATTGGACCTTTGGGTGTTTCCTCTCATTTCCTTGCCTTTCTTTCAAGCCTCACACCCACACACACACATACACACACACACACACACTTACCTTTCAACTCCCCAGCTCCAGAACACAGCAGCAGCAACTGAAGCAGCAGCAACTGAAGCAGCAGCAGCAAGCATTCAGCAACAGCAACAGCCAGCTTCCAGTGAGCACAACAGCCACTGCAGCTTCTCCCCTTCACTTCTTCACCTTCCTGCAGCTCCCTAGGGTTAAGCATGAGGTATACTTCCTAACTTGCTTCCCTAGTTTGCTTGGTTAGTGTAGATTTGCATCGGTTAATGGATTTTAGTGCGTTTTAGTGTGATATGGGGTGTTTAGTGGGAACTTTGTGCTAATGAGGTGTAGATTGGTTTCAGTAGGATAATTGAGGTTTGTTGAGACCATGTTAACTTAGTTTAACCCCGATTGCACTAAAATACCACCAGTTTCCCTAATTGATGCAATTTGTCGTTTTTAAGCCAATTTGAGCTTTTCTGGATCTGCTTTTGACCCGATGAGATCTGAGTGAAATTGGGAAGACTGTAGTATAGCGGTGATGTGCTGATACCTTAGTTTTAACCCGACCCCCTAAGTGCTACAGTAGGCCGCCGGTTTTCTCTTTCTGGCCGCAAATTGCGGCCAGATGGGTAGGGTTTGGGTGGGTGTTTGGTCCTATAGGTGTCTGCTAGTGTGTAGAGTGTTGATATATATATAGTTTTGTAAGTTTAGCTCTGTGTAGAAATCTGGGACCAAATACCTATTTTGCCGTTTTTCTAAACCTTCGCGACATGCGTGATACGTGAGTAGGTTTGGGGTTTTTGCGTATCGTGACGCGTCAGGGTAGTTTCAGGCGCGTGATCACACGTTTTAGCGTATCGCGCACACGCGCGATTGGTTTGCGACACGTGTTTCTAGTTGGACCGTAATGTCGCGTTTCTGTGAAATTGAGCTTATGTGTGATATATGTTATGTGATTCTAGGTTCGCAGGCCAGTGAGACGGACGCTGCGAAGAAGGGCAAGCAAGTTGTTGGATACACTTAGCGCGAGACACGGTGAGTAGATTTCACATCTACGGGGATATCGCCCGCATGGCGTTATGCGTCAGGGCGGATAGGACTTTATTATTATATATTGCATGTACCCCATAGACTGTCATCGCATATTGCATTCCCTGCTGTGTTTATATATATATGCTTAGAACTGATAGAACACCGCACTATTACTAATGGTCTATGTTGTACGGGCACTATTTGCATGCTACACACACACCGTTAGTAATTGCCATGCCCCACTCACTGTAGAACTGCCCTGATTATATTGATGTAGTTTAACTTACATATGATTGGTGGTGATTTCCTGGAACTTGGGAGCCGCATGACATCTTTAAAAACGGAAACTATTTTTAAAAGCGGTTTTCCCCTCATGCTCATACCATGGATTGATTTACATTGTACCTCGCATTGGATTTACTTATTGGTGTTGGATTTCATGCGATTTCTGGTTTTGAGGACCGTGGAAGTATTTAAGAAAAGATGCACTATTTTGAAAAACCCGGTACCTCGTGATATGATATTTTGGTGTGTCCACCACGCGTTTTCTCGGTGCTGAGACGTGTGCTTGAAACCCGATTCGAGGAGTGGATGATCCGTCTGCGGGTTCGTGGTGGGCCCGGTATGGTTCCCCTCGGCGAGATGATCGATGGGTTTTGCCGATTGAGCCTGGAGGCGGGCGAGTACCTACCGGTGATTGGTTGGACCTGGCAGTTGTCCGGAGGATACTGACCAGAGTCGAGAGATGGATGCGGGATGATCCGTACTGCCGGGGCCGAGGGCCGATACCGCAGACAGACCCCGTGGGGCCGATCCGGACTGACGGAGCCCGATATTCGAGGATTTACGTGTCGATGCTGGACACGGGTATTTTATGATATTTTGGGTGCCGATGTTGGGCACTCGTGATTCCTCTGAGATGTACAGGATTTGAGGGCCGATGGGTGTGCCGGCGCCTGAGTGTATTTGGGATTTGGGTGCAGTCTGAGGCACCGATTATTGCTTTCCATGTTGACATGTCCATGTAGATGTTATTTATCCCATACTCAGTATTGACTACTATATATCTCATCCTGTAGCATTTACCTGATAAAGTACTTGCATTACTATTGCATCCACTGTTTGGCATGCATTGACATCATCTGATGGCATTAGTAGAGCCACGCTATATGTGCATGCTCGCGATCACCTTTATATGTTATCTCTATTCACGAGTTGGCAACTCACCCCCGTTGTGCCACAGAATTTGCAGGTTGCCCTTGGGAGTAGTCACGGCTGGCTGTTTATCGCATCTTTTGGCACATATACCCTTTTGAGGCGAGATAGCCTTTTTCTGATAGGTGGGTTTTGTACAGTATCTGTTATCTTTCAGTTGTATATTGATGTATCTAGTATTCTCCATCTACCTTTCTGTATTGACTTAGAGACAGCTGTGAGGACGATATGTATGATGTTTTATACTCTAGTGTCGAGCTCGCATGTGAGCCGACTTTATTTTATGCAGTCTTATCTTTGTGATATTTGTCCTTGCTTTACTGTGTATTCTTCGCTACGGCGTCGTATATCATATTGTGATGCTTTATCCATTTCACTTGTTATTTCTGCTACACCTTGCTTTTACCCGACTTGCGGGACAAATGTTTTCAAAAGAAAATGTTGCCAAAATTATAAAAATTATAACTCTTGAACTAAAAGGGATTTCTACTAAATAAAATGGGAGTCTCTCAGATATGTATGACTGTTTTTACAAAAAAAATGTTTCAATCACTCTTTATTTATTGGTTTTGATTTCTGGGTTCGGCTTACTTAGCCGCGCTACGCCTGTAGACGTTGCGTGGTTAAGTACCGGTCACGAGTCGAATTTTCTCGGGTCGTGACAGGAGCCTCTCATGAGTCCGGGAGATCGTGGATCGCGGCAAAGGGACTTCTACTCGGAGCTTGTGAAGTGAAGGAGCGGACTACAAAGGTTGTAATCCCTCACACTTAGATAAAAGTTATCATCTTGCATGTTAAACCCTAATAATCTAGTAAAGATCCCGGCTTTGGGTTGTTCGGCACGTCTAAATTTTTATCCGGGCATGTTTGATGCCTTTTGAACCTTCACAAGAGTGCCTAGGAACCCTACACATAGAAGGTCATAATACTTATACCCGTTTTTGGTTCTCGACTTCGTACTTATATTCATTGAATTTCTCAAAAGGTTCAGACTTGTGTTTCAACAGGAACATTATGTTGAATCTTGAGAGATCATCAGTGAATGTAACGAAGTACAAAGAACCGGTCCTGGCATGTGTAGACAGGAGACCATCATACATCATCATGTATCAGTCTCAAGAGTTCACTAACTCTTTCTCTGTTTCCAATAAACGGAGCTATGGTCATTTTATCTTTGTGACATGACTGGCAAGTTTCACAAGATGTAAATTCAAACTGATTTAAATATGCATCTCTATGTAACTTAGCTAGTCGGGTCGCATTGATATGACCTAGTCTACAATGCCTCAAGAAGGACTTGTTCATTTCTGAACTCTTCCTCTTGTGTGTGTTGTGTACGTTAAGAACTGTAGTTTGATTTAGAACGTATATGCCATTAGATAACGCGCCTGAACCAATCAACTTTTGATATAGGAAATGTTCAAAACATTATCCAACAATACAAAATTATATCCTTCTTTAGTAAATAAAGAGACTGATATAATGTTGCATATCAGGTTCGGTATCTAATAACATTCGTTCAGAATCAATATATTTAGTAATACAGGGTGATAACTGCCAACACCTTGGCTGCAACAATTGCACCGTTTCCAAGTCTTAAAACTTATCACCCATTCTCAGTTCTCTACCTATCTGTAGCCCATGCAACAGATTACATATATGGGATCCTGATCTGGTATCTCATACCCAGGACATAGAGGATACTGAGAAACAGTTCTCGGTAATAAACATACCCGAAGAAGATGTATCAACATGCACTTTCTTCGTTTGGGCGGCACGGGAATCCTGGTAATCCCCTATTTCCTACTCGGTCTTATAATAATTATAAGTTGGAGCGGTACCAACATTCTCCAGCTTAGTATAACAAGCGGGTTCGGTCAATACATCCATATTATTATCTTGATTAAGGCATGACATGGTCGCTACCCAGAGAGAGAGAAGAAAACACTCAGCGTATGCTCTTGCAATATTAGATTGGTTATTATTTTATCTAATCAGGATGGCTCCTATTCTTTTTATCAAATCTTCTTTCAAACCCTAAAAGGTAAGACTAACCGGGATTAATTACACCCTACAAGTTCGACAATTATTCGGCCAGGACAGTGTCGGTACTTTGAGGGAGGTTCCCCGTGCTTTCGCACGGACCTAATTAAAATAAACCTCATTTTCCCAAGGGCGTAACCCTGTTAACACCTTTCTAGACACCTACTTGATCGGCTAATTGTAACGTGTAAAACTCTCCCAGGAGTAACTCTTATTCGTAGTAGGTATCGGGATCCAACTATCTCATAGAAGGTATGCAATATTATTGCAAATTTCAACACTTGAAATTCCCGATAATATTTTTACCCCTAGTGGCTTATGACCTTGGTTATGGTCAACAAATCACAAGCACTAGTCAAGTTCTACCCGTCATTTCGTGATTAATTAGAGCCACCCACATGACCCTTGGCTAAGGCCAACAAAGTTACATGACTGTCCTAATTAATCGCATCATATGATGTGTAGGAAGACATCACTTAGCTACCACACACTACGCCTTGGCTAAGGTCAACAAACGTAGCACGAATACTAAGTACTCTACTTCCTAAAATGACGGAGGGTTGCGGATGGTTTTTAAGAAAACCTTGAACGCTTTGAACTTGATATCGTTATAGAATCAAATGATTTAAAATAGAGGCTTTTGCTAGTTTCGCTAAAGAGGTCACTCCCGGTGAAGGGATCTCGGCTCTTTCCTCATCGAATGAGGTGCAGGATATTCACAATCAATGAGAAACACATAGTATCTCCCCGGTGGGCGAGAAGTTCTACTAGATTTCCGGAGCGGCCGAGGTTCTTGAACTTCTACTGCAACATCAGTTTCAATCAATTCGTCATGAGTAATTTGTGTCTTTAGAATCTCTTCTAGTTCTACCGTATTGCCATCAGTACTATTTGTAAAAATTTCATTTTCTAAAAATTTGGCATGTTGAGAAACAAACACCTTTTGTTCCTCCTTGTGGTAGAATAGATATCCATATGAATGTTTTGGATATCCCACAAATTTACACATGACCGATCGTGTCAAGAGTTTATCCGGATTTTGCTTTTTGACAAAAGCTGGACAATCCCATATCCTAACTCTTTTAACAGATGGTCTCTTTCCATATCATATCTCATATGGAGTGGTAGACACGGTCTTGGTTGGAACCCTGTTTAACAGATACATTGTTATCTCCAATGCATGTCCCAAAAGGAAAGCGGTAACTCAGCATCACTCATCATGGACCGTACCATATCTAATAGGGTACGATTCCTCCGTTCTGACACACCGTTGTGCTGTGGTGTGTAAGGGGGAGTGAGCTGAGAGAGAAACCCATTCTCTTTTAAGAAGTCTTAAAACTCTGTACCCAAATACTCTCCACCTCGATCCGATCGAAGTTTCTTGGTGCTCAAGCCTGTTTGTTTTTCTACTTCAAGTTTATACTCCTTGAATTTCTCGAAAGTTTTGGATTTATGTTTTAACAAAAACACATGTCCGAATCTTGAGAAATCATCAGTAAAAGTAATGAAGTATGAAAAACCGCCTCTAGCATGTGTAGACATTGGTCCGCATACATCACTATGTATGAGGCTTAAGAGTTCCACAGCTCTTTCTCCGTGTCCAGTAAATGGTGTTTTGGTCTTTTACCTTTGATACAGGACTGACAAGTCGCATAAGATTTATATTCAAAAGGATTCAAATATCCATCTACAATGCCAAAGAAAAACTTCATTTATATCTGATAATTTTCTTTTACTAGTATGTTGTATATTGAAAACTGTGTGTTGGTTCAGGACGTAAATACTGTTATTTAGTGTACCATACCTAATCAACTGTTGATTCAAGTTAATGTTCATAACATTATTTTGCAACACAAAATGATATCCTTCATTGTCTAACAAAGAAACGGATATTATATTACATAGCATACTAGGTACATAATAACAAGGGTTCAAAACCAAAATACAACCCGAAGGCAACCCCAGATGATACTCTCCTACGTATACAACATGTACATTGGAACCATTTCCAACCCGCAGAGTATGGTCACCAGTCTTCAAAACACTACTGTTTCTCAATCCTTGTATACAATTGCAGATGTGAGAATCAGAACCGGTATTTAATACCCAAGATGCAGAGTTTATAGAAAAACAGTTTTCAGTTATATGCTTCTTCTTCTTGAGATCATCAAGATATAGAGCACAATTGCGTTTCCAATGTCCCGACTTGTGGCAGTAAAAACATTCTCCTTTTCCACTTCCCGCGGCCCCGGATTTGTCTTTCCCCTTCGCCTTTACAACTCCACCTCTCGGTTTGGTGGGTTTCTTCTTCTTTTTTCCCTTGGCCTTGGCTTTTGGGACGGAAGAGGAAGATGGCCCAGCAAACAGATCGGGAGTCTTCGCTGTCTTAAGCGTGCTCTCTGCACTTCTCAACATATTGAGAAGTTTAGGCAATGATTTCTCCAAATCGTCCATATTGAAATTCACAATGAACGGAGCAAAGGTAGGGGGGAGAGACTGTAGAACAATATCAATATATTGCTCATTGTCCATGGTCCATCTCAGGTCCTCAAGTTATTCTATAAGACCAATCATCTTCAAGACATGTTCTCCTACTGATGTGCTAGGGGCCATCCGCATCTGAAACAACTTTCGAGATACCTCGTATCGCAAAGTCCGAGATTGCTCTCCATACATATCCTATGTATGGAGAAAGATGGATTGAACATCCATCTTTTCATACTGCTTCTGATGTATACTGTCCATAGAAGCAAGCGCGAGGCACTTGGCAGTGTCACAATCAATATCCCATGTTTTTCGGATCTCTCTATCTGAAACAGATGATTCAGGACCTGGGATGGGTGGGGCTTTGGCAGTGAGGACATATGATACTTTATCATATGTGAGTGCAATGTTCAGGTTCCTCAACCATTCTTTATAATTCGATCCTGTCAGTTTGTTTTTCTCTAAACGAAGCTTAAGTCCCGTCATCAAGTATCTGCCATTAGGAGAGAGAAAAGAATACACTCAGCGAAATGCTCTTGCAAAGAATTAGATTGGTTATTATCTTATCTAATCGATGTCTCCCACTGCTTTTATCAAATTTTCATTCAAAACCTAAAAAGAAAACTAGTCAGGATTAATTACATTCTACAGTTTCACTAACCGGTCAGCCAGGCCAGTGTCGGTAGTTTGAGAGAGGTTCCCTGTGCTTTCGCACGGACCTAATTAAAATAAACCTCGTTTTTCCAGAGGTCAAACCCCGTTGACACCTTTCTAGACACCTACTGGATTAGCTAATTGTAAAGTGCAAAACTCTCCTGAGAGTAACTCTTACTCATAGTAGGATCGGGATCCAACTATCATATAGATGGTATGCAATCTCATTGCAAATTTCAACTCTTGAAACTTCCGATATGGTTTTTACCCCTACATGCTTATGACCTTGGCTATGGTCATCATATCATAAGCACTAGTCAAGTTCTACCTGTCATTTCGTGATTAACTAGACCCACCCATATAACCCTTGACTATGATCAACATAATCACATGAATGTCCTAACTTGTCGCATCATATGGTTTGTAGGAAGACATCACTTAGCTACCGTACACTACGCCTTGACTATGATCAACATACGTACACGAATACTAAGTACTCTGCTTCCTAAAATGACGGAGGGTTGCGGATGGTTTTTATGAAAACCTTTAACGCTTTGAACTTGATCTCGTTGTAGAATCTAAATAGTTTAGAAAAGGAGTGGCTTAAGCTCCGCATCTTTTGAAACTTGCATTTTTCATAAAAAGGCCGAGTGCGTTTCAAATCCGATTCTACGACATCTTTAGGTTTCTTTTTCTTTACATTAATCTTATTAATGTAGTCCCATCATTTAAGTTCCTAAGCCATCACAGAAAAGAAACGAAAATAGAACGTACACTTATGTCATCCGCATTCGCCACAGTGTCCCGTTATGCCCCGTTAGGTTACTTAACTAACGGCATAGCGGGACGGGACTAGCGCGGGTGTAAAACATAAGAAACGTTTATTATATATCATATATATAATAATAATCCATTTGTCTCAGATATTAAGTAATCACATCACAGAATATCAACAGCAGAAGCACATATGAAAATATAGGATGTCTAGGAGGTCCGTATTTTGCATTCAGCCAACAATAGAAAATACGGATTCTACGGTCGCGATGAATAGCCAAGCCCACACCCCTAGACCCCTACGAGAGCGGCAAGTGACCCACCAATTCTAGAGTTTAGGAGACCCGGTCTCGACTCCTCGAGATGGCCTCCCACTGAACCCTAGAACCCGGTCACTTGTGCTCCCCTCCTTGGGTCTATCCTGATGCGGAAAAGTAAATAATATAAAATAATGGTGACATCATCCTCAACCCGGAAGTGTGTCACGACCCGAAAGGTACGAAACGTGACTGGCACGTAAATTACGAAACGCCTCAAGGCGTACGCAATCTAAGTAAGCCAAAGCCTATAAATCAAAACCCATTTAAGCAGTAGAGTGAAAGAAAAACCATATAAGTCGCATACAAATCTTTTAAAGAACAACATCACATTTTCCAAAAATTTGAGCAGAGTCTCCTTTGTAAATACTGGCCCCCAAACGGGTACAAAATAGGAATATATATGAATAACATGAAATAAGGCATCCCCAAGCGGGAGCTAGCTCTTCGCCGAAGCGGGTTCAAATCCCACGCAATGTAACCCAGCAATGTGCAAAATAAGTATAAAAAGGCACCAGTAAAAACATCATGCCGGCTCAAGTGAGCTCGACCCCAAAATACAACATAAAAGTCCACAAATCTCACTGTTTCATCTCTAGGTCAATACACATCAATACAATAACAGGTACAGTAGATGGAGTACTCTAGATACAATGAATATACAAGGTGGAAACAAAATAATATCACAACCCACCTAGGAGCAAAAGCCTCAAGTCTAGGCAAAAGGAGCAAGTACGTCCGCCGCTACTGTGCTGACGGAGCGGACCTGCAAAAGGCTGTGGCACAACGAGGGTGAGTTGCCGACTCGTGAGTAATAAATAACATCTATGGAGGCTATCGTAAGCATGCACGCAGGTGTCATAACATCAACAGTACTGATATGGCATGATATACTAGCAGATATGTATGCAATATGAATCAATGTACAAAACTATCTGGCATGATGTACCAGCAGGTATGTATGCAACATGAATCAACTCGTGATCTGAATATGTAGATATAAGAAATCATTATTTTCTTCTTAGAAATCTCTTTTGAAACATCAGCATAATATCAATAGAGTCAACAGAAATCCGTGTCCAGCATCGACACCTCAAACAACTATCTCAAATCTCATGTATCCATATCACAGTATCTCAGGGCCCAGCCGTCCGGCTGACCCATCTCAAGTATCAATATCTCAACATCTCACGGCCATGGTCGGTATACTCTGGATATCCGCCGCGCCAAAAATCACCGGTAGATAGTCTTCCACTGCCAGGCTCATTGTCTACACCTCGATCTTCTTGCCCTGGGGTACCTTACCGTGCCCACCATGTACCCGAGACAGTTCATCCAACTCCTCGAAACGGGTCTCAAAAACCAACAGAAAAACTCATGGTGGACGACACATGTATCATATCACGAGAAAAACCGCAACTTTCCATGTTTAAAAATAATATCAGGTTTATTGAATCCTTGCGGCTTTTCCCCAAAATCTCATAAATCTCAAGTGCTGAAATCCTCAAGAAAATCATCATAAGGGCATATGTCAATGATAATGAATGCCTATAGTATCAACAAGTCGAACTGCAATGTATGACTAATAGGCTAGGCATGAACGAATGATGTAATGAGGTACATGCATATGACTAGCAATCCTACATGTTCATCCTGAGGAATTTAAATGCATTAGCACAGGTTTAAGCATCATATATGGTGAAATGGTTCTAGATTTCCGGTTATACAAGTTATCCAGTGTTGTGGCATAGCAATTACCAAGGCGTGTGTGTCCGCGTGAATAGTGCTCGTGCTGCATAGAAACCCTGGCAATCGTGCAAGTGTCCTATGTAATGAGTCGAACATGTATGTAAGTATATAGGATCATAAATGTAGCAGATGTTTAAGTAGGCACCATACTCATGAATACTAGTATCACTAGAAGTCTTTTAAGTTATCCAATCTAACGGGCGTTGTCACGCCCCGCTTCCCAGAGTACGCTAAAATGGGCACGTGACATAGCCAACCATGCTACCTGTGGGTAGGAAGCATCCATCCATAGTCACATTACGGCTGTAAAGATATCAAGAACAAAATAAAACTATCTAAAACATGTCCATAATCCAAGATAACATGAGTCAATAATAAATAAATGCGGAAGCGAAAGATCCAATACAAAATAACTGGAATGTATGTCCCATAATGTGGGCTCACATCAGGAATAAACTGCAGAAAATAAATGAACTAGCTACTACTGAACTCACGGCTCAGCCTGCTGGCTGAAGTACTCCTGCTCGGACTGCAACAGCGATACGGAATCTGGGCCATGCAAAACCCAGACGTCAGCGCGTCGTGTCATCAAATAATATAATATGAACAGTGTAGCAGGCAATGCAATATAAACATGAATAATCAAGGGTAACAATAATATAAGTCAGGGCAGTGCAGGGTAGTGTGCTGTGGGTAAACTAAACTGTTCTATCAGGTTTTCTGTTCTAAGTCTTTGAAACCAATTGATGAATCATCGATGTAACTCAATAGTATCCCGTGCATGCCCGGGACCATGGTCTAAGACTCTCGGGCTGAAACCGAGACGTGCCGCTGGGTAGTAAAAGGTAGCAGGTATAGGCGAGTGATGTCAGCATCATCACTCCGGGGCTGGCCTAGCCCGTAAGACTGATCAGAACAGGTATCGAACTGTTGAGTTACAAGTCAGGTTTCACCTTTGATTTCCCCATACCCCCAAGTTATGTATGTCAAGTCAGGTATTCAGTAATCAATAACTAATGCCAACACAGGATCAGATAAAAGCAGGTTTGTCTGGATAGACAACAGGAACGGTCCATGAGGACTACATGTCAGGTTTGTTGGCATTAGACACAAGATCAGGTAACGGGTCAGGTCATGGTACATCAGGTCAATTCAAGCAGTGTACGGTACCATGTCGGATCAATCAATATGCGTGTAGCAAGTCAAGTCAAGATGAAAACAATGTCATAGGTGTGCTCACAATTAGTTATATAATCAAGCATGGTTATCATCAACATGATATAAGCAATGAATTAAGCAATAGGCAGATTTACTCAATTTGCAGTACAGCTATCAGTTGTGTCACAGAGATGATTTCAATGTTATGCGAATGCAGGTGACAATTATGGCCTTTTAATCATGTTAACAAGTTTAAGAACTTGAAAGGTGCAATGATTTATATATACAGGTTCAATACAGCTATTACTGGTTAAAATGCACACGGGTGTCCAAATGGAACAAAACTATAGAGATAGTTGCCATAAGCTATGTCAGTATTAAAATGTGATTAAACAGGTAAATGTGGTTGATAGGTTCAATTGAAGACTGTAGGTTCCAAGTTTAAAGATAAAATGATATAATACAATATTTTACATGAAAATGAGAAATGATTGTACCAAAGCTAAATTTACAGGTTTAGGATGTCATAATATATATATGTAAATATTGTATAGTATGTAGCAAGGGGTACTTGCCTCGACGGGTCACGAACCGGGAAAAACGGAATGTAAAATGTCGGCGGGGAAACTCGCGACGGGCGCACGGTTCACGGAATGAACCCAAACGACAGTAATGGAACCACACGGGTCGGGGCACCTCGCTGGAACGTCGGGACACGTTGTCGGCATCGTCGGATTCCTGCCAAAATGTGAACAGTGAACGGTCAAGACTTGCAATCAAGAAAGGAAAAGAAACAAGGAAGGAGAGAAGGCTTACAAAGGTTCTGCTCTTGTGGTTTATCCAGAGGGGAGATGTGAGGACGACGACGAAGTCGACGGAGCTCCGGCGGTGGCCTACGACGACCGCGGAGGAGATCTGCCGATCAAGAAATACATTAGCAGAGAAGGAGAGAAAAAGGAAGAGAGGAGGGAAGTGATCTCACCGAGGGGGTGCTTGCGAGGCCGGGGACGCGGGGATGGGGTCGTCGGCGGCGACACACGGCGGCGCAGACGAGATCCTACAGTTCAGAACTTTACAGAAAAATGGAAAGAGAGGAAAGGAAAGAGGAAGGAGACGGATAGGTAAGCTTACAGGGTTGTACGAGGGCTGTGCACGGAGGCAAGACCGTCGGCGGCAACAGATCCGGCGTGCAACGCGTGTGCAGGGGGTGCGCGGGTCTGGTCGGGGGTGCATGGGAACGTGGGGGAAAGGAGGAAGAGGATGTGGGTGCGATGAGGCTGAGTAGGCGAGGGTGCCGGCGACGGTGGTGCCGGCGTTGGGGCTGCGGCGGCGAGGAAGGAGACGGCGGTGGCTAGGGTTCGATGAGGGTGATGGGTTCGCGTTTGAAAAAGAAAAGGAGGAGGGAAGTTAAATATGAGAGAGAGAGAGAGAGAAAGATTTATGGGGAGAGAGAGAGTTACGAGAGAGAGGGAGGAGAGAGAGATATATGAGGAGAGAGACGGGGAGAGAGGAGAGATAGAGAGAGAGAGATAGAGAAATACGAGAGAGAGAGAAAGAGAGAGAAAGACGGTGAGGTAAGGGGCCCACGGTTAAGAGAGTTGTGATTGGTTAAGATTGGGATTTGATTTGTAGGTTAGGAAAATTAATAAAGGTTTAAAAGATATGAAAATATTAGATGGTTAAAGTATAAATATACGGTGGTTTTTAAAATATTAAAATTTGGGATTTTGGCGCAAAATAAAACATTTCCAAATCGCGCCCGGGTTGGGTCCAAAAATTTGAAATTGAAATAATAGGATTTTAAGCGGGATCCAAATTTTAAAATGAAGTGTTTTAAGATCAAAAAGCATATCCCCAAAACGGACACACGTACGTGCACGTAGCCGTCCAAACTCGCCCGTTTCACCGAACGTGTCACGCCCCATCTCCAATACAGAGAGTATTGTCCGCTCTGGCCGAAGCCGCGCGGTTTTGTCCTTCGAGGAGAACTGGACCCGACCAGGGGCCACTTCCCAGGAGGTCACCCATCCCAAGACTTCCCTGGACCGAGCATGCTTAACTACGGAGCTCTCAAGCTCCTGTGGTTCCGGTTCACTTAAAAGGCGCCTCTATAGTTGAGGGTGGTATTATTCCATTTATAGTACAGATCTGCTCTCTTTCGGAATGTGTTCCGAAGAGTCCCCATTGTTCTACAGTGGGTCCTACGGACTCAAGAGGTGGCCCCTATGGATTCAAGAGGTGGCCCCCGCCCACTTAACACGACACTTGGCGTGGCACTTTGTTCCGTGTGGCACTTTGCTCCGTGAGCAAGAACCGGGTCCCGACATTCTCCCCACCTTTGAACAATGGTTCGTCCTCGAACCACAGACCTACTATTGAGGGACCAGCTCTGATACCATTCTGTCACGCCCCATCTCCAATACAGAGAGTATTGTCCGCTCTGGCCGAAGCCGCACGGTTTTGTCCTTCGAGGCGAACTGGACCCGACCAGGGGCCACTTCCCAGGAGGTCACCCATCCCAAGACTTCCCTGGACCGAGCACGCTTAACTACAGAGCTCTCAAGCTCCTGTAGTTCCGGTTCACTTAAAAGACGCCTCTATAGTTGAGGGTGGTATCATTCCATTTATAGTACAGATCTGCCCTCTTTCGGAATGTGTTCCGAAGAGTCCCCATTGTTCTACAGTGGGTCCCACGGACTCAAGAGGTGGCCCCCACAGATTCAAGAGGTGGCCCCCGCCCACTTAACACGACAC
This sequence comes from Agapanthus africanus, assembly GCA_030015575.1. Lineage (NCBI taxonomy): Eukaryota > Viridiplantae > Streptophyta > Magnoliopsida > Asparagales > Amaryllidaceae > Agapanthus > Agapanthus africanus. Next base: position 241,406,933 of record JASDDO010000018.1, on the reverse strand, counting down.
TTGGCGTGGCACTTTGTTCCGTGTGGCACTTTGCTCCGTGAGCAAGAACCGGGTCCCGACAGAACGGGACGAGAACACGGTGCACGGACGCTACAACGGGGTTAGGGGTGTCAAGTAGGCCGAGATGAATATTTTTAATTTTACTTTAGATGCAAAACAATTGTTATATGCAGAAATGAATTTGCCGGGTAAAATTTTACAGTAAGTAACAATCAAGCAAGATAGGTGAGAAGAGTACCACATTACGCTCAAACAGTAACTGAAATTAGTAGCATTGGGCTCGGGTGTTACAGGCGTGTTGTGCCATCCAAACGATTTTCCCCCGTAGATGTTACATCTACTCACCCGTGATCTCGTGCTAGCCGGGTCCAACCACCGCTTTTCCCTTCCGCGCCGCGTCCGACGTCTCCGCGATCGACCCTAAAAACACCCAAGCAAAACACATAAGGCTAAATCCTGCCAAAAATACGATATCACGATCAAAGGAAAAACTCGCATTGGAAACTAAACGCGTGTGCACTCGATACGTCAAAACGTGTGTAACCTCACCAGAAACCACCCCGACTCACTGTGTCGCGCAGTGCACCACAGACCCAACACACAAACACACGTGTCGCACGAGTTAAAAAGTATTGAAAAAGGGTTTTTTTAAGTTCCAGATTTTGACTCGAGTATAAATATAAAAAGTTGCATATACCAAAAACCCTAATTATACAGCAGACTCCTACAGACCAGACCCCAACACAAGACAACATCATCTGGCCGCAAATTGCGGCCAGAATGAATAAAACTGCGGCCAAATAGTGGGAAGGGGGTCTCATGATCTGGGTGTGTAGTCTAGGTCTAAAGAGCATGCCCCAGTTAACTCAGATTTTACCTGAAACACTCGGGTCAACAGCAGATCTTAAAAAGGCTAAAAATCTACATTGAAACGTTAAATTACACTAATTTGAAACCCTATGGTATTTTAGTGAAATCTGGGGCAAAACTTAGTTTAAATGGGTTTATAAACACTTAGTTAAGCTACACTAACCATAAAAATCATCACTTGGCCAAACCCCCACTTAAATCACTATAACTAGCACTAAATCACATTAAACACCAATTTAAGCTTAAATAACCATATTCTAGCAAAGAAAGAAGTTAAGTTTAAGAAATTATACCTCTAGGGTCCCAGGGTGCAAGAAGGAGAAGAAGAAGGAGTGTGTGTGTGCTGCTGCAGCTGTTGTTGCTGTTGCCTGCTGTTGCTGCTGCTAATGCTGAAGCTGTTGTTGTTGCTGTGGCTGAAGCTGATGCTGCTGCTGTTGTTGTTTCAGCTGCTGCTGCTGCTGGCTATGGGTGTGTGTGTGGAAGTGAGAGGGAGAGAGATGTGAGAATGAGAAATAAAATGAGAGTTTAGGGGAGTGAGTGAGAGGGGGGTTTAGGGGACAAAGCAATGACATTTTCTCTCCCCTCATTTAATGCCAAACATGCTTGTCTCCCATGCCCTCTCTCTCCTTCTCCAAGGTCAACCGAAAAGAAAAATTCAATAATTTTATTTCTTGAAACTAAAATACTTAATTTAAATTCCCATTTTTCTAATGACATGGTTAAAGCACCATGGCTACTAAGCATGGTTTAACCCCAAACTTAACCCTAGCTAACATGCACATGTGTATGCAGCCCAAAGTAAATTCTAATAAAATATTCATAAATTTTTATAAAATATTTAAAAACCATTTTGGTGAACCTTTTACTAAAATCCCACAGTAAGGCATAAGTAATCACTAATCACAATCTAAGGTGTTACACTCTTCCCCCTTAAAGAAATTCGTCCCCGAATTTAAAAATATAGCCACGCGTACCTTCAAAGAGATGAGGTAATTTCTTCCGCATCTCGCCCTCGGCCTCCTAAGTGATCTCTTCACCATTCGGGCTGCACCAAAGTACCTTCACAGATGGCAAGACCTTCGATCGAAGTTTCTTCACCTGCTGGTCCAATATCACTACTGGCTGCTTGGTGAACTAAAGGTCGCGCTCGAGCTGAACGGTTTGATACTGAATCATATGAGAAGGGTCATGAAGGTATCTGCGAAGTATCGACATATGGAATACGGGGTGAACATCCGGAAAGCTGGGTGAAAGAGCCAAACGATATGCAACTGCGCCGACACGCTCGAGGATCTCTGAAATGTTTTAAAAATAATTAAATAAATAATTAAATAAATAAAATCGTTTAAGTGAATTTTATGATTTTCGGTAAAGTAAAACGTATTTTTCGTAAAACTAAACCGTAATTATTTTTCACTATAAATTTAAAAATACCTATTTTAATGATGTTATTATTAGTAAATGGTGTTTATTTAGCCACTTATAAATTTTTAGTTTAATTAAATATTTTTCTTAAATTAATTATTTTAAATATTAACATAAGCTTTATTTATACACTAAATTAGTGTAAATTTCAAATTTAAAGGGGTTTAATTTGCAAAAATGAATCATTGCATATTAGAATCTAGTGTGTATCATGAAAAATTTATTTACAAATTTTTCCATGATTCTAGAATTTTCTTTAGGTGTTTTAGAAAAGAAATGATAAAAATTAAAGGAATTGTTGAAAAGACATAAAGAACTTGATATTTTGGGTGAAGTTTCTACACTTTTCTTCACTTTTCTCACTCTCCTCTCCCTCCTCCATGGTGTGGCCGGCCTTAACCTCCCATGGCAGCCCCCCATCTTCAAAATTTAAATTAACTCCAAAAATCATCAAAAATCCTACCAAAATCCAAATAAAAATCCACAAAATCCTAATTAATTCCTACCCTCTATTCTTTGCTCATCTTACATGGATTTTAGAGATGGAAAGCATTCATTTTGGAGGCTTATTTTCATGTTTGAATTTCATGTTGTGGAGGTATAAATCTTTTTCTTTTGATTTATTGTTATTAAATGTTTCATTTAAGCATGTTTAGATTTAATAAATTAATTATCTTTACAAGTTTTAAAATTCAAGTTAGGGTTTGTAAAATTAAGTTAGGGTTTTTAGTAATTAAGTGGGGTTATTATAACTAGTTTAACATTTTTAGAATGGGAAAATCTTGTATGGATGGTATATTGTAAATTGTTTATCCAAAATTGTTTAAATTAAATAACTTTGTAAACTAGATTCTATATATTGTATATATTAGTGAAATAAAATTCCAATTAATGTTTGTAATACTAGATTGTGGTTTTAATGAGGATATTAACTTGTTAGTGCAATGAAAAACCTAATTTGGTTACTAGTTTTTATTGATAATTAAGAAATTGTGAGAAAAATGCTATTTTGCAAACTAGATTTTAGAAATTCTTAATTAAATGAGATTTAAATTCTAATTTATGGTTTCATTATATTATTATCATCATGAATTGTAGTTTAATAAGTAAATTCATGTAAAATCATGTTTAGTTGTGACGTTGTAAAATTTTGCTTAAAAATACCGAAATCAAGCATGTTTACAAAATAGAATTTCAATTTAATACACATTAAGGTGTAAAAATAATATAGTAGTGATTTGAATAATCTAGTCATGCTATTTAATATGTATTACGACCATTAGTTTCATTTAAACATCAAGTTTTGAAGTAAAACGGTAAATTGGCATTTTCGAGTTTTACGAAATCGGGCGATTTGATGGATTTTAGGGTTTCGATGAATTTAATCATGTTTTATATTATAAGTAATGAGTTTTAAAACTATGAGTTGTTTGTTGATATTTATCTCGATTAATCGGAGTTTGAACGCCGATATCGAGCGATATTTGGTTCTTTTGCATGAGCGGGTCATAGGTTTTAACCTATGCGCGTTTCGTGCGTCGTTTTGATGTTGTCCATGATTCAGTTTACAATACTACATATGTTTGCGTATAGGTACCCCTCACATGGACTGCGGGCGATGAAGAAGAGGATGGCGACACCGTGTTCGGCATACAAGGACCAGGTGAGTAGATGTATATCTACGGGGGGGGAAATCGGGTGGATGGCGTTTAGCACCCCCGCAAACGTAGAATAGGAATAAGTACTTATTGTCTTTAGGAAGCAAGAAGTGACCTTAGAATTTCGATGAGTAGGACCCTAGTAGTGACCTTAGGTTGGACTAGGTTGATTTAGGAAGACCTTACCCCAGGATGAATATCATGGAGGAGATTCGTAGGTTTCAGGTAGATACATGCACACGCACATACTAAGACTCGACGTGATGTATACGTGTATGTGTATATATATATAGGACTAGGTGTAGGTATATATATATACACAATACGTATATGTGATACAAGGAGGTGATATGATACACGGGGATGAAACAATATAACTGGGCTTGATGCCGTGATTCTTGGTTATACGGTCGTGTTATGATGTTAGCGGATCATTGGGAAATGAGATAATGAATAGGTATACATAAATAATAAAGGGTGGTGATGATATTGAAGTATATGGAACTCTAAAATAGAACCCGGACCGTAACCTATGCTTGAAAGCCTGATATGATATAGGTGTGACTTGATTACGATATGAGATATGTGTAACCTAATTACGGTATGACATATACATATATGTGACTTAATCATGACTTGACATATGTGACTCGATCAAGATATGATATATGTGACAAGACATTTCTGAGGATAAATTAACGATATATATTTATGCTGGCAATGATATATGATTGATGTATGCGATTACAGTATAGCACCTTGATCATGACATGTGTTGATAATGATATTATACGAATGATGAGACACATATGTGATACTTGACTCGTACCCCGATATTGGGATGCCGTACGATGGACTTTACCGTACGAGGCATAGATATGATGATTGATCCGCACTCTTGATTCGAGGAAGCCGTACTACGTACGTGACGCTATTGAGGCTGGATCGCCGACTATTAGAGATATGGATTCAGACTTTAGGTATACTCCTAGTTCTTATCGACTAGTTTCTTAGGTTTTGTTCCTTCGGAGGTTAGATGGGCACTAGTGTAAGTTCGAGTCATGTAGTAGTAGTTTTACTTGTATATCACAGATGGGTGGTTATTACACATCCGTCTTTACATTCATACCATAATCATAATGTTGCATGTTCATTCATATGTTTCTATAATCAGTATAAAACTCTGCCTGTTAGGACACCAGCACCATTACCGATGATGCGCATATTCCACGCACACTTATTACCGGCTCACACACATCATCATCGGTAATTGCTATGTCACGTACACTTTAGAACATATTATCTTTTATTGATAGAATCAGCTAACAGCTAGATCGATATAATATTCTGATTACTCTCTGGTGTTAGTATAGACATGGCATTTATTACTTAGACATTTCATGCATTCACATTTTCATGTTATCATGCAGTATTATGGGGCATATGCCGACACTTATCATATACTTACTCATGATTTTGGGATTTTGGATTTCTATGAGATTTTTGGATTTTGGGGGAAAACCGCAAGAATATATAAAAACTTCTCTCTCTCTCTCCTCCTCTCTTTTTAAAACATAAGATGCGGTTTTCTCGTGATGTATGTGTCGTCCACCATGAGATTTCATGTTTTCTGTTGGATTTCGAGACCCGATTCGAGCAGTGGATGAACCGTCTCGGGTACATGGTGGGCCCGGTATGGTACCCCGGGGCAAGAAGATCGAGTTGTAGACGATGAGCCTGGAAGGGAAAGACTACCTACCGGTGATGTCTGTGAAGGGTTCCTAGGCATCCTAATGAGGTCTCACAAGGCATCGAACATGCCAATTTCAAAAAATCTAGGTGCCGAGAGACCCGACTACGGATCGTTTGCTAGAAAACTAGGCGAAAAAGCTAACTAGTTAACATTTAACTATGAGAATACGGATATACAACCTTTGTAGATCCGGTGCTCCACCTCCATAGCTCCGCAACGAAGTCGTCTCCGCTGTCCAAAAGGAATCCGGGCTCTAGAGTCGGCTTCGTCGGAGAAAAAGCGAGTTAGGTCGTCGATGTCCATGCCGAAGATGATCTACGTCGAGGCATCGCTAAATCAAGCTCCACCTTCACCGAGCCATGATGACTTGTGAAGGAAACACACTCTACTACTTGGCAAGAGGTAGAGGATGAAGAAATAGGAAGTGGGTAGACTTTAGAATTGGATTTCTCACTCTAATTCTCACTTTGCCATTAAAGCTTGTGAAGCTTTTTCTTGAAGTGAAGAAGAAGAAGAAGATGAAGAATATGATAAGTTAATAATAATAAGAATAATAAAATCATTCTTATCATAATCTTTACCATGGTAATGTGTAGAGAGTTAATCATGGTTGAATGGGATGGTTAGGGTTAAGCATGAGACAAAATGGTCACTTGGTCAAAGTCTTCATGAAGCTTCATGAACAAGACAAAATAAGCCACCATTTTTCTCATTTCCTTTTCATTTTCCAAAAGGATAAATAAATGAATAAAATGAATAAGGAAATAGTAAACCCTAACCATTTCATTAACCAAGGTTTAATTCTTTACACTTAACCAAAAGGCATGTATCATCAAACATGATACAAGCAAGTGCACAAAATCATATCGCATATGCAATGCGCACAGCCGAGTGAGAAAATCCATTTAAAGTGAACCGATACTAGTTAATGCAAAGTAATATATCAAATATATAATTATGCATTAAATAATTAAATCAACACTTGATTCAATGATCCGGTCATGTCGCACACAACCGACTAGTATACAATGTATCGGCTTATCGAATCAATCCTTGATTCGATAACTAGGTTATATCGCATACAACCATTCGACACATTCATCGCGAGAATGGAATACGGTATCACATACACGTATTATTCTCGGTCCCGCACATATCTCATATGCGCTCCTATTTCGTTTCGCTTGAGCCAGGAAACCTCTGTGTAGGACTCTAAAGACTCGTCAATACGCCGGCAGCAGGTGATGATCATATCAAGCACACACAAGCCGCAAGCGGTCTGCTAAACGTAACGGCTACCCGGGTATTGAGCGATCTGAAGATCGACGAGCAAGCCCGCTCACACTCCAGTGAATCCAACCAGTAACACTACCGTACAGTCCGGTCTGATCGTCTGATATGTCGCATATCTCGCCTATGGGTGGTAAACGTCAGACCCCAATAGCTCGATAAGTTGTGTCGATATGAGGTCTATAACTATTCGAGAAACTACTGTTAACGCTTACCAGTAAATCTCAGCAACCCTGGCCAGGGATTTCCGGTTATAGCCAATCGAACACAGCGCAACATCAACCCCCTATACCGGGAGAGACGAATCCCCTCCTATCGCTCATTGCCTCCATGTGACTCGGGACTGTACCCAAAAACCACCGTTTTGCACGCCCTCTTGGACGTGGTAAGATGGAAATCAAAGCACAGTGGGAACCACACAAGACTCTATGACGATCTCGGGTCAACAGACTACTCTGTACCAGTGTCACCAGAGAACTGCCATCTGACGTGAGGTATAATACCATCTGGGAGTTCTCGGCGAGTCCGTCCAGTGTACCCAGTCTCTACTGAGCACCCGTATATCATCTCCGATGTCAAACACCAATGGATATGGGATCATCCATTGCCCATCTGTATGGGTCGAGAAGGTATACGCTAGTCTACTCTGGTATATCGATGCCCCGTCTCGATACACCCTCGACTAGGGACTTTGAAGGATGTACTTATGGACTACCATGTCCCCACTAGTATGATCCGCATCATAGTCCAGGTAGTCAAGCACACATCCTAAGGGCTTTACCAACATGTAACATAGAGACAATCAGTATACACGTTAAGGTAAAGTTCAACCAGATAGCATACTATCATGTCGAGCAAGAAAGTCCTCCCTATATATGTCCCAGCATCCACTACAATATACATCCTATGTACAGTAATGGCCTCTAGGGCATACATATAACTAACAATCTCCCACTTGCACTAGGGCCATCTGTAGCAGTGATTGTAGTATCTCATACTCAACCATCCCATGAAAGTCTCTCTCTGGGAACAGGCCTTTGTGAGTGGATCTGCTGTGTTGTCCTCTGAGTCTACTCTCCTAACCTCGATCTCCCTGGAGATCAACCATCTCCATGATCAAGTGACACTGCCTTAGAATATGTCTGGATCACTGATGGAACCGGCGTTCCTTGGCACAAGCCACAACTCCATTGTCTCACAATGGTAGGAACATAGTTCATCTCATGAACCATTATACATCCAAACATCCTCTTTGGTAGCATCTTAAGTAGCGATGTATCCAGCCTTCATCGTCTAGTATGTCACGGTATCTAGCTTGGAACTCTTCCAACATACCGTCTTTGTACTGAGGGTAAAGACAATGCCTGTGACTGACATTCAGTCATCTTTATCACCCTGGAACCCTTCCAGTGATTCTCCCCAGGATCGATTGATACCATCTCACTACAACTAGTGAGAATCCTAACATCCATTTAGATCTATCTCATAGATCCAAAACCCAGGATTTAGGAGGTATCATTATGATCCTATATGGAGAATCATTGTGATAATCGGAGATTGACCGAGCGTAGCATAGGAAACTCTTTCCCTATCAAGAGCATGTTATCCACGTACTCTACGAGGATCGTCACCATACTCCATACTACCTTCTTGTCTATACAAGGTTCATCTACCATTTTGATGATGTCAACTTCTTTGACCGCTTCATCAAAACAGATGTTCCAACTCCGCGATGCCTGCTTTATCCTATAAAGCATCTTGCACACGTTTCCGCTGCTCCCACTGTCTACGAAGCCCTCTGGCTGTGTACTTATAGACACTCTCTTCTAAACATCATTTAGAAAGGCTGTCATGACACCCAACCTCCAGATATCGTAGTCATGGTATGTAGCCGTGGCAAGTATGATCTGGATGGACTTAAGCATAGCTACTTAGAAAAGGTTTCATCATCATCCATACCTGGTCAATGATGTAGACCTTTAACAAGTCTAGCTTTGAAAGTCTCAACTCTTCCATGTGCACCAAGTAATCTTTTCAAGATATACTTGCTCCTGATGGGGATTTAACCCTTCAGATATAGCAACCAAAGTCCATACTTTGTTGGTATATATGGATTCCATCTCAGATTACTAAGCATCCAGCCATTCTTACAGAGTCACACTCCTGATGGCCAGCTCGAAACTAGTTGGGTCATCATCTCATGATGCAATCCTCGCTCCCACTGTCATAGAGAAACCGAAGTATCTCTCAGGTGGGTGAGGAACCCTACTAGATCGGCGGAGAGGCTGAGATTCGTTGGTAACTATTGAATCCTTCGGTTCTACCAAATCATCAGCTGCAGTTTGTATAGCTGGAACCTTTCCAGTTCTACATAACTTACATTGCCTCGAGCTTGTCCGGATTTTGCTTTCAGACATGGGCCGGACAACCCCAAATCTTAATTAACTTAAGAGATGGGCTCTTCCCTTATCATATCAAATATGAAGTGGTAGGCAACTGATTTGATTTGAACCCTGTTCAATAAGTATGCATCTTCTCAAGTGCATAACTCCCAAAAAGGAAATAGGTAACTCAGTAGTACTCATCATAGAGCACACCTTATCATATAAGGTGTGATTGCTCCGCCCCACTATATACCATCGTGCTATGGTGTATTCGGAGGAGTAATGCCGAGAGAGAATCTCATTCTCCTTTAGAATAGTCCAGGATTTCCGTGCTCAAGTATTCTCCTCCTTGATCTCATCATAGGACATAATACTTATACCCGTATTGGTTCTCTACTTCTAACTTATATTCTGTGAATATCTCAAAAGGTTCGGACTTGTGTTTCAACAGGAACATATGACTGAATCTTGAGAGATTATCAGAGAATGTAACGAAGTACAAAGAACCAGTCCTGGTATGTGTAGACAGGGGACCTACATACATCAACATGTATCATCCCAAGAGTTCACTAACTCTTTCTCTGTTTCCAGTAAACGGAGCTATGGTCATTATATCTTTGTGACATGACTGGCAAGTTTCACAAGATGTAGATTCAAACTGATTTAAATATGCATCTACATGTAACTTCAGCTAGTCGGGTCATATTGATCTGACCTAGTCTACAATACCTTAAGAAGAATTCGTTCATTTCTGAACTCTTCCTCTTGTGTGTGTTCCATATACTAAGAACTGTAGTTTGATTTAGAACATCAATGCTTTTAGATAACGTGCCTGAACCAATCCACCTTTGATATAGGAAATGTTCAAAACATTATCCAACTATACAAAATTTTATCAGTTCTTTACTAATAAAGAGACTGATATGATTTTGTATATCAGGTTCGGTATCTAATAACATTCGTTCAGAATCAATGTATTGTAATACAGGGTGACAGTGACCAACAGACTTGGCTGCAACTCTTGCCCCGTTTTCTGCCTCATGAAACTTATCACCCGTTCTCAGTTCTCTACCTATCTGTAGCCCTATGTAACAGATTACATATCTGGGATCCTGATCCGGTATCATATACCCAGGACGTAAAGGATACTGAGAAACAGTTCTCTGTAATGAACACACCCGAAGATGATGCATCAGCATGCACTCTCTTCTTTTGGGCGGCACGGGAAATCTGGTATTCCCCAATTTCCTGCTCTGTCTTATAACAATTATAAGTTGGAGCGGGACCAACGTTCCCCAGCTCAGTATAACAAGCGGGTTCGGTCAATATTCCGTATTATTATCTTGATTAAGGCGTGATATGGTCGCTACCAGGGGAGAGAGAGAAGAAAACACTCAGCGTGCGCTCTTGCAAGAATAGATTGGTTATTATTTTATCTAATCAGGATGGCTCCCACTGCTTTTTATCAAATCTTCCTTCAAACCCTAAAAGGAAAGACTAGCCGGGATTAATTACACACTACAAGTTCGCCAATCTTTCAGCCAGGCCAGTGTCGGTACTTTGAGGGAGGTCCCCCGTGCTTTCGCACGAACCTAATTAATGTAAACCTCGTTTTCCCAGAGGCTTAACCTCGTTGACACCTTTCTAGACACCTACTTGATCGGCTAATTGTAATGTATAAAACTCTCCCAGGAGTAACTCTTACTCGCAGCGGGTATCGGGATCCAACTATCTCATAGAAGGTATGCAATCTCATTGCAAATTTCAACACTTGAAATTCCCGATAATATTTTGCCCCATGCGATCTATGACCTTGACTGAGTCAACAAACCATAGACCGCAAGTAAAGTTCAACCCGTCATTTCTCGATTGAATTAAACCCACCCGCACGACCCTTGACTGAGTCAACAAGGCCGCACGACTACCCTAATCCAATCGCATCATATGCTTTGCAGGTAAGCAATAATCAGCTACCGCACACTACGCCTTGACTGAGTCAACAAACGCAGCACGAATACTAACTATTACCTATCTGAAATGACGGAGGGCTACGACAGGTTTTTAAGAAAACCTTTTGCGTAATGAACTTTATATCGTTGTAGAATCAAATGAATTTGAAATGGAGTGCTTTTGAGGCTTTTCTAGTTTTGCTAAAGGAGTCACTCCCGGTGAAGGGATCGTCGGTCCTTTCCTCGTCGAATGAGGTGCGGGATATATCATATATATCACTGTGCAAAGCAAAAACACTTAAAAGCAATCAAAAGACAAACCGAGTGTGTAGCATCTGCCAGTTATTGCTAAAGGAGTCACTCCCGGTGAAGGGATCTCGGTCCTTTCCTTATCGAATAAGGTGCAGGATATATCACATATACCGCTGTGCAAAACAAGAACTGTAGCTACCTGTTTTATTTTGAAATTCGATTCTACAACATCTTAGGTTTCTTTTATTTCATTAATCACATTAATGAAGTCCCATCATATAAGTACCTAAACATCACAGATTGATATGACGTACACTTATGCCATCCGCATTCGCCTCGATGTCCCCTCGTGCACCGTTAGGTTAGGTAACTAACGGCAGAGCAGGGCAGGGCTAGCGCGGGTGTAAAACATAAGTAACATCTATATAATATATCATATATACTATATATAATACCTGTCACAGAACATCACATGATCTCATCACAGATAAAGCACAGCAGAAGAATCATATGAAATATTGGATATACTAGGACGTCCGTGTTTTCAATACGAGCCAGTATAAAACACGGATTCCACGGTCGTGATGAATAGCCAAACCCACACCCCTAGACCCCTACGAGAGCGGCAAGCAACCCTACCAATTCTGGAGTTAGGAGACCCGGACTCGACTCCTCGAGTTGGTCTCCCACTAGACTCCAGAACCCGGTTACTTGTGCCCTCCTCCTTGGGTCTATCCTAGTGCGGAAAAGTAAATAATATACAACAGGTGACAACTCCCGCAACCTGGAAGCGCCCCAATAAAAGAATATTACATTCAAGTTTTTACATGAATGAAAATGAAAAACACTCATCTCACATAAAAACCCCCGGCTATTCAAACACGACGATCCAATATAACATATCCAGCAACACATAACATCACATGTCATCAACGTAAGTAAATATGCGCATCCCAATTGTCGTTGACATATAGCAACGAAACCGGCGATATCACATATTACACTTACGGTCACAGAAAAGAAAGTGTAAAACTACAACAGTTGGAATCCGCAACCACCTCAGACATCGCATGCCTGACCAAATGAATTCCTTAGACATCGCATGCCTAACAATTATAAACCCCGCATTTTAGTCTCAAAATCGAAAACACTTTTCAATACCAAGTCAGGTAATTCAACAAGATTCCCGACAGTCTGATCGAATACTCGTCGCAAACTTTAGTAGGCGGCCGCACCCCCGATACCGTCGACGAAGTGCACCAAGGCGGAACACCGCTACCGCGAGCACCCGGACGGATGCTTTCGGCGACGGGGTTCTCCTACAGTCACTTGGTCGGGGCTATGGAGCGAGGCTGTCTATTAAGTTTACCCGGCGAGTATCCGCGTACGCTACGTGATTGCAACGGACTTTTGATCACATCAAAATTCCGTGGCAACCGATCAAGTGAGACTAAACTGCTACGTTTATAACATTCATTTAGTTATCTCATAACTACTTGTGAATTCCAATTATTGTATCCCATTCCGGATAAATAGAAAATGTTAAACTTTCCGATCGAACAATCGAACACCCAAGTTTTCCCGATACAGATCAACACATGAAACAAGTCTAACAACATTCAGTTCGTGCCTCAGTACCAACGGTCCAGCCGTAGAAGGGTCAAGCCAACGCCTCACATGTGGCACGCCGTACTGCCCCAAACCCGAAGGTTCAAAGGGCAGTTCAAGACGGTCACATAATCGAGTTAAGGTTTGTTGTCTTCTAGAGGGACCATCGCATTACTTGCACTACTTAGAACGTCGTTAAACCACGGAAAAATCCAACACTTGGAAATTTCCCGACAGGGGAAAAATTGGGTATTTATATCCGGTCGAACTTTTTAACATATTCTAAAAATTATCTGGAAAGCCACACAGACAAAATTTGATACTCCGATCGAAACACCGAATCCCCAAAATAATCCCAGAAAATACAACTCTGGAATAAATTTTAAAAATACCCAGAAAATCCAACATAAAATAATAGGAGTTACTGTGCAAACAGTGTACGATGACGTCATCATTCCGCCGCGGAACCGCCGCAGAAGGCAGGCTTCTGCCGCGGTTCCGCCGCGGTTTGTACTGTTCATCGAAAAAATTTTGCATCATAATTATTATTTTTTCCTGCTGAATTTTTTAGCAATTTTTAATTTGAAAAAATCCACGTTTTCAGAAAACGTCCAGAGAGCATTTTCCGGTTGGGGTTTCGGGTCGTTCAGACTTCAAAATCCGTCTGGACTTCGCCTAAGGCTCTAGCTAGGCTCTGATACCACTGAAGGGTTCCTAGGCATCCTAATGAGGTCTCACAAGGCATCGAACATGCCAATTTCAAAAAATCTAGGTGCCGAGAGACCCGACTACGGATCGTTTGCTAGAAAACTAGGCGAAAAAGCTAACTAGTTAACATTTAACTATGAGAATACGGATATACAACCTTTGTAGATCCGGTGCTCCACCTCCATAGCTCCGCAACGAAGTCGTCTCCGCTGTCCAAAAGGAATCCGGGCTCTAGAGTCGGCTTCGTCGGAGAAAAAGCGAGCTAGGTCGTCGATGTCCATGCCGAAGATGATCTACGTCGAGGCATCGCTAAATCAAGCTCCACCTTCACCGAGCCATGATGACTTGTGAAGGAAACACACTCTACTACTTGGCAAGAGGTAGAGGATGAAGAAATAGGAAGTGGGTAGACTTTAGAATTGGATTTCTCACTCTAATTCTCACTTTGCCATTAAAGCTTGTGAAGCTTTTTCTTGAAGTGAAGAAGAAGAAGAAGATGAAGAATATGATAAGTTAATAATAATAAGAATAATAAAATCATTCTTATCATAATCTTTACCATGGTAATGTGTAGAGAGTTAATCATGGTTGAATGGGATGGTTAGGGTTAAGCATGAGACAAAATGGTCACTTGGTCAAAGTCTTCATGAAGCTTCATGAACAAGACAAAATAAGCCACCATTTTTCTCATTTCCTTTTCATTTTCCAAAAGGATAAATAAATGAATAAAATGAATAAGGAAATAGTAAACCCTAACCATTTCATTAACCAAGGTTTAATTCTTTACACTTAACCAAAAGGCATGTATCATCAAACATGATACAAGCAAGTGCACAAAATCATATCGCCTATGCAATGCGCACAGCCGAGTGAGAAAATCCATTTAAAGTGAACCGATACTAGTTAATGCAAAGTAATATATCAAATATATAATTATGCATTAAATAATTAAATCAACACTTGATTCAATGATCCGGTCATGTCGCACACAACCGACTAGTATACAATGTATCGGCTTATCGAATCAATCCTTGATTCGATAACTAGGTTATATCGCATACAACCATTCGACACATTCATCGCGAGAATGGAATACGGTATCACATACACGTATTATTCTCGGTCCCGTACATATCTCATATGCGCTCCTATTTCGTTTCGCTTGAGCCAGGAAACCTCTGTGTAGGACTCTAAAGACTCGTCAATACGCCGGCAGCAGGTGATGATCATATCAAGCACCCACAAGCCGCAAGCGGTCTGCTAAACGTAACGGCTACCCGGGTATTGAGCGATCTGAAGATCGACGAGCAAGCCTGCTCACACTCCAGTGAATCCAACCAGTAACACTACCGTACAGTCCGGTCTGATCGTCTGATATGTCGCATATCTCGCCTAGGGGTGGTAAACGTCAGACCCCAATAGCTCGATAAGTCGTGTCGATATGAGGTCTATAACTATTCAAGAAATTACTGGTAACGCTTACCAGTAAATCTCAGCAACCCTGGCCAGGGATTTCCGGTTATAGCCAATCGAACACAGCGCAACATCAACCCCCTATACCGGGAGAGACGAATCCCCTCCTATCGCTCATTGCCTCCATGTGACTCGGGACTGTACCCAAAAACCACCGTTTTGCACACCCTCTTGGACGTGGTAAGATGGAAATCAAAGCACAGTGGGAACCACACAAGACTCTATGACGATCTCGGGTCAACAGACTACTCTGTACCAGTGTCACCAGAGAACTGCCATCTGACGTGAGGTATAATACCATCTGGGAGTTCTCGGCGAGTCCGTCCAGTGTACCCAGTCTCTACTGAGCACCCGTATATCATCTCCGATGTCAAACACCAATGGATATGGGATCATCCATCGCCCATCTGTATGGGTCGAGAAGGTATACGCTAGTCTACTCTGGTATATCGATGCCCCGTCTCGAAACACCCTCGACTAGGGACTTTGAAGGATGTACTTATGGACTACCATGTCCCCACTAGTATGATCCGCATCATAGTCCAGGAAGTCAAGCACACATCCTAAGGGCTTTACCAACATGTAACAGGGAGACAATCAGTATACACGTTAAGGTAAAGTTCAACCAGATAGCATACTATCATGTCGAGTAAGAAAGTCCTCCCTATATATGTCCCAGCATCCACTACAATATACATCCTATGTACAGTAATGGCCTCTAGGGCATACATATAACTAACTGTCTGGCGCGGCGGATATCCGGAGGATACCGACCGTTGTCGTGAGATTTGATGATATGGGCCGATCCGGACTGACGGAGCCCGAGATATTGAGACTATGAGACATTGAGATTATGAGGTATTGAGACTTGAGATTTACATGTTTTGTGTCGATGCTTGACACGGATTTCCATGGATTTCATCGTTGATATTTCAGATTTCTATATACGTTTTACCATGATAAAAGCTAAAGATTTCTTATACAGATATATCTAGATTTCAGGATTGGTTATTTTACATTCATGGTGCATGTATACTCATTCACATGACATAGTACTATATGAGGCACTGACACGAGCACGGAGCATTTGCACTTACACGTAGCTTATTATTCTGCCTTTACTTGATGACTAGTAGTATATTAGTATATTATTATGACCTAGGACAACGCCATGCATTCGATTTCTTTTCGCAGATATCTTCTACTCACGAGTTGGCAACTCACCCCCGTTGTGCCGAATTTTATTACAGGCTCGATGTATAGGTTTTCCTGGCAGCTTGCTGGCACATCTTTTCATTCAGGATGATTTGCACGGTAGGTTGGTTCACTTGGATCTGGACCGCCATTGTACTTTTATTATTTCATTTGTATCTAGAAAACTCCATCAACCAAACTTGTATTACTTGATAGTTTACTGGATCAGTGGTTTATTTCGACCATAGAGTCGCGCTTGTATTATTATGGTATCTTGTGGATTTGTTTTCTTTTAAGTTTGAGCATCGCCCTTTGGCGTTGTATACTATTATGCATTGGTGTGGTTGTTTCCGCCTGTTGGCTTTGAGCATGCTCCCGTTCGGGGATACTTTTTATTGTTTATATGTATTTATGCTTGTTTGTACCCGTTTGGGGCCAGTTTTTACAAAGGAGACTCTGCCGAAATTTTTGAGAAAATTTGATCTTGTTTTTTTAAACTTGTTTTCTACATGTTTTCCTTCTTCTTCTTCTTTTATGGTTTAGATTTCTAGGCTTCGGCTTACTTAGGTTACGTTGCGCCTCTAGACGCTTCGTAATCTAAGTGCCGGTCACGTTCCGTACTTTCGGGTCGTGACAATCTCGAAGGGACCCACAAATCTGGGACTAAGCTTTCCTTTTCGCCCAAATCTCATCACGCCCTTCATCGGAGAGACCCTCAGAAAAACGTGATCGCCAACTGCGAACTCTAGTCTGCGACGACGTCTGTCTGCATACGATTTCTGCCTGCTCTGAGCCGCTCTCATCTGATCCCGAATCAACTGTACTTTCTCGGTCGTCTCCTGCATGATCTGCGGCCCCAAAATACTACTCTCCCTAAGCTCAGTCCAACAGACGGACGATCTACATCTCCTCCCATACAAGGCCTTGAAAGGTTCCATCTGAATGGTATCCTAGAAACTGTTGTTGTAGAAGAACTCTACTAAGGGTAAATGATGATCCCAGTTACCACCGAAGTCTAAAACGCACTCTCGGAGCATGTCCTCGAGAGTCTGAATAGTCCGCTCTGACTGGCCGTCGGTCTACAGATGAAATGCTATGCTGAAACTCAAACGGGTGCCCAACGCCTCCTGAAGTCTCTGCCATAGTCGGCTGGTAAACTGGGTACCTCGGTCTGACACGATGCAAGTCGGGACGCCATGCAACCGTACGATCTCGTTGATGTAAATCTGGGCATACTGAGCAAAACTGAAAGTGGTCTTCACTGGCAGGAAGTGAGCCGCTTTCGTCAATCGATCCACGATCACCCAGATGGAGTCATACCCTCGATTGGTCCTGGGTAGACCCATAATGAAATCCATAGAAATCTGCTCCCATTTCCACTCCGGAATGGGCAAAGGCTGCAACTCTCCAGTGGGCCTCTGGTGCTCGGCCTTGACTTGCTGACAAGTCAGGCATCTCGACACGAAGTCTGTGACGTCCCTCTTCATTCCGTCCCACCAATAAACATCTCTCGGATCGCGGTACATCTTGGTGGAACCTGGATGAACGCTATATATCGATCTATGCGCCTCCTCAAGAATCTTACGCCGCAGTCCCTCAGAATCTGGTATGCACAATCGAGTCCCAAATCGCAGTACCCCCTGATCATTGATCACGAACTCGGAATCTTTGCCCTGCCTAATCTGCTCCATGATCTCTGAAAGACAGTCATCACCGGGCTGTGCCTCGCGAATACGGTCAAGCAACAGTGGATGTGCACGAATATGCGCAAGCTGTCCCCCGGTCGGAGTGAACTCGAACTCAACTCGGCTGCCGCATAAAATTTGCCAATCTGCTGACGCCTGCCTCTGTACGGCGTTCAAATAAGATAGGCTACCTCCGGGTGTCCTACTCAAAGTATCTGCCACCACGTTCGCCTTGCCCGGATGGTAAAGGATTTCGCAATCATAGTCTTTCACCAGCTCCATCCAACGACGCTGTCTCAGATTCAGGTCTCGCTGCTGAAATTTGTACTTCAAGCTCTTGTGGTCCGTAAATATCTGGCATGACTCTCCGTATAGGTAATGTCTCCAGATCTTGAGTGCAAACACCACTGCAACCATCTCTAAATCGTGCGTAGGATAGTTCTGTTCATGTGTCTTCAGCTGCCGAGAAGCATACGCAATAACTCTGTCGTGTTGCATCAACACGCAACTTAGTCCCACTCGCGAAGCGTCGCAATAAACCACGAATCCGCCCGATCCTGAAGGCAATGACAACACTGGTGCAGTAGTCAGACGAGTCTTCAACTGCTGGAAGCTATGCTCACACGCCTCGGTCCAATCAAAAGGAACTCCCTTCCGGGTCAACCCAGTCATCGGTGCAGCGATACGGGAGAAGTCCTGAACGAATCATCGGTAGTAGCCAGCCAGGCCTAGGAAACTGCGGATCTCCATAACTGATGTCGGTCTGGGCCAATGCTGAACGGCCTCGATCTTCTTCGGGTCCACACATATGCCATCTCTCGTAATCACGTGACCCAAGAAATCAACGCTGTCAAGCCAAAACGCGCACTTGGAAAATTTCAAGAACAGCTGGTGCTCCCTCAAAGTCTGCAATGTGATCCGCAGGTGCTGCTCGTGCTCCTCTCGGCTCTGGGAATACACCAAAATGTCGTCAATAAACACGATGATGAACAGATCTAGATACGGCCTGAAAATGCAGTTCATCAAGTCCATAAACGCGGCTGGTGCATTGGTGAGTCTGAACGACATCACCAAAAACTCATAGTGTCCATAACGCGTGCGAAAAGCCGTCCTCGAAATGTCCTCCTGCCGCACCCGCAACTGATGGTAACCCGACCGCAAGTCAATCCTCGAAAAGTATCCCGCACCGTGAAGCTGGTCGAACAAATCATCGATACGTGGTAAGGGATATCTGTTCTGTACGGTAACCCTGTTCAGCTGGCGGTAGTCAATGCACAAGCGCAAACTGCCGTATTTCTTCTTGACGAATAGGACAGGAGCACCCCACGGAGAAACACTGGGTCGAATAAGCTCTTTATCTAACAAATCCCGCAACTGATCCTTCAGCTCTCTAGGCTCCGCCGGGGCCATCCGATAAGGCGGTATGGAAATATTCCCCAAGTCGGGAATCAAGTCAATGCAGAACTCAACATCGCGCTCAGGCGGTAGCCCAGGCAGCTCATCAGGGAAAACATCAGGGAACTCATACACAATCGAGACCTGGTCCAACGGCTGCAGCTCGAGTATCACAAACAGAAGCTAAGAATCCCTGACATCCCTTCCGTTAGAGCTGATCGGCGTGAAGAGATGAAATCAAGCTGGGAAGGGTGACACTGCGGTCTTCCTGAATAACAAGGACTGGCTCTCCCGAAAAGCTAAATCTGACTGCCTTCTCACGGCAGTCTACAGAT
Organism: Agapanthus africanus; assembly: GCA_030015575.1. Lineage (NCBI taxonomy): Eukaryota > Viridiplantae > Streptophyta > Magnoliopsida > Asparagales > Amaryllidaceae > Agapanthus > Agapanthus africanus. Next base: position 241,386,954 of record JASDDO010000018.1, on the reverse strand, counting down.
GCATAACAAGTGGCTAGCCAGTCCATGCCCAGAAGTACATCAAAGTCCAACATATCGAGGAGAATCAAATCAATCGATGAATCCCTCTCCCCGATACGAACGGAACACAAATGAAATACAAAACGAGCGACAAACGACTCGCCTACCGGAGTAAGAACAACAAGCGGCTGATCTAACGACGATGACTCACGGCCCAACATCGGTGCAAAGTGTGTAGATACATACAAATGTGTGGAACCTGGGTTGAATAATACCCGCGCGTCGAAAGAACATACTGACAAGGTACCTGTCACAACGGCATTGGATGCCTGCGCATCTTGCGGAGTCAAAGCGAATACTCGGGCCTGTCCCCCACCAATAGCTGGCTGACCTTTGCCTCGGCCTCTGCCTCTTCGTCCTCTCTGAACAGGACCTCCGCGTCCTAGGCCTCTGGGGGCATCTAACTGACGTGGAGCATCACCAAGGGTAGGAAGTAGAGCTCTCTGAGGAGGTGGTGAAGGTGGTAAAGTCACGTGTGGAACTGTCACCGCTCCCTGTCGTCTCACCATACAGTCTCTGATACGATGGTGCAGACTCCCGCACCCAAAACATCCTGGCGATGCCTGCTAACCCTGTGGATAAGAACCAAATAGCTGACCCCGTCCAACTCCTCTGCCGCCACCATCTCTCGGAAAGAATCTGTCACGATGCCTCTGAGCTGGCATATCGGTACGAATCCTCTTCGGCCCAGAAACGGCCGAAGTCTATGAAATGCGTGCTTCCATCCGTAAGGCCGTGTCCATGACAGCTGCATAAGTGTCGAAGTGCTGGGCGCCGATGGCAAGAAATAACTGGGTGTCAAGTCCCTGCATAAATCTCTTCACCCTCTTCTCTTCAGTATCAACCAAGTACGGAGCATATCTGGACAACTGCGTAAACTAGACATCATACTCGGACGCTGTCATCCCTGGAGTCTTGCGCAAAGCCTCAAAACTATGAGCTCGAGCATCGCGAACGCTCTTTGGAAGGAAACGGGCTAGAAATACTACTGTGAACTCGGTCCAAGTCATAGGAGGTAGACCTGCAGCTCGATCTCTCTCGACCGACTCACACCATGTCTGCGCAAGGCCTTCCAGACGGAAACTCGTAAGCTCCACCCATCTGTCATCGGAACATCTGAGCGAATGTCAAATCCTAGCTAATTTGTCAAGGAATGTCTGCGGATCCTCCGCTGCATCTGTGCCGGTGAAGACTGGGGGTCTCAGCCTCATGAAATCCTGTAGCGATACTGGAATAGCCACGGTAGTAGTAGTAGGAGCAACTGTCTGGGCAGCAGGTACCATCGTAGTCTGTGTTGTGGTAGGTACGTCCTCCGATCTCGGTGCACGACTGGCCTCTATTAAGGATCCCACCAACTGTTGTAACTCTTGCATACCTCCCATCATCTGTCGTAACTCCTCCATACCAGACTCTAGCCTATCCATGTGCCCTGGGGAAGGCGGATCAGTCTGTCCCTGAGGAGTAGGTACACCGTCCTGCTCAGTCCACGTCTCGGACGAGCCTGCTCGGATCTCATCTCGGGCGGCAGCCCTCTGCGCTCTCGTAGCCTTCGGCGGCATAGTGGCTGGTACAGGAAACAGGATAGTAAGAACAGTGCAATAGAATCATAAGATACACGGAATTGAAGAAGGAATTTCAAGCAAGTATATTCTAAAGTCACTTAAGCGGAGTACCGTATCGCAAGTATGCCGCGGACATACACACGCTACGTTACCCTGCTTAAGTCACTTACTCCATCTACCGAAGGTCATCCTACACTCAGAAAGGTAAAACCTATCGCTCTGATACCAACTTTGTCACGACCCGAAAGGTACGAAACGTGACTGACACTTAAATTACGAAACGCCTCAAGGCATACGCAATCTAAGTAAGCCAAAGCCCATAAATCAAAACCCATTTAAGCAGTAGAGTGAAAGAAAAACCATATAAGTCGCATACAAATCTTTTAAAGAACAACATCACATTTTCCAAAAATTTGAGCAGAGTCTCCTTTGTAAATACTGGCCCCCAAACGGATACAAAACAAGAATATATATGAATAACATGAAATAAGGCATCCCCAAGCGGGAGCTAGCTCTTTGCCGAGGCGGGCTCAAATCTCACGCAATGTAACTCAGCAATGTGCAAAATAAGTATAAAAAGGCACCAGTAAAAACATCATGTCGGCTCAAGTGAGCTCGACCCCAAAATACAACATAAAAGTCCACAAATCTCACTGTCTCGTCTCTAGGTCAATACACATCAATACAATAACAGGTACAGTAGATGGAGTACTCTAGATATAATGAATATACAAGGTGGAAACAAAATAATATCACAACCTACCTACGAGCAAAAGCCTCAAGTCCATGCAAAAGGAGCAAGTACGTCCGCCGCTACTGTGTTGATGGAGAGGACCTGCAAAATGCTGTGGCACAACGAGGGTGAGTTGCCGACTCGTGAGTAATAAATAACATCTATGGAGGCTATCGTAAGCATGCACGCAGGTGTCATAACATCAACAGTACTGATATGGCATGATATACTAGCAGATATGTATGCAACATGAATCAATGTACAAAACTATCTGGCATGATGTACCAGCAGGTATGTATGCAACATGAATCAACTCGTGATCTGAATATGTAGATATAAGAAATAATTATTTTCTTCTTAGAAATCTCTTTTGAAATATCAGCATAATATCAATAGAATCAACAGAAATCCGTGTCCAGCATCAACACCTAAAACAACTATCTCAAATCTCATGTATCTATATCACAGTATCTCAGGGCCCAGCCGTCCGGCTGACCCATCTCAAGTATCAATATCTCAACATCTCACGGCCATGGTCGGTATTGTAAGTCTACGGTAGCGCCCCGGCCGTCGATCCGAGGCCAAAATGCGGAAAACAAAAACTTTTTCAAACTAGAAACCGGCGCTATCGTATGCTTAAAACCCGGATCGAACCATTAACCTACAACTAGCTATCTAGAGAAGGGGTTGGAAAGCTATACCGATCGATCCGTGCCCTTCGGTGTTTGGCCACCATCCCAAGCTCCTCGCGGCAACTCCGGTCTTGATCTCCTCGTCGGAAAGGGCACCACATCTACGAGTCTTTTTACGGGCTCCCGCTTCGTCCGAAGCAACTCGGGCACGAGGTGTGCTAGCCGACATGTCCAAGGTGTTGTAGAGAATGTTTATGATCATTTTGTCTCTTGCATCCATTGCTTGGATGGAGGTTGAAGGTGTTGCCATCCATGGAAAATAGTGAGCTAGAGGAAGAAGAAGAAAAGAAGGCTTTCTCTCTCTTTTCTTTTTCTTTTGTGATGGAAATGATAATGAGAGTATGAATGAGATCAAAAATAATACAAGAGCAAACTACAACCATATGGTAGCCTTTCTCTCTCTCCTTATCATTTCAATACAAATCTATCACATTATGTGACACATGCACACAGAAAGAGACCATGAGTCACCACTTGTGCATGTCTCACAATAAATGCTTTTTATCATGACAAATAGCTCACAATTTCCATATACAAACATTAATCCAAATGTTTGCAACAATAAAAAAGATACGGCAACATCTAAAGTAAACTCGTGACGGATCACAAGGATACCCCTCACCTGTATATACATACCTGCATCCGCATTCCGACTGAATGCGAATGCGACGAGACTAAAGTAATCCAACAAATCTAATAGTAGGATCCGGCTTAAACCAAAGCCCACTAGTATGATCCGCCCGATCATGATCTGTGCACTACCGCACGTATATGATCAAACCCTGCCATATATCATACGGCCTCTACAACGTTTCGCCCGAAACTTGAGAAACTGTCTGTCGGGGACTCTAAAGACTCATCAATACTTTAGCTGTGGATTTAACCAGAAGCACGTCAGAGGTATTAGCCATACATAACGAGCTACCAGGTATTGACCAAAAGGGAGGTCGATGAGCGAACTCATCCAGACACCCTACTGAGCCTGTCCGTGACAATATTCGTACAGTCTGGTCCGTTCCTCTATGAGCATCGCATGGCGGGCCTAGGAGGTTGGTAAAAGTCAGACCCCCAAAAGCGGTACAAGTCGTGTCGGAGTGTAGCCCAGAACACCCTGAGATACTACTGGAATACCTACCAGTAAATCTCCTGCCTTGGCCAAGGACTTCGTGTAATGGCTCTCCTAAACACAGCTCGACCTCACCCCTAATACCGGGAGAGACAAACCCCTGCCGATTCGCTCACTGCCTCCATGTGGCTTGGGACTGTACCCAACTAAAACCTGTTTGCACGACTCCTTTGAGCCGTGGTAGGGTAGTAATCAAAGCATAGTGGGAACTCACACGAGACAAATGATGATCTCAGGTCGATGAACTAACCTGTACACATGTCACCAGGGAACTGCTATCTGACGTCAGGTATAATACCAACTAGCATGCTCCCGGCGAGTCCTGTCCGGTGTACTCATAACCCAATGAGCACCTGTATACATCTTAGGTGAACCAACTGACACCAATGGCTTGTGAGACCGGCCACCGCCCCTCGTCGGGGTCTCGACTGTATACACTAGTCTACCAATGGAGTATCGATGCCTAGTCTCGAAACTCCCACGACTAGGGACCACTTTAAGGATGTGCTTATAGACCCCAGCTTCCACGTATATGATCGCCATCATACTGCTGGCCGTCAAGCAAGAATCCTAAGGGCTCTATCAACGCGCAATAGTGACCTATAAGGTCACCTGAAGCAGTACACGATGATAAAGATAAACCAGATAGCATACTATTATCTTGAGTAAGACTGTCCTACCGGCATAGGTCCTCCCTCAATCATTGCAATCACGTGGCTGTGATCCAATAATTGACTTTGAGGGCACTATATCCAACAGGTATCCTCTGGATATCCGCCGCGCCAACAATCACCGGTTGGTAGTCTGCCCCTGCCAGGCTCATCGTCTACACCTCGATCTTCTTTCCCCGGGGTACCTTACCGGGCCCACCATGTACCCTAGACGGTTCATCCAACTCCTCGAAACGGGTCTCGAAAACTAACAGAAAAACTCATGGTGGACAACACATGTATCATATTACGAGAAAAACCGCAACTTTCCATGTTTAAAAATAATATCAGGTTTATTAAATCCTTGCGGCTTTTCCCCAAAATCTCATAAATCTCAAGTGCTGAAATCCTCAAGAAAATCATCATAAGGGCATATGTCAATGATAATGAATGCCTATAGTATCAACAAGTCGAACTGCAATGTATGACTAATAGACTAGGTATGAACGAATGATGTAATGAGGTACATGCATATGACTAGCAATCCTACATGTTCATCTTGAGGAATTTAAATGCATTAGCACAGGTTTAAGCATCATATATGGTGAAATGGTTCTAGATTTCAGGTTATACAAGTTATCCAGTGTTGTGGCATAGCAATTACCAAGGCATGTGTGTCCGCATGAATAGTGCTCGTACTGCATAAAAACCCTGGCAATGGTGCAAGTGTCCTATGAAATGAGTCGAACATGTATGTAAGTATATAGGATCATGAATGCAGCAGATGTTTAAGTAGGCACCATACTCATGAATACTAGTATCACTAGAAGTCTTTTAAGTTATCCAATCTAACGGGCGTCTTGCGCCATCCAAACGATTTTCCTCCGTAGATGTTACATCTACTCACCCGTGATCTCGTGCTAGCCGGGTCCAACCACCGCTTTTCCCTTCCACGCCGCGTCCGATGTTTCCGCGATCGACCCTAAAAACACCCAAGAAAAACACATAAGGCTAAATCCTAAGAAAAATGCGATATCACGATCAAAGGAAAAACTCGCGTTGGAAATTAAACGCGTGTGCACTCGATACGTCAAAACATGTGTAACCTCACCAGAAACCACTCCGACTCGCTGTGTCGTGCAGTGCACCACAGACCCAACACACAAACACACGTGTCGCGCGAGTTAAAAAGTATTGAAAAAGGGTTTTTTTAAGTTCCAGATTTTGACTCGAGTATAAATATAAAAAGTTGCATATACTAAAAACCCTAATTATACAGCAGACTCCTACAGACCAGACCCCAACACAAGACAATATCATCCGGCTGCAAATTGCGGCTAGAATGAATGAAACTGCGGCCAGATAGTGGGAAGGGGGTCTCGTGTTCTGGGTGTGTGGTCTAGGTCTAAAGAGCATGCCCCAGTTAACTCAGATTTTACCTGAAACACTCGGGTCAACAGCAGATCTTAAAAAGGCTAAAAATCTACATTAAAACGTTAAATTACACTAATTTGAAACCCTATAGTATTTTAGTGAAATTTGGGGCAAAACTTGGTTTAAATGGCCTTATAAACACTTAGTTAAGCCACACTAACCATAAAAATCATCACTTGGCCAAATCCCCACTTAAATCACTACAACTAGCACTAAATCACATTAAACACCAATTTAAGCTTAAATAACCATATTCTAGCAAAGAAAGAAGTTAAGTTTAAGAAATTATACCTCTAGGGTCCTAGGGTACAAGAAGAAGGAGAAGAAGAAGAAGGAGAAGGGGGTGGGGTGTGTGTGCTGCTGCAGCTGCTGTTGCTGTTGCTGTTGCCTGCTGTTGCTGCTGCTGATGCTGAAGCTGTTGTTGTTGCTGTGGCTGAAGCTGATGCTGCCACTGTTGTTGCTTCAGCTGATGCTGATTCTGGCTATGGGTGTGTGTGTAGAAGTGAGAGGGAGAGAGAGATGTGAGAATGAGGAATAAAATGTGGGTTTTCCTCCTTCTTTTTTGAAAAGAGTAGAGAGAGTGAGAGGGGGGTTTAGGGGACAAAGCAATGACATTTTCTCTCCCCTCATTTAATGCCAAGCATGCTTGTCTCCCATGCCCTCTCTCTCCTTCTCCAAGGTCAACCCAAAAGAAAAATTCAATAATTTTATTTCTTGAAACTAAAATACTTAATTTAAATTCCCATTTGTCTAATGACATGGTTAAAGCACCATGGCTACTAAGCATGGTTTAACCCCAAACTTAACCCTAGCTAACATGCACATGTGTGTGCAGCCCAAATTAAATTCTAATAAAATATTCATAAATTTTTATAAAATATTTAAAAACCATTTTGGTGAACCTTTTACTAAAACCCCACAGTAAGGCATAAGTAATCACTAATCACAATCTAAGGTGTTACAAAGTGCCCCAAATAAAAGAATATTACATACAATTAATTTTGACATGAATGAAAATAAAGACACTCATATCACATACAACCCTCGGCTATTCAATCGCGACAATCCTGCATATCACATCTCAGCAACACATAATATCACATATCATCAACGTAAGTAAGTATGCGTATCCCGATTGTCGTTGATGTATAGCAACGAAACCAGCGATACACCACATACTACACTTACGGTCCCAGAAAAGAAAGTGAAAAACAACAATTGCAATTATCACATCCACATATCAAGACGATGTTAAACGTTTCGATCGAATCAACATACACCCACAAATTACCCCGAGAGCTCAACACTTGAGCAAAGTTGAAATACCCAAAAACGTGCCACAGTGTCTATGGACCAGCCTGTTGGACTACGGTAGTACCCCGGCCGTCAATCCGAGGCCAAATTGCGGAAACGAAAAATTTTCTTAACTTTAAACCGGCACTATCGCAACCTAAAAACCCGGATCGGACCATTAACCTACAACTAGCTAACTAAAGAAGGGATAGATTGCTATACCGATCGATCCGTGTCCTTCGGTCTTCGGCCACCATCCCGATCTCTCCGCGGCAACTCCGGTCTTCATCTCCTCGTCGGAAAGGGCACCACATCGAGAAGTCTTTTTACGGCCTCCCGCTTCATCCGAAGCAACTCGGGCGTGAAGTGTGCTAGCCGACGTGTCCAAGATGTTGTAGAGAATGTTAGTGATCACTTTGTCTCTTGCATCCATGGCTTTGGATAGAGGTTAAAGTGTTGCCATTGATGGAAGCAATAAGCTAGAGGAAGAAGAAGAAGAACAAGTGCTTTTCTTTTTCTTTCTTTTCTTTTGTGATGTTGGAATGAGAGTGTGAGAGAGTGATTATGAAAATACAAGACCAATAATATCAACCATGGCAGACCCTCTCTCTCTCCATCTCATTTCAACATATTAAACAATTCATTAATGTGACATTTTTGCAAGAAAAGAGACCATGACTCATGATACAAGTCCATGTCACATTAATGCATTGTCATGATGAAAATCTAGCTCATTATTTCCTTAAGCAAACATTAATCCAAATGTTTGCCATAACAAAGAAAATCCGGCAACATCTAAAGTAAACTCGTGACGGATCACGAGGATACCCCTCACCTGTATATACATACCTGCACCCGCATTCCGACTGAATGCGAATGCGATGAGACTAAAGTAATCCAACAAATCTAATACTAGGATCTGGCTTAAACCAAAGCCCACTAGTATGATCCGTCCGATCATGATCCGTACAATACCGCACGTATAAGATCGAACCCTGCCATATATCCATACGGCCTCTACAACGTTTCGCCTGAAACTTGAGAAACTGTCTGTGGGGGACTCTAAAGACTCGTCAATACCTTGGCTGTGGATTTAACCACTAGCACGTCAGAGGTATTAGCCGTACGTAACGAGCTACCAGGTATTGACCAAATGGGAGGTCGATGAGCGAACTCATCCTGACACCCTACTGAGCCTGTCAGTGACAATATCCGTACAGTCCGGTCCGTTCGTCTATGAGTATCGCATGGCGGGCCTAGGGGGTTGGTAAAAGTCAGACCCCCAAAAGCGGTACAAGTCGTGTCGGAGTGTAGCCCAGAACACCCTGAGATACTACTGGAATACGTATCAGTAAATCTCCTGCCTCGGCCGAGGGCTTTGTGTAATGGCTCTCCTAGACACAGCGCGACCTCACCCCCAATACCGGGATAGACGAACCCCTGCAGATCCGCTCACTGCCTCCATGTGGCTCGGGACTGTATCCAACTAAAACCTGTTTGCACGAGTCCTTTGAGCTGTGGTAGGGTAGTAATCAAAGTACAGTAGGAACTCACACGAGACAAATGACGATCTCAGGTCGATGAACTAACCTGTACACATGTCACCAAGGAACTGCTATCTGACGCTAGGTATAATACCAACTAGCATGTTCCCGGCGAGTCCTGTCAGGTGTACTCATAACCCAATGAGCACCTGTATACATCTTAGGTGAACCAACTGACACCAGTGGCTTGTGTGACCGGCCACCGCCCCTCGTCGGGGTCTCGACTGTATACACTAGTCTACTCTGGAGTATCGATGCCCTGTCTCGAAACACCCACGACTAGGGACCATCTAAGGATGCGCTTATAGACCCTAGCTCCCACGTATATGATCGCCATCATACTGTTGGCCGTCAAGCAAGAATCCTAAGGGCTCTATCAACGCGCAATAGAGACCTGTAAGGTCACCTAAAGCAGTACACGATGATAAAGATAAACCAGATAGTATACTATCATCTTGAGTAAGACTCTCCTACCGGCATAGGTCCTCCCTCAATCATTGCAATCACGTGCCTGTGATCCAATAATTGACTCTGAAGGCACTATATCCAACACAGCCTTAGAAGGGGTTAACCAATGTTGAAAGTGAAAAACAACAATTTCAATTATCACATTCACATATATCAAGACGATGTTAAACGTTTCGATCGAATCAACATACACATATATCAAATTACCCCGAGAGCTCAACACTTGAGCAAAGTTGAAATACCCAAAAACGTGCCACAGTGTCTATGGACCAGCCGTAGAAGGGGTTAACCAATGCCTCACCTATGGCACCACGGAACTACGGAAAACCCTAGGGTTCGATCACGTTTCCGTGGGCATAGAACCGAGTTAAGGTTTTGTGTTCTTCTAGAGGGTCCATAGGGATACTTGCACGATTTTCCGACTACAATGAACTTGGGAAAATTAAAACACTTGAAAATTTCAGCGAGGTACTAGATGTGGGTTTTGAAGTTCGTTCGAACTGTTGAAAATTGCCAAGGTTACCTTTACAGTGTTAAAATATACGACTACGAAACACTACGAATTATCCCCTCATCAAAATAAACATCACATGAAAATTTAGGCTAAATAAACAATACCTGAAACCCCAAAACCTACAGAACAGAGCACAGTAGAAATAAGAGGCACATTGGAGCATGAATGTGTAAGTCTACGGTAGCGCCCTGGCCGTCTGTCCGAGGCCAAAATGCGGAAAACAAAAACTTTTCAAACTAGAAAACCGGCGCTACCGCGGACTATAAAACCCGGATCGGACCATTAACCTACTACTAGATAACTGGAGAAAAGGTAGAGAGCTATACTGAGCGATCCGTGTCGTTCGGTCTTCGGCCACCATCCCAAGCTCCTCGCGGCATCACTAGTCTCCGTTCTCCTCGTCGGAAGGGCACCACATCGAGAAGTATTTTTACGGGCTCCCACCTCTGAACCGAGGCAACTCGGACACGAAGTTGGCAAGCCGACGTGTCCAAGATTGCTGTAGACTGAGTGTAGAATGCTATGTCTTGAGGGGTTATTGAAGTTGCCATAATGGAGATGGAGGAATGAACTTTTGAGATGAGCTTTGAAATGGAGCTATGGAATTTTGTGTAAGAAAATGAGATCAAATTTTTCCACCACAAAATGAATGAGGGGCTCCCCAATCTCATGGCCGGCCAAGAAAAAGAGAGAGGGATATCATGAAGGGAGGTAAGTGTAGGAGCAAAGAAATGGTGACCATAAGTCAAAAAGCAAGCCTCACATCAATTATCCAAATCAATCCCATCTTTATAAAGCAAGTAATGATGCACCAAATAAATCAATTCATCAAGGAGCTTCTAGAAATCTCATGAACCCTCCATCACAAAATACACCCTCCATTTTGCTAATTTGCACATTTGCAAATAAGCCCCTCCCATCAATTTTCAGCCAAAGAAAGAACAAAGGAAAAATGTCCGAAACAGAATGCAAACTGGCAACTTCAAAAAGACGATACCATAATAAATTACAGGAAAACCCACGACCGTATATACATACCCGCATTTGTATTCCGACCGAATACAAATGCAATGAGACAAAATCTACACTGTACAATACTAGGATCCGGCTTAAACCAAAACCCGCTAGTATTATCCGTCCGAACGATAACACGTGCACAAGTGCACGCATACGTTCGAACCCTGCCATAAATCCAAACGGCCTCTACAGCGTTTCGCCCGAAACTTGAGAAACTGTCTGTGGGGGACTCTAAAGACTCGTCAATACTTTGGCTGTGGATTTAACCACTAGCACGTCAGAGGTATTAGCCGTACGTAACGGGCTACCAGGTATTGACCAAAAGGGAAGTCGATGAGAGAACTCATCCTGACACCCTACTGAGCCTGTCAGTGACAATATTCGTACAGTCCGGTCCGTTCGTCTATGAGCATCGCAGGCGGGCCTAGGGGTTTGGTAAAAGTCAGACACCCAAAAGCGGTACAAGTCATGTCGGAGTGTAACCCAGAACACCCTGAGATACTACTGGAATACCTACCAGTAAATCTCCTTCCTTGGCCAAGGACTTCGTGTAATGGCTCTCCTAGACACAGCGCGACCTCACCCCCAATACCGGGAGAGACGAACCTCTGCCGATCCGCTCACTGCCTCCATGTGGCTCGGGACTGTATCCAACTAAAACCTGTTTGCACGACTCCTTTGAGCCGTGGTAGGGTAGTAATCAAAGCACAGTGGGAACTCACACGAGACAAATGACGATCTCAGGTTGATGAACTAACCTGTACACATGTCACCAGGGAACTGCTATCTGACGTCAGGTATAATACCAACTAGCATGTTCCCGGTGAGTCCTGTCCGGTGTACTCATAACCCAATGAGCACCTGTGTACATCTTAGGTGAACCAACTGACACCAGTGGCTTGTGAGACCGGCCACCGCCCCTCGTCGGGGTCTCGACTGTATACACTAGTCTACTCCAGAGTATCGATGCCCTGTCTCGAAACTCCCACGACTAGGGACCTTTTAAGGATGTGCTTATAGACCCCAGCTCCTACGTATATGATCGCCATCATACTGCTGGTCGTCAAGCAAGAATCCTAAGGCTCTATCAACGTGTAATAGTGACCTGTAAAGTCACCTGAAGCAGTACAATATGATAAAGATAAACCAGATAGCATACTATCATCTTGAGTAAGACTGTCCTACCGGCATAGGTCCTCCCTCAATCATTGCAATCACGTGCCTGTGATCCAATAATTGACTCTGAGGGCACTATATCCAACAATCTCCCACTTGCACTCAAGGCTAATTATTGCGATGTTGCATACACACAGCTCGTGTGATACCGAACACCCAACTCCTCTACTAATCAGTCTAACAAAGCCCGTTTGCGAAACTATTGCGTTCGAGAAATAGCCTCAGTGAGTGGATCCGCCCTGATGTTTCTTTCTATGTCTCTCTTTATCTCAAGTTCGCGGAGAAAGCCATCTTTCGAAATGAGCAATACCTGTCTTAGAATATGTCTGGATATCTGATGGGACCTAGCTCATAAATGAACTCCAAATCCAAACTTCTTAGACTGTATCGTCAACTGAAACCAATCAGTATCCTACACCATGCCTCCCTCAGTATCCGCTTGGACCACCTGTCCAAAATACTACCCCTTGTCAGAGGGAAAACTACAACTCTGACAGCCACTCTGTCATCCAGGTCACCTTGGAAGCCTGGAATGATAACTGTCTCCCGAATGAGGCTGTCGTTATCAAATCCCTAAAACATCCACTTATGTTCTAAAACTGCTTCCGATCGTTTCTCCAGGATTGAATTAATATCAACTTATTGCATCTCCTGCAAAAACAACATCTGGTGTGGTACTTGACATCTCATAATTGACTCAATTGCCTAAGCGAGTGATCTGCCAATCATGCACATCCCTCTCCCCTTTATTCTGTAAGACACCTTTAGAGAGGGTGACTCCATCACCTGCAGGTACACCACCATGCCTGGAGTCGTCCATTCTAAAACACCTTTAGAATGCTGTCTAAGTACCCAGATTGGGAAACTACCCAAATCTGGATCTAAAACTATAGATCTAGTAACCAGAATATCTGATATAATATCCATATCCTATGTGGAGAAACCACTGTGTGACAACCAAAGTATAACCGATCGTAGTGTAGGAATTTCGCTTCCTACTCTGTGTATGTCATTCAAATACCAGGACATCACACCCTACTACCTTCTTAACAGATCCATCCCCTATTCTGATGAAGTTAAACCTATGACTGTCACATCAGAAATAGATGATCTATCTCCGCTACATCTGCTTTAGTCTATAAATAGACATAAGCTACTTGTCCACTATGCTTCCGCTGCTCCCACTGACTATGACAACCCTCTAGCAGAATAATATACACGTGCACTTCTAAAGCTAGTTTAGAACGACGCTATACTCATCCTCCTGCCGGGTCTCACAGTCTAGAACAACAGCAATGGCAAGTCTGGGTAAACAAGAACCTCCCTGTCACCGTCTTTGAGCATACCGAAGTACCTCTCGAGTGCCTGAGGTTATCCACCATGTCTGCGGAGTGGCCAATGGAATGTCAATCCAGATTGAATCTTTAGGTTCTTATCAAATTTTCAGTAATCGTTTGCGGATCTGGAATCACTTCCAGTTCTACCATACTCACACTTCTGTTTTATGAAAAAAATCCATTTTTATTAAAATTGTGGCGAGTCAAGAACAATATCACTATTGATCTTCCAGATGGTAGAAAATCAACCCTTGTGATAGCCCGGGTCAACCCACAAACAGCCATTACAGAAACGTGCCTTGAGTTATCCAGAGTCTGGTTTTAAGCATAAGCCGGACAACTCTCCGTACCTTAACAATATTAAGATATGAACTATTTTATATCCAATATAGAAACAGAGGCACTGATTTAATTGGAACCGGATTCAAATCATGCAGCTGTCTCCAGTGCATGTTAACTAAATGTAGAGAGGCGGATCTGCATTACTCAACTTAGGAGTACTTCCAATTATGAGTAACCTGAAAAAGAAGCAAGTTCTCTTAATCATTACTATTAACTGGATACCATACACAAGTATCTACATCTTCGATCACCTTGAAGAATCCTGATGCTTGCAACGCCTGGTTCTCAACTTTATTCTTATACCTATAATTTCTCAAAACTTAGATCTTGCATTTCTATGAAACACATGTCTAAGAATTAGAGAAGTCACAAGTGAACAGAATATAGTACGAGTACCAACCCCTCTGTCCTCATAGACACTGGACAACATACAATACTCTGTATAAGTCTCCTGAGTCTAATAACTCATTCCCCGTGTGTTGTAGGTTAAAAACTGTACTTATGGTTAAGAAGAATTACACCGCTGTTTAATGCTCCTTACCTAACCATCCACTCATATAGGTAAATGTCATAGACATAATTTCAAAAAGTTATATCTCACTTTATAAAAATAAACGTACAGATATATCAATTTGAAATTGGTGCATAACAACGGATATTCAAAACCAAATATTTGCCGTCCGACAAACAACCCAGGCGATTTCCTCAAATATCACCAATTACAACGAATCCCGATATAATGAGGATAATCACCCAATTCCCAATAACTTACTCCCACTCATCATCTATAAAACCATACAGATGTGAGAATCAAACTTGGTAAATACATACCCTGGAGCAAGGGCTAATTGGGAAATCAGTTTTATATTAACAGTACACAAAGAAGCTGAAACATATAAATGTTTCGAAGGGGTATCCGGGTATTCCTAGTAATGCCTCTTCCATTATCCAGATTCATGACTGTAACCGTATATTTCTTTGCCATCTCTCCAAATCCCTTTATATGTCTTTAGTCATTACCTTCTGTACATCCCTTTAGGCGAAATGGTTTTCTTCTTTCCCTACCGTTCGGCACCAGCCTATGGTTTGGAAGAAGACTATCCAATAAGCATAATGGGTGTACTGTCCTAATCCTAGGAGCATTCGCAATGCGAGAGAAGGTGAAGATAAAAGAGAACTGAATAAAACCTTATTCCTATTTCTCCTGAACCAGAATCCATCCCTGAATTGGAACAAGTTCCTTCGAGTTCGTATATAACCATACGATGGAGTATCCATTAAACTGTGGATCTTCGTAGTGATACGGGTTGTTCCGGAGAAATACAAAGGTGAAGTAGGAGTGGCGATGAAATACTTGGTTTGGTCGTGAATAGCAGTCGCAATTTACTTTGCCCTCTTACTAATCTCTTTACTTGTCTTAACTTATTACCTTCTGTACACCATCGTTAGGCTAATTGGTTTTCTTCATTCCCCACCGTTCGGCACCTGCCTATGGTTTGGAAGAAGACTATCCAATTAGCGTAATAGGTGTACTATCTCCTAACCCTAGGAGTACTCGCAACCTGAGAGAAGGTAAAAGGAAAAGACAACTGAATAGTCCTATTCGTTTTCTCCAGAACCGGAAACCATCCTCGAATAAATTCCTTCGAGTTCGTATATAACCATACGATGGTTTTATCCAATGGAAGTGGATGTTCGTAGTACTACGGGGTGTTCTGGAGAAAAGGGTAAAAGTAGGAGTGGCAGTGAGGTATGCAACTCTGACAATCCAAAAGCCAGTGTTTTAAGAAGGCTCGGTTAACTTGGTCACTGAGTCATAGTCAAGGGTCGGGTCATGGTCGCTGCCAAAGAGAGAGAGAAAAGAAACACTCAGCGTGCACTCTAACCTAGATCAGAATGGTTATCACTTTATCTAATCAGGAAACCTCCTACTGTAATCTCAAATTCTCCTCCAAACCTGAAAGAAGAATTAGTCGGGATCAACCGAGGAGTAAACCAACTCAACAGTGGGAATCGGGATCCAACTATCATCATATGATAATGTGATGGAATCCACTCACGTTATCACACTCCAGAAGGTATGCGCATATCTGGCAAGTTTCAGTTTCTTTAGAAACTCCCGATATGATTTTTACCCCATGCTCTTATGACCTTGACGAAGGCCAACATATCATAAGTCACATGTCAAGTTCTACCCATCATTATCCAGGTTAATTTGAACCCACCCGTACATACCCTTGGCGAAGGCCAAAATAGTAGTACGACTGTCCCAAACCAACGCATCTATCTATGCTGCAAAAAAGTAACAAATAGCTACCATACACTATGCCTTGACGAAGGCCAACATACATAGCATGAATACTAAGTGCTACCTTTCTGAAATGACGGAGGGCTACAAATGGTTTTTGGCGAAAAACCTTTAACGTAATGAACTTGATATCGTTGAAGGAACCGGATAGCTTTTTATAAAAATATAGTGGCGAAAACCCTTTGCTAAAGAGGTAACTCTCGGTGAAACCCTTTGCTAAAGAGGTAACTCTCGGTGAAGGGATCTCGGCTCTTTTCCCGTAGAATGAGGTGCAGGATATTCCAACTGAAAACCACTATGCAAAGCAAAAAGTAATCGGCTATAGTGAAGTTATTACCCTGACGCAAACTTCTGTCCAAGGGGTCACTCCCGGTGAAGGGATCTCGGCCCTTCCCTCGTCGACTGAGGTGCTGGATATTCATAACCGAATACCACTGTGCAAAACAAAAGAGAACGTCCTTGCAATAACAGCTTTTTGAAAAATGTTCCAACAACATCAAACATGTTTGTTTAGCTTGCATTGATCTGAATCAATGCAGTCCCATCAATTGATCACACCAATAAAGAACGAAAATACGACGTATGTATATGCCATCCGCATTCGCCACTGGGTCCCGTCATCACCCGTTAGGTTACTTAACTAACGATAGAGCGGGGACTGGACTAGCGCGGATGCAAAACATATACAACATCTACTAGTATATATATCAATATATAATAATCGCTCAAGGCGTGATAAAATGCAACATCATAGAACAATACAGATATTTGGGATCCCCGGGTTTCATAGAGCCGCTACTGAAACCCGACGTTCCCCTGGGCGTGTGGATAGCCTGTGCAATGAAATCCTAGACCCTTACGGGCGCGGCAAGTTACCCGCCAAAACCTGAAGCGAGGCAGCCCCCTTCAACAACGTGAATGGACCACCCAGCACTTCACGGAATCCGGTAACTTGAGCACCCCTCCTTGGGTCAACCTGTACCCCCTACGAGTGCGGCGAATAGCCTGCCAATTCTAGAGTAAAGCCCCCTCCGTCTTAATGCCATGAGATGCGGGCCCGTTGCCCTCTAGAACCCGGCTATCCGTGCACCCCACCGCGGGGTAATCCTACTACAGAAAGTAAAATATATACAACGGGTAAATCGACCTCAGCCCGGTCGTGCCCCAAAAGAATAATATACAAACAGGCAGTGACGGCAGTCCACATGTCGGACGCTCACCCCGCAATATCAAATGTACAAATACAACCAAACTGTACTAACATTGCATCCAGGCTATCCACCACGACAAATTCGCAACATCACAGCACAATAGAGAACATCAACGTGAATGTCACGTTCGCAAATCCGTCTAAAAGAACTATAGCAATTAGACTGGATTTACCGATCAAATGACATTCACGGTCGTAGATATAATGTAAATACTGTGAACTAACATGTTTAAAATTTTCGATCGACTAAATTTCCCGAAGTGGCCCCCAAGCACAACTGTAGCACTCAAAATAAAACTGGGCCCAAACAGAATATACAAAAAACCCCAATTCCAACGCAGAAAGAACTGTAGAAATTTTGGTTGACTGTTGACTTGGAATGGCGGCGGAACCGCGGCCAATGCATGGGTATGGCCGCGGTTCCGCGGCGGAACAGTAGCAACATGAAACCAAATTTTCATAGATCTCTTAGAAAAGCCTGCACGTATTTCTGCAATGTACCAAATAATTTTTCGAGCACAAATAAAATTCGATAGAAAGTGCATATTTGAAACTGTGGTTTTTGGAAATTTCGTTCGATCGAGTCCTAAACACGTTAGATCAAGCTAGTAAAGGTTAATGGCGTGGCTCTGATACCATGTAAGTCTACGGTAGCGCCCCGGCCGTCTGTCCGAGGCCAAAATGCGGAAAACAAAAACTTTTTCAAACTAGAAAACCGGCGCTACCGCGGACTATAAAACCCGGATCGGACCATTAACCTACTACTAGCTAACTGGAGAAAGGATAGAGAGCTATACCGAGCGATCCGTGTCCTTCGGTCTTCGGCCACCATCCCAAGCTCCTCGCGGCATCAGTAATCTCCGTTCTCCTCGCCGGAAGGGCACCACATCGAGAAGTCTTTTTACAGGCTCCCACCTCTGAACCGAGGCAACTCGAACAAGAAGTTGGCAAGCCGACGTGTCCAAGATTGCTGTAGACAGAGTGTAGAATGCTATGTCTCGAGGGGTTATTGAAGTTTCCATAATGGAGATGGAGGAATAAACTTTTGAGATGATCTTTGAAATGGAGCTATGGAATTTTGTGTAAGAAAATGAGATCAAATTTTTCCACCACAAAATGAATGAGGGGCTCCCCAATCTCATGGCTGGCCAAGAAAAAGAGAGAGGGATATCATGAAGGGAGGTAAGTGTAGGAGCAAAGAAATGGTGACTATAAGTCAAAAAGAAAGCCTCACATCCATTATCCAAATCAATCCCATCTTTATAAAGCAAGTAATGATGCACCAAATAAATCAATCTCATCAAGGAGCTTCTAGAAATCTCATGAACCCTCCATCACAAAAAACACCCTCCATTTTGCTGATTTGCACATTTGCAAATAAGCCCCTCCCATCAATTTTCAGCCAAAGAAAGAACAAAGGAAAAATGACCGAAACAGAATGCAAACTGGCAACTTCAAAAAGACATCCCGTAATAAATTACAGGAAAACCCCGCGACCGTATATACATACCCGCATTTGTATTCCGAACGAATACAAATGCAATGAGACAAAATCTACACTGTACAATACTAGGATCCGGCTTAAACCAAAGCCCGCTAGTATTATCCGTCCGAATGATAACACGTGCACAAGTGCACGCGTACGTTCGAACCCTGCCATAAATCCATATGGCCTCTACAGCGTTTCGCCTGAAACTTGAGAAACTGTCTGTGGGGGACTCTAAAGACTTGTCAATACTTTAGCTATGGATTTAACCACTAGCACGTCAGAAGTATTAGCCATACGTAACGGGCTACCAGGTATTGACTAAAAGGGAAGTCGATGAGCGAACTCATCCTGACACCCTACTGAGCCTGTCAGTGACAATATCCGTACAGTCCGGTCCGTTCGTCTATGAGCATCGCATGGCGGGCCAAGGGGGTTGGTAAAAGTCAGACCCCCAAAAGCGGTACAAGTCGTGTCGGAGTGTAGCCCAGAACACCCTGAGATACTGCTGGAATACCTACCAGTAAATCTCCTGCCTTGGCCAAGGACTTCGTGTAATGGCTTTCCTAGACACAACGCGACCTCACCCCCAATACCGGGAGAGACGAACCCCTGCCGATCCGCTCACTGCCTCCATGTGGCTCGGGACTGTATCCAACTAAAACCTGTTTGCACGACTCCTTTGAGCCGTGGTAGGGTAGTAATCAAAGCACAGTAGGAACTCACACGAGACAAATGACGATCTCAGGTCGATGAACTAACCTGTACACATGTCACCAGGGAACTGCTATCTGACGTCAGGTATAATACCAACTAGCATGTTCCCGGCGAGTCCTGTCCAGTGTACTCATAACCCAATGAGCACCTGTATACATCTTAGGTGAACCAACTGACACCAGTGGCTTGTGAGACCGGCCACCGCCCCTCGTCGGGGTCTCGACTGTATACACTAGTCTACTCCGGAGTATCGATGCCCTGTCTCGAAACTCCCACGACTAGGGACCTTTTAAGGATGTGCTTATAGACCCCAGCTCCCATGTATATGATCGCCATCATACTGCTGGTCGTCAAGCAAGAATCCAAAGGGCCCTATCAACATGTAATAGTGACCTGTAAGGTCACCTGAAATAGTACACGATGATAAAGATAAACCAGATAGCATACTATCATCTTGAGTAAGACTGTACTACCGGCATAGGTCCTCCCTCAATCATTGCAATCACGTGCCTGTGATCCAATAATTGACTCTGAGGGCACTATATCCAATAGAATGGCCGAGCTGGCCGGTAAAACATGGGTTCTGGCCGGTTTTTTGGTGGTGGAATTGCCCCGTATTTCTCCAGTGTTCTCAGTACATCTCATGTAAACTTCTGCAGTTGCTAAAATAATTTTTAAACGACTTTCTAAAAAATTTCCAGAGAGCAAATTCATGGGTTTCAAATATCGTATTTTTCGGAGTTGTTTTCATTTTCGTAATAGTTATAACACCGTGTCTAAAATTCTTGCTTGGCTCTGATACCACTTGTTGGGATTCCCTAGCACCTAATCTAGGGTTTAGAAGCATCACACATGCCACTTTAAAATTTTAGGGAGGTGCTAAGCAAACAAACCATGAATCTTAACTAGAATTTTAGGGTAATAATAAAAGTATCACATACTACAAACTATATATCACTAAGTGAAGAAATTACAACCTTTGTAGACTTCCCTTGGTAACTCCTTGGACTTTTAAGAGTTTGAAACGGATTGCTAGAGGCCTTCCTAGTCTACGATGATCCACCCGAAGTCCCTTTGCCCAAAGCTCCTTGCTTCACTTGATTTTTGAAAGAAGTGGAGCAAACATCCTACACAAATAGGCTAGAGAAGTGTAGAATGATGGAGTGGTTTGTTTTCTCTATTCAAAACCCTTTCTTTTTATCTAATGCACTCACTAGAAATCTCAAGAGAGCAAGAGAATTGAGGAAGAAGAAGATGGCAACTCAAGAGTTCAATGTTGTTATGAATAATAATAAATGAGAATCAATAATATATTTTAAATCATTCTCACTTGTAACCATGGGTTAATAAATATCTAGATATTTATTACTGAGTTAAAAAACCAAAATAAAATTAATCCATGGTTAATTGTTAGGTGAAGTGTGGTCAAGTGTAGAGAATGAACCATGAATGAATTGTTTTTTCTTTAACTCAAAATAAATATATACATATATATAGTCCCATGTGAGTCTTGCATTGCCATCACCTTTGTATCAACAACCATGACACAAAACCATATATGTATGTATGTGTGCATTCACATCATCATGTGCACATACACCCATTCATGCATTCATCCAAAGAAAAAGGGTTTATCAAAAGTGAGCTATAAAGTCAATGTTAAATCAACACTTGATTTAACAAACCGGTCATATCACATACGACCCGACCAATAGTAAAACGCCCGATTAATATACAGTATCATATACACGCATTTCATCGGGTCCCCGCGCATATCTCATATGCACACCACATCGTTTTGCCTGAGCTAGGAAACTTCTATGTGGGACTCTGAGACTCGTCAATACACCGGTAGTAGGTGATGATCACATCAAACACCCATAAGCCGCAAGCGGTCAGCTAAACGTAACGGCCACCCGTGTATTGAGCGATCAGAGGAAAACCAGCGAAGCTGTCTAAACTCCCGTCGAGCCAACTGGCAACTGTTACCGTACAGTCCGGTCTCTTCGTCAGATATACTGCATATCGAGTCTAGGGATGGAATCGTCGACCCCAATAACTCAATAAGTCATGCCGGTGTATGGCTCATAATAGATCGAGAAACTACTGATAACACTTATCAGTAAATCTCAGTAGCCCTGGGCAGGGACTTCCTGTTATAGCCAATCGAGGAAAGCACAACATCAACCCCAATACCGGGAGAGACGAAACCCCTCCTATCGCTCATTGCCTCCATATACCTTAGGACTATACCCAAAATCCACTTGTTTGCATGATTCAGTAGAGCCGTAGTAGGGTGGAGATCAAAGTACAGTAGGAGGGCACACAAAACTCTATGACGATCTCGGGTCTACAGACTAACATGTACCAGTGTCACCTGAGAACTGCTGTCCGAAAATAGATATAACACCATATAGGAGTTCTCGACGAGTCCGTTCAGTGTACTCAGTCTCCACTGAGCACCCGCATACAATCTTTGGTGTCACCACACCAGATGGATATGGGATTATCCATCGCCCATCATATGGGATAAGAATGGTATACGCTAGTCTACTCTGGAATATTGATGCCCCGTCTCGATACACCCACAACTAGGAACAGTTCAAGGATATGCTCATAAACTACACGTGTCCACTAGCATGATCCGCATCATAGTCGCAGTTGTCAAGCAAATATCCTGATGGCTTTATCAACATGTACCAAATGAGTAAGATGCATGATCAAATGAACATGTCAAGATAAAGTAAACCAGATAGCATACTATCATGTCGAGCAAGAAAGTCATCTATATACATATATACATTTCCAAGCATCCACTATACATATAATGGTCTCCAGGGCATACATATATCCAACAATCTCCCACTTGCACTAAGGCCAATTATTGGCGTATCTCATACCCAACATCTTAAAAAGACACTCATGTTGTGGCTGTGGAAGGGCCTTAGTGAGTGGATCCGCGGTGTTATTCTTTGTATCTACTCTCCGAATCTCGATCTCGTGGCGATCTACTATCTTCCGGATCAAATGATATCGCCTCAGGATGTGTCTGGACTTCTGATGGGACCTGGGTTCTTTGGCCAACGCCATATCCCCATTATTATCACAATACAATGGTATTTGATCAACAATGGTTGGAACTACTCCTAGTTCCGCGACGAACTTCCTCATCCAGACGGCTTCCTTGGCAGTATCATTTGCAGCAATATACTCAGCTTCCATCGTGGAGTCTGCAACGGTATCCTGTTTGGAACTCTTCCAACTAACCGCCCCTCCATTGAGGGTAAATACAAACCCTGAGATAGATTTGCTGTCATCCTTATCACTTTGGAAGCTGGAATCGTTAAAAGCCTCCATTTGGAGATCCCCATTACCATACACCAAGAACAATTCTTTAGTCCTTCGCAAGAACTTAACAATGTTCTTTACTGCTATCCAATGTTTCTCCCCTGGGTTGGATTGATACCTGCTTACAACAACTAGTGCATAAGCTACATTATGGCGAGTACACAACATCGCATACATTATAGATCCTACGGCTGAAGCATAGGGTATAATGCTCATGCGAGCTCTCTCTTCATCAGTCTTCGGACAGAAGTCCTTGGAGAGAGTGATTCCATGACAAGCGGGTAAAGCGCCACGCTTGGAATCTTCCATACTAAACCTTTTTAGGATGGTGTCAATGTACTTTAATTGGGACAATCCTAATAAGCCCTTGGATCTATCTCTATAGATCCTTATGCCCAAAATGCACGAGGCATCACCCAGGTCCTTCATGGAGAACCTTTGTAATAAGAATGTTAGTTATGTATATGCCCTAGAGGCCATTGTTGTACATATGATGTATATTATAGTGGATGCTTGGATATATATAAAGAGGACTTTCTTGCTCGATATGATAGTATGCTATCTGGTTTCACTTTGTCTAAACATGCTGACTTGTATTGGTTTACTGTCTTGCTCTTACATGTTGATAAAGCGCTTAGGATATGTACTTGACTACTAGGACTATGATGCAAATCATACTAGTGGGGCCAGGATAGTCCAAGAGTACAACCTATAATTGTTCCTAGTCGAGGGTGTATCGAGACAGGGCATCGATACTCCAGAGTAGACTAGCGTATACGCATCTTGACCCATATGATGGGCAATGGATGTGTAACACTATGGTAGCGCCCCGGCCATCTTTCCGAGGCCAAAATGCGGAAACAAAACTTTTTCAAAACTAGAAACCGGCGCAATCGTATGCTTAAATCCCCGATCGAACCATTAACCTATAACTAGCTATCTAGAGAGAGGGTTGGAAAGCTATACCGATCGATCTATGTCCTTCGGTCTTTGGCCACCATCCCAAGCTCCCCGCGGCAACTCCGGTCTTGATCTCCTCGTCGGAAAGGGCACCACATCTACGAGTCTTTTTATGGGCTCCCGCTTCATCCGAAGCAACTCGGGCACGAAGTGTGCTAGCCGACGTGTCCAAGGTGTTGTAGAGAATGTTTGTGATCACTTTGTCTCTTGCATCCATTGCTTGGATAGAGGTTGAAGGTGTTGCCATTAATAGAGGTTATGAGCTAGAGGAAGAAGAAGGAGGAGAAGCTTTCTCTCTTATCTTGTGTTTGATGAAATGAGAGTGAGATAGATCATAAAACACAAAGCAAACCCCTCACATGGCAGCCCTCTTTCTTTCTCCCTCTCATTTCATCCACTCATCAATCAAATAATGTGACACATGCACAAAGAAAGAGACCATGAGTCACCACTTGTGCATGTGTCATAATTAATGCTCCTAATCATGACATTTAGCTCATATTTTCCATTTGTAAACATTAACCCAAATGTTTACAACAACAAAAAGATACGGCAACATCTAGAGTAAACTCGTGACGGATCTCAAGGATACCCCTCACCTGTATATACATACCTGCATCCGCATTCCGACCGAATGCGAATGCGATGAGACTAAAGTAATCCAACAAATCTAATACTAGGATCCGGCTTAAACCAAAGCCCACTAGTATGATCCGTCCGATCATGATCCATGCACTACCGCACGTAAATGATCAAACCCTGCCATATATTATACGGCCTTTACAACGTTTTGCCCGAAACTTGAGAAACTGTCTGTGG
Source organism: Agapanthus africanus (assembly GCA_030015575.1). Lineage (NCBI taxonomy): Eukaryota > Viridiplantae > Streptophyta > Magnoliopsida > Asparagales > Amaryllidaceae > Agapanthus > Agapanthus africanus. Next base: position 241,362,179 of record JASDDO010000018.1, on the reverse strand, counting down.
GGGACTCTATAGACTCGTCAATACTATGGCTGTGGATTTAACCACTAGCACATCAGAGGTATTAGCCGTACGTAACGGGCTACCAGGTATTAACTAAAAGGGAGGTGGATGAGCGAACTCATCCTGACACCCTACTGAGCCTGTCAGTGACAATATCCGTACAGTCCGGTCCGTTCGTCTATGAGTATCGCATGGCGGGCCTAGGGGGTTGGTAAAAGTCAGACCACCAAAAGCGGTACAAGTCGTGTCAGAGTGTAGCCCAGAACACCCTGAGATACTACTGGAATACCTACCAGTAAATCTCCTGCCTTGGCTAAGGACTTCGTGTAATAGCTCTCCTAGACACAGCGCGACCTCACCCCCAATACCGGGAGAGACGAACCCCTGTCGATCCGCTCACTGCCTCCATGTGGCTCGGGACTGTACCCAACTAAAACCTGTTTGCACGACTCCTTTGAGCCGTGGTAGGGTAGTAATCAAAGCACAGTGGGAACTCACACGAGACAAATGACGATCTCAGGTCGATGAACTAACCTGTACACATGTCACCAGGGAACTGCTATCTGACGTCAGGTATAATACCAACTAGCATGTTCCCGGCGAGTCATGTCCGGTGTATTCATAACCCAATGAGCACCTGTATACATCTTAGGTGAACCAACTGACACCAATAGCTTGTGAGACCGACCACCGCCCCTCGTCGGGGTCTCGACTGTATACACTAGTCTACTAACGGAGTATCGATGCCCAGTCTCGAAACTCCCACGACTAGGGACCATTTTAAGGATGTGCTTATAGACTACCCAACTCTCACGTATATGATCGCCATCATACTGCTGGTAGTCAAGCACGAATCCTAAGGGCTCTATCAACGTGTAATAGCGACCTGTAAGGTCACCTAAAGCAGTACATGATGATAAAGATAAACCATGGTAGCATACTATTCTCCATCAACGTGTAATAGTGAACCACAATGTCACCTAAAGCATGCACACGATGATAAAGACAAATCAGATAGTATACAATCATCCTGAGTAAGATTGTCCTACCGGCATAGGTCCTCCCTCAATCATTGCAATCACGTGCCTGCGATCCAATAATTGACTCTGAGGGCACTATATCCAACAGGATGATCCTATATCCATCAGTGTTTGACATCAAAGATGGTGTACGGGTGCTCAGTGGAGACTGGGTATACTGAACGGACTCGCCGAGAACTCCTAGATGGTATTATACCTATCGTCAGGTAGCAGTTCTCTGGTGACACTGGTACAGGTTAGTCTGTAGACCCAAGATCGTCATAGAGTCTTGTGTGATTCCCACCGAGCTTTGATTTCCACATTACCACGTTCAGGAGAACATGCAAAACAGTGGCTTTTGGGTACAGTCCCGAATCACATGGAGGCAATGAGCGATAGGAGGGGTTTTGTCTCTTCCGGTATTGGGAGTTGATGTTGCGCTGTGTTCGATTAGCTATAACTGGAAGTTCCTGGCCAGGGCTGCTATGGAGATCTACTGGTAAGTGTTATCAGTAGTTTCTCGACCTGTTATGAGCCTCACATCGACATGACTTATCGGTTATTGGGGTCTGACGTTTTCCACCCCTTGACTGGATATGCGACATATCAGACGAAGAGACCGTACTATACGGTAGTCTTACTGATTGGATTCACAGGAGTGTGTGCAGACTTGCTTGTTGATCTTCTGATCGCTTAATACCCGGTTGGCCGTTACGTTTAGCTGACCGCTTGCTGCTTGTGGGTGTTTGATATGATCATCACCTACTGCCGGCGTATTGACTAGTCTTTAGAGTTCTACACAGAGGTTTCCTGGCTCAGACGAAACGGAGTAGGAGCACATATGTGATATGTGCGGGACCGAGATTAATACGATATGTGATACCGTATTCTATTTTCGCGATATGTGATATCGGCCGGTTATATGTGATATAGCCGGGTTATCGGATCAAGTGTTGATTTAATAATCCGGCTATATTATATATAACCGACTAATATAATATTTATCATTTTATCAAATTACATCAACTAATATATTGCTCACTTAAGTATTTCATTTTCTCACATTTGGATACATTTAACATATATGTGATATATGTTTAATGTATTCTTTTCTTTTGTTACAAAATATTATATATGTAATATGTGATATTGTAACATGTTAGGGTTACACTTGCAACTAGGGTTATGAGATTCTTACCATGGCTAAGATTAGGGTTTGATATATATATATATATATATATATATATATATATATATATATATATTAGTTAATTCAAAAGAAAAGACTTTTGTTATGATATTTGTTTATGTTGACTAAGTCTTCTCTCTTGATATTTTGCTAAGATATTTGTTTACCAAACCCTAACCCTAGACCATGGTCAAGTCTCTACAAGCGTTAAGCATGACATACTTAACCCTTGGTTGCATTTCTAACCTCAACAATAATTCATTTCATCACTCATTTTTCTTCTTCATCTTCTTCTTGCTCACAAAAGAGCTTGCTTGATTTTTCTTTGTGATGAAACTTTGTGAGAAATAGAAAACAAAAGAGAGCAAAATTCTTACTTCATCATCCTCTTCTATACCAGCCATATAAATTAGTGTGTTAGCTTCACTAATCTCTCATTAGTGAAAGTAATAGCTTGGGTTTGTGATTCCTCAAGGTAGATCATCTTTGATAATGAAGTCTTCAAGCAAGAATGCCTCATTCACCTCATGGAGCCTCTCTAGAGTCCGGGTACTTGATGATCGCAGCGAATGGACCTCAAATCGGAGCTTATGAAGCGAAGGAATGGACTACAAAGGTTGTAATCCCTATCTCTTAGATGTTAAGTTGTTAACATATTGATTACGTTTGATTCTCTAGTTAAAGATTCATGGCTAGGGTTATATAGAATGGCATAAATTTTGAAATTGGCATGAACGATACCTCCCGAAACCTTGCTGCCGTTATAGGTATCCTAACAAAGAATAGTTTGACCGATTGTAGCATAGGAATATCATTTCCTATCAAGAGAATGTCATCCACGTACAATACGAGGTATGTGACAGTACTCCCTACAATCTTCCTATAAATGCATGGTTCATCTATATTTTTGACAAAATCAAACTCTTTGATTGTATCATCAAAGCAGATGTTCCAGCTCCGTGAGGCTTGCTTTAATCCATAAATGGATTTAAGCAACCTACATGCTTTCCCGCTGCTCCCACTGTCAATGAAGCCCTCTGGCTGATCCAAAAAATGCATTCTTCTAAATCATCATTTAGAAATGCAGTTTTTACGTCCATCCGCCAGATTTCATAATCGTAGTGAGCAGAAATAGCAAGTAGGATCCGAATGGATTTAAGCATTGCTATTGGAGAGAAAGTTTCATCATAGTCCAATCCTGGTCTTTGACGAAAACCTTTCGCTACAAGCCTTGCTTTAAAGGTCTCTACCTGTCCATCTACACCAATCTTTCTCTTAAAGATCCATTTGCACCCTACGGGTTTTATCCCAGGAGGTGCAATGTCCAAAGTCCATACTTTGTTGGTGTATAGGGACTCCATTTCGGATCTCATGGCATCCAGCCACTTCACTTAGTCACCACTCGTGATAGCTTGCTGAAAACTAGCAGGGTCATCATCATCCATGATGCAATCTTCTCTATCACCATCAATGAGAAACCCATAGTATCTCTCCGGTGGGCGAGAAGTTCTATTAGATCTCCGGAGCGACTGAGGCTCTTGAAGTTCTACTGAAAGTTTCAACCAATTCGTCATGAGTAATTTGTGTCTCTAGAACCTCTTCTAGTTCTACCGCATTGCCATCAGTACTATTTGTAAAAATTTCATTTTCTAAAAATGTGGCATGTTGAGAAACAAACACCTTTTGATCCTCCTTGTGGTAGAATAGATATCCATATGAATGTTTTGGATATCCCACAAATTTACACATGACCGATCGTATCTCGAGTTTATCCGGATTCTGCTTTTTGACAAAAGCCGGACAACCCCATATCCTAACTCTTTTAAGAGATGGTCTCTTTCCACACCATATCTCATATGGAGTGGTAGACACGGTCTTGGTTGGAACCCTGTTTAACAGATATATTGCCGTCTCCAATGCATGTCCCCAAAAGGAAAGCGGTAACTTAGCATCACTCATCATGGACCGTATCATATCTAATAGGGTACAATTCCTCCGTTCTGACACACCGTTGTGCTGTGGTGTGTAAGTGGGAGTGAGCTGAAAGAGAATCCCATTCTCTTTTACGAAGTCTGAAAACTCTGTACTCAAATACTCTCTATCTCGATCCGATCGAAGTTTCTTGATGCTCAAGCCTGTTTGTTTTTCTACTTCAAGTTTATACTCCTTGAATTTCTCGAAAGCTTCGGATTTATGTTTTAACAAAAACACGTGTCCGAATCTTAAGAAATCATCAGTAAAAGTAATGAAGTATGAAAAACCGTCTCTAGCATGTGTAGACATTGGTCCGCATACATCATTATGTATAAGGCTTAAGAGTTCCACAACTCTTTCTCCGTGTCCAGTAAACGGAGTTTTGGTCATGTTACCTTTGATACAGGACTGACAAGTCGTATAAGATTTATATTCAAAAGGATTCAAATATCCATTTTTATGTAGCTTGTTTAGTCTTGTTTCATTAATATGATCAAGTCTACAATGCCAAAGAAAAGCTTTATTTATATCTGAAAATTTTCTTTTAGTAGTATGTTGTATATTGAAAACTGTGTGTTGATTCAGGACGTAAATACCGTTATTTAGTGTACCATACCCAATCAACTGTTGATTCAAGTTAGTGTTCATAACATTATTTTGCAACACAAAATGATATCCTTTATTATCTAACAAAGAAATGGATATTATATTACATAGCATACTAGATACATAATAACAATGGTTCAAAATCAAAATACAACCCGAAGGCAACCTTTGATGATACTCTCCTACGGATATAGCATGTACATTGGAACCATTTCCAACCTGCAGAGTATGGTCACCAGTCCTCAAAACTCTACTGTTTCTCAATCCCTGCATACAATTGCAATTATCACATTCACACATATCAAGACGATGTTAAACGTTTCGATCGAATCAACATACACCAACAAATTACCCCGAGAGCTCAACACTTGAGCAAAATTGAAATACCCAAAAACGTGCCACGGTGTCTATGGACTAGCCGTATAAGGGGTTAACCAATGCTTCACCTATGGCACCACGGAACTACGGAAAATCCTAGGGTTCGATCGCGGTTCCATAGGCATAGAATCGAGTTAAGGTTTTGTGTTCTTCTAGAGGGTCCATAGGGATACTTGCACAATTTTCTGAATATAATCAACTTGGGAAAATTACAACACTTGAAAATTTCAGCGAGGTACTAGATGTTGGTTTTGAAGTTCGTTCGAACTGTTAAACATTGTCAAGGTTACCTTTACAGTGTTAAAATATACGACTACGAAACACTACGAATTATCCCCTAATCAAAATAAACATCACATGAAAATTTGGGCTAAACAAACAATACCTGAAACCCCAAAACCTACAGAATAGAGCACAGTAGAAATAAGAGGCACATTGGAGCATGAATGGCCGAGCAGGCCGGTCAAACATGGGTTCTGGCCGGTTTTTTGGTGGTGAAATTGCCCTGTATTTCTCCAGTGTTCTCAGTACATCTCATGTAAAATTTTGCAGTTGCTAAAATAATTTTTAACGACTTTTAAAAAAATTTCCAGAGAGCAAAATCAAGAGTTTCAAATATCGTATTTTTCGGAGTTGTTTTCGTTTTCGTAATAGTTATAACACCGTGTATAAAATTCTAGCTTGGCTCTGATACCACTTGTTGGGATTCCCTAGCAACTAATCTAGGGTTTAGAAGCATCACAGATGCCGTTTTAAAATTTTAGAGAGGTGCTAAGCAAACAAACCATGAATCTTAACTAGAATTTTAGGGTAACAATAAAAGTATCACATACTACAAACTATATATCACTTACTACAAACTATATATCACTTAGTGAAGAAATTACAACCTTTGTAGACTTCCCTTGGTGACTCCTTGGACCTTTAAGAGTTTCAAACGGATCTCTAGAGGCCTTCCTAGTCCACGATGATCCACCCGAAGTCCCTTTGCCTAAAGCTCCTTGCTTCACTTGATCTTTGAAAGAAGTGGAGCAAACACCCTACACAAATGGGTTAGAGAAGTGTAGAATGATGAAATGGTTTGTTTTCTCTATTCCAAACCTTTTCTTTTTATCTAATGCACTCACTAAAAATCTCAAGAGAGCAAGAGAATTGAGGAAGAAGAAGATGGCAACTCAAGAGCTCAATGTTGTTATGAATAATAATAAATGAGAATCAATAATATATTTTAAATCATTCTCACTTGTAACAATGGGTTAATAAATATCTAGATATTTATTATTGAGTTAAAAAACCAAAAGAAAATTAATCCATGGTTAATTGTTAGGTGAAGTGTGGTCAAGTGTAGAGAATGAACCATGAACGAATTGTCTTTTCTTTAACTCAAAATAAATATATACATATATATAGTCCCATATGAGTCTTGCATTGCCATCACCTTTGTATCAACAACCATAATACAAAACCATGTATGTATGTATGTATGTATGTATGTATGTATGTATGTGTGCATTCACATCATCATGTGCACATACACCCATTCATGCATTCATCCAAAGAAAAAGGGTTTATCAAAAGTGAGCTATAAAGTCAATGTTAAATCAACACTTGATTTAACAAACCGGTCATATCACATATGACCCGACCAATAGTAAAACGCCCGATTAATATACAGTATCACATACACACATTTAATCGGGTCCCCACGCATATCTCATATGCACACCACATCGTTTTGCCTGAGCTAGGAAACTCCTGTGTGGGACTCTAAAACTCATCAATACGCCGGTAGTGGGTGATGATCACATCAAAGACCCATAAGCCTCAAGCGGTCAGCTAAACGTAATGGCCAACCGGGTATTGAGCGATCAGAAGAAAACCGGCGAAGCTGCCAAAACTCCCGTCGAGCCAACTGGCAACACTTACTGTACAGTCTGGTCTCTTCATCAGATATGCTGCATATCGAGTCTAGGGATGGAATCGTCGACCCCAATAACTCAATAAGTCATACCGGTGTATGGTTCATAACAGATCGAGAAACTACTGATAACACTTATTAGTAAATCTCAGCAGCCTTGGGCAGGGACTTCTTGTTATAGCCAATCGAGCATAGCACAACATCAACCCCCAATACCGAGAGAGACGAAACCCTCCTATCGCTCATTGCCTCTATGTACCTCGGGACTGGATCCAAAATCCACTTGTTTGCACGACTCAGTAGAGCCGTGGTAGGGTGGAGATCAATGTACAGTGGGAGGACACACAAGACTCTATGACGATCTTGGGTCTACAGACTAACCTGTACCCAGTCTCCACTGAGCACCCGCATATAATCTTTGGTGTCACCACACCAGATGGATATGGGATCATCCATCGCCCATCATATGGCATAAGAATGGTATACGCTAGTCTACTCCAGAATATCGATGCCCCGTCTCGATACACCCATGATTAGGAACAGTTCAAGGATATGCTCATAAACTACACGTGTCCTACTAGTATCATCCGCATCATAGTTGCAGTAGTCAAGCAAATATCCTGAGGGCTTTATCAACATGTACCAAATGAGTAAGATGCATGATCAAATGAACCTGTCAAGGTAAAGTAAACCAGATAACATACTATCATGTCGAGCAAGAAAGTCATCTATATACATATATACATGTCCAAGCATCCACTATACATATAATGGCCTCTAGGGCATACATATATCCAACAGTATCCAATACCCAACAATCAGCAGTAGTTGTTGTATCCCATACTCAACCATCCCATAAAAGTCTCTCTTGGGAAAAGGCATTTGTGAGTGGATCCGCCGTGTTGTCCTCTAAGTCTACTCTCTAACCTCGATCTCCTTGGAGATCAACCATCTCCATGATCAGGTGATACTGCCTTAGAATATGTCTGGATCACTGATGGGACGCGGGTTCCTAGGTATAAATTACAACTCCATTGTTACACAATGGTAGGAATGGGGTTCATCTCATGAACTTATATACACTGAGACTGCCTCTTTGGTAGTATCGTTGGTAGTGATGTCTCGAGCCTTTATCGTCTAGTTTGCTACGGTATCTAGCTTGGAACTCTTCCAACATACCTTCCCTCTACTGAGGGTAAAGACAATGCCTGTGACGGACATTCAGTCGACCTTACCACCCTAGAAGCTATCCAGTGATTCTCCCCAGGATCGATTGATACCATCTCACTACACCCAGTGAGAATCCTAACATCCACTTAGATCTATCTCATAGATCCAAAAACCCAGGATTTAGGAGGTATCACCTTGATCTTATATGGAGAATCCTTGTGATAAGAGGAGATTGACCGAGTGTAGCATAGGAAACACCTTCCCTATCAAGAGTATGTCATCCACATACAATACGAGGAATACCACCATACTCTCTACTACCTTTTTGTATAAACAAGGTTCATCTACTAGTTTGATGAAGTCAAACGCTTTGACTACCACATCAAAACAGACGTTCCAACTCCGCGATACCTGCTTTAACCAGTAAAGCAACTTGCACATGTTTCCGCTGCTCCCACTGTCTACGAAGCCCTCTGGCTGTGTACTTATAGACGCTATGTTCTAAATCAGCATTTAGAAAAGCAGTCATGACACCCAACCACCAGATATCGTAGTCATGGTATGTAGCAATGGCAAGTAGGATCTGGATGGACTTAAGCATATTCACTGGAGAAAAGGTTTCATCATGAACTATACCTGATCGATGACGAGAACCTTTTGCAACAAGTCTAGCTTTGAAAGTCTCAACTTTTCCATCTATACCAAGTAATCTTCTTAAGATATACTTGCTCCTGATGGGGATTTAACCTTTCAGATAAAGCAACCAAAGTCCATACTTCGTTGGTGTACATAGATTCTGTTAGTTATATATATACCCTAGAGGCCATTACTGTACATATGATGTATATTGTAATGGATGCTTGGACATATATAGGGAGGACTTTCTTGCTCGACATAATAGTACGCTATCTGGTTGTACTTTATCTTAACATGTACTTTGATTGTCTCTATGTTACATGTTGATAAAGCCCTTAGGATATGTACTCGACTACTGGGACTATGATGAGATCATACTAGTGGGGCCACGGTAGTCGGCGAGTACATCCTATAACTGTTCCTAGTCGAGGGTGTATCGAGACAGGGCATCGATACACCAGAGTAGACTAGCGTATACGCATCTTGACCCATATGATGGGCGATGGATGATCCCATATCCATCGGTGTTTGACAGCAAAGATGGTGTACGGGTGCTTAGTAGAGACTGGGTACACTGGATGGACTCGCCGAGAACTCCCAGATGGTATTATACCTCACGTCAGATGGCAGTTCTCCGGTGACACTGGTACAGAGTAGTCTGTTGACCCGAGATTGTCATAGAGTCTTGTATGATTCCTACTGTGCTTTGATTTCCATTATACACGTCCAAGAGGGCGTGCAAAAATGTGGCTTTTGGGTACAGTCCCGAATCACATGGAGGCTATGAGCGATAGGAGGGGATTCGTCTCTCCCGGTATAGGGAGTTGATGTTGCGCTGTGTTCGATTGGCTATAACTGAAAATCCCTGGCCAGGGTTGCTGAGATTTACTCGTAAGTGTTATCAGTAGTTTCTCGAACTGTTATAGACCTCATATCGACACGACTTATCGAGCTACTGGGGTCTGACGTTTACCACCCCTAGGCGAGATATGCGATATATCAGACGACGAGACCGGACTGTACGGGAGTGTTACTGATTGGATTCACAGGAGAATGTACAGGCTTACTTGTTGATCTTCTGATCGCTCAATACCTGGGTGGCTGTTATGTTTAGCTGACCGCTTGCAGCTTGTGGGTGTTTGATATGATCATCACCTACTGCCGGCATATTGATGATTCTTTAGAGTCCTACACAGAGCTTTCTTGACTCAGGCAAAACGGAGTAGGAGCACATATACGATATGTGCAGGACCGAGAACAATACGTGTAGGTGATACCATATTAGATTCTCGCGATATGAGATATCGGCCGGGGATATGTGATATAGCCGGGTCATCGGATCAAGTGTTGATTCGATGAACTGATACAGATTATATTAGTCGGTTATTTGAGAAATAGACGGATTATCGGATCAAGTGTTGATTCGATAATTTAATGTATAATTATATATTTGATATATTAAATTATATTAACTGATATAAGCTCACTAAAAGATTCGTTTTCTCACTCGGGTAATACATTGATATATCTGCGATATATGTTAATTGTATTATTTTCTTTTGTTACAAATATATATTATATATGTGATATATAATATTGTAACATGTTATAATTACTAATGGAACATGTTTAGTGAAGATTAAACGAGCTTAGGGTTTGATTTGGGTTAAACTTTTCTAGAAGCTTCTAGAAGCTTTTATTTTGTTTCTTGCAAAGATATTTAGTTTAGATATTTTGCAAGATATTTACTTAACCCAACCCACACCCTTTACTATAGTTAGATCTCTACAATGGTTAAGTCTTTCTTGACTTAACCATGGTTGCATTGGTAATGATATTACACTTTCATTATTTATCACAAAAGGATGAGATCTTCTTCTTCCTTCTTCTTCTTTCATGGAAAAGCTTACTAGCTTTTTCATTAGTGATGATTTTGAGTGAGAAATAGAAAACAAATGAGAGCTAAAATCCTACTTCATCATCCTAGTCTATCCTAGCCATTTAGATTAGGGTGTTCACTTCATTTGTGAGTGAGAGCTTGTGTTAAAAAAACTTCAAGGTAGATCATCTTTGTTATCGAAGATCGGAAGCAAGTTTGCATCATTCTCTTCGTGGAGCCTCTCTAGAGTCTGGATACTCGATGATCGCAGTGAAGGGACCTCAACATGGAGCTTTAGAAGTGAAGGACCGGACTATAAAGGTTGTAATCCCAAACTCTTAGTGTTAAAGTGTTTAACATGCTTTGTTTCGCCTAATCTCTAGTTTAAAGATCTTGGTTAGGGTTGTTCGGCACGTCTAAATTTTAAATCGGGCATGGTTGATGCCTTATAGACCCTTGTGAGAGTGCCTAGGAATCCTGCAGTGGTATCAGATCCAAGCTGGAGCTTTAGGCGAAGTCTAGGCGAAGTCTAAAGTCCGATCGAACTCCGAATACCCGTAAAACCCTAGTTTCTGGAAATTTTTCAAAAATGTTGATTTTTTCATATTAAAAATACTCAAAAAAATCAGCAGGGTATTTTAGGAATTACTGTGCAAAACGAGACACTAATCCCACTAAAGCGCCGTGGAACCGCGGCCGTACCATGGCTTGCGTGGCGGTTCCACAGCCGTATAGGAGAATTAGGGTTTACTGTTTGCACAGTAACATCTGTAGGTACTTCTTGATGTTTCTGGGAATTTTTAATTTACTCAAGTGTTGAGTTTTCTGGGTTGTATTTTGGACTCGTTGATTCGATCGGATAATTTAACTTCGTTTACATTTTTTCCGGATAATTTTAGAACGTGTTAAAAAGTTCAAACGGATATCAATAACTCACTTTTTCTCCTGTCGGAAAATTTTTCAAAAGTTGGATTTTTTCTCGAGTTTGAAACTTCCGGAAAATCATGCAAGTAACGCGGTAGACCCTCTAGAAGAACACAAACCTTAACTCGATTATGTGACCGTCTGAACCGCCTCTAAACCTTAGGGTTTGGAGCAGTACGGCGTTACCACATGTGAGGCGTTGGCTTGACCCTTCTACGGCTGGACCATTGGTACTGTGGCATGTGATGGATACTTTTTGAACCCCGCTCAAGTGTTGAGCTATTAGGGAAATCTTGGGTGTTTGTTTATTCGATCGGAAAGTTTGACATTGTCTTTTTATCTGGAATGTGATAAAATATTTGGAATCCACATGTAGTTATGAGATAACTAATTTAAATGTTATAAATCTAGCAGTTCAGTCTCAGATGATCGGTTGACACGGAATTTTGATGTGATCAAAAGTCCGTCGCAATCACGTAGCATACGCGGATACTCACCGGGTAAATTTAATAGATAGCCACGCCCCATAGCCCCGACCAAGTGACTGTAGGAGAACCCCATCGCCAAAAGCATCCGTTCGGGTGCTCGCGGCAGCGGTATTCTGCCTTAGTGCACTTCGTCGACGGCATTCGGGGGTGCGGCCGTCTACTAAAGTTTGCGACGAGCATTCGATCAGAATGTCGGGAATCTTATTGAATTGCCCGACTTGATATTGAAAAGAGTTTTCGATAATGAGACTAAAATGCGAGGTTTATAATTATTAGGCATGAGATGTATAAGGAATTCATTTGTTTAGGCATGCGATGTCTAAAGAGCTTGCGGATTCCAACTGTTGTAGTTTTACACTTTCTTTTCTGCGACCGTAAGTGTAGTATGTAGTTATATCGCCGGTTTTCGTTGCTATACATCAACGACAATCGGTGTATGCATACTTACTTACGTTGATGATATGAGATATTATGTGTTGCTGTGATATGTTATATTGGATCGTCTTGTTCTGAATAGCTGGGGTTTTTATGTGAGATGAGAGTTTTTTCTTTTTCATTCATGTAAAATTCATTTGTATGTAATATTCTTTTATTGGGGCACTTCCGGGCTGAGGATGATGTCACCATTGTATATTATTTACTTTTCCGCATTAGGTAGACCCAAGGCGAGGAGCACAAGTAACCGGGTTCTAGGGTCCAGTGGGAGACCATCTCGAAGAGTCGAGACCGGGTCTCCTAACCCTAGAATTGGCAGTGTTGCTTGCCGCTCTCGTAGGGGTTTAGGGATGTGGGTTTGGCTATTCATCGCGACCGTGGAATCCGTGTTTTATACAGGCTCGTATTAAAATACGGACGTCCTAGTATATCCAATATTTCATATATGTTCTTCTGCTGCAATGTTCTGTGATGAGATCATATTACTGTCTGAGACGAATGTTTATATTATATATGAGATATATGTTATATTGCAGATTTTGTTTCAAAAGTGATGCTTGTGAAGCATAATAAAAATGGGACTTCATTAATGAGATTAATGAAACTAAAAGAAACCTAAAGATGTTGTAGAAACTTGTTTAAAAACTGGTAGCTCTAGTTCTTGCTTTGCATAGCAGTGTTCCTTGTAGAACATCCAGCACCTTATTCGATAAGGAAAGAGCCGAGATCCCTTCACCGGGTGTGACCTCTTTAGTGAAACTAGCAGATGCTAAAAATACGGTTTGTCTTTTGATTGCTTCTATAGTTTTTGCTTTGCATAGTGGTATTTGTGAAATATCCTGCACCTTATTCGATAAGGAAAGAGCCGACGATCCCTTCACCGGGAGTGACCTCTTTAGCGAAACTAGAAAAGCCTTAAAAACACTCCATTTAAAATCACTTGATTCTACAACGATATCAAGTTCATTACGCTTATGGTTTTCTTAAAAACCTGCGTAGCCCTCCGTCATTTCAGATAAGTACTACTTAGTATTCGTGCTGCGGTAGTTTGGTATGCGTCAAGGCGTAGTGTACGGTACCTAACTAGTGCTTATCTGCTAGCATACGATGCGATTGGATTAGGGTATTCGTACGGCGTTGTTTGGCATGCGTCAAGGGTCGTGCGGGTGGGTTTAATTCAATCAGGAAATGCACGGGTTGAACTTGACTAGCGGACTATGGGTTGTTTGGCATGCGTCAAGGTCATAGCACGCTAGGGGTAAAAGTTTTATCAGGAATTTCAATGTTGAAATTTGCAATGAGAATGCATACCTTCTATGAGATAGTTGGATCCCGATACCCGCTGAGAGTAAGAGTTACTCCTGGGAGAGTTTTATACATTACAATTAGCCGATCAAGTAGGTGACTAGAAAGGTGTTAACGGTTTACGCCCCTGGGAAAACGAGGTTTACTTAAATTAAGTCCGTGCGAAGCACGGGGAACCTCCCTCAAAGTACCGATACTGGCCTGGCTGAAAGATTGGTGAACTTGTAGAGTGTAATTAATCCCGGCTAGTCTTTCCTTTTAGGGTTTGAAGGAAGATTTGACTAAAACAGTGGGAGACATCCTGATTAGATAAATTGATAACCAATCTAATCTTATAAAAGCGCACGCTGAGTGTTTTCTTCTCTCTCTCTCCTGGTTACGACAATGTCACGCCTTAATCAAGATAATGATACGGATGTATTGACCGAACCCGCTTGTTATACTACGCTAAGGAACGTTGGTCCCGCTCCAACTTATAATTGTTATAAGACAGAGCAGGAAATAGGGGATTACCAGAATTCCCGTGCCGCCCAAATGAAGAAAGTGCATGTTGATGCATCTTCTTCGGGTGTGTTCATTACACAAAACTGTTTCTCAATATCCTTTACGTCCTGGGTATTTGATACCGGATCAGGATCCCACATATGTAATTTGTTACATGGGCTACAGATAGGTAGAGAACTGAGAACGGGTGATAAATTTCATGAGATAGAAACGGTGCAAGTGTTGCAACCATGTCTGTTGGTAGTTATCACCCTGTATTAACAAATACATTGATTCTGAATGAATGTTATTAGATACCGAACCTGATATACAACATCATATCAGTCTCTTTATTAGTAAAGAAGGATATAATTTTGTATTGATGGATAATATTTTGAACATTTCCTATATTCAGAGTTGATCAGTTCAGGCACGTTATCTATAAGCATTGACGTTCTAAATCAAACCACAGTTCTTAATGTACAGAACACACACAAAAGGAAGAGTTCAGAAATGAACAAATCCTACTTGAGGCATTGTAGACTTGGTCATATCAATTCGACTCGACTAGCTGAAGTTACATAAAGATGCATATTTAAATTAGTTTGGATTTACATCTTGTAAAACTTGCCAGTCATGTCACAAAGATAAGATGATCACAGCTCTGTTTATTGGAAACAGAGAAAGAGTCAGTGAACTCTTGGGATTGATACATGTTGATGTATGAGGTCCCCTGTCTACACATGCCAAGACCGGTTCTTTGTACTTCATTACATTCACTGATTATCTCTCAAGATTTGGACATATGTTCCTGTTGAAACACAAGTCTGAACCTTTTGAGAAATTCAATGAATATGAGTTAGAAGTAGAGAATCAAAAACGGGTATAAGTATTATATCCTTTGATGAGATCAGGGAGGAGAATACTTAAGCATGGAATTCCTGGACTATTCTAAAGGAGAATGAGATTCTCTCTCAGCATTACTCCTCCGTATACTCCACAGCACCTAGGTGTATCGGGGCGGAGCAATCACACCCTATGTGATATGGTGCGCTCCATGATGAGTACTACTGAGTTTCCTATTTCCTTTTGTGAGTTATGCACTTGAGAAGCTGCATACCTATTGAATAGGGTTCCAATCAAATCAGTTGCCTACCACTTCATATGTGATATGGAATGGGAAGAGCCCATATCTTAAGTATGTTAAGATTTGGGGTTGTCCAGCCTATGTCTAAAAGCAAAATCCGGACAAGCTCGAGGCAAAGTCAGTTCTGTAGAAGTTTGTTGGATATCCTAAGCATTCGCAAGGGAATATCTTCTACCTAACCGAGGAACAAAAGATGTTTTGTTTCTCAGCATGCCACTTTTGTGAAAGAGAATTTCTTGTGAAGAAATTATTGGTCATGAGGTAGAACTGGAAAGGGTTCCAGCTATACAAACTACAGCTGATGATTTTGCAGAACCAAAGGATTCAATAGTTTCCAACGAACCTCAGCCTCTCCGCCGATCTAGTAGGGTTCCTCACCCACCTGAGAGATACTTCGGTTTTCTCTATGACAGTGGGAGCGAGGATTGCATCATGAGATGATGACCCAACTAGTTTCGAGCAGGCCATCAGGAGTGGGACTCTGTAAGAATGGCTGGATGCTAAGCGATCTGAGATGGAATCCTTATACACCAATAAAGTATGGACTTTGGTTGCTTTATCTGATGGGTTAAATCCCCATCAGGAGCAAGTATATCTTGAGATGATTACTTGGTATACATGGAAAAGTTGAGATTTTCAAACCTACGCTTAAAGTCCAGATCCTACTTGCCATGGCTACATACCATGACTACGATATCTGGCGGTTGGGTGTCATGACTGCTTTTCTAAATGATGATTTGGAAAAGAGCGTCTATAAGTACACAGCCAGAGGGCTTCATAGACAGTGGGAGCAGCGGAAACGTGTGCAAGATGTTTTATGTGATAAAGCAGGTATCGCGAAGTTGGAACATCTATTTTGATGTGGTAGTCAAAGAGTTTGACTTCATCAAAATGGTAGATGAACCTTGTATATACAAAAAGGTAGTAGGGAGTATGGTGGTGATCCTCGTAGAGTACGTGGATGACATACTTTTGATAGGAAAGGAGTTTCCTATGCTACGCTCGGTCAATCTCCGCTTATCACAATGATTCTCCATATAGGATCAAGGTGATACCTCCTAAATCCTGGGTTATGGATCTATAAGATAGATCTAATTGGATGTTAGGATTCTCACTAGTTGTAGAGAGATGGTATCAATGGATCCTGGGGAGAATCACTGGAAAGGTTCCAGGGTGATAAGGACGACTGAATGTCAGTCGCAGGCATTGTCTTTACCCTCAGTGGAGGGACGGTATGTTGGAAGAGTTCCAAGCTAGATACCGTGACTTACGAGACGATTAAAGGCAAGATACATCGTTATCAAGGATGCTACCAAAGAGGCAGTCTGGATATATAATTTCATGAGATGAACTTCGTTCCTACCATTGTGTGACAATGGAGTTGTGGCTTTAGCCAAGGAACTACCGTCCCATCAGAAATCCAGATATAATTCTTAGGCAGTATCACCTGATCATGGAGATGGTTGATCTCCAGGGAGATCGAGGTTAGGAGAGTAGACACAGAGGACAACAGCGCGGATCCACTCACAAAGACCTTTTTCCTAGTAGAGACTTTTATGGGATGGTTGAGTATGAGATATTTTAACCACAACTAAATGTTGGGTATGCGATACCACAACAGACGGCCCTAGTGCAGGTGGGAGATTGTTAGTTATATGTATGCCCTAGAGGCCATTACTGTACATATGATGTATATTGTAATGGATGCTTGGACATATATAGGGATGACTTTCTTGCTCGACATGATAGTACGCTATCTGGTTGTACTTTATCTTAACATGTACTCTGATTGTCTCTATGTTACATGTTGATAAAGCCCTTAGGATATGTACTCGACTACTGGGACTATGATGAGATCATACTAGTGGGGCCACGGTAGTCGACGAGTACATCCTATAACTGTTCCTAGTCGAGGGTGTATCGAGACAGGGCATCGATACACCAGAGTAGACTAGCATATACGCATCTTGACCCATATGATGGGCGATGGATGATCCCATATCCATCAGTGTTTGACATCAAGGATGGTGTATGGGTGCTCAATAGAGACTGGGTATACTGGACGGACTCGTCGAGAACTCCCAGATGGTATTATACCTCACGTCAGATGGCAGTTCTCCGGTGACACTGGTACAGAGTAGTCTGTTGACCCGAGATCGTCATAGAGTCTTGTGTGATTCCTACTGTGCTTTGATTTCCATCATACCACGTCCAAGAGGGCATGCAAAAAGGTGGCTTTTGGGTACAGTCCCGAATCACATGGAGGTAATGAGCGATATGAGGGGATTCGTCTCTCTTGGTATAGGGAGTTGATGTTGCGCTGTGTTCGATTGGCTATAACTGGAAATCTCTAGCCAGGGTTGCTGAGATTTACTGGTAAGTGTTATCAGTAGTTTCTCGAACTATTATAGACCTTATATCAACGCGACTTATCGAGCTACTGGGGTCTGACGTTTACCACCCTTAGGCGAGATATGCGACATATCAGACGACAAGACCGGACTGTACGGGAGTGTTACTGATTGGATTCACAGGAGAATGTACAGGCTTGCTTGTTGATCTTTTGATCGCTCAATACCTGGGTGGCTGTTACGTTTAGCTGACCACTTGCAGCTTGGGGGTGTTTGATATGATCATCACCTACTGCAGGCGTATTGACGATTCTTTAGAGTCATACACAGAGGTTTCTTGACTCAGGAAAAATGGAGTAGGAGCACATATATGATATGTGCGGGACCGAGAACAATACGTGTATGTGATACCGTATTAGATTCTCACGATATGAGATATCGGCCGGGTATATGTGATATAGCCAGGTCATCGGATCAAGTGTTCATTCGATGAACTGATACAGATTATATTAGTCGGTTATTTGAGAAATAGCCGGATTATTGGATCAAGTGTTTATTCGATAATTTAATGTATAATTATATATTTGATATATTAAATTATATTAACTGATATAAGCTCACTAAAAGATTCTTTTTCTCACTCGGGTAATACATTGATATATATGCGATATATATTAATTGTATTATTTTCTTTTGTTACAAATATACATTATATATGTGATATATAATATTGTAACATGTTATAATTACTAATGCAACATGTTTAGTGGAGATTAAACGAGATTAGGGTTTGATTTGGGTTAAACTTTTCTAGAAGCTTCTAGAAGCTTTTATTTTGTTTCTTACAAAGATATTTAGTTTAGATATTTTGCAAGATATTTACTTAACCCAACCCACACCCTTTACTATGGTTAGATCTCTACAATGGTTAAGTCTTTCTTGACTTAACCATGGTTGCATTGGTAATGATATTACACTTTCATTATTCATCACAAAAGGATGAGATCTTCTTCTTCCTTCTTCTTCTTTCATGGAAAAGCTTACTAGCCTTTTCATTAGTGATGATTTTGAGTGAGAAATAGAAAACAAATGAGAGCAAAAATCCTACTTCATCATCCTAGTCTATCCTAGCCATTTAGATTAGGGTGTTCACTTCATTTGTGAGTGAGAGCTTGTGTTAAAGAAATTTCAAGGTAGATCATCTTTGTTATCGAAGATCGGAAGCAAGTTTGCATCATTCTCTTCGTAGAGCCTCTCTAGAGTCCGAGTACTCGATGATCACAGCGAAGGGACCTCAACACGGAGCTTTAGAAGTGAAGGACCGGACTACAAAGGTTGTTATCCCAAACTCTTAGTGTTAAAGTGTTTAACATGCTTTGTTTCGCCTAATTTCTAGTTTAAAGATCTTGGTTAGGGTTGTTCGGCACGTCTAAATTTTAAATCGGGCATGGTTGATGCCTTATAGACCCTTGTGAGAGTGCCTAGGAACCCTACAGATTCCATCTCAGATCGCTTAGCATCCAGCCATTCTTACAGAGTCCCCACTCTTGATGGCTTGCTCGAAACTAGTTAGGTCATCATCTCTTGATGCAATCCTCGCTCCCACTTTCATAGAGAAAATATAAGTATCTCTCAGGTGGGTGAGGAACCCTACCAGATCAACGAAGAGGCTGAGGTTCATCGGAAACTATTGAATCCTGCAGTTCTACCAAATCATCAGCTGTAGTTTGTATAGCTGGAACTCCTTACAGTTCTACCTCATGACCACAAATTTCTTTCCAAAATAAATTCCTTTTCTAAAAAGGTGGCATGCCGAGAAATAAAATATCTTTTGTTCCTCGGTGTGGTAGAAGACATTCCCTTGCAAATGCTTGGGATATCCAACAAACTTCCACAGAGCTGACCTTGCCTCGAGCTTGTCCGGATTTTGCTTTTGACATAGGCCGGACAACCCCAAATCTTAACTTACTTAAGACATGGCTCTTCCCATACCATATCGTATATGGAGTGATAGACACCTGATTTGGTTGGAACGCTGTTCAATAGGTATGCAGCTTCACAAGTGCATAACCCTAAAAAGGAAATAGGCAACTCAGTAATACTCATCATAGAGCGCACCATATCTAATAGGGTGCGATTGCTCCGCCCCGATACACGGTTGTACTGTGGTGTATATGGAGGAGTAATGCTGAGAGAGAATCTCATTCTCCTTTAGAACAGTCTAGGATCTCCATGCTTAAGTATTCTCCTCCCTGATCACATCGAAGGTCATAATACTTATACCCGTTTTTGGTTCTCGACTTCGCACTTATATTCATTGAATTTCTCAAAAGGTTCAGACTTGTGTTTCAACAGGAACATTATGTTGAATCTTGAGAGATCGTCAGTGAATGTGATGAAGTACAAAGAACCGGTCCTAGCATGTATAGACAGGGGACCATCATACATCATCATGTATCAGTCTCAAGAGTTCACTTACTCTTTCTCTGTTTCCAATAAACAGAGCTATGGTCATTTTATCTTTGTGACATGACTGCCAAGTTTCACAAGATGTAAATTTAAACCGATTTAAATATGCATCTCTATGTAACTTAGCTAGTCGGGTCGTATTGATATGACCTAGTCTACAATACCTCAAAAATGATTCTTTCATTTCTGAACTCTTCCTCTTGTGTGTGTTCCATACGTTAAGAACTATAGTTTGATTTAGAACGTATATGCCATTAGATAACGCTGCGAACCGATCAACTTTTGATATAGGAAATGTTCAAAACATTATACAACAATACAAAATTATATCCTTCTTTAGTAAATAAAGAGACTGATATAATGTTGCATATCAGGTTCGGTATCTAATAACATTCATTCAGAATCAATGTATTTGGTAATACAGGGTGATAACTGCCAACATTTTGGCTGCAACAATTGCACCGTTTCTAACTTTTAAAACTTATCACCCATTCTCAGTTCTCTACCTATCTGTAGCCCATGTAACCGATTATATATATGGAATCCTGATCTGGTATCTCATACCCAGGATGTAGAGGATACAGAGAAACAGTTCTCGGTAATGAACATACCCGAAGAAGATGTATCAGCATGCACTTTCTTCGTTTGGGCGGCACGGTAATCCTGATAATCCCCTATTTCCTGCTCGGTCTTATAACAATTATAAGTTGGAGCGGGACCAACGTTCCCCAGCTCAGTATAAGAAGCGGGTTCGGTCAATACATCCATATTATTGTCTTGATTAAGGTGTGACATGGTCGCCACCTAGAGAGAGAGAGAAGAAAACACTCAGCGTATGCTCTTGCAAGATTAGATTGGTTATTATTTTATCTAATCAGGATGGCTCCCATTGTTTTTTATCAAATCTTCTTTCAAACCCTAAAAGGTAAGACTAGCCGGGATTAATTACACCCTACAAGTTCGCCAATCATTCGGCCAGGCCAGTGTCGGTACTTTGAGGTAGGTTCCGCGTGCTTTCGCACGAACCTAATTAAAATAAAGCTCGTTTTTCCAGGGGCGTAACCCCGTTAACATCTTTCTAGACACCTACTTGATCGGCTAATTGTAATATGTAAAACTCTCCCAGGAGTAACTCTTACTCGTAGTGGGTATCGGGATCCAACTATCTCATAGAAGGTATGCAATATCGTTGCAAATTTCAACACTTGAAATTCCCGATAATGTTTTTACCCCTAGTGGCTTATGACCTTGGCTATGGTCAACAAATCACAAGCACTAGTCAAGTTCTACCCGTCATTTCATGATTAATTAGACCCACCCACATGACCCTTGGCTAAGGTCAACAAAGTCACATGACTGTCCTAATTGATCACATCATATGCTGTGTAGGAAGACATCACTTAGCTACCTCACACTACGCCTAGGCTTAGGTCAACAAACGTAGCACGAATACTAAGTATTCTACTTCCTAAAATGACTGAGGGTTGCAGATGGTTTTTAAGAAAACCTTTAACGCTTTGAACTTGATATCGTTGTAGAATCAAATGATTTAATATGGAGTGTTTTTGAGGCTTTTGCTAGTTTCGCTAAAGAGGTCACTCCCGGTGAAGGGATCTCGGCTCTTTCTTCGTCGAATGAGGTGCAGGATATTCACAATATCGCTATGCAAAGTTGAAGGGTTACCTACGACAGCAGCAAGGTTTCGGGAGGCATCGTCCATGCCAAATTAAAATTTTGCCGATTTAGATCACCCTAACATAGATCGTCTACTAGAAATATACGGAAAGATATATGCAAACACTTTGCAATAAGTAAAGAGAGCGAGGAATACAACCTTTGTAGACCGGTCCTTCACTTCAAATAGCTCTGTGTAGTAGTCCCTTCCGCTGCGATCTCAAGCTCCGGACTCTAGAGAGGCTCCGTAGAAGAAACGAACGTGCTTGCTTCGAAGACTTCGAGGCCGAAGATGATCTACGTCGGGGAGACACTAACTCAAGCTATTCCTTCACTAGGTCAAGAACTTTGTGAAGAGAACACCCTATACTACATGGCAAGTAGTAGAGGATGATGAAGTAGGAAGTGGGCTCACTTTAGAATTGATTTTCTCACACTTTTTTTCATAGCACCATTAGAGCTAGCAAGTTTTTTCTTGGAGCTTGACGAAGAAAAAGAAGAAAGAATAATTCATCATATGAATTATCTCACCTCAATCATGTAACCATGGGTGAGTTACAGCTATCATGATTTACTCATGTAGAGAATTAACTAGGGTTAGTATAATGGTTGGGTTGATAAAAATCTACAAGAGAAACAAAAAGGGAAGACTTTGGTCAAAGCATCCATAAGCTTCTACAAGCTTCTTGCCTTGCCAAAATTGCATCCAATTTTGAATTACCTAGATAATTACAAACACTAGTTTATATCAACCATGGTATAAGTCTTATACACCCATGTATAATGTATCATCAAACATGACACAAAACTATGTACATTATATATATCACATAAATACACATGCACATAACAAGTGAGAAAATAAATCTTAAGTGAGCTAATATTAGTTAATATAATGTAATATATCAAATATATAATTATACATTAAATTATTAAATCAACTCTTGATTTAATAATCCGGCTATAACCGACTAATATCAAAAGTAACAACTTTTCGAATCAACACTTGATCCGATAACCCGGCTATATCTCACACAACCGATCAATGTTACAATTCGCGAGAATAGAATACGGTATCTCATATCGTATCAATTTTGGTCCTGCACATATCACATATGTGCTCCTACTCCGTTTCGCTTGAGCCAGGAAACCCCTGTATAGGACTCTAAAGACTCGTCAATACGCCGGCAGTAGGTGATGATCATATCAAACACCCACAAGCCGCAAGCGGTCTGCTAAACGTAACGGCCACCCGGGTATTGAGCGATCAGAAGATCAATAAGCAAGCCTGCTCATGCTCCTGCGAATCCAATCAGTAACAATACCGTACAGTCCGGTCTCTTCGTCTGATATGTCGCATATCTCGTATAGGGGTGGTAAATGTCAGACCTCAGTAACTCGATAAGTCGTGTTGATATGAGGCTCAGAACTGGTCGAGAAACTACCGATAACACTTACCAGTATATCTCTGAAACTGCCTTGACCAAGGACTTCCTGTTATAGCCAATCGAACATAGCGCAACATCAACTCCCTATACCGGGAGAGACGAAACCCCTCCTATCGCTCATTGCCTCCATGCGATTCGGGACTGTACCCAAAGGCCACCGTTTTGCACTCCCTTTTGGACATGGTATGATGGAAATCAAAGCACAGTGGAAATTACACAAGACTCTATGACTATCTTGGGTCTACAGACTAACCTGTACCAGTGTCACCAGAGAACTGCCATCTGACGTGAGGTATAATACCATCTGGGAGTTCTCGGCGAGTCCGTCCAGTGTACCCAGTCTCCCCTGAGCCCCATATACTGTCTCTGATGTCAAACACCAATAGATATGGGATCATCCATCGCCCATCTAGATGGGTCGAGAAGCTATACACTAGTCTACTCTGGTATATCGATGCCTTGTCTCGATACACCTACGACTAGGAACGTTTGAAGGATGTACTTAGCGAATACACTGTCCCCACCAGTATGATCTTCATCATAGTCCTGGTAGTCAAGTACTGATCCTAAGGGCTTTATCAACATGTAACATAGAGACAATCAGAGTATATGTTGAGATAAAGTGCAACCAGATAGCATACTATCATGTCGAGCAAGAAAGTCCTTCCTATATATGTCCAAGCATCCACTACAATATACATCGTATGTACAGTAATGGCCTATAGGGCATACATATAACTAAAAATCTCCCACTTGCACTATGGCCATCTGTTGTAGTATCTCATACCCAACAATCAGCAGTGGTTGTAGTATCTCATACTCAACCATCCCATAAAATCTCTACTGCGAAATAGGCCTTTGTGAGTGGATCCGCGCTGTTGTCCTCTGTGTCTACTCTCCTAACCTCGATCTCCCTGGAGATCAACCATCTCCATGATCAGGTGATACTGCCTAAGAATATGTCTGGAGCACTGATGGGACGGGGGTTCCTAGGCCAAAAAGCCACAACTCCATTGTCACAGGATGGTAGGAACGAAGTTCATCTCATGAACTAATATATATCCAGACTGACTCTTTGGTAGCATCTTAGGTAGCAATGTATTAGCCTTTAATCGTCTAGATTTGTCACGGTATCTAGTTTGGAACTCTTCCAACATACCGTCCCTCCGCTGAGGGTAAAGACAATGCCTGTGACCGACATTCAGTCATTCTTACCGCCCTGGATCCTATCCAGTGATTCTCCCCAGGATCTATTGATACCATCTCACTACACCTAGTGAGAATCCTAATATCCAATTAGATCTATCTCATAGATCCAAAACCCAGGATTTAGGAGGTATCACCTTGATCCTATATGGAGAATCCATGTGATAAGAGGAGATTGACCGAGCGTAGCATAGGAAACTCCTTTCCTATCAAGAGTATGTCATCCACGTACAATACGAGTATCACCTCTATACTCCCTACTACCTTTTTGTATATACAAGGTTCATCTACCATTTTGATGAAGTCAAACTCTTTGACTACCACATCAAAACAGATGTTCCAACTCCGCGATGCCTAATTTAATTCATAAAGCAACTTGCTTACGTTTCCGCTGCTCCCACTGTCTACGAAGACCTCTGGCTGTGTACTTATAGACGCTCTCTTCTAAATCACTATTGAGAAAAGCAGTCATGACACCCAACCGCCAGATATCGTAGTCATGGTATGTAGCAATTGCAAGTAGGATCTGGATGGACTTAAGCATAGCTTTGAAAGTCTCAACTTTTCCATGTACACCAAGTGATCTTCTCAAGATATACTTGCTCCTGATGGGGATTTAACCCTTCAGATAAAACAACCAAAGTCCATACTTTGTTGGTGTATATGGATTCCATCTCAGATCGCTTAGCATCCAGCCATTCACAGAGTCCCCACTCCTGATGGTCTGCTCGAAACTAGTTGGGTCATCATCTTATGATGCAATCCTCGCTCCCACTGTCATAGAGAAACCGAAGTATCTCTCAGGCGGATGAAGAACCCTATCAGATCGGCGGAGAGGCTGAGGTTCGTTGGGAACTATTGAATCCTTCGGTTCTACCAAATCATCAGCTGCAGTTTGTATAGCTGGAACTCCTTCCAGTTCTACCTCATGACCACTAATTTCTTCACAAGAAATTCCCTTTCTAAGAGGTGGCATGCTGAGAAACAAAACACCTTTTGCTCCTCAGTGTGGTAGAAGATATTCCCTTGCGAATACTTGGGATATCCAACAAACTTTCACAGAACTGACCTTGCCTCGACCTTGTATAGCTGGAACTCCTTCCAGTTCTACCTCATGACCACTAACTTCTTCACAAGAAATTCCCTTTCTAAAAGGTGGCATGCTGAGAAACAAAACACCTTTTGCTCCTCAGTGTGGTAGAAGATATTCCCTTGCGAATACTTGGGATATCCAACAAACTTTCACAGAACTGACCTTGCCTCGAGCTTGTCCGGATTTTGCTTTTAGACATAGGCTGGACAACCCCAAATCTTAACAGATTTAAAACATGGGCTCTTCCCATTCCATATCACATATGGAGTGGTAGGCACCTGATTTGATTAGAACCATATTCAATAGGTATGCAGCTTCATAAGTGCATAGCCCCCAAAAGGAAACAGGCAACTCAGTAGTACTCATCATAGAGCACACCATATCACATAGGGTGCGATTGCTCTGCCCCGATATACCAACGTGCTGTGGTGTATACGGAGGAGTAATGCTGAGAGAGAATCTCATTCTCCTGTAGAATAGGCCAGGAATTCTATGCTCATGTATTCTCCTCCCTGATCTCATCAAAGGACATAATACTTATACCCGTTGTGGTTCTCTATTTCTGACTTATATTCTTTGAATATCTCAAAAGGTTCAGACTCGTGTTTCAACAGGAACACATGTGCGAATCTTGAGAGACCATCTGTGAATGTAATGAAGTACAAAGAACCAGTCCTGACATGTGTAGACAGGGGACCTTCATACATCAGCATGTATCGATCCCAAGAGTTTACTAACTCTTTCTCTATTTCCAATAAACGGAGCTATGGTCATCTTATCTTTGGGACATGACTGGCAAGTTTCATAAGATGTAAATTCAAACTGATTTAAATATGCATCTTTATATAACTTAGCTAGTCGGGTCGCATTGATATGACCTAGTCTACAATGCCACAAGAAGGATTTGTTCATTTCTGAACTCTTCCCCTTGTGTGTGTTATATACTTTAAGAACTGTGATTTGATTTAGAATGTATATGCTTTTAGATAACGTGCCTGAACCGATCAACTTTTGATATAGGAAATGTTCAAAACATTATCCAACAATACAAAATTATATCCTTCTTTATCTCAATAAAGAGACTGATATGATGTTGTATATCAGGTTCGGTATCTAATAACATTCGTTCAGAATCAATGTATTTTGGTAATACAGGGTGATAACTGCCAACAGACTTGGCTGCAACACTTGCACCATTTTTAACTCTTAAAACTTATCACCCTTTCTCAGTTCTCTACCTATATATAGCCCATGTAATAGATTACATATGCGGGATCCTGATCTGTTATCTCATACCTAGGATGTAAAGGATACTGGGAAACAGTTTACTGTAATAAACACACCCGAAGAAGATGCATCAGCATGCACTTTCTTCGTTTGGGCGGCACGGGAATCCTGGTAATCCCCTATTTCCTGCTCGGTCTTATAATAATTATAAGTTGGAGCAGGACCAACGTTTCTTAGTGCAGTATAACAAGCGGATTTGGTCAATACATCCGTATTATTATCTTGATTAAGGCATGACATGGTCGCTACCTGGAGAGAGAGAGAAGAAAACACTCAGCGTATGCTCTTGCAAGATTAGATTGGTTATTAATATATCTAATCAGGATGGCTCCCACTGTTTTAGTCAAATCTTCCTTCAAACCCTAAAAGAAAAGACTAGCCGGGATTAATTACACTCTACAAGTTCGCCAATCTTTCAGCCAGGCCAGTGCCGTTACTTTGAGGGAGGTTCCCCGTGCTTTCGCACGGACCTAATTAAAATAAACTTCGTTTTCCCAGAGGCATAACCCCGTTGACACCTTTCTAGACACCTACTTGATCGGCTAATTGTAATGTGTAAAACTCTCCCAGGAGTAACAATTACTCGCCGTGAGTATCGAGATCCAACTATCTCATAGAAGGTATGCAATCTCATTGCAAATTTCAACACTTGAAATTCCCGATAATTTTGCCCCTAGCGTGCTATGACCTTGACGAAAGCCAACAAACCATAGTCCGCTAGTCAAGTTCAACCCGTCATTTCCCGAATTAAACCCACCCACACGGCCCTTGACGAAAGCCAACAAAGTCGTACGACTACCCTAACTCAATCGCATCATATGCTTATACAGATAAGCATAAATAGCTACCGCACACTACGCCTTGACGAAAGCCAACAAACGTAGCACGAATACTATGAAATACTTATCTGAAATGACGAAGGGCTACGACAGGTTTTTAAGAAAACCCTTTGTGTAATGAACTTGATATCGTTGCAGAATCAAATGATTTAAATGGAGTGTTTTTGAGGCCTTTACTAGTTTTGCTAAAGAGGTCACTCCCGGTGAAGGGATCTTCGGCTCTTTCCTCATCGAATGAGGTGCAGGATATTTCACAAATACCGCTGTGTAAAGCAAAAATTAGAAAAGCAATCAAAAGACAAACCAAGTTTGTAACATCTGCTAGTTTCGCTAAAGAGGTCACTCCCGGTGAAGGGATCTTGGCTTTTTCCTTATCGAATAAGGTGCTGAATGTTCTACAAGGAACACTGCTATGCAAAGCAACAACTAGAGCTACCTGTTTTTGAAAATTCGATTCCACAATATCTTTAAGTTTCTTTTAGTTTCATTAATCTTATTAACGAAGTCCCATTTTATTATGCTTCCCAAGTATTAGATTTGAAACGAAATCAACAATATACAATATATATCTCATATGTATAATATAAACATTCGTCACAGGCAATAATATGATCTTATCACAGAACATTGCAGCACAAGAACAACATATGAAATATTGGATATACTAGGATTTCCGTGTTTTATTTTAAGCCTGTATAAAACACGGATTCCACGGTCGTGGTGAATAGCCAATCCCACACCCCTAGACTCCTACGAGAGCGGCAAGCAACCCTGCCAATTCAAGAGTTAGGAGACCCGGTCTCGACTCCTCGAGATGGTCTCCCACCGGACCCTAGAACCCGGTTACTTGTGCTCCCCGCCTTGGGTCTATCCTAATACAGAAAAGTAAATAATATACAATAGTGACATCATCCTCAACCCGGAAGTGTCCCAATAAAAGAATATTACATACAATGAATTGTACATGAATGAAAATGAAAAACTCTCATCTCACATAAAACCCCCGGCTATTCAAATGCGAAGATCCAATATAACATATCACAGCAACACATAACATCACATGTCATCAACGTAAGTAAATATGCGTATCCCAATTGTCGTTGACATATACCACCGAAACCAGCGATACTTACATATTACACTTACGGTCGTAAAAAAGAAAGTGAAAAACTACAACAGTTGGAATCCGCAAGCACCTTAGACATCATAAACCCAACGTATCACATACTTTGGATTTCATGCCTAACCAAATGAATTTCTTAGACATCGCATGCCTAACAATTATAAACCCCACATTTTTAGTCTCGATCTCGAAAACACTTTTCAATATCTAGTCGGGCAATTCAACAAGATTCCCGACATCCTGATCGAATGATCGTCAGAAACTTTAGTAGACGGCCGCACCCCCGATGCCGTCGACGAAGTGCACTAAGGCAGAACACCGATGCCGCGAGCACCCGAATGGATGCTTTTGGCGACGGGGTTCTCCTACAGTCACTTGGTCGGGGCTATGGGGCATGGCTATTTATTAAGTTTACCCGGCGAGTATCCGCGTATGCTACGTGATTGCGAAGAATCTTTGATCACATCAAAATCCCATGGCAACCGATCATCTGAGACTAAACTGCTAGATTTATAACATTCAAATTAGTTATCTCATAACTACATGTGGATTCCAAATATTGTATCCCATCACATAATATCCGGATGAAATTAAACTCTTCGATCAATTTATCAAAGTCCTACAATTTCTCGATAGCTCAACACTTGAGCAAAGTTTTAGTAATACCCAGAAGATGCCACAGTACCTATGAACCAGCCGTAGAAGGGTCAAACCAACGCCTCACATGTGAAACGCTAAACTATCACAAACCCTAGGGTTCAAGTGGTTTGTGATGGTTTTGACGGCCACATAATTGAGTTAAGGTTTACGTTCTTCTAGAGGGTCCAAAGAATCACTTGCATGTTTTTCCGAATACGTTAAACTTGGAAAAATGGGTTTTTGACATTCGAACGAACTTTTTTACATTATCTAGACAATACATGAAACACCCGAAACAATGTTAAAATTACGAATACAAAACACTCTGAATTGCTTATAGTGTAAAATTACATCACATGCAAAATTAGCAAAAATAAACAACACCTGAAACATCAAAACCAAGCCACTGGAACACTGGCAAAATTTCAGAGGAGGGGGCTCGGTTTTGGCCGATATGGAGGGGGGTGCTCGGCCCAATTTTCTCAGAATGCCCTGAAATTTTGTGTGTGTTCATGATATATCCCATACATCACTCTGTACTTGTTTAAAAAAAATTTTGACAACTTTTAAAATCGACAGAAACTATAGATTTCGTGTTTCAGTTTCGGAGTTGTTTCGGTTTCGTGATTCTATAAAAATCCGTATTTATTTCTAGCATGGCTTTGATACCACTGAAGGGTTACCTATGACGGCAGTAAGGTTTTGGGAGATATCGTCTATGCCAAATTAAAATTTTGCCGATTTAGATAACCCTAACATAGATCGTCTACTAGAAATATACGGAAAGATATATGCAAACACTTTGCAATAAGTAAAGAGAGCGAGGAATACAACCTTTGTAGACCGGTCCTTCACTTCAAATAGCTCCGTGTAGTAGTCCCCTCTGCTGCGATCTCAAGCTCCGGACTCTAAAGAGGCTCCGTAGAAGAAACAAACGTGCTTGCTTCGAAGACTTCGAGGCCGAAGATGATCTACGTCGGGGAGATACTAACTCAAGCTATTCCTTCACTAGGTCAAGAACTTTATGAAGAGAACACCGAATACTAAATGGTAAGTAGTAGAGGATGATGAAATAGGAAGTTAGCTCACTTTAGAATTGATTTTTTCACACTTTTTCTCATAGCACCATTAGAGCTAGCAAGCTTTTTCATGGAGCTTGAAGAAGAAGAAGAAAGAATAATTCATCATATGAATTATCTCACCTCAATCATGTAACCATGGGTGAGTTACAACTATCATGCTTAACTCATGTAGAGAATTAACTAGGGTTAGTATAATGGTTGGGTTGATAAAAATCTACAAGAGAAATAAAAAGGGAAGACTTTGGTCAAAGCATCCATAAGCTTCTACAAGCTTCTTGCCTTGCCAAAATTGCATCCAATTTTGAATTACTTAGAGAATTACAAACCTTAGATTATATCAACCATGGTATAAGTCTCATACATCCATGTATAATGTATCATCAAACATGACACAAAACTATATACATTATATATATCACATATATATACATGCACATAACAAGTGAGAAAATAAATCTTAAGTGAGCTAATATTAGTTAATGTAATGTAATTTATCAAATATATAATTTTACATTAAATTATTAAATCAACTCTTGATTTAATAATCCGGCTATAACCGACTAATATCAAAAGTAACAACTTATCGAATCAACACTTGATCCGATAAACCGGCTATATCTCATACAACCGATCAATGTTACAATTCACGAGAATAGAATACGGTATCTCATATCGTATCAATCTCGGTCCCGCACATATCACATATATGCTCCTACTCCGTTTCGCTTGAGCCAGGAAACCCCCGTGTAGGACTCTAAAGACTCGTCAATACGCCGGCAGTAGGTGATGATCATATCAAATACTCACAAGCCGCAAGCGGTCTGCTAAACGTAACGGCCACCCGGGTATTGAGCGATCAGAAGATCAACAAGCAAGCCTGCTTACGCTCCTGCGAATCCAATCAGTAACACTACCGTACAGTCCGGTCTCTTCGTCTGATATGTCGCATATCTCGTCTAGGGGTGGTAAACGTCAGACCTCAGTAACTCGATAAGTCGTGTCGATATGAGGCTCATAACTGGTCGAGTAACTACTGATAACACTTACCAATATATCTCTGAAGCTGCCTTAGCCAAGGACTTCCTGTTATAGCTAATTGAACACAGCACAACATCAACTCCCTATACCGGGAGAGACGAAACCCCTCCTATCGCTCATTGCCTCCATGCGATTCGGGGCTGTACCCAAAAGCCACCGTTTTGCACGCCCTTTTGGATGTGGTATGATGGAAATCAAAGCACAGTGGGAATCACACAAGACTCTATGACGATCTTGGGTCTACAGACTAACCTGTACCAGTGTCACCAGAGAACTGCCATCTGACGTGAGGTATAATACCATCTGGGAGTTCTCAGCGAGCCTGTCCAGTATACCCAGTCTCCACTGAGCACCCGTATACTGTCTCTGATGTCAAACACCAATGGATATGGGATCATCCATCGCCCATCTAGATGGGTCGAGAAGTTATACGCTAGTCTACTCTGGTATATGTAGGGTTCCTAGGCACCCTAATGAGGTCTCACAAGGCATCAACCATTCCAATTTCAAAAAAATAGAGGTGCCGAGAAACCCGACTACGGATCGTCGGCTAGAAATCTAGGCGAAAAAGGAACTAGTTAATACTTAACTATAAGAATCGGAAATACAACCTTTGTAGATCCGGTGCTCCACCTCCATAGCTCCGCAATGAAGTCCTCTCGCTGTCCAAAACAAATCCCGGGCTCTAGCGTCGGCTTCATCGGAGAATAGGCTAGCTAGGTCGTCGATGTCCATGCCGAAGATGATCTACGTCGAGGCATCGCTAAATCAAGCTCCGACTTCACCAAGTCAAGAAACTTGTGAAGAAAACACACTCTACTACTTGGCAAGAGGTAGAGGATGAAGAAATAGGAAGTGGGTAGACTTTAGAATTGGATTTCTCACTCATTTCCATCAATCACCATTGATAGAGCTTGCTTTCTTCAAGTGAAGAAAGGAAGAAGAAGATGAATAATGTTATGATAAGTTCATTTAAAATCAAAAGTAAATCAATACTTATCATAATAATAACCATGGTCAAGTGTAGAGAGTTAATCATGGTTGCATGGAATGGTTAGGGTTAAGCATGGGACAAAATGGTCACTTGGTCAAAGTCTTCATGAAGCTTCAACAAGCTTCCAAAGAAAGCCACCATTTTGCATTATGCTTATCATTTTCCAATATGAATAAACAAATAAATAAATAGATATGAAAATGAAAACCCTAACCATTACATAACCATGGTTTAAACTTTACACAAAACACAAGTTAGCATGCATCATCAAACATGATACATACAAGTGCACAAAAATATATCACATATACAATGTGCACAAACCAAGTGAGAAAATCCATTTAAAGTGAACCAATACTAGTTAACGCAAAGTAATATATCAAATATATAATTATGCATTAAATCATTAAATCAACACTTGATTCAATGATCCGGTCATGTCGCACACAACCGACTAGTATACAATGTATCGGCTTATCGAATCAACCCTCGATTCGATAACTAGGTTATATCGCATACAACCATTCGATACATTCATCGCGAGAATGAAATACGGTATCACATACACGCATGATTCTCGGTCCCGCACATATCTCATATGCGCTCCTATTTCGTTTCGCTTGAGCCAGGAAACCTCTGTGTAGGACTCTAAAGACTCGTCAATACGCCGGCAGCAGATGATGATCATATCAAACACCCACAAGCCGCAAACGGTCTGCTAAACGTAACGGCCACCCGGGTATTGAGTGATCAGAAGATCGACGAGCAAGCCCGCTCACACTCCAGTGAATCCAACCAGTAACACTACCGTACAGTCCGGTCTGATCGTCTGATATGTCGCATATCTCGCCTAGGGGTGGTAAACGTCAGACCCCAATAGCTCGATAAGTCGTGTCGATATGAGGTCTATAACAATTCGAGAAACTACTGGTAACACTTACCAGTAAATCTCAGCAACCCTGGCCAGGGATTTCCTGTTATAGCCAATCGAACACAGCGCAACATCAACTCCCTATACCGGGAGAGACGAATCCCCTCCTATCGCTCATTGTCTCCATGTGACTCGGGACTGTACCCAAAAACCAACGTTTTGCACGCCCTCTTGGACGTGGTAAGATGGAAATCAAAGCACAGTGGGAACCACACAAGACTCTATGACGATCTCGGGTCAACAGACTACTCTGTACCAGTGTCACCAGAGAACTGCCATCTGACGTAAGGTATAATACCATCTGGGAGTTCTCGGCGAGTCCGTCCAGTGTACCCAGTCTCCACTGAGCACCCGTATATCATCTCTGATGTCAAACACCAATGGATATGGGATCATCCATCGCCCATCTGTATGGGTCGAGAAGGTACACGCTAGTCTACTCTGGTATATCGATGCCCCGTCTCGATACACCCTCGACTAGGGACTTTGAAGGATGTACTTATGGACTACCATGTCCCCACTAGTATGATCTGCATCATAGTCCAAGTAGTTAAGTACACATCCTAAGGGCTTTACCTACATGTAATAGAGAGACAATCAGTGTACACGTTAAGGTAAAGATCAACCAGATAGCATACTATCATGTCGAGCAAGAAAGTCCTCCCTATATATGTCCCAGCATCCACTACAATATACATCCTATGTATAGTAATGGCCTCTAGGGCATACATATAACTAACAATCTCCCACTTGCACTAGGGCCATCTGTAGCAGTGGTTTGAAGTATCTCATACTCAACCATCTCATAAAAGTCTCTCTCTGGGAACAGGCCTTTGTGAGTGGATCCGCTGTGTTGTCCTCTGAGTCTACTCTCCTGACCTCGATCCCCTGGAGATCAACCATCTCCATGATCAGGTGATACTGCCTTAGAATATGTCTGGATCACTGATGGGACCGGCGTTCCTTGGCATAAGCCACAACTCCATTGTCACACAATGGTAGGAACCTAGTTCATCTCATGAACTAATATACTCCCAAACAGCCTCTTTGGTAGCATCTTAAGTAGCGATGTATCCTGCCTTTATCGTCTAGTATGTCACGGTATCTAGCTTGGAACTCTTCCAACATACCATCCCTTTACTGAGGGTAAAGGCAATGCCTGTGACTGACATTCAGTCGTCTTTATCACCCTGGAACCTTTCCAGTGATTCTCCCCAGAATCAATTGATACCATCTCACTACTTCTAGTGAGGTTCCTAACATCCAATTAGATCTATCTCATAGATCCAAAATCCAGGATTTAGTAGGTATCACTTTGATCCTATGTGGAGAATCATTGTGATATGCGGAGATTGATCGATCGTAGCATAGGAAACTCCTTCCCTATCAAGAGTATGTCATCCACGTACTCTACGAGGATCGTCACCATACTCCCTACTACCTTCTTGTTTATACAAGGTTCATCTACCATTTTGATGATGTCAACTTCTTTGACTAATCCATCAAAATAGATGTTCCAACTCCGCGATGCCTGCTTTATCCTATAAAGCATCTTGCATACGTTTCCGCTGCTCCCACTGTCTACGAGGCCCTCTGGCTGTGTACTTATAGACGCACTCTTCTAAAACATCATTTAGAAAAGCAGTCATGGCACCCAACCGCCAGATATCGTAGTCATGGTATGTAGCCGTGGCAAGTAGGATCCGAATGGACTTAAGCATAGCCACTGGAAAAGGTTTCATCATTATCCACGCCTGGTCGATGACGAAAACCCTTAACAAGTCTAGCTTTGAAAGTCTCAACTTTTTCATGTACACCAAGTAATCTTTTCAAGATATACTTGCTCCTGATGGGGATTTAACCCTTCAGATATAGCAACCAAAGTCCATACTTTGTTGGTGTATAAGGATTCCATCTTAGATCGATAAGCATCCAGCCATTCTTACAGAGTCACACTCCTGATGGCCAGCTCGAAACTAGTTGGGTCATCATCTCATGATGCAGTCCTCGCTCCCACTGTCATATAGAAACCGAAGTATCTCTCAGGTGGGTGAGGAACCCTACTAGATCGGCGGAGAGGCTGAGGTTCGTTGGTAACTATTGAATCCTTTGGTTCTTTCAAATCATCAGCTGCAGTTTGTATAGCTGGAACCTTTCCAGTTCTACATTACAGACTTTGCCTCGAGCTTGTCTGGATTTTGCTTTCAGACATAGGCCGGTCAACCCCAAATCTTAACTAGCTTAAGACATGGGCTCTTCCCTTTCCATATCACATATGAAATGGTAGGCAATTTGATTTGATTGGAACCCTATTCAATAGGTATGCAGCTTCTCAAGTGCATAACTCCCAAAAAGAAAAAAGGTAACTCAGTAGTACTCATCATAGAGCACACCATATCAGATAGGGTGTATCTGCTCCGCCCCGACATACCATCGTGCAATGGTGTATATGGAGGAGTAATGCTGAGAGAGAATCTCATTCTCCTTTGGAATAATCCAGGATTTTCGTGCTCAAGTATTCTCCTCCTCGATCTCATCATAGGACATAATACTTATACCCGTATTCTGGTTCTCTACTTCTAACTTATATTCTGTGAATATCTCAAAAGGTTCGGACTTGTGTTTCAACAGGAACATATGTCTGAATCTTGAGAGATTATCAGAGAATATAATGAAGTATAAAGAACCGGTCTTGGCATGTGTAGACAGGGGACCTACATACATCAACATGTATCATCCCAAGAGTTCACTAACTCTTTCTCTGTTTCCAATAAACAGAGCTAGTGTCATTATATCTTTGTGACATGACGGCAAGTTTCACAAGATGTAGATTCAAACTGATTTAAATACGCATCTACATGTAACTTCAGCTAGTCGGGTCACATTGATCTGACCTAGTCTACAATGCCTCAAGAAGGATCCGTTCATTTCTGAACTCTTCCTCTTATGTGTGTTCCATATACTAAGAACTGTAGTTTGATTTAGAACATCAACGCTTTTAGATAACGTGCCTGAACCGATCAACTTTTGATATAGGAAATGTTCAAAACATTATCCAACAATACAAAATTTTATCATTTCTTTACTAATAAAGAGACTGATATGATTTTGTATATCAGGTTCGGTATCTAATAACATTCGTTCAGAATCAATGTATTGGTAATACAGGGTGACAGTGACCAACAGACTTGGCTGCAACACTTGCCCCGTTTTCTGCCTCATGAAACTTATCACCCGTTCTCAGTTTTCTACCTATCTGTAGCCCTATATAACAGATTACATATCTGGGATCCTGATCTGGTATCACATACCCAGGACGTAAAGGATACTGAGAAACAGTTCTCTGTAATGAACACACCCGAAGATGATGCATCAACATGCACTCTCTTCGTTTGGGCGGCACGGGAAATCTGGTATTCCCCAATTTCCTGCTCTGTCTTATAACAATTATAAGTTGGAGCAGGACCAACGTTCCCCAGCTCAGTATAACAAGCGGGTTCGGTCAATATTCCGTATTATTATCTTGATTAAGGCGTGATATGGTCGCTACCTAGAGAGAGAGAGAAGAAAACACTCAGCGTGCGCTCTTGCAAGAATAGATTGGTTTTATTTTATCTAATCAGGATGGCTCCCACTGCTTTTTATCAAATCTTCCTTCAAACCCTAAAAGGAAAGACTAGCCGGGATTAATTACACACTACAAGTTCGTCAATTTTTCAGCCAGGCCAGTGTCGGTACTTTGAGGGAGGTCCCCCGTGCTTTCGCACGAACCTAATTAATGTTAACCTCGTTTTCCCAGAGGCGTAACCTCGTTAACACCTTTCTAGACACCTACTTGATCGGCTAATTGTAATATATAAAACTCTCCCAGGAGTAACTCTTACTCGCAGCGGGTATCGGGATCCAACTATCTCATAGAAGGTATGCAATCTCATTGCAAATTTCAATACTTGAAATTCCCGATAATATTTTGCCCCTAGCTCGCTATGACCTTGACGAATGCCAAACAACCCATAGTCCACTAGTCAAGTTCAACCCGTACATTTCTTGATCGAATTAAACCCACCCGCACGACCCTTGACGAATGCCAAACAACGCCGTACGAATACCCTAATCCAATCGCATCATATGCTCAAGCAGATAAATACTAGTTAGCTACCGTACACTACGCCTTGACGAATGCCAAACTACTGCAGCACGAATACTAACTAGGACTTATCTGAAATGACGGAGGGCTACGACAGGTTTTTCTAAAAACCTATTGCGTAATGAACTTGATATCGTTGTAGGATCGAATGATTTTAAAATGGAGTGTTTTTGAGGCTTTTTTAGTTTTGCTAAAGGAGTCACTCCCGGTGAAGGGATCGTCGGTCCTTTCCTCGTCGAATGAGGTGCGGGATATATCATATATATCACTGTGCAAAGCAAAAACTCTTAAAAGCAATCAAAAAACAAACCGAGTGTGTAGCATCTGCCAGTTATTGCTAAAGGAGTCACTCCCGGTGAAGGGATCTCGGTCCTTTCCTCATCGAATAAGGTGCAGGATATATCACATATACCTCTGTGCAAAGCAAAAACTGTAGCTACCTGTTTTATTTTGAAATTCGATTCTACAACATCTTTAGGTTTCTTTTACTTTCATTAATCACATTAATGAAGTCCCATCATTTAAATACCTAAACATCACAGATAAATACGACGTACACTTATGCCATCCGCATTCGCCTCGATGTCCCCTCGTGCACCGTTAGGTTAGGTAACTAACGGCAGAGCGGGGCAGGGCTAGCGCGAGTGCAAAACATAAGTAACGTCTATATAATATATCATATATACTATATACTGTATCTATCACAGAACATCACATGATCACATCACAGATATCGCAGCAGAAGAATCATATGAAATATTGGATATACTAGGACGTCCGTGTTTTCAATACGAGCCAGTATAAAACACGGATTCCACAGTCGTGATGAATAGCCAAACCCACACCCCTAGACCCCTACGAGAGCGGCAAGCAACCCTACCAATTCTAGAGTTAGGAGACCCGGACTCGACTCCTCGAGTTGGTCTCCCACTGGACTCCAGAACCCGGTTACTTGTGCTCCCCTCCTTGGGTCTATCCTAGTGCGGAAAAGTAAATAATATACAAAGGGTGACAACTTCCGCAACCTGGAAGTGCCCCAATAAAAGAATATTACATACAAGTTTTTACATGAATGAAAATGAAAAACACTCATCTCACATAAAAACCCCCGGCTATTCAAACACGACGATCCAATATAACATATCCAGCAACACATAACATCACATGTCATCAACGTAAGTAAATATGCACATCCCAATTGTCGTTGACATATAGCAACGAAACCGGCGATATCACATATTACACTTACGGTCACAGAAAAGAAAGTGTAAAACTACAACAGTTGGAATCCGCAATCACCTCAGACATCGCATGCCGGACCAAATGAATTCTTTAGACATCGCATGCCTAACAATTATAAACCGCGCATTTTAGTCTCAAAATCGAAAACACTTTTCAATACCAAGTCGGGCAATTCAACAGGATTCCCGACATCCTGATCGAATGCTTGTCGCAAACTTCAGTAGACGGCTGCACCCCCGATGCCGTCGACGAAGTGCACCAAGGCGGAACACCGCTACCGCGAGCACCCGAACGGATGCTTTCGGCGACGGGGTTCTCCTACAGTCACTTGGTCGGGGCTATGGAGTGAGGCTGTCTATTAAGTTTACCCGGCGAGTATCCGCGTACGCTACGTGATTACGACGGACTTTTGATCACATCAAAATTCCGTGGCAACCGATCAAGTGAGACTAAACTGCTATGTTTATAACATTCATTTAGTTATCACATAACTTATTGTGAATTCCAATTATTGTATCACATTCCGGATAAACAGAAAATGTTAAACTTTCCGATCGAACAATCGAACACCCAAATTTTCCCGATACAATCCAACACATGAAATAAGTCTAACAACATTCAGTTCGTGCCTCAGTACCAACGGTCCAGCCGTAGAAGGGTCAAGCCAACGCCTCACATGTGGCACGCCGTACTGCCCCAAACCCGAAGGTTCAAAGGGCAGTTCAAGACGGTCACATAATCGAGTTAAGGTTTGTTGTCTTCTAGAGGGTCCATCGCGTTACTTGCACTACTTAGAACGTCGTTAAACTACGGAAAAATCCAACACTTGGAAATTTCCCGACAGGGGAAAAATTGGGTATTTATATCCGGTCGAACTTTTTAACATATTCTAAAATTTATCCGGAAAGCCACACAGACAAAATTTGATACTCCGATCAGAACACCGAATCCCCAAAACAACTCCAGAAAATTCAACTCTTGAATAAATTTTAAAAATATCCAGAGAACTCAGCACCTGAAACAATGAATTACTGTGCAAACAGTTAGGGGTGACGTCATGATTCTGCCGCGGAATCGCCGCATAAGCTAGGCTTATGCCGCGGTTCCGCCGCCATTTACACTGTTCATTCAAAACTTTTTGCGCCGTAATTCTTATATTTCCCTGCTGGGTTTTCTGCATATTTTTAATTTGGAAAAATGCACGATTTTTGAAAAAGTACAGAGAGCAAGTTTAGGTTTGGGTTTTCGGGTCGTTCGGACTTCAAATTGCGTCTAGACTTCGCCTAAGGCTCTAGCTAGTCTCTGATACCACTGTAGGGTTCCTAGGCACCCTAATGAGGTCTCACAAGGCATTAACCATGCCAATTTCAAAAAAATAGAGGTGCCGAGAAACCCGACTACGGATCGTCGGCTAGAAATCTAGGCGAAAAAGGAACTAGTTAACACTTAACTGTAAGAATCGGACATACAACCTTTGTAGATCCGGTGCTCCACCTCCATAGCTCCGCAATGAAGTCCTCTCGCTGTCCAAAACAAATCCCGGGCTCTAGCGTCGGCTTCATCGGAGAATAGGCGAGCTAGGTCGTCGATGTCCATGCCGAAGATGATCTACGTCGAGGCATCGCTAAATCAAGCTCCGACTTCACCAAGTCAAGAAACTTGTGAAGAAAACACACTCTACTACTTGGCAAGAGGTAGAGGATGAAGAAATAGGAAGTGGGTAGACTTTAGAATTGGATTTCTCACTCATTTCCATCAATCACCATTGATAGAGCTTGCTTTCTTCAAGTGAAGAAAGGAAGAAGAAGATGAATAATGTTATGATAAGTTCATTTAAAATCAAAAGTAAATCAA
This sequence comes from Agapanthus africanus, assembly GCA_030015575.1. Lineage (NCBI taxonomy): Eukaryota > Viridiplantae > Streptophyta > Magnoliopsida > Asparagales > Amaryllidaceae > Agapanthus > Agapanthus africanus. Next base: position 241,321,211 of record JASDDO010000018.1, on the reverse strand, counting down.
TACTTATCATAATAATAACCATGGTCAAGTGTAGAGAGTTAATCATGGTTGCATGGAATGGTTAGGGTTAAGCATGAGACAAAATGGTCACTTGGTCAAAGTCTTCATGAAGCTTCAACAAGCTTCCAAAGAAAGCCACCATTTTGCATTATGCTTATCATTTTCCAATATGAATAAACAAATAAATAAATAGATATGAAAATGAAAACCCTAACCATTACATAACCATGGTTTAAACTTTACACAAAACACAAGTTAGCATGCATCATCAAACATGATACATACAAGTGCACAAAAATATATCACATATACAATGTGCACAAACCAAGTGAGAAAATCCATTTAAAGTGAACCAATACTAGTTAACGCAAAGTAATATATCAAATATATAATTATGCATTAAATCATTAAATCAACACTTGATTCAATGATCCGGTCATGTCGCACACAACCGACTAGTATACAATGTATCGGCTTATCGAATCAACCCTCGATTCGATAACTAGGTTATATCGCATACAACCATTCGATACATTCATCGCGAGAATGAAATACGGTATCACATACACGCATGATTCTCGGTCCCGCACATATCTCATATGCGCTCCTATTTCGTTTCGCTTGAGCCAGGAAACCTCTGTGTAGGACTCTAAAGACTCGTCAATACGCCGGCAGCAGATGATGATCATATCAAACACCCACAAGCCGCAAGCGGTCTGCTAAACGTAACGGCCACCCGGGTATTGAGCGATCAGAAGATCGACGAGCAAGCCCGCTCACACTCCAGTGAATCCAACCAGTAACACTACCGTACAGTCCGGTCTGATCGTCTGATATGTCGCATATCTCGCCTAGGGGTGGTAAACGTAAGACCCCAATAGCTCGATAAGTCGTGTCGATATGAGGTCTATAACAATTTGAGAAACTACTGGTAACACTTACCAGTAAATCTCAGCAACCCTGGCCAGGGATTTCCTGTTATAGCCAATCGAACACAGCGCAACATCAACTCCCTATACCGGGAGAGACGAATCCCCTCCTATCGCTCATTGTCTCCATGTGACTCGGGACTGTACCCAAAAACCACCGTTTTGCACGCCCTCTTGGACGTGCTAAGATGGAAATCAAAGCACAGTGGGAACCACACAAGACTCTATGACGATCTCGGGTCAACAGACTACTCTGTACCAGTGTCACCAGAGAACTGCCATCTGACGTAAGGTATAATACCATCTGGGAGTTCTCGGCGAGTCCGTCCAGTGTACCCAGTCTCCACTGAGCACCCGTATATCATCTCTGATGTCAAACACCAATGGATATGGGATCATCCATTGCCCATCTGTATGGGTCGAGAAGGTACACGCTAGTCTATTCTGGTATATCGATGCCCCGTCTCGATACACCCTCGACTAGGGACTTTGAAGGATGTACTTATGGACTACCATGTCCCCACTAGTATGATCCGCATCATAGTCCAGGTAGTTAAGTACACATCCTAAGGGCTTTACCTACATGTAATAGAGAGACAATCAGTGTACACGTTAAGGTAAAGATCAACCAGATAGCATACTATCATGTCGAGCAAGAAAGTCCTCCCTATATATGTCCCAGCATCCACTACAATATACATCCTATGTATAGTAATGGCCTCTAGGGCATACATATAACTAACAGTATATCGATGCCCTGTCTCGATACACCTACGACTAGGAACATTTGAAGGATGTACTTAGCGACCACACTGTCCCTACTAGTATGATCTTCATCATAGTCCTGGTAGTCAAGTACCGATCCTAAGGGCTTTATCAACATGTAACATAGAGACAATCAGAGTACGTGTTAAGATAAAGTGCAACCAGATATCATTCTATCATGTCGAGCAAGAAAGTCCTCCCTATATATGTCCAAGCATCCACTACAATATACATCGTATGTACAGTAATGACCTCTAGGGCATACATATAACTAACAAAAGCAAGAACTAGAAAAGCAATCAAAAGACGAAACCGAGGGTTGTATCATCTGCTAGTTATTGCTAATGAGGTCACTCCCGGTGAAGGGATCTCGGCTCTTTCCTTATCGAATAAGGTGCTGGATATTCTACAAGGAATACCGCTATGCAAAGCAAAAACAAGAGCTACTTGTTTTCGAAAATTCGATTCCACATCATCATTAGCTTTATTTTCTTTCACTAATATCATTAATGAATGTCCCATCATTTAAGTTACCTAAACATCACAGATAAATACAACGTACACTTATACCATCTGCATTCGTCTCGATGTCCCGTCATGCACCGTTAGGTTAGGTAACTAACGGCAGAGTGGGGCAGGGCTAACGCGGGTGCAAAACATAAGCAACGTTTATATAATATATCACATATACTATATACAGTATCTATCTCATCATATAAAGTGATCACATCACAGAATATCGCGACAGAAATCAACATATGAAATATTGGATATACTAGGATTTCCGGGTTTTAAATTAAGCCTGTATAAAACATGGATTCCACGGTCGTGATGAATAGCCCACCCCACATTCCAAGACCCCTACGAGAGCGGCAAGCAACCCTACCAATTCTAGAGTTAGGAGACCCAGACTTGACTCATCGAGATGGACTCCCACTGGACTCTATAACCCGGTCACTTGTGCTCCCCTCCTTGGGTCTATCCTAATGCGGAAAATAAATAATATACATCAACGGTAACATCTTCCTCAACCCGGAAGTGCCCCAATAAAATAATATTACATACAAGTTTTTACATGAATGAAAATGAAAAAACTCTTATCTCACATAAAAAACCCGGCTATTCAAACACGATGATCCAATATAACATATCACAGCAACACATAACATCACATGTCATCAACGTAAGTAAATATGCGTATCCCAATTGTCGTTGACATATAGCAACGAAACCGGCGATACACCACATATTACACTTACGGTCGCAGAAAAGAAAGTGAAAAACTACAACAATTGGAATCTTCACTGCCCTTAGACATCATAAACCCGGAATATCACATATTCTGGATTTCACGCCTAACAATGCAAATCTTACATTTAGGTCTCAACTATGAAAACACTTTTCAAAAGAAGTCGGGTAATTCAACAAGATTCTCGATTTCACCCGAGACCGAAATGTTAAACTTGCGCGCAACTAAATAGATTCCAATTATTGTATCACAATCAAAGATAGCTAGACGAAGTTAAACTTTTCGATCGAATAAGCAAGCACCCAAAATTTCCCAACAAGCTCAACACTTGAGCGGAGTTCAAAAAGTTCCCAGAAACTGCCACAGTTTCTATGAACCATCTGTAGAAGGGCCGACCCATGCCTCACTCGTGTCGCTACGGAATTGCGGCAAACCCTAGGGTATGACCGCGGTTCCGCGATCCAAAGAAGTCGAGTTTGGGTATCGTTCTTCTAGAGGGTTCACAGAATCGCTTGCATGATTTTCTGAAAATTTTAAACTCGGAAAAATCCAACTCTTGGAAAATTTCAGTGAGGGAAAATATGGGTTATTGGTATCCGTTCAAACTTTTTAACATCATCTAAATAACCCGAATAAATGTTAGAATTACGACCGCGAAACACTCTGAATTGCCTTTGCAGAAAATTAACATCACATGCAAATTTAGCAAAAACAAACAAAACCTGAAACACCAAAACCCAGATACTGGAACACCCTGAAAATTTGAAGCCAAAACTCCCAAATTGGGCCGAGCTCGCCGGTTTTAACCCCTATGTTGCCGGCCAAATTTTCTCCAAATTGCTTCAATTTTTCACAATGTTCATGTTATATCACATACAACATTCTGTACTTGTTTAAAAATTTTTTAGAGTCCTTTAAAAATTTGACAGAAACTATATAATAGGGTTTCAAGTTTTGGAGTAGTTTCGGTTTCGTAATCTAACAATTATCGTCTAATTTTCCAGCATGGCTTTGATACCACTGCAGGGTTATCTAGGTCGGCAGCAAGGTTTCGGGAGGCATCGTCCATGCCAATTTCAAAAAATTGTCGTTCTAGCTAACCCTAACTCTAGAATCTTTACTAGAAAATCCGACGAACACATATGTAAACATCTTTACATCTAAGTGAATGAGGAATACAACCTTTATAGACCGGTCCTTCACTTCAAAAGCTCCATGTAGTAGTCCCTTCGCTGCGAGTAGTGATCTCCTAAACTCTTGTATGGGTTCTTTTGGAGAAATGAACAAGCTTGCTCGAAGTCTTCGAGGCCGAAGATGATCTACGTCGAGGAGACTCAAGCTCATGCTACCTCTTCACTAATGGTAAATTAGTGAAGCAAACACCCTAAACTAAATGGCTAATATAGTAGAGGATGATGAAATAGGAAATGGGCTCACTTTAGATTTTATTTTCTCACAATATTTCATCACTTGATCAAATGCTAGAAAGGTTTCAAGAGGAAGAAGAAGATGATGAAGTGATGAAGAGAATAAATCTCATGAGGTTAGAAAAATAACCATGGGTGAGTATATGACATACCTTAACCTTTGTAGAGAGTTAACCATGGCTAATTATAATGGTTGGGTTTATAAATATCTTAAGTAAAACAAAACTTGTGGACTTAGTCAATGGTTATCCAAGCTTCTACAAGCTTCTAGACATGACCAATATCCATGCATTTTTGAATTACTTAATCAATTAATAACCCTACATTATATATAGCATGGTATAAGTCACACACACACCCATAAACCATATATCATCAAGCATGACACAAAATATTGTACACTAATATATATCACATATATACTAATGCACACTTGTGAGAAAAAGAAATCATAAGTGAGCTAATATTAGTTAATGTAACTTAATATATCATATATATAATTATACATTAAATTATTAAATCAACACTTGATTTAATAATCCGGCTATATCACATATAACCGACTAATATCATGTGTATCAACTTATCGAATCAACACTTGATCCGATAACCCGACTATATCACATATAACCGACCGATGCCACAAAACGCAAGAATATAATACGGTATCTCATACACGTATTAATCTCGGTCCCGCACATATCACATATGTGCTCCTACTCCGTTTTGCATGAACCAGGAAACCTCTGTGTAGGACTCTAAAGACTCGTCAATAAGCCGGCAGTAGGTGATGATCATATCAAACACCCACAAGCCGCAAGTGGTCTGCTAAACGTAACGGCCACCCAGGTATTGAGCGATCAGAAGATCAACAAGCAGGCCTGCTCATACTCCTGCGAATCCAATCAGTAACACTACCGTACAGTCCAGTCTCTTCATCTGATATGTCGCACATCTCGTCTACGGGTGGTAAACGTCAAACCCCAGTAACTTGATAAGTCATGCCGATATGAGGCTCATAACGGGTCGAGAAACTACTGATAACACTTACCAGTAAATCTCAGAAACAGCCCTGGCCAGGGACTTACTGTTATGGCCAATCGAGCACAGCTCCACATCAACTCCCTATACCGGGAGAGACGAATCCCCTCCTATCGCTCATTGCCTCCATATGACTCGGGACTGTACCCAAAAACCACCTTTTTGCACGATCTCTTGACCTTGGTATGGTGGAAATCAAAGCACAGTGGGAATCACACAAGACTCTATGACGATCTCGGGTTAACAGACTAACATGTACCAGTGTCACCAAAGAACTGCCATCTGACGTGAGGTATAATGCCATCTAGGAGTTCTCAGCGAGTCCATCCAGTGTAACCGGTCTCCACCGAGCACCTGTATATCATCTCTGATGTCAAACACTAATGGATATAGGTTCATCCATCACCCATTTACATGGGTCGAGAAGCTATACGCTTGTCTACTCTGGTATATCGATACCCCGTCTCGATACACCCACGACTAGGAACATTAAAGGATGTACTCACGGACTACCATTGTCCCACTAGTATGATCCGCATCATAATCCAGGTAGTCAAGTACACATCCTAAGGGCTTTATCAACATGTAATAGAGAGAAAATCAGTGTACATGTTAAGATAAAGTGCAACCAGATAGCATACTATCATGTCAAGCAAGAAAGTCCTCCCTATGTATGTCCAAGCATCCACTATAATATACATCTCATGTACAATAATGTCCTCTAGGGCATACATATAACTAACATACTTCCACTATCATATAATGGCCTCTAGGGCATACATATATCCAACAATCTCCCACTTGCACTAAGGTCAATTATTGGCGTATCTCATACCCAACATCTCAAAAAGTCGCTTATGCTGTGGCGGAGGGAGGGCCTTGGTGAGTGGATCCGCGGTGTTATTCTTTGTATCTACTCTCCGAATCTCGATCTTGCGGCGATCAACTATCTCCCGGATCAGATGATATCGCCTAAGGATGTGTCTGGATCGCTGATGGGACCTGGCCTCTTTGGCCAATGCCATAACCCCATTATTATCACAATACAATGGTATTGGATCAATAATGGTTGGAACTACTCCTAGCTCCGAGATGAACTTCCTCATCCATACGGCTTCCTTGGCAGCATCATTTGCAGCAATATACTCAGCTTCCATCGTTGAGTCTGCAACGGTATCCTGTTTGGAACTCTTCCAACATACCGCCCCTCCATTGAGGGTAAATACAAACCCTGAGATAGATTTGCTGTTATCCTTATCACTCTGGAAGCTCGAATCGGTAAAGGCCTCCATTTGGAGATCTCCGTTACCATACACCAAGAACATTTCTTTAGTCCTTCGCAAGTACTTAAGAATGTTCTTCACAGCTGTCCAGTGATTCTCCTCTGGGTTGGATTGATACATGCTTACTACACTACACATCAGGGCGTGTACATAGCATCGCATACATTATAGATCCTACAGCAGAAGCGTAGGGTATAATGCTTATACGAGCTCTCTCTTCATCAGTCTTTGGGCAAAAGTCCTTGGAGAGAGTGACTCCATGACTAGCGGGTAAGGCACCCCGCTTGGAGTCTTCCATACTAAACCTCTTTAGGATGTATTAATGTACCTGGTTTGGGACAATCCCAACAACCTTTTAAATCTATCCCTATAGATCTTCATGCCCAATATGTACGAGGTATCACCCAAGTCCTTCATGGAGAACCTCTGTGATAAGAACAGTTTGACCGATTGTAGCATAGGAACATCGTTTCCTATCAGAAGAATGTCATTCACATACAATACGAGGAATGTGACAGTACTTCCTACAATCTTCTTATAAACACAAGGTTCATCTAGATTTTTGACGAAATCAAACTCTTTGATAACATTATCAAAACAGATGTTCCAACTCCATGATGCCTGCTTTAATCCATAAATGGATTTATGCAACCTACATGCTTTCCCGCTGCTCCCACTATCAATGAAGCCCTCTGGCTGATCCATATAAACGCATTCTTCTAAATCACCATTTAGAAAAGCAGTTTTAACGTCTATCTGCCAGATTTCATAGTCTTAGTGAGCAGCAATAGCAAGTAGGATCCGAATGGATTTAAGCATGGCTACAGGAGAAAAGATTTCGTCATAGTCCAGTTCTGGTCTTTGATGAAATTCTTTCGCCACAAGTCTTGTCTTATAGGTCTCCACCTGCCCATCTACACCGATCTTTCTCTTAAAGATCCATTTGCACCCTACGGGTTTTACCCCAGAGGGTACAACATCCAAAGTCCATACTTTGTTGGTGTACATAGACTCCATTTTGGATCTCATGGCATCCAACCACTTCACAGAGTCACCACTCGTGATAGCTTGCTGAAAACTGGTAGGGTCATCATCATCCATGATGCAGTCTTCTCCATCACCATCAATGAGAAAACCGTAGTATCTTTTCGGTGGGCGAGAAGTCCTACCAGATCTACGGAGTGGCTGAGGTTCATAAGTTTCTATTGCAACATAAGCTTCAACCAAGTCGTCATTTGTAACTTGTGTCTCTAGAACCTCTTCTAGATCTACCACATTGCCATCATTATCATTTGGAAAAATCTCATTTTCTAAAAATGTGGCATACTGAGAAACAAACACCTTTTGTTCCTCCTTTTGGTAGAAAAGATACCCAAACGAATGTTTCGGATATCCCATAAATATACACTTGACCGATCGTGTCTCGAGTTTGTCTGGATTATGCTTTTTAACAAAAGCCGGACAACCCCAAATCTTAACTCGTTTAAGAGATGGTCTCTTCCCATACCATATCTCATATGGAATGGTAGACACGGTCTTGGTTGGAACTTTATTCAACAGAAAAGCTGCAGTCTCCAATGCATACCCCAAAAAGGAGAGAGGCAACTCAGTATTACTCATCATGGATCGCACCATATCCAATAGGGTGCGATTCCGCTGCTCTGACACACCGTTATGCTGTGGTGTGTGAGCTGAGAGAGAATCCTATTCTCTTTTGGGAAGTTCGAAAACTCTGTACTAACATATTCTCCACCTCGATCTAATCGAAGTATTTTGATGCTCATTCCAGTTTGTTTTTCTACTTCAAGTTTGTACTCCTTGAATTTCTCGAAAGCTTCAGACTTATGCTTTAATAAAAACACATGACCGAATCTCGAGAAATCATCAGTAAAAGTTATGAAGTAAGAAAAACCGTCTCTCGCATGTGTAGACATTGGCCCACATACATCACTATGTATGAAGCCCAAGAGCTCTGTAGCTTTTTCTCCGTGTCCAGTAAACGGAGTTTTGGTCATTTTCCCTTTGATACAAGACTGACAAGTCGCATAAGATTTATACTCAAAAGGATTTAAATATCTATCTTTATGAAGCTTGTTTAGTGTCGTTTCATTAATATGACCAAGTCTACAATGCCAAAGAAAAACATCATTTATATCTGAAAATTTTCTTTTATTTGTGTGTTGTATGTTGAAAACTATGTGTTGATTTAGGATGTATATCCCGTTATTAAGTATACCAGAACCAATCAACTCTTGATTTAGTTTAATGTTCATAACATTTTGCCGCAGTACAAAATGATATCCTTCATTGTCTAACAAAAAAATGGATATTATATTACAAAGCATGCTGGGTAAAAAATAACATGGGTTCAAAACCAATATACAACCCGACGACAACCCTAGGGGATACTCTCCCACTGAAACTGCATGTTTATTGGAACCATTTCCAACTCGGAGAGTGTGATCACCGGTCTTCAAAACTCTACTATTTCTTAAGCCCTGCACAGAATTACAGATATGAGAAGCCGAACCGGTATCTAATACCCAGGAAGCAGAGTTTATAGAAAAACAGTTTTCAGTTACAAACACACCTGAAGCAGAAGCATCACCATGCTTCTTCTTGTTGAGATCAGCAATATACACGGTACAATTTCGCTTCCAATGCCCCGTCTTCTTGCAATAGAAACATTCTCTTTTTCCCGACTTGTCAACCTTGGATTTGTCTCTTTCTTGTGCCTTTTTGATTCCACCTCTCGGTTTGGTGGATTTCTTCTTATTCTTTCCCTTGGCCTTAGCTTTTGGGACGGAAGAGGAAGATTGTCCAACAAGCAGAGAGGGAGACTTCGCTTTAAGCGTGCTATCCGCATTTCTCAACATATTGAGAAGTTTGGGTAGTGACTTCTCCATGTTATGCATGTTGAAGTTCACTTTGAATGGAGAAGTCACTACCCAAACCTCTCAATATCAGTATATTGCTCGTTGTCCATTGTCCATCCGAGGCCCTCAAGCTCTTCAATAAGAGCTATCATCTTCAAAACGTGGTCACCTACTGGTGTGCCAGGATCCATCCGCATCTGAAACAGCTTTCGAGATGCTTCGTATCGCAGGATACGAGATTGCTCCCCATACAACTCTTTTGTATGGAGAAAGATGGATTGAACATCCATCTCCTCATGCTGCTTTTGATGTGTATTGTCCATCGATACAAGCGCGAGGCATTTGGCAGTAGCACAGTCAATATCCCACGTTTTGCGGATCTCTTTATTCGCAACAGAAGATTCATGGCCTGGGCTGGGAGGGGCTGAGGCAGTGAGGATATATGATTCTTTATCATATGTGAGAGCAATGTTAATATTCCTCAACCAGTCTTTATAATTCAGCCTGGTAAGCTTATTTTTCTCTAACAGTAGCTTAAGTCCAGTCATGGTTATCTGCCATTAGGAGAGAGAAAAGAATACACTCAGCGAAAGCTCTTGCAAAAATCAGATTGGTTATTTATCTTATCTAATCGATGTCTCCCACTGTTATTATCAAATTTTCCTTCAAACCTTAAAAAGAAAATTTAGCCCGGATTAATTACATTCTACAACTTCGCTAACCATTCAGCCAGGCCAGTGCCGGTACTTCTGAGGGAGGTTCCCCGTGCTTTCGCATGGACCTAATTAAAATAAACCTCATTTTCCCAGAGGCGTAGCCCCGTTGACATCTTTCTGGCACCTAATGGGTTAGCTAATTGCAAAGTGCAAAACTCTCTCGGGAGCAACTTTTGCTCACAATGGGATCGGGATCCTACTATCACATAGAAGGTATGCAATCTCATTGCAAATTTCAACTCTTGAAACTCCCGATATGGTTTTTACCCCTAGTCTCATGACCTTAACTACAGTCAACATATCATAAGTACTAGTCAAGTTCTTCCCGTCACTTCGTGATTAACTAGACCCACCCATATGATCCTTAACTATAGTCAACATAATCATATGAATGCCCTAACTAATCACATCATATGCGGTATAGGAAGACATCATTTAGCTACCGTACACTGCGCCTTAACTATAGTCAAAATACGCAGCACAAATACTAAGTACTCTACTTCCTAAAATGACGGAGGGCTGCGAATAGTTTTTAAGAAAACCTTTAACGTTTTGAACTTGATATCGTTGTAGAATCTAATGGTTTTAAAAGGAGTGGCTTAAGCTTCGCAATTTGAAAACTTGCTTTTTCATAAAAAGCCGAGTATGTTTCAAATCTGATTCTACAACATCTTTTTAGGTTCCTTTTTGTTTACATTAATCTTATTAATGTAGTCCCATCATTTAATTTCTTAAGCCATTACAGAAAAGAAACAAAAATAAAACGTACGCTTATGCCATCCGCATTCGCCACAATGTCCCGTTATGTACCGTTAGGTTACTTAACTAACGGCATAGCGGGCGGGACTAGAGCGGATGCAAAACATAAGCAACATTTATTATATATCATATATATAAAATATCATTCGTCTCATCATATAAAGTAATTACATCACAGAATATCAACAACAGAAGCACATATATGAAAATACAGGATATACTACGAGGTCCGTATTTTGTATTCAGCCAACAATAGAAAATACGGATTCCACGGTCGTGATGAATAACCAAGCCTACACTCCTAGACCACTATGAGAGCGGCAAGTGACCCTACCAATTCTAGAGTTTAGGAGACCCCGTCTCGACTCCTCGAGATGGCCTCCCACTGAACCCTAGAACCCGGTCACTTGTGCTCCCCTCCTTGGGTCTATCCTAATGCGGAAAAGTAAATAATATAAAACAATGGTGACATCATCCTCAATCTGGAGTGCCCCAATAAAATAATATTACATACAATTAATTTTACATGAATGAAAAGAAAAACTTTCATCTCACATAAAAAAAAACCCTGGCCATTCATTCATGACGATCCTGTACATATATCTCAGAAACACATAATATCACATATCATCAACATAAAGCATGCGTACCCCAATTGTCGTTGATGTATAGCAACGAAACCGGCGATACACCACATACTACACTTACGGTCGCAGAAAAGAAAGTGAAAAACTACAACAATTGGAATCAACACTGCCTTTAGACATCATAAACCCGGAATATCACATATTCTGGATATCATGCCTAACGAGGCAAATCTTACATTTGGGTCTCACCTTTGAAAACACCTTTTCAAAAGAAGTCGGGTAATTTAACAAGATTCCCGATTCAACCGAGGCCAAAATATTAGATTTACACGCAACTAATTACTTTTCACAAAACTAATTAGTGTAGATTCCAATTATTGTATCACATTCACAAAAACTAGGCGATGTTAAACCATTCGACTGATTAATCGATTTCCCAAAAATTCACAACGAAGCTCAACACTTGAGCAGTATTAAAAATGCCCAGAAGTATGCCCTAGTACCTATGAACCAACCGTAGAAGGTCCGACCCGTGCCTCACAAATGGCGCCGCGGAACCACCCCCAAAAGCGCGTTTTGGCCGCGGTTCCGTGGTCATTTGATCGAGTTAGGGTATCGTTCTTCTAAAGGGTCCATAGAATTACCTGCATGATTTTTTGAATATTTTTAATGTGAAAAATTCCAACATTTTGAAAAATTTCCAGAGAGTAATTTTCGGAGTAGTCAATGCTCGTTCGAAATTTTTAACGTCGTCTAGGTTACTCTAAAGCTCTAGCTTGGCTCTGATACCACTGTAGGGATTCTCTAGCACCATCATAGGATTTGGGTTTCAGTACACATGCTATAATAAAAATTTAGGGCGTGCTAAACAATTCCAACCATGAATCGAACTAGAAAATCAGGGTAACAACTACTAGTATCTCATACAAACAAGTGTCTAACACTAAGAGGTAAGTAATACAACCTTTGTAGACCTTCTCATGCAACTCCTTGGATCAAGTAGGGTTTGAACCGGTTCGCTTGAATACTTCCAAGTCCACGATGATCCACCACGAAGTCCCTTTGCACAAGCTCCTAGCTTCACTTGATCTTTGAAGAAGTGGAGCAAACAAGCTACACTAGTGGGCTAGACTAATATAGATTGGTGATGTGGGTTTGGATCTCACTCGAAAACATTTTCTTTTAAGTTCTTCCCTCACTTTTGAAACCCTAGAGAGCTTGAAGGAGGAAGAAGAAGGAGATGGCTAAACTTGACTCAAGTGATAATAATAATTCATATAATAAAAAAAAAAGAGTAAGTGAATTATGTCATGCTTAACTATGGTTACAAAATATCTAGATATTTTGAGGCTTGAGGTTAAGCAAAACCATAGGCTACAAAACCATGGGCAATGAAACCATGGTATTGACTTTGGTCAACACAAGAGAAGAGAGTTGAATAGTCAACCATGATTTTATTCCCATTTTGCTTTTCTCAAAAAATCAATAGATATATATATATATGTGTGTGTGTGTGTGTGTGTGTGTGTGTGTGTGTGTTACCATGTGAGTCTTGCATTGCCACCACCAATGTATCATCAACCATGACACATGTATGCTTGCATGTGTGCATCCATATCAACATATACATACACCCATGCATGCATCATAAAGAAATATGTTTTAATAAATGAGCTAATGGACTTAATATTAAATCAACACTTGATTTAATAACTCGATCATATCATATACGACCCGTCCTATAGTAAACACCCGATTAAAATACGGTATCAAATACACGCATTTAATCGAGCTCCCACGCATACCCCATATGCACCCCACATCTTTTCGCCTGAGCTAGGAGACCCCTTTATGGGACTCTAAGACTCATCAATACTCTAGCAGTAGGCAGTGATCACATCACATCCTTACAAACCGTCAGTGGCAAAAGCTGTACGTAACGGCTCCCAGGTATTGAGCGATCAGAAGAAACACAAGCGAACCTGTCAAAACTTCCGTCGAGTCAACTGGCAACACTTACCGTACAGTCTGGTCTCTTCATCAGATATGCTGCATATCGAGTCTAAGGATGACATCGTCGACTCCAATAACTCAAATAAGTCATGCCGGTATATGGCTCATAACAGATCGATAAACTACTGATACCACTTATCAGTAAATCTCATCAGCCCTGGCCAGGGAATTCCTGTTATAGCCAACGTGCATGGCACAACATCAACCCCCAATACTGGGAGAGATGAAACCCCTCCTATTGCTCATCGCCTCCATGTGCTTCAGGACTGTACCCAAAATCCACCTGTTTGCACGATTCAGTAGAGCCGTGGTAGGGTGGAGATCAAAGTACAGTGGGAGGACACACAAGACAAAATGACGATCTCGGGTCTACAGACTAACCTGTACCAGTGTCACATGAGAACTGCTATCCGACGATAGATATAATACCACATAGGAGTTCTCGGCGATCCCGTTCAGTGTACCCAGTCTCACTGAGCACCCGTATACGGTCTTTGGTGTCACCACACCAATGGATATGGGATCATCCATCGCCCATCATATGGGTCAAGTAACGTATATGCTAGTCTACTCTGAAATATCGATTCCCCGTCTCGATACAACCACGACTAGGAACATTTCAAAGATATGCTTATAAACTACACATATCCCACTAGTATGATCCGCATCATAATCCCAGTAGTCAAGCAAATATCCTAAGGGCTTTATCAACATGTACCAAATGAATAAGAAGCATGATCAAACAAACATGTCAAGATAAAGTACAACCAGATAGTATAGTATCATATCGAGCAAGAATGTCCCCTGAATATATCTATATCTATACACACACACACACACACACACATACATACATACATACATACATACATATACCGATACTTCCACTATCATATAATGGCCTCTAGGGCATACATATATCCAACATCAATCACGCATGAAAATATGCAGAAATGCACTGAACAGATACTAACTATTTTATGACGACTAATGCCATATAATTTGCAAAATTTACGATAAATCACACGCGTCGAATCGACCAAAATAATATAAAAGACGTACGAAGCACACTTGATCATCTAAGCAGTAAAATTAATTTCATGTTAATCAGGATTCAGGTTAGAGAATTATCATCATTTTAAGGCAGCGATCGATTGCTGGAATTCCAGTTTCAGAACTGGAAGCCCAACTTCAGGCGCGTTTTATCAGTGATTGTGTTCAGATTCAGATGTTTCCCCAGTTGAATGAAATACATCTCTATCAGTTAAGTTTCTAACGTATCAAACGAATTATCAATATCATCTCTGTATTAGAAGTTATGTTCAGTTTACTGTGACGGTGTAAAGAACATTTCTGCATAAACTGCAGGACACCGCGACACTCTAAAAACAGATTTAATATCAAACGACGGTGAAACAGCACGGGAACAGATTCATATGTTATCTAACTAAATTATCTATGCGTCCATATGGCTCTCCGTGCATTTTCAGTTTAAAATAGGGACGTACAAGTGTTCAAAGTCAGGTATTCCAACCAATTATCGTTACAGTGATCTAAAATTTCGAGAAACAAACTAGGGTTGGTTATATGTTATCGAGTCGGCATCGATATAAGTCGTAGAACATCAAGTTCCAAACAGTACTAACTTTGCAATGATTTTAATAATGTAACACGCGCGGTAAAATTTCAGATTGACACAACTAGGCGGGTATCATTCATAGTGGTGAAAACAATTATTTTCCCTCGAATTCTTACAAGTTATCTGTTATCATGAAAGGGTTTTGAAGCTCATAAATTTTGCCATTTCAAATAGCGTTTTCATACAAGTAATGCCTCCAATACTTTGATTATAAACATGAGTACCAATCTAACGTCGGTTTCATATACATAATTAAAACAAGTAATTAAACCCTGTGTGTGATACATCCATTATAGTCAATAACAACAATTCGTTTTCATAGATTGAAGGATAAACCACGATACATCATATGCATTAAACTTATTGATCTACTATGTATAATTTATCGGTGTGCGTATTTGCGTGCGCTCGCATGAAATCATTTAACATTATTAATTTGTTTAACTACTATGTTAGCATGAATAAGCAAGTGATGGATATTCACTTGCTTATTCACTTGCCTTCGGTCGCTGATATAGAAGCGACACTGTCACGACCCGAAAGTACGGAACGTGACCGGCACTTAGATTACGAAGCGTCTAGAGGCGCCACGTGACCTAAGTAAGCCGAAGCCCAGAGATCTAAACCATAAAAGAAGAAAAAGAAGAAAAGAAAAGAAAACAAGTAAAAAAAAACATCAGCAAATTTTTCCAAAAATTTCGGCAGAGTCTCCTCTGTAAAAACTGGCCCCCAAACGGGTACAACAAGTATAATATGAATAAACAATAAAAAGCATCCCCAAACGGGTGCTAGCATCAACGCCAACAGGCGGAAACAACCACAACAAGCACAATAATATACAACGCCAGTTGGCGAGGCTCAAACTCAAAAGAAAACAAAACCACCAGATCAGAATAATACAGGCGCGACTCTAAGGTCGAAGTAAAAGACTGGTCCAATAACTTATCAAGTAATACAAATATGGTTGATGGAGCTTACTAGATACAAATGAATGAATAAAAGTACAATGGTGGTTCAGATACAAGTGAACCAACCTACCGTGCCAATCACCCTGAAGAAAAGATGTGCCAACAAGCTGCCACGGGAAACCTGTACATCGAACCTGTAAAGAATTTGGCACAACGGGGGTGAGTTGCCAACTCGTGAGTAGAAGACATCTACGAAAAGAAATCGAATGCACGACGCTATCCTAGGTCATAATAATACACTACTATATCCCAAACATCTAGTAATAGCAGGGTAATACTACGTGTAAGTGCAAATACTCCGTGTCGTGTCAGTGCCTCATATAGTACTAAGTCATATGAAATGAAATGCATGCACCATGAATGTAAAGTCACAAATCCTGAAATCCAGATATATATGTATGAGAACCTTTAGCCGTTATCATAGTAAAGTGTGTATAAGCATCTGAAATCTCAACAATGAAATCCATGGAAATCCGTGTCAAGCATCGACACAACACATGTAACCTCAAGTATCAATATGTCGGGCTCCGTCAGTCCGGATCGGCCCATATCATCAAATCCCACGACAACGGTCGGTATCCTCCGGATATCCGCCGCGCCAGACATCACCGGTAGGTAGCCTTCCCCTGCCAGGCTCATCGTCTACAACTCGATCTTCTTGCCCCGGGGTACCATACCGGGCCCACCATGTACCCGAGACGGTTCATCCACTCCTCGAATCGGGTCTCGAAATCCATCAGAAAACATGAAATACTCATGGCGGACGACACATACATCACGAGAAAACCGCATCTTATTTTAAAAAAAGAGAAGAGGAGAGAGAGAGAAGTTTTTATATATTTTTGCGGTTTTCCCCAAAAATCCAGAAATCTCATAGAAATCCAAATCTCAAAATCATGAGTAACTATATGATAAGTGTCGGTATATGCCCATAATACTGCATGATAACACGAAAATATGAATGCATGAATGTCTAAGTAATGAATGTCATGTCTTATACTTAACATCAGAGAGTGATCACAATATTACATCGGTTTAGTTGTTAACTGATTCTATCAATAAAAGATAATATGATCTAAAGTGTACGTGACATAGCAATTACCGATGATGATGTGTGTGAGCCGGCAAATAAGTGTGCGTGGAATATGCGCATCATCGGTAATAGTGCTGGTGTCCTAACAGGTAAAGTTTATACTGATTATAGCAACATATTAAAGAACATGCACTATGATGATTACAGTATGAATGCAAGACAGATGTGCATTATCCGCTTCTCTGCGAGATACGAGTACAACTACCACTATGTGAGTCGAACCTAAACCAGTGTCCATCTAACATCCTAAGGAACTAAACCTAATAGACTAGTCAGTAAGAAACTAGAGTCTACCTAAGGTCCGAATCAATATCTCTAATAGTCGGCGATCCCGCCTCAACAGCGTCACGTACGTAGTACGGCTTCCTCGAATCAAGAGTGCGGATCAATCATCAAATCTAAGCCTCGTACGGTAAAATCCATCGTACGGCATCCTAATGTCGGGGTACGGGTCAAGTATCTCCTAGGTATCTCATTATTCGTAATGTGTCATCATCAACACATCTCATGATCAAGGTGCTAAACTATAATCGCATACATAAATCATATATCATTGCCATCATGGAATAATCATTAGTTTATCCTCAGAAATATCATGTCATATGTGATATATTGTGATTAAATCATACCGATATCTTATCGTCATCAAGTCACACCTATATGATGTCGTAATCAAGTCGTACATATTCCATATCATAATCAGTCACAAGTTACAGTCCGAGTACTATTCTAGCGTCCCATGTATATCAATATCACCACCACTCTTTGTAATTTATATATTCAAGTTCATTATCTCATTCCCTAATGATCCGCTAACACTTTATTACGACTGTATAGTCAAAAATCACGGCATCACGCCCAGTTATACTGTTTCATCATACCTCGGATATCATATCACATCACTGAATCACCTATATGTATTGTATATATATGTATATACCTATACCTAGTTCTATATATATACACATACACGTACCCCATGTCGATTTTCAGTGTGTGCGCGGGTGTGTTTCTATCTGAAACCTACGAACCTCTTCCAAGGTACTCATCCTCTGATATAGTTTTCCTAAATCGGTCTAGTCCAGCCTAGGGTCAATACTAGGGTCCTACTAGGGTCACGTCTGGTTTCCTAATGTCAATAAGTACTATTCCTATTCTACGTTGCGGGGGTGTAAACGCCATCCACCCGACTTCCCCCCGTAGATATGCATCTACTCACCTGGTCCATGTCTGCCGAAGACAGTGTCGCCATCCTCCTCTTCATCGCCCGCAGTCCACGTGAGGGTACCTAGACGCAAACATATAAATAGCATCGTAAACCGAATCACATACAAAAGTCAAACGATACGAAGAGCAAGCACAGGTTAAAACCTATGTCCCGTCCATGCAAAAGAACCAAATACCGCTCGATATCGGCGTACAAACTCCGATGGATCGAGATAACATCATCAAATAACTTGTAGTTTTAAAACACATTACTTATATTGTAAAACATGATTAAATTCATCGAAACACTAAAATCGATCAAATCGTCCGTTTTCGAAAAACCCGAAAATGCCAATTTACCGTTTTTCATCGAAACTTGACATTTAAATGAAACCAATGGTCATAAAACTCATTAAATAGCATTACTAGACTATACAAACCATTACTATATTTTTATTACAAAATCTTGCATTTATTTGAAATTTCTAGTTTGCAACTTTTAATAATTTTAACATTTTCCAAACAAAATACCACAATTCCACCTCAAAACATGATTTTGCATAAATTAATCACTTAAACCACAATTTATGATGATAATGATGTAATGAAACTATAATTATATTTTTAATCACATTTATTTAGAAATTCCTAAAATCTAGTTTACAAAATAATAGCATTTTATTACTATTTTTCCAATTATCAAAATAATCTAGTGATCAAACTAAGTTTTTCATTCAATTAATATGCTAATATTCTCACTAAAATTACCATCTAATGATAACACCCTTAATAAGAATTTTATTTTACCCACAACACTTTTTAAAAAAAATCTAGTTAGCTAAATAGTTTAAATTAAACAATTTCGATCAACAATTTATTATACCACCACCATGCAAGAATTTTCAACTCTAAAAGATGTTAAACTAGCTATTATAACCCTAATTAATTTACAAAAACCACCTCTTGAATTTTCAAACCCTAACTTGAATTTTAGAATTTGCAACAAGAATTAATCTAATTAATCTAATTATGCTTTAAAAGAAATATCTAATAGAAATAAAACAAAAGAGAAGGATTTATACCTCCACAACCTCATGTCCAAACTTGAAAATGAGCCTAAAAAATACATGCTTTCCCACTCCAAAATCCATGTAGAGAAGAGTAGAGAATAAAGGGTATGAAATAATTAGGTTTTTGTGGAATTTAAATTGGATTTTTGTAGTATTTTTGATGATTTTTGAATAAAAATGAGGTGGAAAATGGGGGGGGGGCAGCCATGGTGATGGGGAGGCCGGCCACAATAAGGGGAAGAGGGAGAAACACATGAGAAATGGTGTAGAAACTTCTCCAAAATGTCATCATCTTAATGTCTTTTCATGCTTTATTCATTTTCTTTTAATTCTTTTCTAAAACAACTCAAGAAAGATCTAGAAACAAGGAAAAATTTGCAAATAAATTTTGCATGATACACACTAAATTCTAATATGCCATGGTTCATTTTTACAAATTAAAACCATTTAAATTTGTAATTTACACTAATTTAGTGTAAAAATAAAGCTTATGTTAATATTTAAAATAATTAATTTAGGAAAAATATTTTATTAAACCAAAAATTTATAAGTGGCTAAATAAACACTATTTACTAGTAATTTCATAATTAAAATAGATATTTTTAAATTTATAGTGAAAAACAATCACGGTTTGGTTTTACGAAAAATACATTTTACTTTACCGAAAATCCTAAAATTCACTTAAACACTTTTATTCATTTAATTATTTATTTAATTATTTTTAAAATGTTACAATCTTCCCCCCTTTAAGAAATTCGGTCCCCGAATTTAAATTAACACTCTCCTTCCAAATACTAAAACATTTAGCAAAATACTCAAATCGTCGGGGTTCCGAAATCATTAACACATAACGAAAATCAACTCCGTCAAGCATGACGCAATCATCGGAGTTATGGCGATAATGAAATATCATAACCCAATGTGAAAACCATCATAATATACATCAATCTATAACTTATATATAGTTTGCATCCTAGTAAAATCGCCGAATCATCATAATAAAGCAGCATACAAAAACCTCTTCTTGAAAATCGCCGTGCAATGCACGTGTCATGGTCTAAGTAGCGGACGTTTAATTTTTTAAAATATAGCTATATATATATATCTTTTATTTAACATACACGTCCCGCCTGGTTACTAACTCAAATAATAATGATCATGAAAACATACTGCTCAAACTAAAATCAATCCCAATCACATCAATAAAATGTCATGTGCGTCCGGTGCGCACTGAAATCGAAACCAAATACAGATACCATGAATACCAACAAAACAAAACTAAGTGCAACAGGTGTGCACCAAAAACATCTGTCAAGTGCAACGGGCGTGCACGACTCACTATCAGGTGCATCTAATCTGCACAAAACCCCGATTTAGTGCATCTGGTGTGCACAAAATCGCATCAAGTGCGCCAAGTATGCGCAAGAATCCTAATCAGGTGCACATGGAGCACGAAAACATACATTGAATATCAAAATCGAAATCACAGCACAAAAATGCATGAAAATTAGGTCGAAACATATGTCAAAATCACGTGTAACCCCTATGCACGAAATCAAATCAAAAATCTCAAAAAAATATATAAAACCAAATCAAGTGTACTGGGTGCGTAGTAAACCACATCAATACAACTGATATAAGAAACACAGATAGAATGAAGGTACACACAGGAAATACCAATCGTAGAACAAGTCCTCAAAATACAAAAATCCAATCAACGAAAATAGGAAATTCAAATCACTAAATCACAATCGTAAATACTATCGTCAATGTGCGCCTCTTTCCTCTGATGTCGACCGCTTCGAACTCGTTCTTTCATAGGTGTGCTGACTGTGCTACCAACGGCAGTACTCATGTCTAGAGTCTCCCACATAGTCGATCCCTTCACTTGATATCCGGACTACATTAAACTTCTCGATCGATCCATCAAAATCCCATAATTCCCCGAGAGCTCAACACTCAAGTACAGTTTAAAAATATCCGGTACATACCCCAGCATCGATGATCCAGCTGTAGAAGGGCAAACCCAAGCCTCACTAATGGCACAGCGGAATTGCCGTAAACCCTAAGGTTCAAGGGCGTTCTCGTGGTCATTATGTCGAGTTAGGGTTTCATTCTTCTAGAGGGTCCATCGAAATACCTGCATGTTCTTCCGAATATTTTAAACTTAGGAAATGGTTTTCTGATAATCGTTCAAACCCTTTAACATCATCCGGACGGCATGTGAATACCCTTCGTCCGCACGCTAAGCAATGCTTCAGTCCTCAAGAATAACCAATACTCTAATGGTTACTGCATTCGAGCCGCATCTCCCTCTGCCCGTGGTAACAAGAACCACCATCCGACATTGACGAAGATAGATCAAAGGAACGAATGAAATACGGTGCAAACAATGTAAATCCTAGGGCTCCTTAAGCAGAGTAGCGTATCGTAAGTATGCCGCGGACCATACCCACGGTACGTTACTCTACCTAACTCGCCTACTCCATCAACCAAGGGTCACCTAGACTTATACAAGGTTAAACCTAGCGCTCTGATACCAA
Organism: Agapanthus africanus; assembly: GCA_030015575.1. NCBI lineage: Eukaryota > Viridiplantae > Streptophyta > Magnoliopsida > Asparagales > Amaryllidaceae > Agapanthus > Agapanthus africanus. The sequence goes on along the minus strand of JASDDO010000018.1, from coordinate 241,299,047 downwards.
CTTTTTCACGACCCGAAAGTACGGAACGTGACCGGCACTTAGATTACGAAGCGTCTAGAGGCGCCACGTGACCTAAGTAAGCCGAAGCCCAGAGATCTAAACCATAAAAGAAGAAAAAGAAGAAAAGAAAAGAAAACAAGTAAAAAAAAAACATCAGCAAATTTTTCCAAAAATTTCGGCAGAGTCTCCTCTGTAAAAACTGGCCCCCAAACGGGTACAACAAGTATAATATGAATAAACAATAAAAAGCATCCCCAAACGGGTGCTAGCATCAACGCCAACAGGCGGAAACAACCACAACAAGCACAATAATATACAACGCCAGTTGGCGAGGCTCAAACTCAAAAGAAAACAAAACCACCAGATCAGAATAATACAGGCGCGACTCTAAGGTAGAAGTAAAAGACTGGTCCAATAACTTATCAAGTAATACAAATATGGTTGATGGAGCTTACTAGATACAAATGAATGAATAAAAGTACAATGGTGGTTCGGATACAAGTGAACCAACCTACCGTGCCAATCACCCTGAAGAAAAGATGTGCCAACAAGCTGCCACGGGAAACCTGTACATTGAACCTGTAAAGAATTTGGCACAACGGAGGTGAGTTGCCAACTCGTGAGTAGAAGACATCTACGAAAAGAAATCGAATGCACGACGCTATCCTAGGTCATAATAATACACTACTATATCCCAAACATCTAGTAATAGCAGGGTAATACTACGTGTAAGTGCAAATACTCCGTGTCGTGTCAGTGCCTCATATAGTACTAAGTCATATGAAATGAAATGCATGCACCATGAATGTAAAGTCACAAATCCTGAAATCCAGATATATATGTATGAGAACCTTTAGCCGTTATCATAGTAAAGTGTGTATAAGCATCTGAAATCTCAACAATGAAATCCATGGAAATCCGTGTCAAGCATCGACACAACACATGTAACCTCAAGTATCAATATGTCGGGCTCCGTCAGTCCGGATCGGCCCATATCATCAAATCCCACGACAACGGTCGGTATCCTCCGGATATCCGCCGCGCCAGACATCACCGGTAGGTAGCCTTCCCCTGCCAGGCTCATCGTCTACAACTCGATCTTCTTGCCCCGGGGTACCATACCGGGCCCACCATGTACCCGAGACGGTTCATCCACTCCTCGAATCGGGTCTCGAAATCCATCAGAAAACATGAAATACTCATGGCGGACGACACATACATCACGAGAAAACCGCATCTTATTTTAAAAAAAGAGAAGAGGAGAGAGAGAGAAGTTTTTATATATTTTTGCGGTTTTCCCCAAAAATCCAGAAATCTCATAGAAATCCAAATCTCAAAATCATGAGTAACTATATGATAAGTGTCGGTATATGCCCATAATACTGCATGATAACACGAAAATATGAATGCATGAATGTCTAAGTAATGAATGTCATGTCTTATACTTAACATCAGAGAGTGATCACAATATTACATCGGTTTAGTTGTTAACTGATTCTATCAATAAAAGATAATATGATCTAAAGTGTACGTGACATAGCAATTACCGATGATGATGTGTGTGAGCCGGCAAATAAGTGTGCGTGGAATATGCGCATCATCGGTAATGGTGCTGGTGTCCTAACAGGTAAAGTTTATACTGATTATAGCAGCATATTAAAGAACATGCACTATGATGATTACAGTATAAATGCAAGACAGATGTGCATTATCCGCTTCTCTGCGAGATACGAGTACAACTACCACTATGTGAGTCGAACCTAAACCAGTGTCCATCTAACATCCTAAGGAACTAAACCTAATAGACTAGTCAGTAAGAAACTAGAGTCTACCTAAGGTCCGAATCAATATCTCTAATAGTCGGCGATCCCGTCTCAACAGCGTCACGTACGTAGTACGGCTTCCTCGAATCAAGAGTGCGGATCAATCATCAAATCTAAGCCTCGTACGGTAAAATCCATCGTACGGCATCCTAATGTCGGGGTACGGGTCAAGTATCTCCTAGGTATCTCATTATTCGTAATGTGTCATCATCAACACATCTCATGATCAAGGTGCTAAACTATAATCGCATACATAAATCATATATCATTGCCATCATGGAATAATCATTAGTTTATCCTCAGAAATATCATGTCATATGTGATATATTGTGATTAAATCATACCGATATCTTATCGTCATCAAGTCACACCTATATGATGTCGTAATCAAGTCGTACATATTCCATATCATAATCAGTCACAAGTTACAGTCCGAGTACTATTCTAGCGTCCCATGTATATCAATATCACCACCACTCTTTGTAATTTATATATTCAAGTTCATTATCTCATTCCCTAATGATCCGCTAACACTTTATTACGACTGTATAGTCAAAAATCACGGCATCACGCCCAGTTATACTGTTTCATCATACCTCGGATATCATATCACATCACTGAATCACCTATATGTGTTGTATATATATGTATATACCTATACCTAGTTCTATATATATACACATACACGTACCCCATGTCGATTTTCAGTGTGTGCGCGGGTGTGTTTCTATCTGAAACCTACGAACCTCTTCCAAGGTACTCATCCTCTGATATAGTTTTCCTAAATCGGTCTAGTCCAGCCTAGGGTCAATACTAGGGTCCTACTAGGGTCACGTCTGGTTTCCTAATGTCAATAAGTACTATTTCTATTCTACGTTGCGGGGGTGCTAAACGCCATCCACCCGACTTCCCCCCGTAGATATGCATCTACTCACCTGGTCCATGTCTGCCGAAGACAGTGTCGCCATCCTCCTCTTCATCGCCCGCAGTCCACGTGAGGGTACCTAGACGCAAACATATAAATAGCATCGTAAACCGAATCACATACAAAAGTCAAACGATACGAAGAGCAAGCACAGGTTAAAACCTATGTCCCGTCCACGCAAAAGAACCAAATACCGCTCGATATCGGCGTACAAACTCCGATGGATCGAGATAACATCATCAAATAACTTGTAGTTTTAAAACACATTACTTATATTGTAAAACATGATTATATTCATCGAAACACTAAAATCGATCAAATCGTCCGTTTTCGAAAAACCCGAAAATGCCAATTTACCGTTTTTCATCGAAACTTGACATTTAAATGAAACCAATGGTCATAAAACTCATTAAATAGCATTACTAGACTATACAAACCATTACTATATTTTTATTACAAAATCTTGCATTTATTTGAAATTTCTAGTTTGCAACTTTTAATAATTTTAACATTTTCCAAACAAAATACCACAATTCCACCTCAAAACATGATTTTGCATAAATTAATCACTTAAACCACAATTTATGATGATAATGATGTAATGAAACTATAATTATATTTTTAATCACATTTATTTAGAAATTCCTAAAATCTAGTTTACAAAATAATAGCATTTTATTACTATTTTTCCAATTATCAAAATAATCTAGTGATCAAACTAAGTTTTTCATTCAATTAATATGCTAATATTCTCACTAAAATTATCATCTAAGGATAACACCCTTAATAAGAATTTTATTTTACCCACAACACTTTTTAGAAAAAATCTAGTTAGCTAAATAGTTTAAATTAAACAATTTCGATCAACAATTTATTATACCACCATCATGCAAGAATTTTCAACTCTAAAAGATGTTAAACTAGCTATTATAACCCTAATTAATTAACAAAAACCACCTCTTGAATTTTCAAATCCTAACTTGAATTTTAGAATTTGCAACAAGAATTAATCTAATTAATCTAATTATGCTTTAAAAGAAATATCTAATAGAAATAAAACAAAAGAGAAGGATTTATACCTCCACAACCTCATGTCCAAACTTGAAAATGAGCCTCAAAAATACATGCTTTCCCACTCCAAAATCCATGTAGAGAAGAGTAGAGAATAAAGGGTATGAAATAATTAGGTTTTTGTGGAATTTAAATTGGATTTTTGTAGTATTTTTGATGATTTTTGAATAAAAATGAGGTGGAAAATGGGGGGGGGGGGCAGCCATGGTGATGGGGAGGCCGGCCACAATAAGGGGAAGAGGGAGAAACACATGAGAAATGGTGTAGAAACTTCTCCAAAATGTCATCATCTTAATGTCTTTTCATGCTTTATTCATTTTCTTTTAATTCTTTTCTAAAACAACTCAAGAAAGATCTAGAAACAAGGAAAAATTTGCAAATAAATTTTGCATGATACACACTAAATTCTAATATGCCATGGTTCATTTTTACAAATTAAAACCATTTAAATTTGTAATTTACACTAATTTAGTGTAAAAATAAAGCTTATGTTAATATTTAAAATAATTAATTTAGGAAAAATATTTTATTAAACCAAAAATTTATAAGTGGCTAAATAAACACTATTTACTAGTAATTTCATAATTAAAATAGATATTTTTAAATTTATAGTGAAAAACAATCACGGCTTGGTTTTACGAAAAATACATTTTACTTTACCGAAAATCCTAAAATTCACTTAAACACTTTTATTCATTTAATTATTTATTTAATTATTTTTAAAATGTTACAGACACGGCTTGCGGACTTCGTCTTGACACACGAGGCGAAGCGATGCTGGACACGGCGCATGGTGCGAGCGCGTGGAGACCCGGTACTGGGCACAATGACGACGCTGGTGTGACACGGGAGTGGGCGTGGTCCTGGCTCGGTGCATGGCACGGCGTGACACGGTACCCAACGCGATGCTGGTACGGGAGTGGGCACAGTGCGTGCACTGGGTCAGGGTACGGAGTGACATCGAGGCTGGCACGACGCGGTACGGGGCTGGCGTGGCGTGGCACGGCGTGTGGCGTGGGTACAATGTGGCACAGGGCTTGGCATGGGGTCTGGGTATGATGGTGCAGCCGTGGCACGGGGTGGTGCGAAGGCGGGTTCGACACACGCACGGGCAAGGACGGCATAGCAACAATGATGAGCTTGGGTGCTCGACGACTACCGGTCTCGGCAGCGGTCCACGGCAATGGCATGGCGACGGGCATTGGGGAGTAGGTTCGCAGTGCTCGGGTAAGGCGTTCGGGGTGCTACGGTTGCATGGAGCTCGGGGCTCATCGGCGAGGTGGAGCTGTTGTTGCTGCGGCGAAGAGCTCAGACGGCGCAGGCGGCAATGGGTGTTAGCTCGGATCGGGTTTGTGGAGATGACGAGAAGGGACTCGTGGTGGTTTCAGGGAGCCCCAGTGTGATCGATGCTGTGGCGGTGGCAGGAGATGGGTGGCAGCCAGGTGGTGAGGGTGAATGCTTAAGGGAGGAGGTGTGAACGAGTTGGAGGTTTGCTGAGTCGGTGGAGGGCAGGGAGTTCACCGTCGAGGGTTGCAAGGGTGAGGTGGCAGCTTCGAGGTTCTCGTGGTGGCCGGAGTTGTGTTTCGACGGGGAGCCGGCAGCTTAAAAGAGGGTGGGCAGAAGGACTCGGGCACTCGATGGGTAAGGGGAGGACTGAGCTCGGCTGGGAGCGGTGGTGGTGATGGTTGTCAGAGCTCATGGATGTTGGTGTGGGTGCTGTTGGTGGTCGATGGTGAGGTGTTGCCGGCGGTCGGTGCAGTGAGGCCAATGGATCTTGGTGGGCTCGATCTCGTCGGCGGAGGTAGGGTTGCGATAAGGGTGGAAGTGGGTGCTTGGGTGTGGGTTGGTGGAGGCGACGAGGTTGCAGGGGTGCGGTGATGACAGTGAAGATGGTCGGGGACGAGAGCGACGAGGAAAGGTGAGGTAAGGTCGAGGAGATGAGGTAGAGGGGAGCTCAGGCAGGCAAGGGTGAAGGGAGGGAAAACGTGCGGGGGAGAAGGAGGACAAGAAGAAGAAGAAGAAAGGCTGGGGAGTTGGGGGAGCTTGTCGTGGGTGATGGGCGTGATTGTCATGGAGCGGGCGCGAGGACATGGAGATGAGGACGGGGTCGTGGCGACGTTGGAGTGGTGCGGGTCTCTTAGAGGCGAGTGCGAGAGTGGGGGAGAGTCGTTGGGGTTGAGGAGATGACAGAACGAGAGGAGAGAGGAGGGCTCGGTCTTGGAGTGTTTAGGCGAGGGAGTTGGCAAGAGAGGAGAGCTGGTCGTGGGGGTGGGCACGGGTCTCACGGGGGTGCGTGAGGAAAGCAGGAAAGGAGGAGGGGAAGAAGAAGAGGGAGATGGGGAAGTCGGGTCGGGTTAGGTTAAATCGGGTCGGGCGTGGGTTAAAGGAAATAGGGAAGTGGGATGTGGGCTGGGCTTGGGCTGGGGTTTGGGTTAGGAAAATTTTAGAAAATAATAAAAGGGTTAGGGTTTAATTAGGGTAAGGTTTAGAAATTAGGTTAGGAAAATATAGAAAATTATAGGAAATTATGTAGGAAATTTTGGGGGGAAATATTGGGAAATTATATATTAGAATATGGTTATGGTATAAACGGAACTGGGTATTACATCATACCCCACTTATATAAAATTTCGTCCTTGAAATTTAAAATAAATAGTAAGCTATAAAAGCCACGCGAAATCAATCACTAGAAAATCGAACATCTATGTGTAAGCAAATAGGGCAGAAAAAATCACATGTAAGGTCAAAATAAATGACAAATAATAATAATAATGATAAACTGTATATTCAATACAATGAAAAATAGAACAACAATAATAAACAATAGTGAAGGATTGGCTGCTAAGCCTTAAGCTCCGAAACTATATTATTAAGACTACAAATCAGGCAATTATAAAATAGCTTAAAGTACTCATACGGTAAAATATGGGAAAAAATAAAATGAACACATAGGTGGCAAGTCAACCCTGGAATTTTCTTGAGTTGCCACATGAGGTAAATCCTACACCTTTAGTTAAGAATTTGAGTTTCCTTATTTCCTATTGTAGTTTCGAGTTAAACTAATGTAGTTTGGTGATCTTAGAATATTCCTAGATGAGGGTTAGGGGATATTTTGAATTGAAAAGGTGTAATTAAGGTTTAGTAGTTGCCACAAATCCCTGTAGTGTTAGAATTATGGACTAAACCTGAATTTAGAAACCCAAAACTTGAACTTGGTATTGGCCGATATCGGATTTTGTGGAAAATGTGATGAGATTTTGATATATGCTATAACTTGGGAGCTCTGAAAATTATTTAGTAATCACAGTGAGACAAGTAGGCCACCCTGAAGCTACCCTAGAGACCCGAGACCCTAATTTGATACCCTGGCCGCAAATAAAAGCAATATGGCCGCAAATTGCGGCCTTGACATGGGTTCTGGGTTTGGTTCTTGGACCATGGCTCCTTTATCAATTAAATTAACCAATCTTATATGCAAAATATCCTAATTCAACCTAGGGTAAAATATGGAAGTGTTTTCCCAAGTTGTTGATTTCATTTTGCGAGTTTTGTTACCTGGAGTTTTGGTATTTGAGTTTTGATTCGGTCGTTCGACGTTCGTACGTCAACATCGAGAGATATTTAGTTTTTCTTACATGCATGGACCATAGGTTCTAACCTATGCGTGTTTCGTGTGCCGTATCAGTTTTCGTATTCGATTCTTGTTTACAATACGACGTACATTGGACTGTAGGTACCTTTGCATGGATTTTGGGACGACAAGGGAGAGCAAGGAGTTATCGACTTCGGCTAAAGCGAGGATCGTAGGTGAGTAGATGTATATCTACGAGGGAAGTCGGGTGGATGGCGTATAACACCCCCGCAACCGTAGAATAGGATACTTATTTATATTATGTGTATATAGCAATGTGAGATATAGATAATTAGCAAGTAGGATTCTAAGAGACCTTAGGTTAGATTATGCGTACTCATAGGAAGGTGCTTTAGTGTTATTTCCTTAGTCGTGAGCCGTTGGTTTTATTTTTTTGCGCGCACACACACACTTGATATGATATGTGTTTATATATATATATATATATATAGTATACATATACGTGTAAGATGAGAATATGATATGTTATAGATTTGAGTCGATATGATCGGATATGATGTCACGAGGTTATGATATATGATTTGATACTGAAGCATCGTATTAAAACATGATATATTAAGGGATCGTTGAGCGATATATATATATATATATATATATATATATATATATAACATGCGATAACATGTGATATGATGAGATAATAGATTGTACGTGACCTTAGATCCATACCCTTGATTATGATATCGTATGACGGATGATACCGTAAGAACTATAATATATATATATATGTATATATATATGTATATATATATATATGATATTTGACCTGTACCCTCGATTTGAGGATGCCGTACGATGGATTTTACCGTACGAGATATATATATGATGATTGATCCGCACTCGTAACTCGAGGATACCGTACGATGGACTATACCATATATAATGCTATGAGGCTGAATCGTTGATAGATACATCGACTCGGAAATGTTATATATCTCTAATCACTTTCGACTCGGTTTTTAGTTCAGTCTTTTAGTCACTTAAGTAGATGTTAGAATTAGAATCATACATATTTTCAAAACTAACGAATCGTAGGTATTTTCTGTTGGCTATAGTGCCCTTAAGGAAATTATTGTAATCGCAGGCAGGTGATTATGATGATTGAGGGAGAACCTATACGGATAGAACAATCTTACTCAAAATGATAGTATGCTATCTGGTTTGCCTTTATCATCATGTGCATGGATTATGTGGTATTACGGATCATTATTACATGTTGATAGAGCCTATAGGATTCTTGCTTGACTACCAGAATTATGATAGCGATCATATACGTGGGAGCTAGGTGGTCTATAAGCACATCCTTAAATGTCCTTAGTCGCGGGAGCATCGAGACCGGGCATCGATACTCCAGAGTAGACTAGTGTATACTTATCGAGACCCCGACGAGGGGCGGTGGCCGGTCTCACAAGCCATTGGTGTCAGTTAGTCACCTAAGATAGTATACAGATGCTCATTGGGTTATGAGTTACACTGGACGGACTCGCCGGGAACATGCTAGTTGGTATTATACCTATTGTCAGATAGAAGTTCCCAGGTGACATGTGTACAGGTTAGTCTGTCGACCTGAGATCATCATTTGTCTCGTGTGAGTTCCCACTGTGCTTTGATTACTACCCTACCATGGCTCAAAGGAGTCGTACAAACAGGATTTGGTTGGGTACAGTCCTGAGCCACATGGAGGCAGTGAGCGGATCGTCGGGGATTCGTCTCTCCCGGTATTGGGGGTTGATGCCGCGTAGTGCACGGGTGGACATCACCAGAAATCCTTGGCCAAGGTAGACGATAATTACTGATTTGGATCAGTAGTTTCTCAGTTGGTGATGGGCTTCATACCAACACGAAATATCAGACTTTATCCACCCCTAGACTTTATCCACCCCCTAGACTCGATATGCGATACTCTTAAACGAAGAGATCAGACCGTACGGAGATTGTCATGGACATGTTCAGTAGGGGTTCGGATGAGTTTGCTCGTCGGCCTTCCTTTTCGCTCAATACCTGGGTAGCCGTTACGTATAGCTAGTGCCGCTGACGTGCTTGTTGTTAAACCCACTGCCATCATATTGACGAGTTTTTAGAGTCCCGCACAGAGGGTTTCCCTGCTTCGGGCGAAATGATGTAGATGACGTATGGTTTTACGGCAGGGTTAGATCATATACGTGTACTAGCTACACGGATTATGATTCGGACGGATAATACTAGTGGGTTTGGTTTAAGCTGGATCCTAGTATTAGATTATTGGATTATTTTCGTCTCTTTGTATTCGTATTTCTTTTTGAAATACGGATACGGGTATGTATATACGGTGAGGGGTATTCTTGTAATTTGTGCAAGGATGCTTCTAGAAGAAGACACCTCATTTGTGTTGTATAACCATTTTGGTTAAATAGTTAATGAGGTGGAGGTATGGGGTGTTCTTTGCATTTAATGGAGCATGGCTACTTGGTGACTCATGGGGTTACTCATGTTTTGGTGACTATTGAGACATGCTTGATTCATAGTGAATTATTGGTATGATTCATAATTCACAACACTTATCCATTTTTCATGGAATGCTCATCACAACACTCTTTCTTGACCTCAAGATTCCTTTTTCTTCCTCAACCCTAAATGTCTCATATGTTGAGAAACCTAGGGTATTTTGAGACAAATTAATCCTTCATCACTCTCTACATCCTCTAGGCTATCTAGTTTAGCGAACTAGGTACCTTAGTTACCTCGGTATTGAGGTTGGAGCTCGAACTATATACTCTCGGATGGATCATCTTCGATGGAGGGAGACCGGCAATCAAGCTCGATCCAGGACACTTCTAGGAGCTAAGGATGATGGTAGAAGACCGAAGGATACAGATCATTCGGTATAACCTTCTATCTCAGTAGCTAGTGCATCTTGTAGTTAGCTAGTATAGGGTTTATGGTTCGATTCTAGCGGGTTTCGTTAGCGCCAAGTTTTTAAACGCCAGTTTTTGTTCCGTACCGGCCACGACAGATGGCCAAGGCACCATCGTAACCCAACATGGTATCAGAGCCACCCTATAAACCATTACTAGCTAGTTTGCACAAGGTTAAAATATCGATCGACCGAATTTTCCGAATCATAATTCCATTTTTACATGCTTGCTGCCGATTTTAAAACTTGTTCAAAAAATCTTTCAGAGTGTCTTAAAAATATGTGCAGGCATTTATAGGGCACCAAAAGAAATTTGAGCACTTGAATCAATAAACTTGCCGCGGAACTGTCATATACCATGCCCATTGGCCGCGGTTCCGCGGCCGTTTCGTGGTAGTTTTGTGCCAAATTTCATCTGGCACTATATTTCATGGAAATATGATTTTGTGGATATTTGGATTTGGCTCAGATTTGTTTGAGTGCTGGATTGCATTTGGGGCCAATTTGGAAAAGTTTAGTCGATCGAAATTTTAAGTACGTGTTTATCATTACATGTGATTATATCTGCGACCGTGAATATCATTGAGCGGTACAACCCGACTAGTTGCTATATGTTCAATTAGACGGGTTTGCGAACATGATATTCACGTTGATGTTCTGAGTTGTGCTGATATTGTAGTTGGATTGTCGTGGTGGATAGCCAGTGGTGCAATGATAGCTGTACAGTTCAGATTCATTTGTATATTTGTTATTGCGGGACGAGCGTCCGACATATGGACAGCCGTCTCTGCCAGGGTGTATATTCTTTTATCGGGACACGATCAGGTTAAGGTCGATGTCGCCATTGTATATATATATATTTCTTTTCTGTACTAGGATTACCCCGCGGTGGAGTGCTCGAGTAGCCGAGTTCTAGAGGGCAACGGGCCCGAATCTCATGGCGTTGAGATAGAGGGGGCCTTACTCTAGAATTGTCGGGCCACTCGCCGCGCTCATAGGGGGTACAGGTCGTGTTGGTGATATACGCCCTAGAGGCCATTATTGTATAGTACTAGTTTGTATATTATATTTTGGAAGCTTGGGATATACACAAATATTATAACAGTTTTGCTTAATATAGTAGTATGCTACTTGGTTTGTTTCTACTTCAATATGTGTATATATTTCTTTTAACGCATCGCTAATACATATTGGCAGAGCCCTTAGGATCTTTGCATGAGTACCAGCGTTGTGATGGCAGTCACATTAGTGGGGGCTGGGTAGTCTATATGCACATCCTTATACAGGTCCCTAGTCATAGGATTATCGAGACAGGGCATCGATACTCCAGAGTAGACTAGTGTATACGCTTCTCTTCTATCATGAACCGGAAAAGACACGTGACTGGCACTTAAATCATGTGAAGTCTATAGGACCCCACCTAATTCAAGTAAGCCAAAAGCCCAGAATCTAAACTTTTTAGGGAAAAATAGTGGAGGTGCAGTTTTGAAATAAGGTTTTACTGAATTCAAGTTCTTTCTTTAAAACATATATAATAGTATACGAAAACACAAAGTTTGTATCTAACTTGAAAACATTTTCGTCATTGAAAATTTGGGCAGCACCTCCTTTGTATGACTTAACCCGAAAATGGTACAAACAATATAATATAAGGCATCCCCAAGCGGGAGCTAGCTCTTCGCCAATTGGCGGAAACAACTACGCAAGTACTGCAAATATACAACGCTGAAAGTGAGGATCAAAACTCAGAATGAAAGTAAAGAAAACAGGCATCATCAAGAAAACCAGAAAACAATAAGATATACATGAGCGTGACTTTAAGACCGAAAGAATATACAATAATGGTTTCTAAGTCTACAAAATATACAAGTCTGGTTGATGGAGCTTTTAACTAGATACAACTAGAATAAAATATGCAAGTATAAAATGGCGGTCACGAGGCACTGTGTCCCACCTACCAAAGCAATCACCCGGAAGAAAAAGGTGTGTCAGCGAAGCCGCTACGGAACCTGTATGGCTAAACCTGCAAGAAACTGTGGTACAACGGGGGTGAGTTGCTAACTCGTGAGTAGAAGACATCACCGAGCAGAAACCGAATGCATGACTATCTCCTAGGTTATACAATAATATACTAATAATATAACACTGAAATATCTAGTAGGGGTAAGGGCAATAATATAAGCATAAGTGCAATACTAAGTACTCGTGTCCATGTCATAAAGTAACTACATGTCATGTATGTTATGCATGAATGCAAATGCAGCAACAAGTGGGTGTGTCCAGCATCGACACATAAAATCATGAGAAAATCTGAGTGCCCAGTATCGACATTCGAAAGCATCAGGAAAACCGTGTCCATCAGCGACACAAAATCCTCATATATCTCAGGCTCCATCTGTCCGGATCGTCTGAACTCATGACTACGGTCGGTATCCTCCGGATATCCGCCGCGCCAAATATCACCGGTCGGTAGTGGTCCCCTGCCGGGTTCAACGCCTTTCTATACGATCTTTTTGCCCTGGGGTACCGCACCGGGTCCACTATGTACCCACAGACGGTGCATCCCCCTCCTCGAATCGGGTATGTGTACACACGTGGCTCAAGAACCGAGAAATCTCATGATGGACGCCATACATCATATCACGAGAAACCGCATTTTTCTTTTGAAAATTATAATCATGAGTTTATAAATATCACTTGCGGTTTCCCCAAATTCAGATATCACATGAATACGGAATTCACCAAGAAGAATCACAATCTATGAGTATACAATGAGATAATAAATACCGACGCAAAGCAAATGATCAGTGCATAACAAGAATGTATGGATGCAAGTGCATGTGGCATCTAAGTAAGAAATGCAATGTCTACACTAGCATTTAAGATCTTGAGTGTTAAATAATACTACTTCTACAGATTGTCAAATTATATGAATGAAATAAAGGTTCTCTAGTGTGTACGTGGCAGGCAATTACCGATGATGATGTGTGTGAGCCGGCAAGCAAGTGTACGTGCAACATACGCATCATCGGTAATGGTGCTGATGTCTTGACAGACAAGATCATAATAGCTAAAGAAAACCCATGTATATATGCAATGAAATGAGTGACAGGAAATAAGCAATAAATGCAACATTATAAAATATAAATCTATATACGAACCATACAATGATAGTGTTGGAAAAAAACACGAATCGTTGTTTTTAGAAAAGTAGGGGCTACGGTGTTTTTGAGAAAGATGTGTCTTTTGAAAATCCGTAGCGTCTCTCGGGTTATCTTTTGAAAATTTATACGATTAGTTAGTTTTGAAAATAGGTATGACTCGAGCCTAGTATAGCATCTACCTAAACAACTAAAAAACTAAACAAAGAACCTAGTCAGAGTGTAAGTCTACGGTAGCGCTCCGGCCGTCTGTCCGAGGCCAAAATGCGGAAACGAAAACTTTTTCAAAACTTGAAACTGGCGCTATCGTATACATTAAACCCGGATCGAACCATTAACCTACAACTAGCAACTAGAGAAAGGGTTGGAAAGTTATACCGATCGATCCGTGTCCTTCGGTCTTTGGCCACCATCCCAAGCTCCTCGCGGCATCTCCGGTCTCGATCTCCTCGTCGGAAAAGGGCACCACATCTTTGAGTCTTTTTACGGGCTCCCGCTTCATCCGAAGCAACTCGGGCATGAAGTTCGCTAGTCGACGTGTCCAAGGTGAAGTAGAGAATGTTTGTGACAACCTTGTCTCTTGCATCTATTGCATGGATGGAGGTTGAAGATGAAGCCAATGGAGGTTGTGAGCTAGAGGAAGAAGAAGAAGAAGAAGTTCTTTCTCTTTTGTGTTGAGATGATAAAAAATGAGAGAGTGTTGTGAAAAAATACAAGACCAAAACCATATCATGGCAGCCCCTCTCTCTCTCCTTATCATATCAAGACTCAAATCCATCAAATAATGTGACATTAGCACAATAAAAGAGACCATGAGTCACTAATGAAGTCTATGTCACATTAAATGCACAAAATGATGATTTCTAGCTCATAATTTCCATTTATAAACATTCATCCAAATGTTTACAACAATAAAAAAATACGGCAACATCTAAAGTAAACTCGTGACGGATCACAAGGATACCCTCACTAGTATATACATACCTGCATCCGCATTCCGACTGAATGCGAATACGATGAGACTAAAGTAATCCAACAAATCTAATACTAGGATCCGGCTTAAACCAAAGCCCACTAGTATGATCCGCCCGATCATGATCCGTGCACTACTGCACGTATATGATCGGACCCTGCCATATATCATACGGCCTCTACAACGTTTCGCCCGAAACTTGAAAACTGTCTGTGGGGGACTCTAAAGACTCGTCAATACTTTGGCTGTGGATTTAACCACTAGCTCGTCAAAGGTACTAGCCGTACGTAACGGGCTACCAGGTATTGACCAAAAGGGAGGTCGATGAGCGCTGACACCCTACTGAGTCTGTCAGTGACAATATCCTACAGTCCGGTCCGTTCGTCTATGAGCATCGCATGGCGGGCCTAGGGGGTTGGTAAAAGTCAGACCCCCAAAAGCGGTACAAGTCGTGTCGGAGTGTAGCCCAGAACACCTTGAGATACTACAGGAATACCTACTAGTAAATCTCCTGCCTTGGCCAAGGACTTCGTGTAATGGCTCTCCTAGACACAGCGCGATCTCACCCCCAATACTGGGAGAGACGAAACCCCTGTTGATCCGCTCACTGCCTCCATGTGGCTCGGGACTGTACCCAACTAAAACCTGTTTGCACGACTCTTTTGAGCCGTGGTAGGGTAGTAATCAAAGCACAGTGGGAACTCACACGAGATAAATAACGATCTCAGGTCGATGAACTAACTTGTACACATGTCACCAGGGAACTGCTATCTGACTTCAGGTATAATACCAACTAGCATGTTCCCGGCGAGTCTTGTCCGGTGTACTCATAACCCAATGAGCACCTATATATATCTTAGGTGAACCAACTGACACCAATGGCTTGTGAGACCGGCTACCGTCCCTCGTCAGGGTCTCGACTGTATACACTAGTCTACTAATGGAGTATCGATGCCCAGTCTCGAAACTCCTATGACTAGGGACTTTTTAAGGATGTGCTTATAGACCCCAGCTCCCACGTATATGATCGCCATCATACTGCCGGTAGTTAAGCAAGAATCCTAATGGCTCTATCAATGTGTAATAACGACCTATAAGGTCACCTAAAGAAGTACACGATGAGAAAGATAAACCAGATAGCATACTATCATCTTGAGTAAGACTTTCCTACCGGTATAGGTCCTCCCTCAATAATTGCAATCACGTGCCTGTGATCCAATAATTGACTCTGAGGGCACTATATCCAACAATCTCCCACTTGCACTCAAGGCTAATTATTGCGATGTCGCATACTCACAGCCCGTGTGATACTGAACACCCAACTCCTCTACTAATCAATCTCACAAAGCCCGTTTGCGAAACTATTGCGTTTGAGGAATAGCCTCAGTGAGTGGATCTGCCCTGATGTTTCTTTCTATGTCTCTCTTTATCTCAAATTCGCGGAGAAAGCCATCTCCAGAAATGAGCAATACCTGTTTTAGAATATGTCTGGATATCTGATGGGACCCAGTTCATAAATGAACTCCAAATCCAAACTTCTTAGACTGTATCGTCAACTGAACTTAATCAGTATCCTGCGTCATGCCTCCCTCAGTATCCGCTTAGACCATCTGTCCAACATATTGCCCCTCGCCAAAGGGAAAACTATAACTCTGACAGTCACTCTGTCATCCAGGTCACCTTGGAAGCCTGGAATGATAACTGTCTCCCGAAGGAGGCTGCCGTTATCATTTCCCTAGAACATCCACTTATGTTCTAAGACTGCTTCCGAACGTTTCTCCAGGATAGGATTAATACCAACTTACTGCATCTCGTGCAAAAACAATATATGGTGTGGTACATGACATCTCATGATTGACTCAATTGCCTAAGCAAGTGATCTGCCAATCATGCGCATCCCTCTCCCCTTTAGTCTGTAAGACACCTTTAGAGAGGGTGACTCCATCACCTGCAGGTACACCACCATGCCAGGAGTCGTCCATTCTAAAACACCTTCAGAATGCTGTCTAAGTACCCATATTGGGACTCTACCCAAATCTAGATCTAAAACCATAGATCTAGTAACCAGAATGTCTGATATTGTAAGTCGATGTTCAACACCCCAATACCAATGGGGAGGCGGAAATATGAATAACAATCTTGTTCTATGATTAAACATCGAATAACCGTATGAATCGTTTGCTAAACAAGTTTTAACAAAAACTATAGAGTTCTAAACTACTATGTTAAGAGATTATACCAAACGGTTCTAGTCCTTCGTCTTAATGTTATCTACGGCCTCTTTGGATCTCCACATCCTCTTCAGCTTTCTTCCGTGATAGACGATCCACCCGAGAACCCTAATCCAAGCTATAATCTCTAAACTTGAGGTTACTTAGTTTCTCTAGTTGCTAAATAGAGTAGCTAAGGTGATGTAGAGATAGGTTATGGAGTAATTAGTCTTTCCTAATCCTTGTTCTCAACTCATGAGGGTAGGATTAGGTTTGGTGAAGGAGAGAGAACTTAAAGAGAGAAAGTGAGAAGACGATAATGATAATCATAATGAAAATGAAAAAGCTTCTCACTGGATATATGAAACATAATGAATAAAAAGAAATGAATAATATGAGATTATTCATCATGTTTCATTAATGCAAGTGGGTGATTCATTATGTGAGTCATTAAGCATTTAATAATGCATTAATGACATGATGAATCACTCACAATGAGTCACTAAATCATTAATGGAAAATGCCACCTCTCCCTCCATGTCACATCCTTCTAGAAGCTTCTCGGAAAATTACAAGAACGCCCCTCTCATCCGTGAAAACACGGAAAAACTTTAGACTGTATAAATCCAATAACCTGATACTAGAATCTGGCTTAAACCAAAGCCGGCTAGTAAAAACTGTCCGAATGTCGTACGTGCGTTCAAACACGTATGCATCCGAACCTTTGTCGTAAAACCATACGACCTCTATATCTTTTCGCCTGGGTTTGGGAAATCTCTGTGTGGGACTCTAAAGACTCGACTACTACGCTGGCAGTGGGTTTAACCACAGACCGCAAGCGGCACTAGCTGTACGTAACGGTCCCCAGGTAGTTGTCGATAAGAAAGCTGATGAGGTAACCCATCTGAAATCCTACTGAGCCTGTCTGTGACAATATCCGCGCAGTCCGGTCTGTTCGTCTAAGAGTATCGCATGTATGGTCTAGGGAGGTGGTGGACGTCAGACCCCTAATAACCGTACAAGTCGTGTCGGTATGGTTCAAGACCACCCGAGAATCTACTGATCATTCCATCAGTAATTCTCAATCAGCCCTGGCCAGGGACTTATGGTAATGACCAACCGACCACAGTGCGATATCAACTCCCTATACCGGGAGAGACGAATCCCTAACAGTCGCTCACTGCCTCCACGTGGCTCGGGACTGTGCCCAACTAAAACCTGTTTGCACGACTCCTTTGAGCCGTGGTAGGGTAATAATCAAAGCACAGTGGGAACTCACACGAGACAAATGATGACCTTAAGTCAACGGACTATCTGCACACATGTCACCTGAGAACTACTATCTGACGTTAGGTATAATACCATCCAGTCAGTTCTCGGCGAGTCCTGTCCGGTGTACCACACCCAGTGAGCATCTGTATACAATCTTAGGTGACCACCACCAAAGTTGTAGGACCAATCCATTGCCCCTCGTCAGGGTCTAGATATGTATACACTAGTCTACTCCGGAGTATCGATGCCCAATCTCGATACTCCTACGACCAGGGACATATAAGGGTGTGCCTATTGACTATCCAGCTCCCACTAGTATGACTGCCATCACAACGCTGGTAGTCAGACAAAACACCCTATGGGCTTTATCAACATATATATATCAAGTAAAAAATATCATACGTTAAGACAAAGTCAAACCAAATAGCGTACTATCATATCAAGCAAGACTGTCATGTACATACATATCCCAAGCATCCTATACAATATAGGCCTCTAGGGCATATATATCTAACAATCTCCCACTTGCACTAAGGCCTATAATTGGCGCAATGAGTACCCACTGTCTCTACCAGATCCAGTTGTTTGCGTACCGCATGCCCAACATCTCAAAAAGCCTCTCGAACTGTACTTGAGGAATGGCCTTAGTGAATAGATCTGCCGTGTTGTCTTTTGTGTCCACTCTCCGTATCTCGATCTCCCGACGATCCACGATCTCCCTGATCAGGTGAAACCGCCTTAAGATATGCCTGGATTTCTGTTGGGACCTTGGTTCCTTCGCTAAAGCTACAGCGCCATTGTTATCGCAATACAAAGGTATTGGATTGGCAATGGACGGAACCACCTGAAGTTCAGAAATGAACTTCCTCATCCAGACAGCCTCTTTTGCGGCTTCACTAGCAGCTATATACTCAGCCTCCATAGTTGAGTCTGCGACGGTATCTTGTTTGGAACTCTTCCAACATACTGCCCCTCCATTGAGGGTAAACACAAAACCCGAAATGGATTTAGAATCATCCTTGTCACTTTGGAAGCCGGAGTCGGTAAAAGCCTCTACCTGGAGGTCCCCATTACCGTAAATCAAGAACATCTCCTTAGTCCTTCTCAGGTACTTGAGAATGTTCTTCACCGCTCTCCAATGTTTCTCACCTGGGTCAGACTGATACCTGCTTACCACACTAAGTGCGTAAGCTACATCCGGTCTGGTACATAATATCGCATACATTATTGATCCTACCGCTGAAGCGTAGGGTATAATGCCCATGCGAGCCCTCTCTTCATCAGTCTTTGGAGACATCTCTTTGGAGAGGATGATTCCGTGACAAGCGGGCATATTGCCGCGCTTGGAATCTTCCATACTAAATCTCTTTAGTATAGTGTCTATATACCTGGACTGTGAAGTCCCAATATTTTATTAGATCTATCTCGATAAATCTTAATGCCCAGAATGTATGATGCATCTCCCAAGTCTTTCATGGAGAATTTCTGTGACAAGAAGAGCTTTACTGATTGTAGTATAGGGATATCATTCCCTATCAGTAGTATGTCATCGACGTACAAAACGAGGAAGACTACTGCTTCTTCTACAATCTTCCTATAAATACATGGTTCATCTACATTTTTGATAAAGTCAAATTCCTTGACTGTTTCATCAAAGCAGATGTTCCAACTTCGCGATACTTGCTTTAACCTATAAATAGATTTAAGCAATTTGCACACTCTTCCGCTGCTCCCACTGTCTAAGAAACCTTCTAGTTGATCCATGTAAACACTCTCTTCTAGATGTCCATTTAGAAAAGCTGTTTTTACATCCATTTGCCAGATTTCATAGTCATGGAAGGCAGCAATGGCAAGCATGATCCAAATGGATTTAAGCATAGCCACTGGTGAAAAAGTTTCATCATAGTCCAGTCCTGGTCTTTGACGAAAACCTTTTGCTACTAGTCTAGTTTTGTAGGCTTCTGCTTGTCCAAATGTACCAATCTTCTTTTTGAAGATCCATTTGCACCCAACTGGTTTTACCCCAGGAGGAGCAACTTCTAAAGTCCATACTTTATTGGTGTACATGGATTCCATTTCGGATCTCATTGCATCCAGCCACTTCACTGAGTCACTACTCATGATAGCCTGCTGAAAACTAGTAGGCTCATCATCATCGATGATGCAATCCTCTCGATCCCCATCAAGAAGAAAACCATAGTATCTTTCAGGAGGATGAGAAAGCCTACTAGATCTGCGGAGTGGCGTTGGTTCGTCATGTTCTATTGAAATCTGAGATTCTTCTAAGTCTTCGGTTGCAGTTTGAGGTTCTGGAATTTCTTCCAGTTCTACCGTGCTCCCACTAATTTCTTTTGCAAGAAATTCGCTTTCTAAGAAGACAATGTGACGAGCGACAAACACCTTTTGTTCTTCAGTGTGGTAGACCATGTACCCCCTTGAATGCTTGGGGTATCCTACAAACTTGCATATAACCGATCGTGCTTCGAGCTTGTCCGGATTATGCTTTTTAACATATACCGGACACCCCCATATCTTGATATACTTGAGATATGGTCACTTCCCACACCACATTTCATATGGAGTGGTAAGTACAGACTTAGTTGGAACTCTATTCAATAGGTATGCGGCTGATTCTAGAGCAAATCCCCAGAAGGAAAGTGGCAACTCAGCACTACTCATCATTGAACGCACCATATCTAATAGCGTGTGATTCCTTCTTTCTGATACACCATTATGCTGAGGTGTATAAGGTGGAGTAAGCTGAGAGAGAATTCCATTCGCTTTTAAGTATTCAAGGAAACTGGTACTTAAGTATTCTCCACCTCGATCAGATCGAAGTGTCTTGATGCTTTTACCAGTTTGTTTCTCTACTTCATTTTTATACTCCTTAAACTTCTCAAAAGCCTCGGACTTATGCTTTATTAAGAACACATGTCCATACCTAGAGAAATCATCAGTAAATGTGATGAAGTAGGAGTGACCACTTCGTGCATGTATAGACATCGGACCACATACATCACTGTGTACTAGTCCCAAGAGTTCAGTGGCTTTTTCTCCGTGTCCGGTGAACGGAGATTTGGTCATTTTTCCTTTGATACATGATTGACAAGTTGCATATGATGAATATTCAAACGGATCTAGATATCCATCTTTATGTAACTTAGTCAATCTTGTTTCATTTATATGACCAAGTCTACAATGCCATAGGAAGGCTTGATTCGAATCTGGAGCCTTTCTTTTACGCGTGTTTTGAATATTGAAAATTTGAGGTTGATTAAGTATGTATATGCCGTTTTCCAGTGTGCCAAACCCAATCAGTTCTTGATTTAGAAGAATGTTCATGACATTTCTTTCAAGCACAAAATTATATCTTTTATTAGACAACAAAGATACTGATATAATATTACACAACATACTGGGAATACAAAAACAGCTATACAATACCAAAATGTGTCCACTATTCAACCCTAGGTGATATTCCCCTATTGCAACTGCATCTACATGCATTCCATTGCCCATCCGGAGAGTCATATCATCTGCCCCCAGTACTCTACTATTTCTCAGATCCTGCAAAGAATTACAGATGTGAGAACCAGAACCGGTATCAAGTACCCATGAAGTAGAGTTTACTGAAAGACAATTTTCGATTACGAACACACCTGAAGCAGAAGCAACAGCTTGCTTCATGTCCTTGGCTTTAAAGGCCAAACAGTCCTTCTTCCAGTGCCCTTGCTTGTGACAATAGAAGCACTCTTTCTTTTCTGCCTTCACCCTTCCTGCCTTGTTCGTTCCCTGCACCTTCTTGACCCCACCCTTCGGTTTGGTGGCTTTTATCTTCTTCTTCCCTTTAGCTTTCTCTTTAGATTTAGAAGAAGATGATTGGCCAACATACAGAACGGGGGTCTTCTCCTTTTTCAAGGAGGTCTCTGCTACCCTCAACATATTGAGGAGCTTTGGAAGATCTGCTTCCATTTCGTGCATGTTGAAGTTCAGCACGAACTGAGAGAAGGTGTGGAGAAGGGACTGCAAAATCAAGTCGATATACAAATCATTCTCTAGCACGCATCTCAGGTTTGCGAGTTCCTCAATGAGGGTGATCATTTTGAGGACGTGCTCTCCAACAGGCGATCCTGGAGCTAACCTCATCTGGAAGAGTTTCCTTGAGGTTTCGTACCTCACGATACAGGAGTGTTCACCATACAATTCCTTGCAATGGAGGAATATGGATACAATATCCATACTCTCGTGCTGTTTCTGGAGTTCATTATTCATGGACGCCAGCATGATACACTTAGCTCGCTCACAGTCTAGATCCCAGGTTTTACGAACTTCCTTGTCCGCAACTGAGGAATCTGGTCCTGGGATAAGGGGAGGAACAGCGGTGGTAACATATGCAACTTTGTCATAAGTCAGCGCAATATTGACGTTCCTTAGCCAAT
The DNA here is from genome assembly GCA_030015575.1 of Agapanthus africanus. Lineage (NCBI taxonomy): Eukaryota > Viridiplantae > Streptophyta > Magnoliopsida > Asparagales > Amaryllidaceae > Agapanthus > Agapanthus africanus. The sequence goes on along the minus strand of JASDDO010000018.1, from coordinate 241,276,628 downwards.
CTTTATAGTTCTGCCCGGTCAGTATATTCTTTTCAAGTAATAGTTTTAGTCCAGTCATGGTAGCTGCCAGAGAGAGAGAAAAGAAAACACTCAGCAAATGCTCTTGCAAGTTTAGATTGGTTATTATTTTATCTAAACAGGATGGCTCCCACTGTTTCCTCAAATCCTTCTTCAAAACCTAAAATAAGAACTAGTCAGGATTTAATCACACGTTACAATTCTTGCTTAACCTTTCAGCCAGGCTGGTGTTGGTACTTCGAGGGAGGTTTTCCAACGCTTTCGCGAAGTTCCTTAATTAAAGAACCTCTTTTCCCTGGAGGCGTAGCCCCTCTAACACCTTTCTAGGCACCTACTTGGTTTATAGCATTGATTGTTAAGTGAGAGAAATTCCCGAGAGTAATCCTACTCATCAGTGGGATCGGGATCCAACTATCATTGCATGATGCCCTAGATGGAAGCCACTCTAGTCACCACACTCCAGAAGGTAAGCTAAATCTGCAAGTTTCCTTTATGTTTGAAACTCCCGATGTGATTTTTACCCCAAGCTCTTATAGACCTTGACGTAGGCCAACAAGTCATAAGACGCAAGTCAAGTTCTACCCGTCGTTGTCCTGATCAATTTAAATACATCATACAAGCCCTTGACGTAGGCCAACAAGGTGTACGTCTGTATTAAACTAATGCATCTATCTATGCTACAAATAGGCACACACACTGCTACCATTCACTATGCCTTGACGTAGGCCAACAAGCATAGCATGAATACGATGTGCTGTCTATCTGAAACGACGGAGGGTTATGGCTGGTTTTTGGTAAAAAACCGTTAACGTAGTGAACTTGATTTGATCGAAGGAACTAAGATAGCTTTTAAAAGGAGTGGTTTAAGCTCCGCATTAAAATTTGCTTTTTCAAGAAAATCGAGTGGTTTTTAGAAATTGTTCCAACGATTCAGTTTAGGTTTTATTTTCTTTGCATTAATAATAATGCGTCCCATCTTTAACCTATCATTACAGATAACAACGAAAATACAACGTCCTCTTATGCCATCCGCATTCGCCATGGGGTCCCGTCATCACCCGTTAGGTTACTTAACTAACGACAGAGTGGGGGCTGGGCTAGCACGGGTGTAAAACATAAGCGACGTCTAAATAGCTATCATATATAGATATTGTACATTCGTCAGACGCAATAATAGGCATTCCAGATCACAGATAGACAATATTGGATTTGCAAGCAATCCGCATTTCTTTTGAGCCTGCAATGAAAGACGGATTACACAGTTGTGATGAATAGCAATTTTCCCACCCCAGACCCCTACGGGTATGACAAACTACCCGCCAAGTACCAGAAGTGAAGCGGTCTGCCCCAACACTTCAAAATACCCGGTAGTTTGTGCACCCCACCTTGGGTCTATCCTAGGAGCAAAAACAGTAAAAAGAAATAATACAACGGTGGCTACAACCGCAACCTGGATGTGCCCCGTAAAATAATATTACAACTTATTACATTTACATCAAATGAATTAATACAAAAACCCATCACAAAACCCGGCTAAACACCACAACAGTCCAATACAGTTTATATACACAAACAGTTATATATATAACATCACAGATATGTGCAACCCCCTGCCAACCGACATACTAGCAGTTAGGGGAGGTTTACGAACACATAAAACATTTCACAGATATAATCAAACAAGCAAACACCGTACAATTTCGATCGATTAAACACATTTAATTTTTCTCCAATACTTCTCTGTAAATCTGAAACCTGAGCAAAAATAAAAATTACCAGAAAACACCAAATATCACAGAGAAACAACACAAGAAATTTGGGATGATGAATCGTCCAAAGCGCGGCGGAATCGCGGCGGATCGGTGGGATCGGCCGCGGTTCCGCGGCGCTATGGCCGATTCATGAGCCCAATTTTCTTGGGTGTTCTTATACATTCATTTAGGTCATTCTTAAGGTCCCTGAAAAATTTTTGGACCTCATTTAAAATTCGACAGAAAGTACATGATATCGGGGTTTTTCCGGTTTGTTTTTCCGTTTGAAATTCATACAAATTTGTAAGTGTGTTAAATACTGTTTAGCTAGGCTCTGATACCACTGTAAGTCGATGTTCAACACCCCAATACCAATGGGGAGGCGGAAATATGAATAACAATCTTGTTCTATGATTAAACATCGAATAACCGTATGAATCGTTTGCTAAACAAGTTTTAACAAAAACTATAGAGTTCTAAACTACTATGTTAAGAGATTATACCAAACGGTTCTAGTCCTTCGTCTTAATGTTATCTACGGCCTCTTTGGATCTCCACGTCCTCTTCGGCTTTCTTCCGTGATAGACGATCCACCCGAGAACCCTAATCCAAGCTATAACCTCTAAACTTGAGGTTACTTAGTTTCTCTAGTTGCTAAATAGAGTAGCTAAGGTGATGTAGAGATAGGTTATGGAGTAATTAGTCTTTCCTAATCCTTGTTCTCAACTCATGAGGGTAGGATTAGGTTTGGTGAATGAGAGAGAACTTGAAGAGAGAGAGTGAGAAGATGATAATGATAATCATAATGAAAATGAAAAAGCTTCTCACTAGATATATGAAACATAATGAATAAAAAGAAATGAATAATATGAGATTATTCATCATGTTTCATTAATGCAAGTGGGTGATTCATTATGTGAGTCATTAAGCATTTAATAATGCATTAATGACATGATGAATCACTCACAATGAGTCACTAAATCATTAATGGAAAATGCCACCTCTCCCTCCATGTCACATCCTTCTAGAAGCTTCTCGGAAAATTACAAGAACGCCCCTCTCATCCGTGAAAACACGGAAAAACTTTAGACTGTATAAATCCAATAACCTGATACTAGAATCTGGCTTAAACCAAAGTCGGCTAGTAAAAACTGTCCGAATGTCCTACGTGCGTTCAAACACGTATGCGTCCGAACCTTTGTCGTAAAACCATACGACCTCTATATCTTTTCGCCTGGGTTTGGGAAATCTCTGTGTGGGACTCTAAAGACTCGACTACTACGCTGGCAGTGGGTTTAACCACAGACCGCAAGCGGCACTAGCTGTACGTAACGGTCCCCAGGTAGTTGTCGATAAGAAAGCTGATGAGGTAACCCATCTGAAATCCTACTGAGCCTGTCTGTGACAATATCCGCGCAGTCCGGTCTGTTCGTCTAAGAGTATCGCATGTATGGTCTAGGGAGGTGGTGGACGTCAGACCCCTAATAACCGTACAAGTCGTGTCGGTATGGTTCAAGACCACCCGAGAATCTACTGATCATTCCATCAGTAATTCTCAATCAGCCCTGGCCAGGGACTTATGGTAATGACCAACCGACCACAGTGCGATATCAACTCTCTATACCGGGAGAGACGAATCCTTAACAGTCGCTCACTGCCTCCACGTAGCTCGGGACTGTGCCCAACTGAAACCTGTTTGCACGACTCCTTTGAGCCGTGGTAGGGTAATAATCAAAGCACAGTGGGAACTCACACGAGACAAATGATGACCTTAAGTCAACGGACTATCTGCACACATGTCACCTGAGAACTGCTATCTGACGTTAGGTATAATACCATCCAGTCAGTTCTCGGCGAGTCCTGTCCGGTGTACTCACACCCAGTGAGCATCTGTATACAATCTTAGGTGAACACCACCGATGGTTGCGGGACCAATCCATTGCCCCTCATCAGGGTCTAGATATATATACACTAGTCTACTCCGGAGTATCGATGCCCAATCTCGATACTCCTGCGACCAGGGACATCTAAGGGTGTGCCTATTGACTATCTAGCTCCCACTAGTATGACTGCCATCACAACGCCGGTAGTCAGACAAAACACCCTATGGGCTTTATCAATATATATATATATATATATCAAGTAAAAAATATCATACGTTAAGACAAAGTCAAACCAAATAGCGTACTATCATATCAAGCAAGACTGTCATGTACATACATATCCCGAGCATCCTATACAATGTAGGCCTCTAGGGCATATATATCCAACAGATATAATGTCCAAGTCCTATGTGGAGAAACCACCGTGTGACAACCAAAGTATAACCGATCGTAGTATAGGAATTTCACTTCCTACTATGTGTATGTCATCCAAATACCAAGACATCACACCCTACTACCTTCTTAACAGATCCATCCCCTATTCTGATGAAGTCAAACCTATGACCGTCACATCAGAAATAGATGATCTATCTCCGCTATATCTGCTTTAGTCTATAAATAGAAATAAGCTACTTGTCCACTATGCTTCCGCTGCTCCCACTGACTACGACAACCCTCTGGCAGAGTCATATACATGTACACTTCTAAAGCTAGTTTAGAACGACGCTATACTCATCCTCCTGCCTGGTCTCATAGCCTGGAACAACAGTAGTGTCAAGTTAGGGTAAACAAGAACTTCCCTGTCACCGTCCTTGAGGCTACCGGAGTACCTATCGGGTGCCTGAGGTTACCCACCATATCTGCGGAGTGGCCAATGGAATGTCAAACCAGATTGAATCTTTAGGTTCCTATCAAATTTTCAGTAATCGTTTGCGGTTCTGGAATCATTTCCAGTTCTACCATACTCCCACTACTGTTTTCTGAAAAAGTCCATTTTACTAAAACTGTGGCGAGTCAAGAACAATGTCACTATTGATCTTCCAGATGGTAGATAGTCAACCCTCGTCATAGCCCGGGTCAACCCACAAACAGCTATTACAGAAACGTGCCTTGAGTTATCCAGAGTCTGATTTTAAGCATAAGCCGGACAACTCCCCGTACCTTAACATTGTTAACATATGAACTATTCTATATCCAATATAGAAACAGAGGCACTGATTTAATTGGAACCAGATTCAAATCATGCAGCTGTCTCCAGTGCATGTCAACTAAATGGAAAGAGGCCGATCAGCATTACTCAACTTAAGAGTGCTTCCAATTATGAGTAACCTGAAAGAGAAACAAGTTCTCATAATCAATACTATCAACTGAATACCATACATAAGTATCTACATCTTCGATCACCTTGAAGAATCCTAATACTTGCAATACCTGATTCTCTACTTTATTCTTATACCTATAACTTCTCAAAACTTAGACCTTGCATTTCTACGAAACACATATCTAAGAACTAGAGAAGTCATACGTAAACAGAATATAGTACGAGTACCAACCCCTCTGTCCTCATGGACACTGGACAATATACAATACTCTGTATAAGTCATCTGAGTCTAATAACTCATTCCCTGTATGTCGTAGGTTGAAAACTGTACTTATGGTTAAGAAGAATTACACCGCTGTTTAATACTCCTTACCTAACCATCCACTGATATAGGTAAATTTCATAGACATAATTTCAAAAAGTTATATCTCACTTTATAAAAATAAACGTACAGATATATCAATTTGAAATTGGTGCATAACAACGGATATTCAAAACCAAATATTTGCCGTCCGGCAAACAACCCAGACGATTTCCTCAAATATCACCAATTACAACGAATCCCGATATAATGAGGATGATCACCCAATTCCCAATAACTTACTCCCACTCATCATCTGTAAAACCATACAGATGTGAGAATCAAACCTGGCAAATACATACCTTAGAGCAAGGGCTAATTGGGAAATCAGTTTTCTTTTAACAATACACAGTGAAACTGAAACATATAAATGTTTCGAAGGGGTATCCGGGTATTCTAAGTAATGCCTCTTCCATTATCAGATTCACAACTGTAACCGTATATTTCTTTGTCATCTCTCCAAATTCCTTTATATGTCTTTAGTCATTACCTTCTGTACACCCCTTTAGGCTAAATGGTTTTCTTCCTTCCCTACCGTTTGACACCAGCCTATGGTTTGGAAGAAGACTATCCAATAAGCATAATAGGTGTACTCTCCTAATCTTAAGAGTACTCGTAACCTGAGAGAAGGTGAAGATAAAAGGCAACTGAATAAATCTTATTCCTATTTCTCCTGAACCAGAATCCATCCCCGAACTGGAACAAGTTCCTTCGAGTTCGTATATAACCATACGGTGGAATATCCAAAAAACTGTGGATCTTCATAGTGATACGGAGTGTCCTGGAGAGAAACAAAGGTGAAGTAGGAGTGGCGATGAAATACTTGGTTTGGTCGTGAATAGCAGTCGCAGTTTACTTTGCCCTCTTACTAATCCCTTTGTTTGTCTTTACTTAATACCTTATGTACACCATCGTTAGGCTAATTGGTTTTCTTCATTCCCTACCGTTCGGCACCTGCCTATGGTTTGGAAGATGACTATCCAATAAGCGTAATAGGTGTACCGTCCTAATCCAAGGAGCACTCGCAGCCTGAGAGAAGGTAAAAGGAAAAGACAACTGAATAGTCCTATTCATTTTCACCAGAACCGGAAACCATCCTCGAATCTGCAACAATTTCCTTCGAGTTCGTATATAACCATATGATGGTTTTATCCAATGGAAGTGGATGTTCGTAGTAATACGGGGTGTTCTGGAGAAAAGGGTAAAAGTAGGAGTGGCAATGAGGTATGCAACTCTGACAATCCAAAAACCAGTGTTTTAAGAAAATTCGGTTAACTTGGTCACTGAGTCATAGTCAAGGGTCGGGTCATGATCGCCGCCAAAGAGAGAGAGAAAAGAAACACTCTGCGTGCACTCTAACCTAGATCAGAATGGTTACCAATTTATCCAATCAGGAAACCTCCCACTGTAACCTCAAATTCTCCTCCAAACCTGAAAGAAGAATTAATCGGGATCACCCGAGGAGTAAACCAACTCATCAGTGGGAATCAGGATCCAACTATCATCGCATGATAACGTGATGGAATTCACTCACGTTATCACACTCCAGAAGGTATGCGCATGCCTGGCAAGTTTCAGTTTCTTTAGAAACTCCCGATGTGATTTTTACCCCTAGGACCCAAGTGACCTTGACGAATAATCAACAAATCAAAACGTCCTAGTCAAGTTCAACTCGTCATCATCTTGATTGCGTTAAACCCACCCACACGACCCTTGACGAATAATCAACAAAGTCGTACGAACGTCCTAACCAATCCATATATCCATGCGACAGAAAAGCATTACAGAGCTACCGAACACTACGCCTCGGCAATGCACGACAAACGTAACACGAATACTAAGCAATACTAATCTGAAATGACGGAGGGCTACAGCAGGTTTTTGGCGAAAAACCTTTAACGTAATGAACTTGATATCGTTGAAGGAACCGGTTAGCTTTTTATAAATATAGTGGCGAAAAACTTTGCTAAAGAGGTCACTCCCGGTGAAGGGATCTCGGCTCTTTCCCCGTAGAATGAGGTCCAGGATATTCCAACTGAATACCACGATGCAAAGCAAAAAGTAATCGGCTATAGTGAAGTTATTACCCTGACGCAAACTTCTGTTCAAGGGGTCACTCCCGGTGAAGGGATCTCGGCTCTTGCCTCGTCGACTGAGGTGCTGGATATTCATAATCGAATACCACTGTGCAAAACAAAAGAGAATGTACTTGCAATAACAGCTTTTTGAAAAATGTTCCAACAATATCAGAATAGGTTTGTTTAGCTTACATTGATCCGAATCAATGCAGTCCCATCAATTAATCACACCACAAAAAAACGAAAATACGATGTACGTATATGCCATCGGCATTCGCCACTGGGTCCCGTCATCACCCGTTAGGTTACTTAACTAACGACAGAGCGGGGACTGGACTAGCGCGGGTGTAAAACATATACAACATCTACAAGTATATATATCAATATATAATAATCGCTCATGGCGTGATAAAATGCAACATCACAGAAATGTAATAAGCATCACAGAACAATACAGATAATTTGGGATCCCCGGGTTTCATAGAGCCGCTACTGAAACCCGACGTTCCCCTGGTCGTGTGGATAGCCTGTGCAATGAAATCCTAGACCCCTACGGGTGCGGCAACTTACCCGCCAAAACCTGAAGCGAGGCAGCCACCTTCAACAAAGTTAATGGACCACCCAGCACTTCACGGAATCCGGTAACTTGAGCACCCCTCCTTGGGTCAACCTGTACTCCCTACGAGTGCGGCGAATAGCTCGACAATTCTAGAGTGAAGCCCCCTCCGTCTCAAAGCCATGAGATGCGGGCTCGTTGCTCTCTAGAACCCGGCTATCCGTGCACCCCACCGCGGGGTAATCCTAGTACAGAAAGTAAAATATATACAACGGGTACATCGACCTCAGCCCGGTCGTGCCCCAAAAGAATAATATACAAACAGGAAGTGACGGCAGTCCACATGTCGGACGCTCGCCCCGCAATATCAAATATACAAATACATCCAAACTGTACTACCATTGAATCCAGGCTATCCACCACGACAAATCCGCAACATCACAGCACAACACAGAACATCAACGTGAATGTCACGTTCGCAAATCCGTCTAAAAGAGCTATAGCAATTAGACAAGATTTACCGATCAAATGAAATTCACGGTTGCAGATATAATATAAATACTGTGAACTAATATGTTTAAAATTTTCGATCGACAAAATTTCCCAAAGTGGGCCCCAAATACAATACCCAGTACTCAAAATATTCTGATCCAAAAACAAAATTACCAGAAACCCCATTTCCAAGTCAGAGACCACCGGAATAAAATTGGTGAGATGAAGCCTCAGAATGGCGGCGGAACCGCGGCCAAAAGGAGGGTAAGGCCGCGGTTCCGCGGCGTTCCTGTTGGATCGTCCTACCAAATTTCTACAGTGCTCTTATAAAACCCTGCCTGAATTTCTGCAATGCTCAAAATAATTTTTCGACGACAAAAAAAATTCGACTGAAAGTTCAGAATTGGAAATGCAGTTTTGGAAAAATTCGTCCGATCGAAGTTCTAAACACGTTAAAGCAAGCTAGTAAAGGTTAATGGCGTGGCTCTGATACCATGTAAGTCTATGGTAGTGCCCCGGCCGTCTGTCCGAGGCCAAAATGCGGAAACGAAAACTTTTTCAAAACTTGAAACTGGCGCTATCGTATACTTTAAATCCGGATCGAACCATTAACCTAGAACTAGCAACTAGAGAAAGGTTGGAAAGCTATACCGATCGATCCGTGTCCTTCGGTCTTTGGCCACCATCCTAAGCTCCTCGCGGCATCTCCGGTCTCGATCTCCTCGTCGGAAAAGGCCACCACATCTTCGAGTCTTTTTACGGGCTCCCGCTTCATCCGAAGCAACTCGGGCACGAAGTTCGCTAGCCGACGTGTCCAAGGTGAAGTAGAGAATGTTTGTGACAACTTTGTCTCTTGCATCCATTGCATGGATGGAGGTTGAAGATGAAGCCATCAATGGAGGTTGTTGTAGGGTTGCTAGGCACACGCACAAGGGTCTACGAGGCATCAACCATGCTCGATTTAAAATTTAGCCGTGCCGAACAACCCAAAGCCGGATCTTTAAACTAGAGATTAGACGAAAACAAGCATGTTAAACATTTTAACACTAAGTGAGAGGGATTACAACCTTTGTAGATCCGGTCCTTCACTTCTTAAGCTCCATGTTGAAGTCCCTTCGCTGCGATCATCGTGTTCCGGACTCTCGAGAGGCTCCACGAAGAGAAAGATGCAAGCTTACTTCCGATCTTCGATAACAAAGATGATCTACCTTGAAGTTTCATTAACACAAGCTCTCACTCACTAAATGAAGTGAACACTCTCATCTAAAGGGCAAGGGTAGATGAGGATGATGAAGTAGGATTTTTGCTCTCATTTTTTTTCTTTTTCTCACTCATTTTTCATCACAAAATCAAAGCTAGAAAGCTTTGCAAGAAAGAACTCAAGGAAGAAGACGAAAGAATGATAGTAAATCCTTTTGTGATGAATAATGAAAAGATGATAATGATGAATAATGCAACCATGGTTAAACAAACCTTTGTAGAGATTTAACTAGGGCTAGGGTTTGGGTTGAGTTAAAGGTGAGTCACTTTAAAATATCTAACACAAAACAAAAAGAAACCTTCTAGAAGGTTCATGAATGAACTAACCCAAATCAAACCCTAATCTTGTTTAATCTCCACAAAACATGTTGCACTAGTAATCATATCATGTTACAATATTATATATCACATATATAATATTTATCGTAATAAAATAAAATAATACAATTAACATATATCGCATATATATCAATGTATTACCCGAGTGAGAAAAAGAATCTTTTAGTGAGCTTATATTAGTTAATGTAATTTAATATATCAAATATATAATTATACATTAAATTATCGCATCAATACTTGATCCGATAATCCGGCTATTTCACAAATAACCGACTAATATAATATTTACCGATTCATCGAATCAACACTTGATCCGATGACCCGGCTGATATAAAATATCATGAGAATAGAATACGGTATCATATATCGCATTATCCTCGGTCCTGCACATATCACATATGTGCCCCTACTCCATTTTGCCTGAGTCAAGAAACCTCTGTGTAGGACTCTAAAGAAACGTCAATACGCCGGCAGTAGGTGATGATCATATCAAACACCCACAAGCTGCAAGCGGTCGGCTAAACGTAACTGTTAGTGTATATGCCCTAGAGGCCATTACTGTATCATACTAGTTTGTATATTACTTAATGGAAGCTTGGGATATTCACCATTGTATACACAATCTTGCTCAAAATAGTAGTATGCTACTTGGTTTGTTTCTACTTCAATGTGTGTACATGTGTTTCTTTTGACATATCGCCTATAAACATTAGTAGAGCCATTAGGATCTTTGCTTGATTACCGGCGTTGTGATGGCGATCACACTCGTGGGGGCTGGGTACTCCATAAGCACATCCTTATACAGGTCCCTAGTCGTAGGACTATCGAGACAGGGTATCGATACTCCGGATTAGACTAGCGTATGCGCTTCTCATCCTAGCATGGGAGACGGTCTGTCCCACAGCCGTCAGTACGTCGTACTTGAGATAGTATACGGGTGCTCGTTAGGTTACGAGTACACTGGACAGGACTCGTCGGGAACTGTTGGTTGATATTATACCTATCGTCAGTTAACAGTTCCCAGGTGACATGAGTACAGCTTAGTCCGCTGACTTGACACTGTCACTTCGCCTCGAGTGTGTTTCCACTGTTCTTTGATTACTACCCTACCACGGCTCTACTGAGTCGTGCAAACGGGTAGTAGTTGGGTGCATTCCCGAAACACTCGGAGGCAGTGACGGTTAGACAGGATTCGTCTCTCCCGGTATTGGGGGTTGATATCGCGCTGTGTCTAGGAGAGCCATTACACAAAGTCCCTGGCCAGGGCTAGCGAGATATATTGGTAGGTTTCCAGTGATATCTTAGGGTGTTCTGGGCTACACTCCGGCACGACTTGTACCGCTATTAGGGGACAGACGTTTACCACCCCGTAGGCCCGCCATGCAATATTCTCAGACGAACAGACCGGACTGTACGGAGATTGTCACATACAGGCTCAGTAGGAGTTCTGATGGGTTTCACCTCGTCCGTCTTCTTATCGGCATCTACCTAGGGGCCGTTATGCACAGCTAGTGCCGCTTGCGGTCTGTGGTTGGACCCACTACCAGCGTAGTGTCGAGTCTTTAGAGTCCCACACAGAGGGTTATTCGCCTTTGGGCAAAACAGAGTAGAGGTCGCATGGTTTTGCGACGGGGTTCGTTCACATTCGCGCACTTGTGCACGTTTGGTATCCGGGCATTCATCACTAGCGGGCTCTGGTTTGAGCCGGATCCTAGTACATGTTTTGGGGTTAGTTTTATCTCGTTGTATTCGTGTTCCTCAGAACACGAATGCGGGTGTGTATGCACAGTTGATTGAGGCGGAGGAAGAGGATTTTCATTAGGGTTTCGGAACGGGTGTGTATGCACAGTTGACATTTTTCTTTTTCCAAACCCTAATGAATATGTGAAATATCGATTAATAATATTAATTAAATGAAATTGTGTCATGGTTAGGGTTGTTGACTTGTTGACCTTGGTTGACTTGTTGACCATGGTTGAAACATTGACCATCATCATTACATTTCAAAGATGCTCTTTGATCTTTGCAAAAACCATTTAATGTGAAATGATAATGGTCTCATCAAACCAAACATCAACTTTTTCATTTGATTAAAATTATTAATTTGATTAATTCACATATATTGTTATGGTTGTAAAAAGCTATCTCATTCTCTCATAACCATTCCATTCTCTCTCATCCTTTCTTCTTCCTCCTCCTCTAGTTCAAGGAGAAACATTCTCATGAGTTGAGAAGCATCTCCTTGGAGATAAAACACCCAAATCCACTCTCTACTCATCCTAAGGTTAAAAGTCTAGCAAGCCGGAGACTTTAGTTTTCTCAAAGTTCGAGAAAGGAGCTCAAGGTAGAAACCCTCAGGTGGATCCATCTTCGACAAGAGAAGGCGACGAGGAAAGCACCATCCGACCACTACAAAGAGTCCAAGAAGAAGGAGTTCAAGTTGAGGTATAACCCCTAACCGAGTAGATAACTCTCTTGTTAGTTGCTAGTGTGTAGTTTAGCCAAGATCCCTATTTTACGGTCCATGTTACCTAGTCAAGAAAAATTTTCGTTTTACCGTTTCCTCAACCCCGAAAGTACCGGGACAGGTAACGTGGACCTAACAGTGGTATCAGAGCCTAACTAAACACACCATAGCATGTTAGCAAAGTATCTAGAATTTCGACCGGACAAAAAACCGCGAAACACCCCGGAAAATCCTAGTTTCTGCCGATTTTTATTTCTGCTCTTAAAATAATAAATCATGTCTTAAAAATCAGCTCAGGCTTTTTAATGAACAGGCAAGAAAAACGATCCATCGAACCGACCAACTCACTACGGTTCCGCGGCAGAAGCAAGCTTCTGCCGCGGATCCGCGGCCGAGTTGACTCGGCCGTGGATCGTTTCTCCTGCAGTTTACTTCTGGTGGTGTTTTGTGATTTTTGAGATGGTTTGTTTCTGCCCAAAATTTCCAGAGAACAAATTTGTTTTTGGGGTGGTTACAAATCCGTATTTTGGTCGATTTTCTGTAGACTTTGGCTAATGGGTTATATCTGTAATGTGATATATGTATTGAATGTCTGCTAATCGCTATACGTCGATTAGTGGGGGTTATACATATCTGTGATCTGTAATGTGGATGGTTTGTGTATACGAATTCGTTGGATTGTCGCGGATGAATAGCCGGGGGGTTGTGAGATGAGAGTTTTCTTTATCTTTCTATTCATGTAATATGTAAATTGATGTAATATTATTTGTATGGCCGCACATCCGGGATGAGGTTGTAGCCGCCATTATATAATTTCTTTTTACTGTTTTTGCTTCTAGGATAGACCCAAGGTGGGGTGCACAAACTACCGGGTATCTCGAAGTGCCGAGTGGCCTACTCACGTTGTTGAGGGTGGTTGCTTCGCTTCGGGGACTTGGCGGGTAGTTTGCCGCACCCGTAGGGGTCTAGGGTGGGGTATTTGGCTATTCATCGCGACCGTGTAATCTGTATTTCGTTGCAGGCTCGAACGGAATGCAGATTCCTAGTATATCTAATGTGTTCATCTGTGATCTGGAATGGCTATCATTGCATCTGACGAATGTGTATATATCTATATATGATATCTATTTAGGCATTGCTTATGTTTTGCATCCGCGCTAGTCCAGCCCCCGCTCTGTCGTTAGTTAAGTAACCTAACGGGTGATGACGGGACCCCGTGGCGAATGCGGATGGCATAAGCGTACGTCATATTTTCGTTGTTTTCTGCAATGGTAGGATTAATTGATGGGACGCATTAAATTAATGCAAGAAAATAAACCTAAAAGACGTTGTTGGAACAATTTTCAAAAAGCTGTTATTGCAAGGACTTTCACTTTTGTTTTGCACAGAGGTATTTGGTTATGAATGCCCAGCACCTCATTCGATGAGGCAAGGGCCGAGATCCTTTCATCGGGAGTGACCCCTTGGACAAAAGTTTGTGTCAGGGTAATAACTTCACTATAGTCGATTATTCTTGCTTTGCATCGAGGTATTCAGTTTAGAATATCTTGCACCTCATTCGACGAGGAAAGAGCCGAGATCTCTTCACAGGGAGTGACCTCTTTAGCAAAAGTTTTTCGCCACTATATTTTCAAAAAGGCAATCATGTTCCTTCAACGATATCAAGTTCATTACGTTAACGGGTTTTTTGCCAAAAACCCAGCCGTAGCCCTCCGTCATTTCGGATTGGTATTATTTAGTATTCGTGCTGCGTTTGTTGACCTAGTCAAGACGTAGTGAGCGGTAGCTAGATAATATTTTTCTGTGCATTGCAAATGGGATTGGTTAGGACAGTCGTGCGGCCTTGTTGACCTAGTCAAGGGCACGTACGGGTGGGTCTAATGCAATCAGGATAATGACGGGTAGAACTTGACTAACGGTTTATGGTTTGTTGACCTAGTCAAGGTCATAAACCGTTAGAGGCAAAAACCACATCGGAAGTTTCTAAAGAAACTGAAACTTGCAGATTTAGCATACCTTCTGGAGTATGGTGACTAGAGTGGATTCCATCTAGGTCATCGCACAATGATAGTTGGATCCCGATCCCACTGATGAGTTGGATTACTCTCGGGAGATTTTTTCACTTAACAATCAATGCTATAAACCAAGTAGGTGTCTAGAACGGTGTTAGCGGGGCTACGCCTCCAGGGAAAAGAGGTTATTTAATTAAGGAACTTCGCGAAAGCGTTGGAAAACCTCCCTCGAAGTACCAACAATAGCCTGGCTGAAAGGTTAAGCAAGTATTGTGACATATGATTAATCCTGACTAGTTCTTCTTTTAAGGTTTGAAGAAGAATTTGAGGAAATAGTGGGAGCCATCCTGATTAGATAAACTAATAAACCAATCTAATCTTGTAAGAGCGCACGCTGAGTGTTTCTTTTCTCTCTCTCCAGGTAGCAACCATTTCACGCCCTAATCAAGATAATAAAATGTATCGCTTGACCGATCCGAATTCTTATTCGGGGCTAGGGAACGTTGATTCAGCTCTAACTTGTGACAACAGTCATAAGTTTGAGCAAGGGAAAGAGGATTGTATGGATTCCAAGGATACCCAGTTGAAGAAGAAGCATAGTTTTGCATCTACTTCAGGTGTTCTTGTAATTGAGAACTGCTTTACGGTCAGCCCTACCTCCTGGGTACTTGATACCGGATCAGGATCTCATATCTGTAATTTATTGCAGGGACTGAGAAAAAGTAAGAAAGTTGCACCTGGTGATATGTCGCTCAGAGTAGCGAACGGAGCATAAGTTAATGCTGCAGCCGTCGGTGAATATCACCTTGTGTTGCCAAATGGCAATACTATGATTTTGAACGATTGCTACTATGTACCTTCCATGGTTTGCAACATCATATCAGTTTCTTTATTCGATAAAGATGGATATAACTTTGTTCTTGATAGAAATATCATGAACATTTACCTTCATAAGGTACTGGTTGTAGAAGGTACACTGTGTAATGGTATCTACGTTCTAAATCAGAATACAGTTCTCAATATACAAAACACACGCAAGAGGAAGAATTCAGATACGAATGAATCCTACTTGTGGCATTGTAGACTTGGTCATATCGGAGAGAAAAGATTAAGTAAGTTGGATAAATATGGACTCTTGAATACGTTCGATTTTTCATCTTATGAAACTTGTCAGTCTTGTCTCAAAGGGAAGATGATCAAATCTCCGTTCACCGGACATGGAGAAAGAGCAAAAGAGCTCTTGGGACTCATACACAGTGATGTATATGGGCCGATGTCTATACATGCAAGGGGTGGGTTCTCGTACTTCATCACATTCACTGACGATCTCTCTAGATTTGGATATGTGTATCTTATGAAACACAAATCTGAAGCTTTTGAGAAATTCAAGGAATTCAGAAATGAAGTAGAGAACCAGACTGGCAAAAGTATCAAGATCCTCCGGTCCGATAGAGGAGGGGAGTACTTAAGCACGGAATTCCTAGATTACTTAAAAGAGAATGGTATTCTTTCTCAGCTTACTTCTCCTTATACGCCACAGCACAACGGTGTATCGGAGCGGAGGAATCGTACCCTATTGGATATGGTTCGCTTCATGATGAGTAGTGCCGAGTTGCCTCTTTCATTTTGGGGATATGCGCTTTTAACAGCAGCATATCTATTGAATGATGTTCCGTCTAAATCAGTGCCTAAGACTCCGTTCGAGATATGGAATGGAAAAAGGCCATATCTTAAAAGATGTAAGATATGGGGTTGTCCGGCTTATATTAAAACGCATAAACCAGATAAACTAGAGGCACGGTCAGTTTTATGTAAGTTTGTGGGATATCCAAAGAATGGTTATGGATATCTATTCTACCACACCGAGGAACAGAAGGTGTTTGTTGCTCAGCATGCCGTTTTCTTAGAAACGGAGTTTCTTGCAAAAGATATCAGTGGGGGCACGGTAGAATTGGAAGAAATTCAGCGACCACAAACTGAAACTGAAGATTTGACAGAACCTCAGGATTCAATAACCCCAAACGAACCTCAGCCGCTCCGCAGATCTGGTAGGATTTCTCATCCGCCCGAGAGATACTACGGTTTTCTCATAGACGGGGATCGAGAGGATTGCATCTTGGAAGAAGATGACCCTACCAGTTTCAGACAGGCCATTATCAGTAGGGACTCTGATAAGTGGCAGGAAGCAATGCAATCCGAAATGGAGTCTATGTACGCCAATAAAGTGTAGACCTTGGATATTGCTCCACCTGGGGTAAAACCCGTTGGATGCAAATGGATCTACAAAAGGAAACTTGGTGTAGATGGGCAGGTGGAAACCTATAAGGCTAGACTCGTTGCAAAAGGTTTTCGTCAAAAACCTGGTATGGACTATGACGAAACTTTTTCTCCGGTGGCTATGCTCAAATCCATTCGGATCCTACTTGCCATTGCTGCCTTCCATGACTATGAAATCTGGCAGATGGACGTTAAAACGGCTTTTCTAAACGGCTGTTTGGAAGAGTGCGTTTACATGGATCATCCAGAAGGTTTCATAGACAGTGGGAGCAGCGGGAAGGTGTGCAAGTTGCTTAAATCCATTTATGGATTAAAGCAGGCATCGCGGAGTTGGAACATCTGTTTTGATGAGGCAATCAAGGAATTTGATTTCATCAAGAACGAAGATGAACCTTGTGTCTATAAGAAGATTGTAGGACGAATTGTCGTGTTCCTAGTCTTGTACGTGGACGACATTCTTTTGATAGGAAATGACATTCCTATGCTACAATCGGTCAAGCTATTTTTGTCACAACGGTTCTCGGTGAAGGACCTCGGTGATGCCTCGTACATTCTGGGGATCAAGATCTACAGAGATAGATCCAAGAGACTACTGGGACTTTCGCAGTCCAGGTACATAGAGACCGTACTAAAGAGATTTAGTATGGAGGATTCCAAGCACGGTAACATACCCGCATTGCACGGAATTACCCTCTCCAAAAAGATGTCTCCTAAGACTGACGAGGAGAGGGTTCCCATGAGCACTATACCCTACGCTTCGGCGGTAGGATCTATAATGTATGTGATGCTACGTACAAGACCAGATGTAGCTTACGCGCTGAGCGTGGTGAGCCGGTATCAGTCAGACCCAGGTGAGGACCACTGGACGGCAGTGAAGAACATTCTCAAGTACCTGAGAAGGACTAAGGAGATGTTCCTGGTTTACGGTAATGGAGACCTCAGGGTCGAGTCCTTTACCGATTCAAGCTTCCAGAGTGATAAAGATGACAGCAAGTCTGTTTCGGGTTTTGTGTTTACCCTCAACGGAGGGGCGGTATGTTGGAGGAGTTCCAAACAGGATACCGTCGCAGACTCGACGATGGAGGCTGAATACATTGCTGCAAGCGATGCCGCAAAAGAGGCGGTCTGGATGAAGAAGTTCATTAGTGAACTTCAGGTGGTTCCGTCCTTTGTTGACCCGATACCTTTGTATTGCGATAATAATGGGACTATAGCTTTAGCGAAGGAACCAAGGTCCCATCAGAAATCCAGACACATCTTAAGGCGGTATCACCTGATCAGGGAGATCATTGATCGCCAGGAGATCGAGGTACGGAGAGTGGACACAAAAGACAACACGGCGGATCCATTCACGAAGGCCTTGCCCCAGACTCAGTTCGAGCGGCTGATCGAGATGATAGGTCTTCGATACGCCAGTACATGGCCTTAGTGCAAGTGGGAGATTGTCAGTGTATATGCCCTATGTAACGTTTTGAAAATCGTTTCGGTGAAATTTCGAAAAAACGGTAAAATAAGGGGGTTTTCTGTAAAAAGTCAAAATGCAAATATCTTTATTATAAAATTAAATATACATATTCTAGCAATGTAATTGCTAGTATTTGGTGTTTATTGAGCCATTGGTGAAATTTCAAATACTCTGAAAATTTTCCGAAATTAATTATTTTAATATTATTTTAAGCCGTCACTAATACATTTAATTAGGGAAAATTAAAAATTGGAATGAGTTGAAACAAATTTTGTGCATCATAAAACATTAAATAAAATTTTATCATGTGGTTTCTGAAACGAAATCGTTTGCCAAAACGGTTTAGAAAATATCGAAGAAAAACACTTTTTTCGGTGAAATTAGTGTTAATGGGAATTGGGGTTTAGCATTTATCTTTTTCCTAACCCACACACCCACACCTCACCCTCTCTCCATGTGGCTAGCCCCACCATGACAGCCCTCCCCCTCTCCCTCTCTCCAATCACTTCTTTTTTCAAAAGAAAAGAAAACGAAAAGAGTAGAAAATGATAGAATTAGAGTGGGCTTTGACTACAGTGGACTTTCCCCACCTCACTCTCTCTCCTCCCTCACCCAATCCCCACCAATTCTGGCCAAAATCTGAACCCACAACAGCCCCTTCATTCTTCATCTCCTTCTCTTTAAAAAAGTTCATCAAAAATGCTTGAAAAATCCACAAAAAATCAAGCAAAAATCCAAATCAAAATCCACCTCCTACCCATTTTCCCTTGGCTACCATAGCATGGATCTAGGGATTTAGATTTCAATTTGGGAGGCTAAGTGTGCTTGTGGGATCTTCAAATTATTTGGGTATAAATTTTATTCTTTTTGCTTAATGTGTTGTTAATTGCTTAGGTTAGCTTAATTAATTGTTTAATTAGGTTTTTAATTAGTTCTAGGTGCATGATTTAAAATTCAAGAGAGGGGTTTGATTTCAAATTGGTATTTTGTGTTGTGAGATTTAGTTTATGTGATATAATTGACATATTAATGTTATGCTAAATCCAATTTAAGTTGCTAGTTTGCATATTTGTTGATTTAAAAGTGATAATTATATAATTGGTAAACTAGGTTTTTTAAATAATTATATTCTTATGAGATAAAATTCAAATTTAGGTTTCATGTCATTATAAAGATTATATTGAGTGGTTTAATGCTTTTAGTTCATGAAAATCCAAGCTAGATTATAGTTTGTGCATTTTTGCTATAAAATTGTTAAAATTTAGGTATTTTGTAAACTAGAATTTTAACGTTTATGGAAATTAATGAGATTAAATTATGGGAATTGTTTTTATGACTTAATTAAGATATTTAGTGAATATTGTGGCCGCTAGATTCGTTTATACATCGAGTTTTGTACTAAAACGGCGAATTGTGCTTGCTAGATTTTCGGAAAAATGACTTTTTAAGTGAAATTGGGGTTTTTGTGAGTTTTAACCTATTTTATATTAAAATTAGTGTTCGTGAATGTGCAAATGAGTGTATTTGGGTTTTTCTCGATGGTTTGGCGTTTGTACGCCGACGTCGAGGGTTTGTGGGTTGATTTGTGAAAGCAACCATAGGTTTTGACCTATGTGGGATTCATGTATCGTTTTAGTCATGAGTCGGATTTTAATACGACACAGTACGTTATGATATGTAGGTACCCCATGTGGACTTCGAGACGACAAGCAAGCGCGTGGCGACGTCGGCACTGGCAAGCGAGGACCAGGTGAGTAGATTTATATCTACGGGGAGAAGTCGAGTGGATGGCGTATAGCACCCCCGCAGTCCGTAGTGTAGCTTATATATATGTTTATATAGGTGTTTTATGATACGAGAATGTTTATTCATGTTATGATTATGTGTTCATGGATTGGCTTTGGGTTAGTTGCGAAACCCTAGAGTAGTTGTTATACCCACATACGCACACACAGACTTGCATACTTTACTTTCTTGTGCGCAGATTGGGATGTGTATACATGTATATATGCGTGGGTATGGGACTATGCATATGTACATTCATATACGCATGCATGGATAATGATGATAGTACTTGGGATTTATGATGAGTCGATGAGATTTGATTTGAGGCCGTGAGATCGGTGATATAGCAGGGTTCGTATTTGAGATACGACATAACGTTGTAGCGGGTCCTTGACGTAGTGTTTCACACACGTGCATGCATACTTGGACGGTATCAGTATTGTACTAGACGTAGATCAGTACCCTGATCATGATATTTGATAAAGAGGATACCGGTTGAATAGTATGATGAATGTGATATTAACCCGTACCCAGATTTGGGGATGCCGTAAGACGGATTTACGTACGAGCTATATTTTGATGATTGATCCGCACTCTTGACTTGGGATGTCTGATTATAGATATGGTATCGGATATGATATTATTGAGGCGGGATCACCGATTAATATATATATACAGGTATGTATATGTATCGACTCAGATGTTAGGCGGTTTCCTTACCTGTAGTCCAGCTTGTTAGCTTAGCCCTTTAGTTTAGTTTACTTGTTAGATTAGATTCGATTCTTACCTATTTCAAAAACTAACGAATCGTAGGTATTTTAAAAGACAGCCCAAAGGATCCTACGGATATTTCAAAAGACGTATCTTTTCATAAAAACACCGTAGCCCCTATTTTCAAAACCCCATGATTCGTGTTATTTCAAAAGGCACCATTTGTAGGACTTATATTAGATTAATGCAGATTAGTTATAGTTGCGTCTAGTATTCAGCTCCCGCTCATTATTGTGGTTCGTTTCGCATCGCATGCTTATATTATGTTTCATACTCCTATTATTAATATCATGCTGTTAGGACACCAGCACCATTACCGATGATGCGTATGTACCACGTACACTTACTTGCCGGCTCACACACATCTTCATCGGTAATTGCCATGTCACGAACACTTTAGAAAATACTATTTCATTTGACATAGGTTGTTAGCTAATAATTTAGACATGATATTAGTGTACTTTCCTTATATGCTAGTTAGACATTGTAGTTATTGCCTACTACTTCATGCATGTTATTATTCACTGTTGTATCGCATTCATGGATTCTCATGCCTATATTCACTGTTTACATGCTATTGATGACTTGGATTCGGATTTCATAAGATTTCTTGGATTTGGAGGAAAACCGCAAAAACATAAATAAACCTTTTCTCTCTTTTAAAATAAAAAGTGCGGTTTTCCCATGATGTATGAGTCGTCCACCATGATGGATTTCGAGACCCGATTCGAGGAGTGGAGGAACCGTTTCGGGTACATGGTGGGCCTGGTGCGGTATCCCGGAGCAAGAGGATCGTGTTGTTGACGTTGAGCCTGGCAGGGGAGCACTACCGACCGGTGATATTACCCGACGCATCGGATATCCGGAGGATACCGTCGTGGTCTTGAGATAGATGGTAGGGGCCGGTCTGGATTGACGGCGCCCTAGATATTGTGATTGAGATATTGAGATTTTAAGATATTGAGGTACAGAGATTGTGATACAAAGATATCGAGATATTTGGACACTTATTCTGTGTCGATGCTGGGCACTATTTTATGCTGATTTCATTTATGGTACCTCACTTTTAAAATACAGAAATCTCACTAATTTATGAAAGCATTTTTCGTCAGTACATGCATTCTGTTCCATGCATTCATACATCATCCATATGATACATTACTACCTGAGGCACTGGCACGGGCACATGGAATTACACTTGGATTAGATATTTACCCTAGTCATTGTTATAGACTGCTGGTTTTATTTGAGGATTATATATATTGATCGTATGACCTAGGATTGCGTCATACATGCGATTTCTATTCGTAGATGTTTTTCTATTCACGAGTTGGCAACCCACCCCCGTTGTGCCCCAGTTTCTTGCAGGTTTCGCCGTACAGGTTTCTTTACGGCTTTACGGGTACAGTTTCGTTCGGGTGACTTGCTAGTAGGTGGGTTTATTTGTATCGTACCCATCATTATACATTGTATATTATTATTCGGTTGTATCTAGAAGTTCCATCAACCAAACATGTATTTACTTTGAGATAGAGACCAATGATGTTATTCTTTCGACCTTAGAGTCGCGCTTTATTTTTCTGTGGTTTTCTTGTGGTTTTGAGTTTCCTTTTGAGTTTTGATCCTCGCCGTTGGCGTTGTATATTATATTGCTTATGTGGTTGTGGCCGTCGATTGATGAAGAGCTAGCTCCCGCTTGGGGATGCCTTTTTTTTTGATTTCGTATACTATTCATGTTGTATCCCGTTTGGGGGCCAGTATTTACAAAGGAGACTCTGCCGAAATTTTCAGGAAATTTTTGATGTTTTTAAAAACCGCATAATTCGGCTTATGCTATTGAAACTACTTGCTTTAAGTTTGTTTTTCCTGCACTCTACATCTTTTCTTGGTTTGGATTTCTGGGTTTTCGGTTTACTTAGATTACGTACGCCTCGAGACGTTCGTAGTTTAAGTGCCGGTCATGTTCTGTACTTTCGGGTCGTGACAAAGTTGGTATCAGAGCGTTAGATTTTACCTTCGGAGCGTAGGATGACCCTTGGTTGATGGAATAGGTGACTAAAGTAGAGTGACGTACCGTAGGTATATTCCGCGGCATATTTACGATACGCTACTCCACTTAAGAAGCCTTAGGATGTACATTTCTTTGCTCAGTATTATATTCATTCCGATCTAGCCTCATCAGTACCAGTTATGGTTTTGCTGCTACGATTACGGGCAGGGAGAGCTACGGCTAGAGTTGCGGTCAGCATGAGCTCGTCAAGAACGAAGACTGACCAGGGCATGATTCCGGCAACACACGATTGCAGAGATGTGTCTTTTCATTATGTCTTCGCGCCACGAGCGTTGGGTGGATTGCTGTATGAGATTACTCGGACGTGCCGATTTGCACTAGAGGATTGAGCTACCGGTAGAGGCCAGCCAGATTTTGATGACTATTGAAGTATTGCCTACTCCTGATGATTGAGGCACTGTTCAGCGTGCAGACGAGTGAGCCAGTTGCTGCTGCGAGCGACGAGATATCGCCCCATATGTTGGAGCTATTGCAGTACAGGTTGTACTAAGAGATGATAGAAGGTCGCTAGTCACCCGAGGATGAATGACTAGGACATGTGGTTCGTTCGCCTACCCCGATGCGAGGTCATCAGATAGATTGATTCCAGCTAGAGACGACTTCACGCAGAGACGTTGAGAGTCGACAGAGACGATCGAATGTTAGAAACCTATTATTCCAAGTTTAAAGTAGTCGGAAAGACATGCAGGCAATTCTATGGACCCTCTAGAAGAATGAAACCCTAACTCGACATAATGACCGTGTGAAAGCCTTTGAACCTTCGGGTTTGCGGCAGTTCCACGGCGCCATTAGTGAGGCTTGGGTTTGCCCTTCTACGGCTGGACCACCGATGCTGTGGTATGTACTCGATACTATTAAACTGTGCCCAAGATGTTGAGCCCTTGGGGGATTATGAGGTTTTGATAATCGATTGGATGGTTCGACTTAATTCGGATGCTAGGTGGTGAGATGCATTTCTTGGGAGACTCCCGATACGAGGATAGCCGTTGGAGCTCAGTCCATGCAGCCATGACGAGACGAGTCCGAAGCGGTTGACATTAGAGAAAAATGGAGTAAGAGGTTCGTACAAGATCTGGATATGATGACATTCCCCTCCGCCGACATCAGAGATGCGATGCGCATGCCGAGGCAGAGTACTGGATATACCTTCCAGAAGGAGTCGCGATGGGTATGCAGCCATTCCAGAGCAAGATGCAGATATAGGAAAGGACGATGACTTCCGGACAGTTGGCAGAGACGAGACATGGAAGAGACCGTGAGCAGGATTCCTTCCAGGACACTGCTGCAATGATACTTGCACCCAGGATCAGATGTGTCACGTACATTCAGAGAGCCAGAGGCCGATGCCAGTGATATGCTGTCTTACGAGTGGTCGCGATGATTGACCGAGAGATGACCAGAGAAGTGCCAGAACGGGATCATCTCCGTTGGCACACCTGAAAGGGCCGATGAGCCGATGGACCGAGAGATTGGTAATTCATAGTGAAGACCTTGACCCAGGAGTGGTCATTGTTACGCACACCAACAGGCCAGAGTTCATGATCATCGACGAGACGTCCCACTAGTGACCGCGACAATTGGCCCGAGATTTTTAGAGGATGCGCTTGAGCGGTACTATTCCACCATTATTGATTTCGATGTTTTGGGTGATTTATTCGCCTGATTTGATTTTGATGATTGAGGATTTACGATTTTTACACAGTGTTGCACTTGATATCGTTTTCGTGCTTGGGTTTCATATGTTTGTGATTTTACGGTTTTAGACATTTGAGTTGATTTTGTGCGTTTGCACGCACACGATTTGGTTCCTGCACTCTGTATAGTTTATATATGCTTGCAGTGCAGTGATACGCCTTTTGTGCACTTAGATGCACTGGACTTCGATTTCGATTGTGATACTCGATATTTGTTTTGTGCACCTTGTGCACCTGATTTGATTTTGCGCATGTTCGGCGCTTGATATTAGATTTCAAGATTTCGTGCATGATGGATGCCCCTGGTTTTGGGTTTGAGCGCATGTTGAGCGCATGTCTTGAGATGCGATTTTGGTGCACACCAGATGCACTAAATCGAGATTTTTTTCGTGCATGTCAGATGCACCTGATTTTGCTGTCAGGCACACACGTTGCCTACGACAGATGCTTTGTGCACACCCGATATACTTAAATCTTGTTTCTGTGCACTTATATGGCACGTATATGGATTTTGATTGTCGTGCGCACCAGACGCAAGTAGTATTCATACGCGTATTTTGGGATTGATTTCTTATAGAGCGGTACGTTTTTTTTGTGATAATTGCGATGTGTTTTCGTACTAAGCAGGACTAGTCAGAGGACAGTACCTGAATGTATTTTGCATGCATTGATAGCTATTGAAGGGAATTCCAAAAAGCGAGCTATAGTCTCAGTATTAATCTACGTGTCTGATATGACGCGAAACGTTTAAAACAAGGAAAACCCTTCTAAATTGTTTCCCAAAACGGCGGAACGTACATTTCAAACAAAGGTATATATGTATATAGTTATTTTCTTATGATAGACGTCCGCCACTGTGCAGTATTATGTGCATTGCACAGCAACTTAAAGGATTTGGCATGCATTTCCTCCTGATATTTACATGTATAGTTCCGATTTATAGCATATCGGTCTTGCTTGAGATTTGGCATTCGTGTCTTCACCTTGACTCCGATGATTGCGGGATGCTTGACGGAGTTTTGATTTCGAGTTATCTACTCATACTCATGCGCATGCATTGCGCTATGATGCGTTTATGTATTTATGATTTCGGAGCCCCGGCGATTTGATGGTTTTGGCTGAAATATTTTAGTATTTGGGTGGAGTTTTAATTTAAATTCGGGGACCGAATTTCTTTAAGGGGGAAGATTGTAACGTTTTGAAAATCGTTTCGGTGAAAGTTCGAAAAAACGGTAAAATAAGGGGGTTTTCTGTAAAAAGTCAAAATGCAAATATCTTTATTATAAAATTAAATATACATATTCTAGCTATGTAATTGCTAGTATTTGGTGTTTATTGAGCCACTGGTGAAATTTCAAATTTTCTGAAAATTTTTCCGAAATTAATTATTTTAATATTATTTTAAGCCTTCACTAATACATTTAATTAGGGAAAATTACAAATTGGAATGAGTTGAAACAAATTTTGAGCATCATAAAACATTAAATAAAACTTTATCATGTGGTTTTTGAAACGAAATCGTTTGCCAAAATGGTTTAGAAAATATCGAAGAAAAACGCTTTTTTCGGTGAAATTAGTGTTAATAGGAATTGGGGTTTAGCATTTATCTTTTTCCTAACCCACACACCCACACCTCACCCTCTCCCCATGTGGCCGGCCCCACCATGACAGCCCTCCCCCTCTCCCTCTCTCCAATCACTTCTTTTTTCAAAAGAAAAGAAAAAGAAAAGAGTAGAAAATGATAGAATTAGAGTGGACTTTGACTAGAGTGGACTTTCCCCACCTCACTCTCTCTCCTCCCTCACCCAATCCCCACCAATTCTGGCCAAAATCTGAACCCACAACAGCCCCTTCATTCTTCATCTCCTTCTCTTTAAAAAAGTTCATCAAAAATGCTTGAAAAATCCACAAAAAATCAAGCAAAAATCCAAATCAAAATCCACCTCCTACCCATTTTCCCTTGGCTACCATAGCATGGATCTAGGGATTTAGATTTCAATTTGGGAGGCTAAGTGTGCTTGTGGGATCTTCAAATTATTTGGGTATAAATTCTATTCTTTTTGCTTAATGTGTTGTTAATTGCTTAGGTTAGCTTAATTAATTGTTTAATTAGGTTTTTAATTAGTTCTAGGTGCATGATTTAAAATTCAAGAGAGGGGTTTGATTTCAAATTGGTATTTTGTGTTGTGAGATTTAGTTTATGTGATATAATTGACATATTAATGTTATGCTAAATCCAATTTAAGTTGCTAGTTTGCATATTTGTTGATTTAAAAGTGATAATTATATAATTGGTAAACTAGGTTTTTTAAATAATTATATTCTTATGAGATAAAATTCAAATTTAGGTTTCATGTCATTATAAAGATTATATTGAGTGGTTTAATGCTTTTAGTTCATGAAAATCCAAGCTAAATTGTAGTTTGTGCATTTTTGCTATAAAATTGTTAAAATTTAGGTATTTTGTAAACTAGAATTTTAACGTTTATGGAAATTAATGAGATTAAATTATGGGAATTGTTTTTATGACTTAATTAAGATATTTAGTGAATATTGTGGCCGCTAGATTCGTTTATACATCGAGTTTTGTACTAAAACGGCGAATTGTGCTTGCTAGATTTTCGGAAAAATGACTTTTTAAGTGAAATTGGGGTTTTTGTGAGTTTTAACCTATTTTATATTAAAATTAGTGTTCGTGAATGTGCAAATGAGTGTATTTGGGTTTTTCTCGATGGTTTGGCGTTTGTACGCCGACGTCGAGGGTTTTTGGGTTGATTTGTGAAAGCAACCATAGGTTTTGACCTATGTGGGATTCATGTATCGTTTTAGTCATGAGTCGGATTTTAATACGACACAGTACGTTATGATATGTAGGTACCCCATGTGGACTTCAAGACGACAAGCAAGCGCGTGGCGACGTCGGCACCGGCGAGCGAGGACCAGGTGACTAGATTTATATCTACGGGGAGAAGTCGAGTGGATGGCGTATAGCACCCCCGCAGTCCATAGTGTAGCTTATATATATGTTTATATAGGTGTTTTATGATACGAGAATGTTTATTCATGTTATGATTATGTGTTCATGGATTGGCTTTGGGTTAGTTGCGAAACCCTAGAGTAGTTGTTATACCCACATACGCACACACAGACTTGCATACTTTACTTTCTTGTGCGCAGATTGGGATGTGTATACATGTATATATGCGTGGGTATGGGACTATGCATATGTACATTCATATACGCATGCATGGATAATGATGATAGTACTTGGGATTTATGATGAGTCGATGAGATTTGATTTGAGGCCGTGAGATCGGTGATATAGCAGGGTTCGTATTTGAGATACGACATAACGTTGTAGCGGGTCCTTGACGTAGTGTTTCACACACGTGCATGCATACTTAGTCGGTATCAGTATTTTACTAGACGTAGATCAGTACCCCGATCATGATATTTGATAAAGAGGATACCAGTTGAATAGTATGATGAATGTGATATTAACCCGTACCCAGATTTGGGGATGCCGTAAGACGGATTTACGTACGAGCTATATTTTGATGATTGATCCGCACTCTTGACTTGGCATGTTTGATTATAGATATGGTATCGGATATGATATTATTGAGGCGGGATCACCGACTAATATATATATACAGGTATGTATATGTATCGACTCAGATGTTAGGCGGTTTCCTTACCTGTAGTCCAGCTTGTTAGCTTAGCCCTTTAGTTTAGTTTAGTTGTTAGATTAGATTCGATTCTTACCTATTTCAAAAACTAACGAATTGTGGGTATTTTAAATGACAGCCCGAAGGATCCTACGGATATTTCAAAAGACGTATCTTTTCATAAAAACACCGTAGCCCCTATTTTCAAAACCCCATGATTCGTGTTATTTCAAAAGGCACCATTTGTAGGACTTATATTAGATTAATGTAGATTAGTTATAGTTGCGTCTAGTATTCAGCTCCCGCTCATTATTGTGGTTCGCTTCACATCGCATGCTTATATTATGTTTCATACTCCTATTATTAATATCATGCTGTTAGGACACCAGCACCATTACCGATGACGCGTATGTACCACGTACACTTACTTGCCGGCTCACACACATCTTCATCGGTAATTGCAATGTTACGAACACTTTAGAAAATACCATTTCATTTGACATAGGTTGTTAGCTAATAGTTTAGACATGATATTAGTGTACTTGCCTTATATGCTAGTTAGACATTGTAGTTATTGCCTACTACTTCATGCATGTTATTATTCACTGTTGTGTCGCATTCATGGATTCTCATGCCTATATTCACTGTTTACATGCTATTGATGACTTGGATTCGGATTTCATGAGATTTCTTGGATTTGGAGGAAAACCGCAAAAACATAAATAAACCTTTTCTCTCTTTTAAAATAAAAGGTGCGGTTTTCCTATGATGTATGAGTCGTCCACCATGAGTTTGCTGATGGATTTCGAGACCCGGTTCGAGGAGTGGAGGAACCGTTTCGGGTACATGGTGGGCCCGGTGCGGTACCCCGGGGCAAGAGGATCGTGTTGTTGACGTTGAGCCTGGCAGGGGAGCACTACCGACCGGTGATATTACCCGACGCGTCGGATATCCGGAGGATACCGTCGTGGTCTTGAGATAGATGGTAGGGGCCGATCTGGATTGACGGCGCCCTAGATATTGTGATTGAGATATTGAGATTTTGAGATATTGAGGTACAGAGATTGTGATACAGAGATATCTAGATATTTGGACACTTATTTTGTGTCGATGCTGGGCACTATTTTATGCTGATTTCATTTATGGTACCTCACTTTTAAAATACAGAAATCTCACTGATTTATGAAAGCAGTTTTCGTCAGTACATGCATTCTGTTCCATGCATTCATACATCATCCATATGATACATTGCTACCTGAGGCACTGGCACGGGCACATGGAATTACACTTGGATTAGATATTTACCCTAGTCATTGTTATAGACTGCTGGTTTTATTTGAGGATTATATATATTGATCGTATGACCTAGGATTGCGTCATACATGCGATTTCTATTCGTAGATGTTTTTCTATTCACGAGTTGGCAACTCACCCCCGTTGTGCCCCAGTTTCTTGCAGGTTTCGCCGTACAGGTTTCTTTACGGCTTTGCGGGTACAGTTTCGTTCGGGTGACTTGCTAGTAGGTGGGTTTATTTGTATCGTACCCATCATTATACATTGTATATTATTATTCAGTTGTATCTAGAAGTTCCATCAACCAAACATGTATTTACTTTGAGATAGAGACCAGTGATGTTATTCCTTCGACCTTAGAGTCGCGCGTTATTTTTCTGTGGTTTTCTTGTGGTTTTGAGTTTCCTTTTGAGTTTTGATCCTCGCCGTTGGCGTTGTATATTATATTGCTTGTGTGGTTGTGACCGTCAATTGACGAAGAGCTAGCTCCCGCTTGGGGATGCCTTTTTTTTATTATTTCGTATACTATTCATGTTGTATCCCGTTTGGGGGCCAGTATTTACAAAGGAGACTCTGCTGAAATTTTCAGGAAATTTTTGATGTTTTTAAAAACCGCATAATTCGGCTTATGCTATTGAAACTACTTGCTTTAAGTTGGTTTTTCCTGCACTCTACATCTTTTCTTGGTTTGGATTTATGGGTTTTCGGTTTACTTAGATTACGTACGCCTCGAGACGTTCGTAGTTTAAGTGTCGGTCGTGTTCTGTACTTTCGGGTCGTGACACCCTAGAGGCCATTACTGTATCATACTAGTTTGTATATTATTTAATGGAAGCTTGGGATATTCACCATTGTATACACAATCTTGCTCAAAATAGTAGTATGCTACTTGGTTTGTTTCTACTTCAATGTGTGTACTGTAAGTCTACGGTAGCGCCCCGGCCGTCTACAGACACCAAATGCGGAACAAAAACTTTTTAACTGGCGCTATCGTATACTTTCACCCGGATCTGCCATTATTGCTAAACTAACAAACTGTAAAGAGAGTAGAAAGGTTATACCGAACGATCCGAGTCCTTCGTTCTTTAACCATCATCCCACACTCCGTTGCGGCTACTCCGATCTCGTCGATCTCCTGATCTGCTCGTCCAGGTGGCACCACGTCAACGATTCTTTAAACGGGCTCCCGCCTCTGACTCGAGGCAACTCGGTCGTCAAGTTTGCTAAAAGAGACGACCAAGAATGATGTAGAGAATGAGTAGAAGACTTTGTCTCACTTCGTCCAAAGCCGTGGACGATCGGTTAATGAAGTTGCCACTCGAATCGAGTGATGGAATGAAATGATCTATGAAATTTCCATACACCCCAAAACTATCATATCTTTTAAACAAATGAATCAATCAAGTGAGAGAGAGAGAGGAGGGGGCCGGCCATCTTATAGGAAGGTGGAGGGGTGAGTGTAGGAGAGAGGAGAGTGACTACAAGGATAAATATCAAGTGTGAACACAAGAAAATATCTAGTGTGAACACAAAGTGTGAACACAATGAATGCACCATAAATGAACAAGTGAGTCACAAGCCTTGTCACCACCTTCTAGATGCTTCTAGAATCTTCCACACTCATCCAAGAAAAGATAAATCCGTCTTTAACCGAATGTTAAAAGTCGGCTGATAGAAAACTGGAAACTGGCAACTTCTAAAAGTGATCCCGAAACGAATTTCAGGATAACCCCGTAACTGTATAAATATACCCGCATTTGTATTACGACCGAATACAAATGCAACTGAGACAAAAATATTATATCTACTCAATATAATACTCGGATCCGGCTTAAACCAAAGCCCACCAGTATTATCTGCCCGAAAAATGACACGTGCGTAAACGCACGTGCATTTTTCGAACCCTGCCATAAAACCATACGGCCTCTACAACGTTTCGCCCGAACTTGGGAAACTGTCTGTGGGGGACTCTAATGACTCGTCAGTACCCTGGCAGTGGGTTTAACCACAAACCGTCAGCGGCACTAGCTATGCGTAACGGCTGCCCATGGACTGACCTCAAGGGAGGCCGATGAGTGAACTCATCCGGAAACCTTACTGAGCCGAACAGTGACAATATATATACAGTCCGGTCCGTTCGTCTATGAGTATCGCATATCTGCCTAGGGGGCTAGTAACGTCAGACCCCCAATAGCAGTATAAGTCGTGTCGGAGTGTAGCCCAATAACACCCTGAGACTCTCCTAGACCTCAACACGGAGCTTAAGAAGTGAAGGACCGGATCTACAAAGGTTGTAATCCCTCTCACTTAGTGTTAAAATGTTTAACATGCTTGTTTTCGCCTAATCTCTAGTTTAAAGATCCGGCTTTGGGTTGTTCGGCACGGCTAAATTTTAAATCGGGCATGGTTGATGCCTCATAGACCCTTGTGCATGTGCCTAGCAACCCTACAGAGTATAAATTAAAAATTCCCAGAACAATTAAAAAGGACCTAAGAATAATTACCTGAAGTACCAGGGACCAAGTCAAAATTTTGCTTGGTTTGGCCGCGGTGGCGGTTCCGTGGTCACGTGAGCGCATTAATGGGCCGTAATTCACAGTAATTCTTAGATTTTCCTGCTTAATATTTTGAGTATTTTTAATCCAGAAAAAAATCACATTTTAAAAAAATATCCAGAGAAGGGTATATATCGGGGTTTCCGGGTTCGATCAGACTTTAAACTTCGCTTAAACTTCGCCTAAAACTCTAGCTTGGCTCTGATACCACTGTAGGGTTGCTAGGCACGCACAAAAGGGTCTACGAGGTATCAACCATGCCCGATTTAAAATTTAGCCGTGCCGAACAACCCAAAGCCGGATCTTTAAACTAGAGATTAGGCGAAAATAAGCATGTTTAACACTTTAACACTAAGTGAGAGGGATTACAACCTTTGTAGATCCGGTCCTTCACTTCTTAAGCTCCGTGTTGATGTCTCTTCGCTGCGATCATCGTGTTCCGGACTCTCGAGAGGCTCCACGAAGAGAATGATGCAAGCTTGTTTCCGACCTTCGATATCATAGATTATCTACCTTGAAGTTTCATTAACACAAGCTCTCACTCACTAAATGAAGTGAACACTCTCATCTAAAGGACAAGGGTAGATGAGGATGATGAAGTAGGATTTTTTCTCTCGTTTGTTTTCTTATTCTCACTCACTTTCATCACAAAAAGCAAAGCAAGAAAGCTTTGCATCAAGAAAAAGAAGAAGAAGAAGAAGAAGAATAGTGATTCCTTTTGTGATGAATAATGAATATTATGATAAGGTTAAAAATGCAACCATGGTAAAACTAACCCTTGTAGAGATTTGACTAAGGTTAAAGGTTGGGTTGGGTTAAGGAAATATCTTGCAAAAATATCATAACAAATATCTTTGCAAGAAACAAAAAAACAAAGCTTCTAGAAACTTCTAGAAAAGCTTAACCCTAATCAAACCCTAATCATATCCGTAGAACATCCACTTATGTTCTAAAACTGCTTCCTTATGTTTCTCCAGGATTGGATTAATACAAACTTATTGTATCGAGTGCAAAAACAACATTTGGTGTGGTACTTGACATCTCATGATTGACTCAATTGCCTAAGCAAGTGATCTGCCAATCATGCACAGCCCTCTCCCCTTTAGTCTATACGACACCTTTAGAGAGGGTGACTCCATCACCTGCAGGTACACCATCATGCCAGGAGTCATCTATTCTAAAAACCATTAGAATACTGTCAAAGTACCCACATTGGGAAACTACCCAAATCTAGATCTAAAACCATAGATCTAGAAACCAGAATGTCAAGTATTATATCCATATCCTGTCTGGAGAAACAACTGTGTGACGACCATAGTACAACCGATCGTAGTATAGGAATTTTACTTCCTACTCTGTGTATGTCATCCAGATACCATGAGATCACACCCTACTACCTTCTTAACAGATCCATCCCCTATTCTGATGAAGTCAAACCCATGACTGTCACATCAAAATTAGATGATCAATCTCCGCTATAACTGCTCTAGTCTATAAATAGACATAAGCTACTTGCCCACTATACTTCCGCTGCTCCCACTGACTATGACAACCCTCTGGTAGAATAATATACATGTGCACTTCTAAAGCTAGTTTAGAACGACGCTATACTTATCCTCCTGCCTGGTCTCATAGTCTGGAACAACAGTAGTGTCAAGTCTGGGTAAACAAGAACCTCCCTGTCACCGTCCTTGAGGCTACCGAAGTACCTCTCGGGTGTCTGAGGTTACCCACCATATCTGCGGAGTGGCTAATGGAATGTCAAACCTGATTGAATATATAATTTCTATTAAATTTTCCGTAATCGTTCGCGGTTCTAGAATCACTTCCAGTTCTACCATACTCCCACTACTGTTTTCTGAAAAAAGCCATTTTACTAAAACTGTGACGAGTCAAGAACAATATCACTAATGATCTTCCAAATGGTAGAATATCAACCCTCGTCATAGCCAGGGTCAACCCACAAACAGCCATTACAGAAACGTGCCCTGAGTTATCCAGTGTCAGGTTTTAAACATAAGCTGGACAACTCCCCGTACCTTAACATCTTTTAAGGTATGAACTATTCTATATCCAATATAGAAACTTTGGCACTTATTTAATTGGAACCATATTCAATCATGCAGCTGTCTCCAGTGCATATCAACTTAATGGAGAGAGGCTAATCAGCATTACTCAACTTTAAGAATCCATCCAATTATGAGTAACCTGAAAGAGAAACACGTTTCTCAAAACCATTACTATCATCTGAATACCAATCACAAGAATCTAAATCTTCGATCTCTTTGAAGAATCCCGATACTTGTGACACCTCCTGGTTCTCTACTTTATTCTTATACCCATAACTTCTCAAAACTTAGACCTTGTATTTTTACGAAACACTTGTCTAAAAACTAGAGAAGTCATAAGTAAACAGAACATAGTACGAAGACCTACCCCTTTGTCCTGATGGACACTGGACAACTTACAATACTCTGTATAAGTCCACTGAGTTGAATAACTCAAAACCTGTGCATCGTAGGTGGAAAACTGTACCCTGGCGATTTTCTCAAATATCACTAATTACAACGAATTCCGATATAATGAGGATAATCACCTAATTCCCAATAACGTACTCCTACTCATCATCTGTAAAACCATACAGATACGAGAATGAAACCTGGTAAATACATACCCTTGGAGTAAGTATCTAATCGGGAAAACAGTTTTTCTTTAACAATGCACTGAAACATGAAAATGTTTCGTAGGGGTATTCTGGTATTCATAGCAATGCCTCTTCCATAATCCAATTCATGACTTCAACCGTATATTTTATTGCCATCTCTCCAAATCCCTTTATTTGTCTTTAGTCGTTACCTTCTGTACACCATCTTTAGGCTAAATGGTTTTCTTCCTTCCCTACCATTCGACACCAGCCTATGGTTTGGAAGAAAACTATCCAGTAAGCATAATAGGTGTACCCTCCTAAACCAAGGAGTACTCACATCTTGAGAGAAGGTGATGATAAAAGACAACTGAATAATACCTTATTCTTTCAAAGGTGAAATAGGAGTGGCGATGAAGTACGCGGTTTTGGTCGTGAATGATAACAGTCGCAATTTACTTTGCCTTCTTTCTAATCCCTTTATTTTGTCTTTACATATTACCTTCTGCACACCCTATTTAGGCTAATTGGTTTTCTTCATTCCCTACCTTTCGGCACCTGCCTATGGTTTGGAATAAGACTATCCAATAAGTGTAATAGGTGTTCTCTCCTAAACCAAGGAGCCCTCGCAACCTGAGAGAAGGTGATAATAAAAGACGACTGAATAAACCAATTCTATTTCTCCTGAACCTTGATCCATCCTCGAAGAAGTCCCTTCGAGTTCGTATATAACCATACGATGGATCTATCCAATGGAAGTGGATGTCCGTAGTAATACCGGGTGTTCTGAGAAATGCAAAGGGTAAAAGGAGTGACAATGACTTATGCAACTCGGA
Source organism: Agapanthus africanus (assembly GCA_030015575.1). NCBI lineage: Eukaryota > Viridiplantae > Streptophyta > Magnoliopsida > Asparagales > Amaryllidaceae > Agapanthus > Agapanthus africanus. The sequence goes on along the minus strand of JASDDO010000018.1, from coordinate 241,241,031 downwards.
CAATCCAAAAGCCAGTATTTTAAGAAGGTTCGGTCAACCTGGTCACTAAGTCATAGTCTAGGGTCGGTCAAAGGTCGCTGCCAAAGAGAGAGAGAAAAGAAACACTCTGCGTGCACTCTAACCTAGATCAGAATGGTTATCACTTTATCTAATCCGGAAACCTCCCACTGTCCTGCCAAATTCTCCTCCAAACCTAAAAGAAGAATCAATCGGGATCACCCGAAAGAGTAAACCAACTCATCAGTGGGAATCGGGATCCAACTCGCATCGCATGATAACGTGATGGAATGCATCCACGTTACTCATACTCCAGAAGGTATGCGCATACTTGGCAAGTTTCAGTTTCTTTAGAAACACCCGATATGATTTTTGCCCCATGCTCTTATGACCTTGGCGTTAGGTCAAAATGTCAAAAGTCACATGCCAAGTTCAACCCATTATTATCTTGTTAATTTGAACCCACCCGCACATGCCCTTGGCGTTAGGTCAAAATGGCAGAACGGCTGTCCCAAACCAACTCATCTATCTATGCAACAATTGAATACCCAGCAGCTACCAAACACTATGCCTTGGCATTAGGTCAAAATACATAGCTTGAATACTACTGAATACCCAAAAGAAATGACGGAGGGCTACGGCTGGTTTTTGGCGAAAAACCTTTAACGTAGTGAACTTGATATCGCTGAAGGAACCTGATAGCTTTTTAAAATATAGTGGCGAAAACCTTTTGCTAAAGAGGTCACTCCCGGTGAAGGGATCTCGGCTCTTTCCTCGTGGAATGAGGTGCAGGATATTCCACTGAATACCGCGGTGCAAAGCAACTTGTAATCGACTATAGTGAAGTTATTACCCTGACGCAAACTTCTGCCCAAGGGGTCTGTCCCGGTGAAGGGATATCGGCCCTTGCCCCGTCGAATGAGGTGCAGGAAATTCCACTGAATACCTCTATGCAAAACAAAAGGAAACGTCTTTGCAATAACACTTTTTAAATTTGTTCCAACAACTGCCAAATAGGTTTGCTTTCCTTTGCATTGATCAGAATCAACGCAGTCCCATCAATCAATCACACCAGAAAAGAGCGAAAATAAAATGTACGTATATGCCATCCGCATTCGTCACTGGGTCCCGTCATCACACGTTAGGTTACTTAACTAACGACAGAGCGGGGACTGAACTAGAGCGGGTGTAAAACATATACAACATCTAATAGTATATAAACCAATATACAATAATCGCTCCAGGCGTGATAATATGCAACATTACAGAAAAGTAATAAGCATCACAGAACAATACAGATAATCTGGGATCCCCGGGTTTCAAAGAGCCGCTGCTGAAACCCGACGTTCCCCTGGTCGTGTGGATAGCCTGTGCAATGAAACCTAGACCCCTACGGGTGCGGCAAGTTACCCGCCAAAACCTGAAGCGAGGTAGTCCCCACAGCAAAGTGAATGGAACACCCGACACTTCACGGAATCCGGTAAATTGAGCACCCTTCCTTGGGTCAACCTGAACCCCTTACGAGTGCGGCGAATAGTCTGCCAATTCTAGAGTGAGGCCCCTCTGCCTCTCAAAGCCATGAGATGCGGACCCGTTGCCCTCCCGAACCCGGCTATCCGTGCACTCCGTCGCGGGATAAACCTAGTACAGAAATAAATAATAGTACAACAGGTACATCGACCGCAACCTGGTCGTGCCCCAAAAGAATATTATACAACAGGCAGTGATGGCAGTCCACATGTTGGACGCTCGCCCCGCAATATCAAATGTACAAATAAATTCAAACTGCACTATCATTGCATACTGCTATCCACCACGACAAATCCGCAATATCACAACACAACACAGAACATCAACGCGAATGTCACGTTCGCAAACCCGTCTAAAAGAACTATAGCAATCAGACGCGGTTTACCGATCAAATGACATTCCCGGTCGGAGATATAATGTAAGCACTGTAAACTAACATGTTTAAATTTCGATCGACTAAATATCAGGAAGTGGGCCCCACGAACATCTGTTGAACAGTAAAAAAATCTGGGCCCAAAAGATATATACCAAAAACCCCAAATTCCAACAGAGAAGACACTGTGCAAATTTGGTGCAGTGATTCAATAGAATGGTCGCGGATGCGCGGCCAAACGATGGGTTTGGCCGCGATTCCGCGGCAGTCTTGTCGAATCACTTGCCCAAATTTGGTCGGTGTGCTTAGAAAACCCTGCACAGATTTCTGTGATATGTATAATAATTTTAGGACTTCATTTAAAATCGACAGAAACTGTGAACTTGAATTATGCAATTTTTGATTTTCGGTTCGATCGATATTTTAAACGCGTTAGCACAAGTTAGTATAGCATAATGGTGAGGCTCTGATACCACTGTATGTCTACGGTAGTGCCCCGGCCGTCTAACAGACGCCAAATGAGGAACAAAAACTTTTAAACTGGCGCTATCGTATACTATAACCCGGATCTGCCATTATTGCTAAACTAACAAACTGTAAAGAGTGTAGAAAGGTTATACCGAACGATCCGAGTCCTTCGTTCTTTAACCATCATCCCACACTCCGTTGCGGCTGCTCCGATCTCGTCGATCTCCGATCTTCTCGTCCAGGTGGCACCACGTCAACGATTCTTTAAACGGGTTCCCGCCTCTGACTCGAGGCAACTCGGTCGTCAAGTTTGCTAAAAGAGACGACCAAGAATGATGTAAAGAATGAGTAGAAGACTTTGTCTCACTTCGTCCAAAGCCGTGGACGATCGGTTAATGAAGTTACCACTCGAAATGAAAATGGAAAGAGAAATGAGTTATCAAATTTCCATACACCCAAAACCATAGTCTTTTTGTCAAAAATCAATCTCTTCTTCAAGGGGAAGGGCCGGCCAATATATATGGTGCAAGGGAGGTGAGAGTAGGAGCAAAGAAAGAGGGTGACAATAAACAAGAAGCTTATCATAACATGAGTCATGATACACCAAGTGTGAACACATTAAAGAAACTAATGAGTCACCTAAACAAGTCATCAACTAATAAATGCAAAGATGAGTCACCCGCCACCTCATCATCCTAGTCACCATTTCTAGAACCTTCTAGAAGCATGACTCACCCTCATCCAAGAAAAGATAATCCGTTTTTAACCGAATGATAAAGACGGGCGATAGAAAACTGGAAACTGGCAACTTCCAAAAGTGATCCCGAAACGAATTTCAGGATAACCCCGTAACTGTATAAATATACCCGCATTTGTATTACGACCGAATACAAATGCAACTGAGACAAAGATATTATATCTACTCAATATAATACTCGGATCCGGCTTAAACCAAAGCCGACCAGTATCATCTGCCCGAAATCTGACACGTGTGTAAACGCACGTGCATTTTCCGAACCCTGCCATAAAACCATACGGCCTCTACAACGTTTCGTCCGAACTTGGGAAACTGTCTGTGGGGGACTCTAATGACTCGTCAGTACCCTAGCAGTGGGTTTAACCACAAGCCGTCAGCGGCACTAGCTGTGCGTAACGGCTGCCCATGGACTGAACTCAAGGGATGCCGATGAGCGAACTCATCCGGAAACCCTACTGAGCCTAACAGTGACAATGTATATACAGTCCGGTCCGTTCGCCTATGAGTATCGTATATCTGCCTAGGGGCTAGTAATGTCAGGCCCCCAATAGCAGTATAAGTCGTGTCGGAGTGTAGCCCAATAACACCCTGAGATACTACTGGAGTACCTACCAGTAAATCTCCTGCCATGGCCGTGGGCTTTGTGTAATGGCTCTCCTAGACACAGCACGATCTCACCCCCAATGCCGGGAGAGACGAATCTTCTGCCGATCCGCTCACGTGCCTCCATATGGCTCGGGACTGTACCCAAAAGCTACCTGTTTGCACGACTCCTTTGAGCCGTGGTAGGGTAGAAATCAAAGCACAGTGGGAACTCACACAAGACAAATGACGACCTTAGGTCGATGAACTAACCTGTACAATGTCACCAGGGAACTGCTATCTGACGATATGTATAATACCAACTAGCAGGTTCCCGGCGAGTCCTGTCCGGTGTACTCATAACCCAATGAGCACCTGTATACATCTTAGGTGATCCAACTGACACCAGTGGCTTGTGAGACCGGCCACCACCCCTCGTCGGGGTCTCGACTGTATACACTAGTTTACTCCGGAGTATCGATGCCCTGTCTCGAAACTCCCACGACTAGGGACCACAATTAAGGATATACATATAAACTACCCAACTCTCACGTATATGATCGCCATCATACTGTTGGTAGTAAAGCAAAATCCTAAGGGCCCTATCAAAGTGTAACATGTAATCAGTCACCTGAACATGTACACGACTGATAAAGGCAAACCAGATAGCATACTGTCATCTCGAGTAAGACTGTCCTACCGGTATAGGTCCTCCGCAATCATTGCAATCATGTACCTGCGATCCAATAATTGACTCTGAGGGCACTATCTCCAACAGAACCTTCTTAAAACACTGGCTTTTAGATTATCAAAGTTGCATACCTCATTGCCACTCCTACTTTTACCCTTTTCTCCAGAACACCTCGTATTACTACGAACATCCACTTCCATTGGATAAAACCATCGTATGGTTATATACGAACTCGAAGGAACTTGTTCCAAATTCGAGGATGGTTTCCGGTTCTGGAGAAAACGAATATGACTATTCAGTTGTCCTTTCCTTTTACCTTCTCTCAGATTGCGAGTGCTCCTTGGATTAGGACAGTACACCTATTACGCTAATTGGATAGTCTTCTTCCAAACCATAGGCAGGTGCCAAACGGTAGGGAATGAAGAAAACCAATTAGCCTAACGATGGTGTACAGAAGGTATTAAGTAAAAACAAATAAAAGGATTAGTAAGAGGGCAAAGTAAATTGCGACTGCTATTCACGACAAAACTAAGTATTTCATCGCCACTCCTATATCACCTTTGTATTTCTCCAGAACACTCTGTATCACTATGAAGATCCACAGTTTATTGGATACTCCATCGTATGGTTATATACGAACTCGAAGGGACTTGTTCCAGTTCGGGGATGGATTCTGGTTTAGGAGAAATAGGAATAAGGTTTTATTCAGTTGTCTTTTTATCTTCACCTTCTCTCAGGTTACGAGTACTCCTAGGATTAGGAGAGTACACCCATTATGCTTATTGGATAGTCTTCTTCCAAACCATAGGCTGGTGCCGAACGGTAGGGAGGGAAGAAAACCATTTGGCCTAAAGGGGTGTACAGAAGGTAATGACTAAAGACATATAAAGGGATTTGGAGAGATGGCAAAGAAATATACGGTTACAGTTGTGAATCTGATAATGGAAGAGGCATTACTAAGAATACCCGGATACCCCTTCGAAACATTTATATGTTTCAGTTTCACTGTGTATTGTTAAAAGAAAACTGATTTCCCAATTAGTCCTTACTCCAGGGTATGATTTACCAGGTCTGATTCTCACATCTGTATGGTTTTACAGATGATGAGTGGGAGTAAGTTATTGGGAATTGGGTGATCATCCTCATTATATCGGGATTCGTTGTAATTGGTGATATTTGAGGAGATCGCCTGGGTTGTTTGCCGGACGGCAAATATTTGGTTTTGAATATCCGTTATAATGCACCAATTTCAAATTGATATATCTGTACGTTTATTTTTAAAAAGTGAGATATAACTTTTTGAAATTATGTCTATGACATTTACCTATATCAGTGGATGGTTAGTTAAGGAGCATTAAACAGCGGTGTAATTCTTCTTAACCATAAGTACAGTTTTCAACCTACGACACATAGGGAATGAGTTATTAGACTCAGGGGACTTATACAGAGTATTGTATATTGTCCAGTGTCCATGAGGACAGAGGGGTTGTTACTTGTACTATATTCTGTATACCTGTGACTTCTTTAGTTCTTAGACATGCGTTTCGTAGAAATACAAGATCTAAGTTTTGAGAAGTTATAGGTATAAGAATAAAGTAGAGAACCAGGCGTTGCAAGTATCAGGATTCTTCAAGATGATCGAAGATGTAGATACTTGTGTATAGCATTCAGTTAATAGTAATGATTATGAGAACTTGCTTCTCTTTCAGGTTACTCATATCTGGATGTATTCCTAAGTTAAGTAATGCTGATCGGCCTCTCTCCATTTAGTTGACATGCATTGGAGACAGCTGCATGATTTGAATCTGGTTCCAATTAAATCAGTGACTCTGTTTCTATATTGGATATAGAACGGTTCATATCTTAACGATGTTAAGGTACGGGGAGTTGTCCGGCTTATGCTTAAAACCAGACTCTAGATAACTCAAGGCACGTTTCTGTAATGGCTGTTTGTGGGTTGACCCGGGCTATGACGAGGGTTGACTTTCTACCATCTGGAAGATCAATAGTGATATTGTTCTTGACTCGCCACAGTTTTAGTAAAATGGATTTTTTTCATAAAACAGTAGTGGGAGTATGGTAGAACTGGAAATGATTCTAGAACCGCAAACGATTACTGAAAATTTGATAAGAACCTAAAGATTCAATCAGGATTGACATTCCATTGGCCACTCCGCAGATATGGTGGGTAACCTCAGGCACCCGAGAGGTACTCCGGTAGCCTCAAGGACGGTGACAGGGAGGTTCTTGTTTACCCAGACTTGCCGATGCTGTTGTTCCAGACCGTGAGACCCGGCAGGAGGATGAGTATAGCGTCGTTCTAAACTAGCTTTAGAAGTGTACGTGTATATGACTCTGCCGGAGGGTTGTCGTAGTCAGTGGGAGCAGCGGAAGCATAGTGGACAAGTAGCTTATGTCTATTTATGGACTAAAGTAGATATAGCGGAGATAGATCATCTATTTCTGATGTGACAGTCATAGGTTTGACTTCATCAGAATAGGGGAAGGATCTGTTAAGAAGGTAGTAGGGTGTGATGTCCTGGTATTTGGATGACATACACAGCGCAGGAAGTGATATTCCTATACTACGATCGGTTATATTTTGGTTGTCACACAGTGGTTTCTCCGCATAAAGGATATAGATATAATATCTGACATTCTGGTTACTAGATCTATGGTTTTAGATCTAGATTTGGGCAGTTTTCCAATCTGGGTACTTAGACAGCATTCTACAGGTATTTTAGAATGGACGACTCCTGGCATGGTAGTGTACCTGTAGGTGATGGAGTCACCCTCTCTAAATGTGTCTTATAGACTACAGGAGAGAGGGATGTACATGTTTGGCAGATCACTTGCTTAGGCAACTGAGTTGATCATGAGATGTCAAGTACCACACCAGATGTTGTTATTTGCACGAGATGCAATAAGTTGATATTAATCCAATCCTGGAGAAACGATCGGAAGCAGTTTTAAAACATAAGTGGATGTTCTAGGGAATTGATAACGGCAGCCTCTTTCGGGAGACGGTTATCATTCCAAGCTTCCAAGGTGACCTGATTGACAGAGTGACTGTTAGAGTTGTAGTTTTCCCTCCGACGAGGGGCAGTGTTTTGGACAGGTGATCCAAGCGGACACTGAGGGAGGCATGACGCAGGATACTGATTAAGTTCTGTTGACGATACAGTCGAAGAAGTTTGGATTTGGAGTTCATTTATGAACTAGGTCCCATCAGATATCCAGACATATTCTAAGACAGGTATTGCTCATTTCGGGAGATGGCTTTCTCCGCGAATTTGAGATAAAGAGAGACCCAGAAAGAAACATCAGGGCAGATCCACTCACTAAGGCTATTCCTTGAATGCAATAGTTTCACAAACGTGTTTTGTGAGACCGATTAGTATAGGAGTTGGGTGTTCGGTATCACACGGGCTGTGAGTATGCGACATCGCAATAATTAGCCTTGAGTGCAAGTGGGAGATTGTTGGAAATAGTGCCCTCAGAGTCAATTATTGGATCGCAGGCATGTGATTGCAATGATTGAAGGAGGACCTATACCGGTAGGACAGTCTTACTCGAGAGGTTTGTATACTATCTGGTTTGTCTTTATCATCGTGTATTGCTTTAGGTGACCTTACAGGTCACTAATGCACGTTGGTAAAGCCCATAGGATTCTTGCTTGACTGCCAGCAGTATGATGGCGATCATAAACGTGGGAGCTGGGGTCTATAAGCACATCCTTAAAGTGGTCCCTAGTTATGGGAGTTTCGAGATTGGGCATCGATACTCCGTTAGTAGAATGGTGTATACAGTCGAGACCCCGACGAGGGACGGTGGCCGGTCTCACAAGCCATTGGTGTCAGTTGGATCACCAAAGATGTATACAGGTGCTCATTGGGTTAAGAGTATACCGGATTGGACTCGCCGGGAACATGTTAGTTGGTATTATACCTGACGTCAGATAGCAGTTCCCTGGTGACATGTGTACATCTTAGTTCATCGACCTGAGATCGTCATTTGTCTCGTATGAGTTCCCACTGTGCTTTGATTACTACCCTACCACGGCTCAAAGGAGTCATGCAAACAGGTTTTAGTTGGGTACAGTCCCAAGCCACATGGAGGCAGTGAGCGGATCGGCAGGGGTTTCGTTTCTCCCGGTATTGGGGGTGAGATCGTGCTGTGTCTAGGAGAGCCATTACACGAAGTCCTTGGCCAAGGCAGGAGATTTACTGGTAGGTATTCCAATAGTATCTCAGGGTGTTCTGGGCTACACTCCGACACGACTTGTACCGCTTTTGGGGGTCTGACTTTTACCAACCCCCTAGGCCCGCCATGCGATGCTTATAGACGAACGGACCGGACTGTATGGATATTGTCACTGACAGGCTCAACAGGGTGTCAAGATGAGTTCGCTCATCTACCTCCCTTTTGGTCAATACCTGGTAGCTCGTTACGTACGGCTAGTACCTCTGACGTGCTAGTGGTTAAATCCACAGCCAAAGTATTGACGAGTCTTTAGAGTCCCCCACAGACAGTTTCTCAAGTTTCGGGCGAAACGATGTAGAGGCCGTATGATATATGGCAGGGTCCGATCATATACGTGCAGTGATGCGCGGATCATGATCGGGCGGATCATACTAGTGGGCTTTGGTTTAAGCCGGATCCTAATATTAGATTTGTTGGATTACTTTAGTCTCATCGCATTCGCATTCAGTTAGAATGCGGATGTAGGTATGTATATACAGGTGAGGGGTATCCTTGTGATCCGTCACGAGTTTATTTTAGATGTTGCCGTATCTTTTTTTTGTGGCAAACATTTGGATTAATGTTTTCATAAGGAAATAATGAGCTAGAAATCATCATTTAGAGTATTAATGGTGACACATGCACAAGTGATGACTCATGGTCTCTTTCTTTGTGCATGTGTCACATTTTGTGATGGATTTGGGTCTTGATATGATAAGGGGAGAGAGGGGCTGCCATGATATGGTGTTAGCTCTTGTATTTTTCTAGTAAGCTCTCACTCTCATTATCATACAACAACAAAAGAAAAGAGAGAGGAAACTTATTCTTCTTCCTCTTTCTTCTCTAGCTCACCATTTCCATTAATGGCTTCATCTCTAACCTCCATCCAAATCAATGGATGCAAGAGACAAAATGATCACAAACATTCTCTACAACACCTTGGACACTTCGGCTAGCACACTTCGTGCCCGAGTTGCTTCGGATGAAGCGGGAGCCCGTAAAAAGACTCGAAGATGTGGTGCCCTTTCCGACGAGGAGATCGAAACCGGAGATGCCGCGAGGAGCTTGGGATGGTGGCCAAAGAGCGAAGGACACGGATCGATCGGTATAGCTTTCCAACCCTCTCTCTAGATAGCTAGTTGTAGGCTAATGGTTCGATCCGGGATTTAAGCATACAATAGTGCCGGTTTCTAGTTTAGAAAAAATTTCGTTTCAGCATTTTGGCCTCGGAAAGACGGCCGGGGCGCTACCGTAGACTTACAGAGCCGGCGGAGCTTAAGGAGCTTAAGGATCAGCTGCAGAGTTGTTTGTTGGGGGACTTGTGCGTCCGAGTGTTTCGCTTTGAGGAGCTCTTTTTCTGGTCGTCAGGGAGAAGACGGCAGTTTGAGGTTGTATATTGAATGGTCGTCAATTGAACTGAGTTACGGTGCGGATAGGTATCCTTTACCCCGTATTGACGATTTCTTCGATCAGCTCTAGAGTGCGAGACATTTTTTTTAAGATTGTTTGGGATCAGATCATCATTGTTGCGGGTTCGGAGTGATGACATTCCGAAGACTGCTTTTGTGCGTCCTACGGGCGGTGTGTGTGTTTTGGTGGTGTCGTTGGACTCACCAGTGCCTTAGCAGCAATCCTGGGTATGATGAACCAGATTCTTCAAGTCGTTCCTCGACCAGTTTATTGTTGTGTCATTGATGACATTCTGCTCTATTCCAATGAGTCGTGAGGAACGTGAGCAGCACTTGAAGATTTGTTTTGCAGATACTGGGAGAGCACCAGCTGTTTGCTAAATTCTCGGAGTGTTCCTTCAGGCTTGATTATGTTGACTCCTAGGTCTAGTAGTTACGGGAGACGGTTTTCGTATGGACCCGAGGAGGATCGAGGCCGTATAGCTCTGGCCCATACTTATATCCGGGACAGAGGTCCGCAGATTTTTGGGCTTAGCAGGTTTTTACCGCCGTTTCGTGCAGGATTGCTTGTGTATCGCTGCATCGTTGACTGAACTGACCAAGAAGGAAGTTCTTTTCTATGGACTGAGGCATGTGTGCGGAGTTTTTAGCAGTTGGAGATTCGGTTGACAACTGCACCAGTTCTTTCTTGTTTTCTGGTTCGGGCGACTTTGTTGTTTAGCTGTGATGTTTTGCGAGTGGGGCTCGATTTTTCATTGATGTGGCACTTTAGAGTTATCGCTTTTGCTTCCCGACAGTTGGAGGAAGTACGAGAAGGATAACCCACTCATGATCTGGAGATGGCCGTGGTGGTCGTGCGTTGGAGATTTAGAGACACTACTTGTTCGGAGAGTCTTGTCAGATTTTCACGGACCGCCAGAACTTAATGTACATCTTCCTGCAGCGGGTTTTGATTGTTGAGACAGCGCCGTTGGATGGAACTTATGGAGGATTGTGTTTGTGAGATCCTTTGGTTACCCATGGCGAGGCGGTTGTGGTAGCTGATGCTTGAGTCGTAGGCCCGGGGCTAGCTTGTTCCAGTTGTGCGCAGTTCAGAGACAGTCTTCTGCAGATTTACAGTTTTGTGCGATCGTTGAGTACAGCTAGGTTCACCTCTACTGAGGGGACAACTTGCTCATGTCCGCGCCCGACCACTTTTCCTTAATCGTTTTCTTGAGGCACAGCCCACCGATACTCGTTGTCTGTAATACTTGAGCATGTTCGGCAGGGTAAAGATTCGGAGTCCTTGATTTGTGACTAGGGTGTGCTACGTTTAAGGACGCGTTTGTGTATACCTATTAATGATGGGTAGAGACGCGAAATCCTAGAACAGGCACATCAGTCAGCTTTCTGTGTTTATTCGAGTTCGCCAATTTGTGACGTGACCTGGGAGTTAGTTACGGGTGGACAGGGATGAAGAGTATGTTTCGGATTTCATCTCAAGGTGTCTGTCTTGTTGTTGAGCTTGGGTTGAGCATTGAGACCGGCTGGAGAGTTGCAATCTTTAACCGTTCCGGAAGGGGAATGGGAGCAGATCTCTATGAATTTTCGTTGTGGCGTCTACCCAGGTTTAGTCAGGGTGTGACTCCATTTGGGTGTTTGTTGTTCGGTTATTCTCAGTTTGCTCAGTTGTTCTTTGTTAGGTTTGTGCGTTGCACGGAGTTCCTTTATGTGTTGTATCCAATGGAGGCACCCTGCTCGCTTGCCTTTTTGGACAGAAGCTTCAGGAAGCCTTGGGTACTGGTTGAGCTTTAGCTCTGCTTTTCCATCTGTGGGACGAAGGTCAGTTGAGCCGGCTATGCAGATTCTGGAGGATATGCTTGTGCGTGCATACTAATTGTTGTCGGCAGTTGGGATCGTCACTTGCCATTGTTGGATTCTCTTTCGATAGCAGTTATCAGGAAACACTCCAATTGGCAACCTTTAGGTTTGTTTGGTAGGTCGTGTCGATCGCCATTCTGTTTTTCTGACTCTGCGTGGGTAGGATTTTGGGACCCCGGCTAGTCTAGAGACTTCGGAGATGATCCAGTTGGTTCAGGTCAGGATGAGGACAGCCCAGTGCAGACAGAGGTCTTATGTCGATCATGGTGGTCGCAGACTTGAGTTCGCAGAGGGAGATCATGTATTCTTAAGGATTTTCCGATAAATGACGTGTTGAGTTTTGGGACGCTTATCCCAGGATTGTAGGTCCTTTTGAGATCCTCAAGCGAGTTAGTTCCGTTGCCTTTAGTTGGGCACTTCCGCCCAGATTATCGAGTTTTTCACCCCGTATTCCTTGTGTCGATACTTTGCAAAAACCTTCATGACCTTTCTCACATGATTCTGAAGGGTGTTTTTCGTCACCCCATTAAGATGGGAATACGCGCGCGCTTGTAAGGCGTATTACAGATTCCCCCTGCCTAGGGTAGGCCGGGGTTTATTGATTGTGGGGACCCGTGTAGGGTTCGTAGGCACTCCCAAGAGGTCTCACAAGGCATCAACCATGCCAATTTCAAAAATTACAAGTGCCGAGAAACCCTAATACGGATCGTTAACTAGATATCTAAGCGAAAGATGCAACTAGTAAACTACTTTACTAAGAGAACGGAAATACAACCTTTGTAGATCCGGTTCTCCACCTCCATAGCTCCATGATGAAGTCCTCTCCGCTGTCCAAATCGAACCATGACTCTTGCATCGGCTTCATCGGAGAAAAAGCGGGCTAGGTCATCGACGACGATGCCGAAGATGATCTACGTCGAGGCATCACTAGATCAAACTCCACCTTCACCAAGACATGAAAACTTGTGAAGGAAACACACTCTACTACTTGGCAAGAGGTAGAGGATGAAGAAATAGGAAGTGGGTTCACTTTAGAATTGGATTTCTCACTCATTTTCATCAATCACCATTGATGGAGCAAGGTTTCTTCTTGAAGAAGAAGAAGAAGATGATGGAAAATGTTATGATAAGTATATATCAAAAAGAAATTAAAATGAATACTTATCATAATCAAACCATGGTCAAGTGTAGAGAATAAACTAGGGTTAGGTCAATGGTTAGGGTTAAGCATGAAGACAAAAATGGTAACTTAGTCAAATCTTCATGAAGCTTCAACATGTATCCAAATAAAGCCACCATTTTTCTTTTCTTTTGCCAAAAAGAAAGAAATAAATAAATGAATAAATAGATATGAAAAACAAAACCCTAACCATTTAAATAACCATGGTTTAATCTTTACACAAACTCAAGTAAGCATGTATCATCAAACATGATACAATCAAGTGCACAAAAGTATATCACATATACAACTTGTGAACTTCAAGTGAGAAAATCCATTTAAAGTGAACCAATACTAGTTAATGCAAAGCAATATATCAAATATATAATTATGCATTAAATCATTAAATCAACACTTGATTCAATGATCCGGTCATGTCGCACACAACCGACTAGTATACAATGTATCGATTTATCGAATCAATCCTTGATTCGATAACTAGGTTATATCGCATACAACCATTCGATACATTCATCGCGAGAATGAAATACGGTATCACATACACGTATTATTCTCGGTCCCGCACATATCTCATATGCGCTCCTATTTCGTTTCGCTTGAGCCAGGAAACCTCTGTGTAGGACTCTAAAGACTCGTCAATACGCCAGTAGCAGATGATGATCATATCAAGCACCCACAAGCCGCAAGCGGTCTGCTAAACGTAACGGCCACCCGGGTATTGAGCGATCAGAAGATCGATGAGCAAGCCCGCTCACACTCCTGTGAATCCAACCAGTAACACTTACCAGTAAATCTCAGCAACCCTGGCCAGGGATTTCCGGTTATAGCCAATCGAACACAGCGCAACATCAACTCCCTATACCGGGAGAGACGAATCCCCTCCTATCGCTCATTGCCTCCATGTGATTCGGGACTGTACCCAAAAACCACTATTTTGCATGCCCTCTTGGACGTGGTAAGGTAGAAATCAAAGCACAGTGGGAACCACACAAGACTCTATGACGATCTCAGGTCAACAGACTACTCTGTACCAGTGTCACCAGAGAACTGCCATCTGACGTAAGGTATAATACCATCTGGGAGTTCTCGGCGAGTCCGTCCAGTATACCCAGTCTCCACTGAGCACCCATATATCATCTCTGATGTCAAACACCAATGGATATGGGATCATCCATCGCCCATCTGTATGGGTCGAGAAGGTATACGCTAGTCTACTCTGGTATATCGATGCCCCGTCTCGATATATCCACGACTAGGGACTTTGAAGGATGTACTTATGGACTACCATGTCCCCACTAGTATGATCCGCATCATAGTCCAGATAGTCAAGTACACATCCTAAGGGCTTTACCAATATGTAACAGAGAGATAATCAATGTACACGTTAAGGTAAAGAGTAACCAGATAGCATACTATCATGTCGAGCAAGAAAGTCCTCCCTATATATGTCCCAGCATCCACTACAATATACATCCAATGTACAGTAATGGCCTCTAGGGCATACATATAACTAACAATCTCCCACTTGCACTAGGGCCATCTAATAGCAGTGGTTGCAGTATCTCATACTCAACCATCCCATTTAAGTCTCTCTCTGGGAATAGGCCTTTGTGAGTGGATCCGCTGTGTTGTCCTCTGAGTCTACTCTCCTAACCTCGATCTCCTTGGAGATCAACCATCTCCATGATCAGGTGACACTGCCTTAGAATATGTCTGGATCACTGATGGGACCGGCGTTCCTTGGCATAAGCCACAACTCCATTGTCTCACAATGGTTGGAACCTAGTTCATCTCATGAACCAATATACACCCAAACAGCCTCTTTGGTAGCATCTTAAGTAGCGATGTATCCTGCCTTGATCGTCTAGTATGTCACGGTATCTAGCTTGGAACTCTTCCAACATACCGTCCCTTTACTGAGGGTAAAGACAATGCCTGTGACTGACATTCAGTCGTCTTTATCACCCTGGAACCCTTCCAGTGATTCTCCTCAGGATCGTTTGATACCATCTCACTACAACTAGTGAGAATCCTAACATCCAATTAGATCTATCTCATAGATCCAAAACCCAGGATTTAGGAGGTATCACTTTCATCCTATATGGAGAATCATTGTGATAAGCGGAGATTGATCGAGCGTAGCATAGGAAACTCCTTCCCTATCAAGAGTATGTCATCCACGTACTCTACGAGGATCGTCGCCATACTCCCTACTACCTTTTTGTTTATACAAGGTTCATCTACCATTTTGATGATGTCAACTTCTTTGACTAATCCATCAAAACAGATGTTCCAACTCCGCGATGCCTGCTTTATCCTATAAAGCATCTTGCACACGTTTCCGCTGCTCCCACTGTCTACGAGGCCCTCTGGCTGTGTACTTATAGACGCACTCTTCTAAAACATCATTTAGAAAAGCAGTCATGACACCCAACCGCCAGATATCGTAGTCATGGTATGTAGCCGTGGCAAGCAGTATCTGGATGGACTTAAGCATAGGTACTGGAAAAGGTTTCATCATTATCCACGCCTGGTCGATGACGAAAACCTTTAACAAGTCTAGCTTTGAAAGTCTCAACCTTTCCATCTACACCAAGTAATCTTCTCAAGATATACTTGCTCCTGATGGGGATTTAACCCTTCAGATATAGCAACCAAAGTCCACACTTTGTTGGTGTATAAGGATTCCATCTCAGATCGCTAAGCATCCAGCCATTCTTACAGAGTCTTACTCCTGATGGCCAGCTCGAAGCTAGTTGGGTCATCATCTCATGATGCAATCCTCGCTCCCACTGTCATAAAGAAACGAAGTATCTCTCAGGTGGGTGAGGAACCCTACTAGATCGGCGGAGAGGCTGAGGTTCGTCAGGAACTATTGAATCCTTTGGTTGTATCAAATCATCAGCTGCAGTTTGTATAGCTGGAACATTTCCAGTTCTACATAACAGATCTTGCCTCGAGCCTGTCCGGATTTTGCTTTTAGACATAGGCCGGACAACCCCCAATCTTAACCAACTTAAGATGTGGGCTCTTCCCTTTCCATATCACATATGAAGCGGTAGGCAACTGATTTGATTCGAACCCAATTCAATTGGTATGCAGCTTCTCAAGTGCATAACTCCCAAAAGGAAATAGGAAACACAGTAGTACTCATCATAGAGCACACCATATCACATAGGGTGCTATTGCTCCGCCCCGATATACCATCGTGCTATGGTGTATACGGAGGAGTAATGCTGAGAGAGAATCTCATTCTCCTTTAGAATAATCCAGGAATTCCGTGCTCAAGTATTCTCCTCCCTGATCACATCAAAGGACATAATACTTATACCCGTTTTAGTTCTCTACTTCTAACTTATATTCTGTGAATATCTCAAAAGGTTTGGACTTGTGTTTCAACAGGAACATATGTCTGAATCTTGAGAGATCATCAGAGAATGTAATGAAGTACAAAGAACCAGTCCTGGCATATGTAGACAGGGGACCTTACATACATCAACATGTATCATCCCAAGAGTTTACTAACTCTTTCTCTGTTTCCAATAAACAGAGCTGGTGTCATTATATCTTTGTGACATGACTGACAAGTTTCACAAGATGTAAATTCAAACTGATTTAAATATGCATCTGTATGTAACTCTAGCTAGTCGGGTCACATTGATCTGACCTAGTCTACAATACCTCAAGAAGGATCCGTTCATTTCTGAACTCTTCCTCTTGTGTGTGTTCTGTATACTAAAGAACTGTAGTTTGATTTAGAACATCAATGCTTTTAGATAACGTGCCTGAACCGATCAACTTTTGATATAGGAAATGTTCAAAACATTATCCAACTATACAAAATTTTATCATTTCTTTACTAATAAAGAGATGTGATATGATTTTGTATATCAGGTTCGGTATCTAATAACATTCGTTCAGAATCAATGTATTTGGAATACAGGGTGACAGTGACCAACAGACTTGGCTGCAACACTTGCCCCGTTTTCTGCGTCATGAAACTAATCACCCGTTCTCAGTTCTCTACCTATCTGTAGCCCTATGTAATAGATTACATATCGGGATCCTGATCCGGTATCATATACCCAGGACGTGAAGGATACTGAGAAACAGTTCTATATAATGAACACACCCGAAGATGATGCATTAGTATGCACTTACTTCGTTTGGGCGGCACAGGAATTCTGGTAATCCCCAATTTCCTGCTCTGTCTTATAACAATTATAAGTTGGAGCGGGACCAACGTTCCCCAGCTCAGTATAACAAGCGGGTTCGGTCAATTCATCCGTATTATTATCTTGATTAAGGCGTGATATGGTAGCTACCTGGAGAGAGAGAAGAAAACACTCAGCGTGCGCTCTTGCAAGAATAGATTGGTAATTATTTTATCTAATCAGGATGGCTCCCACTGCTTTTTATCAAATCTTCCTTCAAACCTTAAAAGGAAAGACTAGCCGGGATTAATTACACACTACAAGTTCGCCAATCTTTCAGCCAGGCCAGTGTCGGTACTTTGAGGGAGGTCCCCCGTGCTTTCGCACGAACCTAATTAATGTAAACCTCATTTTCCCAGAGGCGTAACCCCGTTAACACCTTTCTAGACACCTACTTGATCGGCTAATTGTAATATGTAAAACTCTCCCAGGAGTAACTCTTACTCGCAGTGGGTATCGGGATCCAACTATCTCATAGAAGATATGCAATCTCATTGCAAATTTCAACACTTGAAATTCCCGATAATTTTGCCCCTAACGTGCTATGACCTTGACGAAAGCCAACAAACCATAGCCCGCTAGTCAAGTTCAACCCGTACATTTCTTGATTGAATTAAACCCACCCGCACGACCCTTGACGAAAGCCAACAAAGCCGCACGACTATCCTAATCCAATCGCATCGTATGCTGGCAGATAAGCAGCATATAGCTACCGCACACTGCACCTTGACGAAAGCCAACAAATGCAGCACGAATACTATATACAACTTATCTGAAATGACGGAGGGCTACGACAGGTTTTTCTGAAAACCTATTGCGTAATGAACTTGATATCGTTGTAGAATCAAATGATTTTGAAATGGAGTGTTTTTTAGGCTTTTCTAGTTTTGCTAAAGGAGTCACTCCCGGTGAAGGGATCGTCGGTCCTTTCCTCGTAGAATGAGGTGCGGGATATATCATATATATCGCGATGCAAAGCAGAAACTCTTAAAAGCAATCAAAAGACAATCCGAGTGTGTAGCATCTGCCAGTTATTGCTAAAGGAGTCACTCCCGGTGAAGGGATCTCGGTCCTTTCCTCATCGAATAAGGTGCAGGATATATCACATATACCGCTGTGCAAAGCAAGAACTGTAGCTACCTATTTTATCTTTGAAATTCGATTCTACAACATCTTAGGTTTCTTTTATTTCATTAATCTCATTAATGAAGTCCCATCATTTAAGTTACCTAAACATCACAGATAAATACGACGTACACTTATGCCATCCGCATTCGCCTCGATGTCCCCTCGTGCACTGTTAGGTTAGGTAACTAACGGCAGAGCAGGGCAGGGCTAGCGCGGGTGTAAAACATAAGTAACGTCTATATAATATATCATATATACTATATACTGTATCTATCACAGAACATCACATGATCACATCACAGATATCGCAGCAGAAGAATCATATGAAATATTGGATATACTAGGACGTCCGTGTTTTCAATACGAGCCAGTATAAAACACGGATTCCACGGTCGCGATGAATAGCCAAACCCACACCCCTAGACCCCTACGAGAGCGGCAAGCAACCCTACCAATTCTAGAGTTAGGAGACCCGGACTCGACTCCTCGAGTTGGTCTCCCACTGGACTCCAGAACCCGGTTACTTGTGCTCCCTTCCTTGGGTCTATCCTAGTGCGGAAAAGTAAATAATATACAAAGGGTGACATCTTCCGCAACCTGGAAGTGCCCCAATAAAAGAATATTACATACAAGTTTTTACATGAATGAAAATGAAAAACACTCATCTCACATAAAAACCCCCGGCTATTCAAACATGACGATCCAATATAACATATCCAGCAACACATAACATCACATGTCAGCAACATAAGTGAATATGCGCATCCCAATTGTCGTTGACATATAGCAACGAAACCGGCGATATCACATATTACACTTACGGTCACAGAAAAGAAAGTGTAAAACTACAACAGTTGGAATCCGCAACCTGCATAGACATCGCATGCCTAATCAAATGAATTTCTTAGACATCGCATGCCTAACAATTATAAACCCCGCATTTCAGTTTCATTATCGAAAACACTTTTCAATATCAAGTCGGGCAATTCAACAAGATTCCCGATATCCTGATCGAATGCTCGTCGCAAACTTCAGTAGACGGCCGCACCCCCGATGCCATCGACGAAGTGCACCAAGGCGGAACACCGCTGCCGCGAGCACCCAGATGGATGCTTTCGGCGACGGGGTTCTCCTACAGTCACTTGGTCGGGGCTAAGGGATGTAGCTGTCTATTAAGTTTATCCGGCGAGTATCCGCGTACGCTACGTGATTGCGACGGACTTTTGATCACATCAAAATTCCGTGGCAACCGATCAAGTGAGACTAAACTGCTATGTTTATAACATTCATTCAGTTATCTCATAACTACTTGTGGATTCCAAGTATTGTATCACATTCCGGATAAATAGAAAATGTTAAACTTTTCGATCGAACAGTCAAACACCCAAGTTTTCCCGAAACAGATCAACACATGAAATAAGTCTAACAACATTCATTTCGTGCCTCAGTACCAACGGTCCAGCCGTAGAAGGGTCAAGCCAACGCCTCACATGTGGCACGCCGTACTGCCCCAAACCCGAAGGTTCAAAGGGCAGTTCAAGACGGTCACATAATCGAGTTAAGGTTTGTTGTCTTCTAGAGGGTCCATCACGTTACTTGCACTACTTAGAACGTTATTAAACTACGGAAAGATCCAACACTTGGAAATTTCCCAACAGGGAAAAAGGTGGGTATTTATATCCGGTCGAACTTTTTAACATATTCTAAAATATCCGGAAAGCCACATAGACAAAATTAGACAATCCGATCGAAACACCGAGTCCCCAATACAACCCAGAAAACTCAACTCTTGAGTTCAGAAAAAAAATATCCCAGGAAAACCAGCACTGCAAAATAGGAATTACTGTGCAAAATTCAATGGGAGAAGAGACAAAATGGCCGCGGAACAGCCGCATTAGCACGCTAATGCCGCGGTTCCGCCGCACTATAGAAAGATCATTAGGTAATTTTTGCACCGTAATTCTTAGAATTTCCTGCTGAATTTTCTGCATATTTTTAATCCTAAAAAATCCCTGTTTTTGAAAAAAGTATAGAGAGCATGTTTGTGTTAGGTTTCGGTTCGATCGGACTTCAAACGTCGTCTACACTTCGCCTAAGGCTCTAGCTAGGCTCTGATACCACTGTAAGGTTCCTAGGCACTCCCAAGAGGTCTCACAAGGCATCAACCATGCCAATTTCAAAAATTACAAGTGCCGAGAAACCCTAATACAGATCGTTAACTAGATATCTAGGCGAAAGATGCAACTAGTAAACTACTTTACTAAGAGAACGGAAATACAACCTTTGTAGATCCGGTTCTCCACCTCCATAGCTCCATGATGAAGTCCTCTCCGCTGTCCAAATCGAACCATGACTCTTGCATCGGCTTCATCGGAGAAAAAACGGGCTAGGTCATCGACGACGATGCCGAAGATGATCTACGTCGAGGCATCACTAGATCAAGCTCCACCTTCACCAAGCCATGAAAACTTGTGAAGGAAACACACTCTACTACTTGGCAAGAGGTAGAGGATGAAAAAATAGGAAGTGGGTTCACTTTAGAATTGGATTTCTCACTCATTTTCATCAATCACCATTGATGGAGCAAGGTTTCTTCTTGAAGAAGAAGAAGATGATGATGGAAAATGTTATGATAAGTATATATCAAAAAGAAATTAAAATGAATACTTATCATAATCAAACCATGGTCAAGTGTAGGGAATAAACTAGGGTTAGGTCAATGGTTAGGGTTAAGCATGAAGACAAAAATGGTGACTTAGTCAAAGCTTCATGAAGCTTCAACATGCATCCAAATAAAGCCACCATTTTTCTTTTCTTTTACCAAAAAGAAAGAAAGAAATAAATGAATAAATAGATATTAAAAACAAAACCCTAACCATTTAAATAACCATGGTTTAATCTTTACACAGACTCAAGTAAGCATGTATCATCAAACATGATACAATCAAGTGCACAAAAGTATATCACATATACAACTTGTGAACTTCAAGTGAGAAAATCCATTTAAAGTGAACCAATACTAGTTAATGCAAAGCAATATATCAAATATATAATTATGTATTAAATCATTAAATCAACACTTGATTCAATGATCCGGTCATGTCGCACACAACCGACTAGTATACAATGTATCGATTTATCGAATCAATCCTTGATTCGATAACTAGGTTATATCGCATACAACCATTCGATACATTTATCGCGAGAATGAAATACGGTATCACATACACGCATTATTCTCGGTCCCGCACATATCTCATATGCGCTCCTATTTCGTTTCGCTTGAGCCAGGAAACCTCTGTGTAGGACTCTAAAGACTAGTCAATACGCCAGTAGCAGATGATGATCATATCAAGCACCCACAAGCTGCAAGCGGTCTGCTAAACGTAACGGCCACCCGGGTATTGAGCGATCAGAAGATCGACGAGCAAGCCCGCTCACACTCCTGTGAATCCAACCAGTAACACTTACCGTACAGTCCGGTCTGATCGTCTGATATGTCGCATATCTCGCCTAGGGGTGGTAAACGTCAGACCCCAATAACTCGATAAGTCGTGTCGATATGAGGTCTATAACAGTTCGAGAAACTACTGGTAACACTTACCAGTAAATCTCAGCAACCCTGGCCAGGGATTTCCGGTTATAGCCAATCGAACACAGCGCAACATCAACTCCCTATACCGGGAGAGACGAATCCCCTCCTATCGCTCATTGCCTCCATGTGATTCGGGACTGTACCCAAAAACCACCATTTTGCATGCCCTCTTGGACGTGGTAAGGTGGAAATCAAAGCACAGTGGGAACCACACAAGACTCTATGACGATCTCGGGTCAACAGACTACTCTGTACCAGTGTCACCAGAGAACTGCCATCTGACGTAAGGTATAATACCATCTGGGAGTTCTCGGCGAGTCCGTCCAGTGTACCCAGTCTCCACTGAGCACCCATATATCATCTCTGATGTCAAACACCAATGGATATGGGATCATCCATCGCCCATCTGTATGGGTCGAGAAGGTATACGCTAGTCTACTCTGGTATATCGATGCCCCGTCTCGATATACCCACGACTAGGGACTTTGAAGGATGTACTTATGGACTACCATGTCCCCACTAGTATGATCCGCATCATAGTCCAGATAGTCAAGTACACATCCTAAGGGCTTTACCAACATGTAACAGAGAGATAATCAATGTACACGTTAAGGTAATGAGTAACCAGATAGCATACTATCATGTCGAGCAAGAAAGTCCTCCCTATATATGTCCCAGCATCCACTACAATATACATCCAATGTACAATAATGGCCTCTAGGGCATACATATAACTAACAACCCGAATCTCTGGCAGCCGCGGACTAAGCTGCCGTTAATTACCCCTCGCCTTTGGAGTGAGGGAACCTCCGATTGACGGGTTAATCTGGTCATGCGAACTCAATGTGCAGTGTACGTGTGTTGTTTTGGAGGGGGGTTTGGATATATCAGGAGCCACCCAGAGTTTTTACGGGGGTCCCGCTATCCGGATAGCGGGCTGGGGGTCAAGGGGGCTAGCAGCCCCCATGCGGGGTGCGGCGCAGCGCCCCGTTAGAAATTTTTTCTAACGGAGGACACTGTCGTGGAGTGTGTGTGTATCTGTACATATATATACATGTATACATATATATAAAAAAAGGGAAAAAGCGCCCAAAGGACGTGTGGGGTCAGTGCCTTGAGCGATGTGCGCTTAGGTGATATGCGCTGAGGCGCAAGCGCGCCACGTGTCGGCACGTGGGCGCTTTGCGCTTGAGCGCTGGGCGCTTGAGCGCAAGCGCGCCACATGTCGGCATGTGGGCGCTTTGCGCGTGAGCGCGGGGCGCTTGAGCGCAAGCGCGCCACGTGTCGGCACGTTGGCGCTTTGCACCTGAGCGCTTTGCGCTTGAGCGCAAGCGCGCCACGTGTCAGCACGTGGGCGCTTTACGCTTGAGTGCAAGCGCGCTACGTGTCGGCACGTGGGCGCTTGGCGCTTGAGCGCTTGGGCGCCGGCGAGAAAAAGAGGCTTTTAGCCCCAGAAATTCTCGAAAGAGAAATCAGAGTAGAGTTAAACGCCTAAGATGTTTTAGGGTTGATGAAAGGGGTTCTTCTTCTTTCTCCTCTGGTTGCTGGATCTTGAAGATCAAGAGATATGAGATTTTAAAAATCTCTACTTTTTGAGATCTAATGGAAGATCTGAGTTCCCCTTTATGGGTTTTGTGGTGAAAAACTATTTAGTTTTATAAAATGAAGAGTAAAACTCTTGATTTAATTCAAAAGAAAGAAGAAGGTTTTGGAAGCTTGAGGAAGGAGAAAAGATCTCAGATCTAAATTTTTTTGGAGGGAAAAAATGTTGTTGAGATATTTCATTATCTTTGCCTTTATAGGCCATACACTTTACACATAGCCTCTTGGGCTTCACAAAATGGCATTTTGCCTATCTCATGACTCATGTGCCATTTCTTTTTGCACATAAGCCATGGGCTTTACAAAAATTTGGCTTTATGCCTATTTTTCTTACATTTATCCATAAAATAAAATAAAAGAAATACAACAAAATTATTTATTACAAAATTTTTATCTTGGAATGGGGGAAGGCCGGCCGCTTCATGTTCGGGCTCTTCCCGGGCATGGGCCTACTAGATCTGGGCTTGGGCCCACTTGGCTTGGGATTGACTTTGATTTTGACTTGGTCAACTGGGGTGTAAATTTTTACCCCGACAAATTGCCCCCATCAATAAATGCACGCCACACATGTGGGTCGTGTGCATGAAATTGATGGGTCTTCTTTCACGTGGAGGCGACTTGATTTGGTTCCCGCTTTCGGGAAGCTGGCATTGCCCTTTTTACAACATGGACGGTCGATGCTGCCCTTTTTGCGACTTGGACGGTCGATGCTGCCATTTTAGCGACGTGGACGGTCGATTCTGCCCTTTTTGCTACTTGGACGGTCGATGCTGCCCTTTTTATGACTTGGACGGTCGATACTGCCCTTTTTGCCACTTGGATGGTCGATGCTGCCATTTTAGCGACGTGGACGGTCGGTTCTAGCCTTTTTGCGACTTGGACGGTCGGTTCTGCCCTTTTTGCGACTTGGACGGTCGGTTCTGCCCTTTTTGCGACTTGGACGGTCGATACTGCCCTTTTAGCTACGTGGACGGTCGGTGCTGCCCTTTTAGCGACGTGGACGGTCGGTGCTGCCCTTTTTGCGACTTGGACGGTCGGTTCTACCCTTTTTGCGACTTGGACGGTCGTTGTTGCCCTTTTAGCGATGTGGACGGTCGATGCTGCCCTTTTAGCGACATGGACGGTCGGTGCTGCCCTTTTAGCGACGTGGACAGTCGATTCTGGATTTGATTTGCCCCGCTTCTTGCGGCGTCAGGGATGAAGTTGACTTGTTTCCGAGGTGGAATTTGATTCTGCCAGGGAGGTCATTGGTTGTTTTGCTGACTTGATATGATTTGGGTTGACATCAGTATCGCTACGCTGGAATATGGTACCAGGAGAAAATCGTCATTTGTCATGACAGGATTTGGGAATTTTGGTTTTGGTTTGGCATCAGCATCGCTACACTGGAATATGGTACCAGGAGCGAATCATCATTTGCCGTGAGGGAATTTCCCCCGTTCCCAGTTTAACGACTTAGGGGTCATCTGTTCCCAGTTTAACGACTTAGAGGTCATCTGTTCCCAGTTTAAAGACTTAGTGGTCTATTGGATTGGAGTTTGGAATTTTGGGGTTCGGGTAGTGATTGTAAAGATTTAGCGTGCTTGCGCTTTCTAAAAGATAGATCAAAAATATTTATAACCGCAATCAAGAACGGCGTCGCATGAAGCTAGCCGGTGAATACGGGTCGGTCCACAGGGATGTGTAAATCTCCTTTAAGTTCTTACGAGTTAATTCCAAATGATGTTGGGTCTTAAAAATAAACCTAAGAATTGAAGCTGTATGATACTAGGATTAGAAACTTGCTAGGATTAGGTTTAGGGAAAATTTGGTAAACAAAGATCTACATCTCTTTCCATTGCCATTAATTAAATCTATCATATTAGTGTTATGGTAAATATTTATAAAGGGGATTGGGATGATTGGGATGATTGATTCTTCCTCTAGATCCTTGTCCTTCCTTTATTAATCTTTACCCTAACCTCCATGGAAAACCTTAAAATTCGGGCCTTTAGACTACGGAATCACCGCTACCTCGAGGGTAGAAGTGCCGTAGGGAGCGGAATAAGAAGGTATGCATGGAGTTCTAATGTTCATAAAAGTTTGGCAACGAAAAGAGATGAGAGATCTTCATCTCTCAAATCCTTCCCTATTCCTAACCCTAACAAGCGAGGAAACTACTCGCTCATTGAGGGGATGAAAAAAAACATGATTTTATTAAAGAGAGAAAACATCGATTGCAAGTTAATAAAAGCTAAACTAAATTAAACTAAGGCGAGAAAATAATTTACCTATAGCAGATATGAAAAACTACAACTACTGCAAGGAAAATAACCTACTTACTTTTGATGCGCTCTAACTTCAAGAAAACAGAATTTTATTCATAAGTAGAGGCATAAGAAAATACAAAGCTTTTGGGTTCTATTTATAGGACATAGAAACCCTAGGTTTACAATTGCACCGCATGTCTACAATTACAAATATACCCCCAGGAAATCTTTCCATAGCCGCCACAAAGTTTTGGTAAAATTTTCTGCGCATGAGGGCTTCAAATGGCCACGGAACCGCGGCATGGGCGCGCTTGGGCCGCGGTTCAGCGGCCCTTTAGTGTGATCTCCTGATACTTTTCCCTGGGCTACTTTATATTCTTCTTGGATTTTTATTTCTTCAGTTAGTTTTTCATTTGGGCTTCTACAGTAATTCCAGATCTTCAGTGAACACTTTGCAATGGATCTTTTAACCGTTTTTCCTTGATAATTTGGATCTTGCGTTGCCTTGTTGATGGTGAACCATTCTTCTTCTAGGCTTTACTAAGATCTTCCTATTTGTTGGTCAAAAATCCTTCTTTTGTGTCGTCTTTTGTGTTTTTCACTGTTTTCGCGCCAAGAACCTGTAACCTGTAACATGTAGCAGACATGGGTTAAAAGCACCCGTTTTTATACTTAAATGCATAAGAATGGAGAATACAAAATGCAGTATTATGTTATGAACAAATACCCCCAAACTTATCTTTTGCTCGCCCTCGAGCAAACTTATTATTTTACTTAGTCTCGATAAAAAATCTAACCTAGCCGCACTTTCGCAGGGAAACGCGATTGCACTGAGCTCGTGCAACAAGCCGTTAAACCTCTAGGTGTCCCTAGTAGGAGGAGTGTTGTTTCCTGAGGGTTTTCAGCGGATTACACCCATAAAATCCTATCAATTTGGTTTTCCGACTTTTTGTTTTCTAACTAGGTTTTCTAACAAGGAAATCTATTATCGTCGACCCGCAAATTATCCACCCATATTCTTCACACTTCCTCATCATTCAACTTAAGATTATACATGTTCTATAGAACTACTCAGCTTTCGGCATCTCTTAAGTTTTCCTTCTAGGGTTCCATCTCCACTTAGGAATTTCTCTCAACTCTATTAAATATATAAGTTTTATTCTTTATTCCTTTCTCTTATCTAAACTCTAATCACATATCCCCACGTGTGTGTAAATATCACCCCTACACTTGGAAATTCAAATCAAGCAATCGTACTCTCGTCCATTGTCCAAAGCACTTATTAATTGGTGAATTTTTCGCTTTCACATCCTTCATGCGACTGTTAATACTTCTTGAGGTACCAACAACCGATTACAAGATGCGTTAGCGTTTTAAAGCATACTTCCTAGTTTTGCAACACCCAAGGCTTTTAGCAGTGGCTCCCAAACCAGTTGGTCTAAGGCACTAGGTGATGAAGCACCCTCGCTAAATATTTTTCTATTTTTACAGCCTTAAGTAATCACAAAAACCAGTGTCCATTTTTTTCTTTATTCACTTTTTTTCTTTTTATTTTCATTGTGCTAAGGACTTTAGACAAGAGTATTTCAAGGTCTCTTCTACTAATCCAAGTTTCAAGGTGCATGTTTGTGCATTTTGTAGGGTACATGTTTTCAGAATCTAGACTTAAGCTAGGAACTATTTTTCAAACTTATACTCTAATAAAAGTTTTAATACTTTTCCTTCGTTTCGACTTAGCCCAAGGAGTGAACCCAAAATTTGCCTATTTCTAAATAATCTACAAAAACATATACTTTCTACCGTTAAACTCTAAGAAAGGTTATTTTTAGGGTTTTTAATTTGCTAAGTCTAAGATTTAGTTTTTCTTAGCCAGTTAACCTATTTATCAAACTCAAGTCAATTAACCAGAATTGGATACATTAATTTTTATAATTTTTGAATTTTTTTTTTCAATTTTTATGGGTTTTTCTGTTTTCTAAATTTTTTATTTTTCAAATTTTCAAATTTTAATGAATTTTTTATATAAAGATGCAGTGCAGAAATTAAATATGCAAAAGGAAAAGAAATATATACAATATGCAATGCAAAGGATAACTATATACACTACCCTCTCCCCTAAACTTGAGCAAAGCAGTGCCCTCACTGCCCGGCCCCACATCGCGCTCGTGAGCGTGAACGTGATCTTTCCCATCTAGCCAAAAGGGTTTGAATACCCCTCTCAATTTCCGTCAACCGACGGTCGTGATCTCGTGCAGTCGCCCGAAACTCATCCCTCAAAGAATCGATTCTTCTCACTGTTCTCCGCATCAATCGCGCATGCTCCTGTGGAGTTAGTTCTTCCCCGCTTGAAGTCGAGCTCGAGCTAGGGGTGTGTGCGGGTACATTTTCTGCCGGTTCCGTTCGTGTCCAAATATCAGTTATTCTAAAGTAGGACGACGTGACACCCTCTACGAGTGGTTGAACCGGAACACCGTCTATCATGTATGAGTCAAATTCCTCGACGGGGAGGAAATAACGGCAGAGTTGGGTAACAAGCATGGGACATGGGTATACGGTACCTCGTTTCCCCGTACCTATAGATTGGAGCAAAACAGTGCACATGTCGAACCTTGGATTTTTCATCATCAGTGTGTGTACGACATGTAATGAAGGGGTGAAAAAAGTCGTGTTATGGGAACTACCAAAGATATTGTTTTGTGTCCACTGGCACACAGTTAAAACGTTCGCGAAAAGGGTCCGTACTTGGATACCCTTACGCGGTTCTCGTGCACAGTCATTCCCCATCAAGGGCATATAATCCTCAAAGCGCAATGGGTGTTCATGTGCAGGTACACGTGGTATGAGTGTAACCTTGTGCATCATGTCCCTATCGATGTGAATTTCACGATTTCCCCAATTTAGTTTAATGTAACCTAAGTTGTCAAGGCTATTATCCTCCATAGATTCGTAAAATAGGGCAACTAGGTTAGGTAGGGCAAACGCAGATGAGTGATTATAGAGCAGGAAATTCCAGCCCCTCTACGCGATTTCATGTGCAAAATATCTACCGTAAACTTCGTGTGTGAAAACCGGGGTAAAATCTCTCTCAAATTGCATTTTATGTGCCATCTAGATTGTACAGAGAAAAATATGCAATAAACAGATAGGTTTTCAACAGAGAGTACCTCCCCTGAAGTTTCAGGGGGTGAAGCTTGCAGACGGCGGCGGTTCAGCGGCAGGAGACGGCTACCGCGGCGGAAACGCGGCGATCTGGTGGCGGCGCTGCGAAATTTTTCTGGAGGGGACAGGAGGTGGCGGCTAGGGTTTTATGAAGATGAAATATTAGGGTTATGAGGACAGGAGGGCCCGGGTCTCTTTAAATAGAGGGGGAAAAAGGGTTATTTGAAGAAAACACCCTCAAAAATGAGGATTTTATTTGTAAATTGAAAATTCAGCTCTTGATTCTGAAAATTTGCAATTTGGTCCAAAAAAGTTATTTATTTATTTTTTTATTTTCTTATTTTTCATTTTTTATGGTATTTTGGGAATATATATTTACAAATTATATACACACCCCCAAACTCATTTGAAATAATGTTTTGGAAGAAAAGAAATCTGGGGGTGAAAGTGGAGGAATATTACTCAGTGTAGATCGGCTCCTGCAAGAACAGGAGCTCCTCCGAAGGGTCCGCTGTGAGGAACGGTTTCAAACGATGCCCATTTACTTTGAAAAGCGTACCGTCCTCCGGGTTTTCCAGATCAACCGCACCGTGCGGATAAACGGTGCGGACTACAAAAGGTCCCTTCCACCTAGAACGGAGCTTGCCGGGATGTAAATGTAACCGAGTATCATATAATAAAACCTGTTGACCTGGTTTAAATGTCTTTCGCAAAAGGTTTTTATCATGAAATACCTTAACTCGGTTCTTAGCAATCACGGCATTATCATATGCCTCATCCCGCAGCTCTTCTAGTTCATTTAACTGCAGCTTTCGGTTGCTGCCCGCATCTCCTAAAGATAGATTCAGCTCCTTAATGGCCCAAAATGCCTTGTGCTCAATTTCTACTGGAAGGTGGCAAGCCTTCCCGTAAACAAGCCGGTATGGAGACATGCCAAGATCGGTCTTGTACGCAGTACGGAAAGCCCATAGCGCGTCGATTAATTTGAGTGACCAATCTTTACGGTTTTTAGAAACCGTTTTCTCCAAGATTTGCTTAATTTGCCGATTCGAGACCTTGGCTTGCCCACATGTTTGGGGATGGTATGGCGTTGACAGCTTATGGGTGATAGAGTATTTGCGCATTAAGGACTCAAAAGTCCTATTACAAAGTGAGAACCATTATCACTTATTATCGCACGAGGGTGCCCAAATTGAGAAAAGATGTGTTCTTTTAGAAATCGAGCGACAACCTTGTTGTCATTCGTTCGACTTGGTACAGCCTCGACCCACTTTGAAACATAGTTAACAGCCAAAAGAATATACACATTTCCAAAAGAGTTAGGAAATGGTCCCATAAAATCTATACCCCAAACATCAAAAATGTCTACAACCAAAATTGGTTGGAGCGGCATTTCGTTTCTCCGCGATATCCGGCCCAAGTGTTGGCACCGGGAGCAAGTTTTGCAGTATTCGAATGCATCTTTGAAGAGTCGTGGCCAATAGAAACCACACTGCAAAACTTTCTCGGTTGTCTTCTTTAGGCCAAAGTGCCCGCTACATGCTTGATCGTGGCAAAAAGACAGCACACTCTTAACCTCATTTTCAGGTATACACCGACGAATGATATGGTCGGAACAGTATTTAAAAAGATAAGGTTCATCCCAGTAAAAATGCTTTACTTGGGACAAAAATCGAAGTTTATCTTGTTTCGACCAATCTTTAGGTATCAAGCCGGTGGCTAAGTAGTTTACAATATCGGCGAACCATGGTTCGCAAGAAACGGTCAAGAGTTGCTCATCGGGGAAAACATCAGTGATAGGAAGTTCAAGTGTAGGCGAAGAAGGAAGTCGTGAAAGGTGATCGGCCACTACGTTTTCACATCCCTTTTGGTCCCTTATAACAAGGTCAAATTCTTGCAGCAAAAGGATCCAACGTATTAGCCTAGACTTAGCATCCTTCTTCGCAAAAAGGTGGCGAAGAGCTGAGTGATCCGTGTATACTATAACTGGAGAGCCGATTAAATAAGGCCGAAATTTTTCAAGTGCAAACACAACCGCTAAAAACTCTTTTTCTGTTGTTATGTAGTTTAATTGGGCCTCATTTAATGTTCGGCTAGCGTAGTAAATTACATGCGGCATCTTGTTAATGTGCTGTCCAAGAACAGCACCAATGGCAAAGTCTGATGCGTCGCACATAATTTCGAAGGGATGCGTCCAGTCTGGAGATGAAAGGATGGGCGCAGAAATGAGTGAGTGTTTCAAAGACTCGAACGCTTCCATGCAAGTTAAGTCGAAAACAAAAGTAGTGTCCTTGGCAAACAGGAGAGTCAAGGGTCTAGCAATCTTGCTAAAGTCCTTGATGAACCGTCTATAAAAACCGGCATGGACAAGGAAAGCTCGGATATCTTTGACGCATTTAGGAGGAGGAAGATTAGAAATGACTTCGATTTTAGCTTTATCAACCTCTATGACGTTTTGCGAGATGACATGTCCTAAGACAATGCCTTCTCGTACCATAAAGTGGCACTTCTCCCAATTCAAAGTCAGGTTCTTTTCCCTACAGCGGGTGAGAACTGCGTCAAGATGTCGTAAACACTCATCGAAGGAGTCACCAAAAATGGAGAAATCATCCATAAAGATTTCCAAAAACTTCTCCACCATGTCCGAAAAGATCCCCATCATGCACTGCTGAAATGTAGCGGGCGCATTGCATAACCCAAAGGGCATGCGACGATAAGCAAAAGTGCCAAAGGGGCAAGTAAAAGTGGTCTTGTCTTGATCCTCTTTGGCTATGGGGACTTGATTATAACCGGAATAGCCATCTAAAAAGCAGTAGATTTCGTGCCCCGCCAATCGTTCTAGCATTTGGTCAATGAATGGTAAAGGAAAGTGGTCCTTCCTTGTCGCGGCATTGAGTTTCCGGTAGTCGATGCAAACTCGCCACCCAGTTTGGGTGCGAGTGGGAATTAACTCATTCGCCTCGTTGGTAATGACCGTGATGCCCGATTTCTTTGGCACGACAGGAATGGGGCTAACCCATTGGCTATCCGAGATAGGGTAAATGATACCGCTATCAAGACACTTAACAATCTCCTTCTTTATCACCTCTTTCATAATGGGGTTGAGGCGTCTTTGTGGATCCCTTGCCGGCTTGGCATCATCCATCAAGTGTATATGATGTTCGACTATGAGGGGACTAATCCCCTTGATGTCCGCCATAGACCAGCCGAAAGCTTGCCGATTATCGTATAAGACCGTTAAAAGAGCCTTCTCTTGCTCAAGAGCTAGAGAGGCCGATATGATAATTGGTAAGGTCTCATTTTCACCTAGATAAGCATATTTTAGGTGCGACGGCAAAAGCTTTAGCTCGAGTTTAGGTGGTGAAACAATAGATGGTAACAATGGAGTAACTGTTTCAAATTCGAAGGATTCCATCAAAGGTTCAAATTGAGTGTACGCTACCGAGTCGGATGGTTCAACTAACTCATCCGAAAAAGCAAAAGACTCAAACTCGAGTGGAGAGTCTTCAAGATCATCAACAAAGGTGAAACACTCATAATCTTTGTCCGTCGTGAAAGCTGTGTCGGATTCTAGGAGGAACGCACTAGTGGCGTTAATATTGCTGTGATTAAACATGAAATTCTCGAACTCACAGTCCTCCTCCGCGATCTCATCGATCGAGCACACATCAAGTACGCTAGAATTAGGCTCGCAAGGCTGACTTCCTAACTTGAAAATGTTGAGTTCAACTGTCATATTGCCAAAAGATAGATTCATTGAACCATTACGACAGTTGATTACGGCGTTAGAAGTCACGAGGAATGGTCGACCAAGTATCACCAGAATTTGATTACGGGGGTTAGCGACAGGCTGTGTATCCATAACAATAAAGTCAACGGGGAAAATGAAATCCCCTACTCTAATTAACACATCCTCCAACTCTCCCCTAGGATGGGTGATTGATCGGTCGGCCATCTGGAGAGTGCAATGAGTAGGCTTAAGCTCTCCATTGCCTAATTGTTCGTACACCGAATAAGGAAGCAAATTGACATTAGCACCAAGATCTAATAGTGCTCTATTGATGGTCTTGTTCCCAATTGTGATCGAAATAGTAGGACAACCGGGGTCCTTGTGCTTTGGGGGTAAAGGATTGACAAGAGCATCACTAACAGCACTAGCCACGAAAACTTTCTTTGGTACTTGTGACTTCCTCTTTTTGGTGCATAAGTCCTTTAAGATTTTTGCATATGAAGGAACTTGTTGGATTGCATCCAAAAGAGGGATATTTATGCTAACCTGTTTGAACAACTCTACAATCTTCTCCATCTGTGGAGTTGGTTTATTGGATCTCATCCGATTTGGAAAAGGAACATTTTGAAAAGTTGTTGAGTCCAACTTTTGCGGATCAGATTGTTGAGTTGGAACGGAACCCTGTGTGGATGTGGTCGTGTTGTGAGAAGAAGGTCCGTTCGAGCTAGAAGAAGTAGAGCCATGTGAAGGATGGAGAATAGGCTCTAACGAAGAAGAATAGGAAGATGAAGAACCACCGGCAGAGGTGTCATGGTGAATACCCACATTGTTTTGCAGCACTTTTCCGGATCTCAACGTAGTCACAGCATTCACGTTATGATTATGCTGTTCATGTGCAACATGTGCGTGACCAGGATTTGGGAGTGGTTGAGACGGAAGCTTTCCTTTCTCTCGCTCTTTCAATGCTGCGTTGAGTTGTGCAATTTGTGCCTCAATAGCTTTGATGCTTTGATCGTGTGAGGCACTGTTTTGTACCAAAGATTGAACAGAAGTCTCTATCCTAGCTGTGGACTGTGCAGATTGCTTTAGGAATGCTTCTAGACTTCTTTCGAGCGAGCTAACAGCATTTTGAGGGGGGACAAAATTGTTGGGCACAAAATTGTTCATCTGATTAGGGTAAGGTTGCTGTTGGAGAGGTTGCTGAAATTGAGTTTGTGGAGGTGCTTGTTGTTGTGGAGGAGGAGCTCTTTGAAAATTGTTGTTTCCTTGGGATTGTTGATTTTGGTTCCAAGCGAAATTAGGGTGGCTCTTCCAACCCGGATTGTATGTCGAAGAGTATGGATCATTTCTTTGTCGTTGCTGAAAGGCAGCATTGACTTGATCTTGTCCTTGAGTAGATACAGTGTAAGGACACTCTTCGGTGAGATGTGATGGATCCGAACAACAAGCACACACGGTTCGTGGAGGCACAACAGGGGCAGGAGAAGGTGTTGAGATTTTGGTCTCAAGCGCTTCTAGCTTTTTCGTAAGAGCGGCCATCTCAGCCTTCATAGCAATTGACATCTCTACTTGATGTATGCCTGCCCTAGGTTGACCAATAGAAGAAGATGATGATGTGGTCTTGGTGCTCTCCCACTGAATTGTTTGTTCACTAAGATCCTCAAGAAACTGCCACGCTTCCTCACTAGATTTGGACAGAAAGTGACCTTGACTAATGGTTTCTAGCAACTGCTTCGTTGCCGGGTTCAATCCCTCGTATAATGTTTGGCAAAGTTGCCATCTTTCGATCCCATGGTGAGGGCATTGAATGAGTAGGTCTTTGAATCTTTCAAAACATTTCCAAAATGGTTCGGCAGGAAGCTGTGAAAATTGTATAATCTCATTACGGATTTTAGCAGTTTTGTGATGAGGATAGAACTTTTTAAGAAAAGCTTTCACAAACTCGTCCCAATTTCTAATTGAGTGTGATGCGGTGCTGCATAGCCACTTCTCGGCTAGGTCACATAAGGTGAAAGGAATGACCCTTAGCCTTATAGCGTCATCACTTAATTGGGTAGTTTTCATCATGGCGCAAACGTTTTGGAATTTGTTGATAAAGATATATGCATCTTTGGATTCTAAACCATGAAACTTAGGCAGCATATTGATGAAGTGGGGTTTGATCTCAAAATTTTCCCCATTAGCCGGTGGGAGGGAAAGACAAGTAGGAAGGGCGGTGCGGATGGGGTAGAAAAGATCCTAGAGCGCGACTCGTGCGGGCGCTTCAACAGGTGGGTGATTCGGGTTATTCGTACCTAACGGAGGTGGAATCATTCCCGTCGGTAAGGTGTTGTTAGGATCGTATCCCGACATACCTTCGGAAGAATGTGATGGTGGAAGTGAAGAAGTGGACAAGATTTCGACTTCGGAGTCGAAAGGTTCGTCGGTCGGTACCAACGAAACACGGACTAATCGGGCGCTAGGGTCCCTAGTCCAAACGGACATACACTAAAAGGGTTAGTGTAGTCGAAAGATGAAGGACAGAATGCGACGGTAAGAAAAAGTCAATGAGAAGAAGTGGTGTGAGTGAGTGCAAAGATTTCTTTAGCGACAAGTTGCAAGTTTTGAAAAGATTTTCCTTTTTCTTTTTAAGTGAGCTTTTGCAAAAAGATTTTGAAAAGAAACTAGTGACACAAATGCAATTAACCACACATGCACAATCAGGCCTAAGTCTAGGGTCACCTAGGTCAGCTAGACAGCTCCTAACTGTTCCAAAGGGCTAGAAATAGGACCTCAAACCGCCTGTTCACCGTCCGTTACGGCCAGGTAAGTGCCAGGTAAGTGGGAAGGAACCACGCTGTGGGCCTAATTAAAAACCACTAGCCTTGACACACTTGCCTAGGCACCGCAAAGACAGGTTAGGATAAACGGCTGATGCCTATACTAGTCCTCTGTCCTATTGAGTTCGACGTCCTTAGGGCTGAGTCTAATATTTTTTAAATTAAAAGTGGTCAATGCAAATCCTTTAAGTGATTTCTGGGGTCCTGGGAAGGGTGATGAAATCCCCACCCAATCTGAATTGGTCAATAGCCCCTTAAAGTCAGATTAAAGTATGCAAAGCAGTAAATCACTTGCAATCAATTTGCTTTTTAGCGCGGCGCAAAGAATCCTGCAGAAAATCAATTATTGGAAGGGGGAAGAAGATTTTTAGCGCAAAGAATCCTGCAGAAAATTTGGCAAAAGATATATGGGGATTTGTAGAGGGGAGAATGAGGAAACAAACCAAGCAATTTTCGTTCAGAGAGGACTCCACCAGACCGCGGTTCCGCCGCAGATACCACCCCTAGGCCGCGGTTCCGCGGTGAGAAGGAGAGATCGTGCTCTGAAAAAATTTGTATAGCTCTTCTGTAGCAATCTACCTCTGTTCTGATGTACCCTTTCCTGATTCTCCTTCTGTGTTGTTTCAGATCCGTCAATCCTGCAAAGATCCACAAAGAAAACCCTTCAAACAATAAAAGATGATAGAATTTTTATATTTTTTTGATTTTTCAGATTTTTATGGTTTTTTTTATATTTTATATTAACCCGAAATTACAAAAAGGAAATTTTACGCCATCCCCGGCAACGGCGCCATTTGATTGTAAAGATTTAGCGTGCTTGCGCTTTCTAAAAGATAGATCAAAAATATTTGTAACCGCAATCAAGAACGTCGTCGCATGAAGATAGCCGGTGAATACGGGTCGGTCCACAGGGATGTGTAAATCTCCTTTAAGTTCTTACGAGTTAATTCCAAATGATGTTGGGACTTAAAAATAAACCTAAGAATTGAAGTTGTATGATACTAGGATTAGAAACTTGCTAGGATTAGGTTTAGGGAAAATTTGGTAAACAAAGATCTACATCTCTTTCCCCGGCAACGGTGCCATTTGATTGTAAAGATTTAGCGTGCTTGCGTTTTCTAAAAGATAGATCAAAAATATTTGTAACCGCAATCAAGAACGGCGTCGCATGAAGCTAGCCGGTGAATACGGGTCGGTCCACAGGGATGTGTAAATCTCCTTTAAGTTCTTACGAGTTAATTCCAAATGATGTTGGGTCTTAAAAATAAACCTAAGAATTGAAGTTGTATGATACTAGGATTAGAAACTTGCTAGGATTAGGTTTAGGGAAAATTTGGTAAACAAAGATCTACATCTCTTTCCATTGCCATTAATTAAATCTATCATATTAGTGTTATGGTAAATATTTATAAAGGGGATTAGGATGATTGGGATGATTGATTCTTCCTCTAGATCCTTGTCCTTCCTTTATTAATCTTTACCCTAACCTCCATGGAAAACCTTAAAATCCGGGCCTTTAGACTACGGAATCACCGCTACCTCGAGGGTAGAAGTGCCGTAGGGAGCGGAATAAGAAGGTATGCATGGAGTTCTAATGTTCATAAAAGTTTAGCAACGAAAAGAGATGAGAGATCTTCATCTCTCAAATCCTTCCCTATTCCTAACCCTAACAAGCGAGGAAACTACTCGCTCATTGAGGGGATGAAAAATAACATGATTTTATTAAAGAGAGAAAACATCGATTGCAAGTTAATAAAAGCTAAACTAAATTAAACTAAGGCGAGAAAATAATTTACCTATATCAGATATGAAAAACTACAACTACTGCAAGGAAAATAACCTACTTACTTTTGATACGCTCTAACTTCAAGAAAACAGAATTTTATTCATGAGTAGAGGCATAAGAAAATACAAAGCTTTTGGGTTCTATTTATAGGACATAGAAACCCTAGGTTTACAATTGCACCGCATGTCTACAATTACAAATATACCCCCAGGAAATCTTTCCATAGCCGCCACAAAGTTTTGGTAAAATTTTCTGCGCATGAGGGCTTCAAACGGCCGTGGAACCGCGGCATGGGCGCGCTTGGGCCGCGGTTCCGCGGCCCTTTAGTGTGATCTCCTGATACTTTTCCCTGGGCTACTTTATATTCTTCTTGGATTTTTATTTCTTCAGTTAGTTTTTCATTTGGGCTTCTACAGTAATTCCAGATCTTCAGTGAACACTTTGCAATGGATCTTTTAACCGTTTTTCCTTGATAATTTGGATCTTGCGTTGCCTTGTTGATGGTGAACCATTCTTCTTCTAGGCTTTACTAAGATCTTCCTATTTGTTGGTCAAAAATCCTTCTTTTGTGTCGTCTTTTGTGTTTTTCACTGTTTTCGCGCCAAGAACCTGTAACCTGTAACATGTAGCAGACATGGGTTAAAAGCACCTGTTTTTATACTTAAATGCATAAGAATGGGGAATACAAAATGCAGTATTATGTTATGAACAGGTAGGCATCAGCGTTGCTAACACTGAAGCACATGTGCCAGGAGCAATTCATCATTTACCTTTTCCTGTTGGGAAGCGGTAGCTCAGGAGACGGGTCTAGGTCCCTATCACCTAAGGCTTTACAATTTTATGAGCCGTGAGGGTCTCATAAAAGCATTTTCTCCCTACGAGTCGAAAGGATCTCATAGGTGCACTTTCTCCTTAGGAGTCGTGAGGACTCCTAAGTGTGTTTTTCCTTTATGAGTCGTAAGGATCCCACAAAGGTTTGTTCTCCACATGTATCGTGAGGACACATGAGTGGGTCTTCTCAATGGAGCATCATTCCAAAAGCGGAGACTAGCCGCGTAACTGGTGATTGCAGTAGGGCATGATGTGATGAGAATTATTTGAGCCCGTGGATTGTATACGGTAGTCAATTTGGGGACTAACCGTAGGGCCGGGAGAATTTTGAAAAATTGGATTTTGGTTGGTGTCTGCATCGCTACACTGGAATATGGTACCAGGAGCGACTCATCATTCGCCGTTTGGGGACTTGGAATTTGGATCTTGTTTGGCATCAGCATTGCTGCACTAGAATAATGCCAGGAGCAACTCATCATTTGCCTCGGGAGGACTTGGGATTTGGGTTTTTGGTCGGCATCAGCATTGCTACACTGGAACAATGCCAGGAGCAACTCATCATTTGCCTCGGGAGGACTTGGGATTTGGGTTTTTGGTCGGCATCAGGATTTCTGCACTGGAACAATGCCAGGAGCAACTCATCATTTGCCTCGGGAGGACTTGGGATTTGGGTTTTTGGTCGGCATCAGCATTGCTGCACTGGAACAATGCCAGGAGCAACTCATCATTTGCCTTAGGAGGACTTGGGATTTGGGTTTTTGGTCGGCATCAGCACCGCTAACACTGAAGCGAAATGCCAGGAGCGACTCATCATTTGCCGTTGCCCGTTAGGGAACAATGGCTTAGGAGACAGGTTTGGGTCCCTATCACCTAAGGCTTTTCAATTTTATGAGTCGTAAGGGTCTCATAAAAGCATTTTCTCCCTACGAGTCGAGAGGATCTCGCAGGTGTATGTTCTCCTTAGGAATCGTGATGATTCCTAAGTGTGTTGCTCCTTTGTGAGTCGTAAGGATCTCACGCAGGGATTTT
The DNA here is from genome assembly GCA_030015575.1 of Agapanthus africanus. NCBI lineage: Eukaryota > Viridiplantae > Streptophyta > Magnoliopsida > Asparagales > Amaryllidaceae > Agapanthus > Agapanthus africanus. Next base: position 241,201,800 of record JASDDO010000018.1, on the reverse strand, counting down.
CTCCTCACAAGGTCGAGAGGACTTTGCGAGTGTATTTCATTTCCTTTCACGAGTCTGCGCCCTTTCAGGTTTTCACAAACTCGCCGGTAATCCAGCTGTTTTTATTCACGGAGCCCTTTCGGGTTTTCATCCGTGCCCGTTTTGATTGTGGATATACCTTTTTTTTGGTGCTGGTGGGACTTTAAAAGTAGTCTCACCGGCAGGATTTGGGAGAGATAGGGGTCGTTTACGCTCGTGAATTGTATACGGTTTTGCAGGATGTATGATCCAGATCGTAGGGCCGGTGTGCTCAGTTCGCCTACGACTTGGAGCATTCACGCGTGGTATTTCTTGAGATATCGGCCATTAATGGGTACCATGGGCCTTTCTCCCTCGGCACTTATTAGTAGGTAGGATCCTCCGTCGAACACTTTTCGATGACGTATGGTCCTTCGAAGTTTGGCTCGAATTTTCCCTTGGCATGTCGATTGGGGATAATCGGTCTTTTGAGGACCAATACTAATTCTCCTTTCTTGAAAGCGCGGAGACGGGTTATCTTGTTATAGGCCCGTGACATTTGGGCTCGGTATAGCTCCAGGTTTTGCTGTACCGCGAGCCTCTTTTCTTCGAGCGCTTCGAGCTCTTCAAGCCGAAGGAGCACGTTTTCCTCTTCCGTCAACTCGTGTTGGATGGCCATTCTTAAACTTGGAACCTCGATTTCGAGGGTGAGGATCGCCTCCACTCCGAAGAGCAAGTATGGAGTGGACTGAGTTAGAGTACGGTGCGTGGTACGATATGCCCACAATGCCTCATGAAACTTGGGATTCCAATCTCTCTTGTTGGCTGAAGCATTTGTCCTCAGGAGCTTGCATAGAGTCTTATTGAAGGCTTCGGCTAGCCCATTGTCTCTTGGATTATAGATGGAGGAATATCTCCAGTCTATCTTGTGCTGAGTAGCGAACCTTGAGACATTGAAGCACTTGAAAGAAGGCCCGTTGTCAGAAATGATTCTTCTTGGTGTACCGAAGCGGTATAGAATATTATGCTGGAAGAATGCCAGAATATCTTTTGTCTTGACTTCTTTTAGCGGGATAGCTTCAGCCCATCTGGAGAAGTAGTCTGTCGTGGCCAGTATGAACCGGTGGCCTTTGGATGATGGAGGATCAATTGGGCCAACGATGTCGGTGCCCCAGACTTCGAAGGGCCACGATGCCACCGTAGGATGCAACGGATTGGGATGCTTGTGAATGAAATCACCATGGATTTGGCAGATCTGACATTTCTTTGCATGCTTTCCGCAATCCCGTATCATGGTGGGCCAGTAATACCCAAGCCGTTTGATTTGAAGTCGCATCTTGGGGCCAGATTGGTGAGCACAGCAAACGCCCGAGTGAACATCTTTCATGACCTTTTGGGTTTCGGCCAATGACAGACACCTGAGCCAGAGTTGGTCATATGACCTGTTGGAGATAGTGCCCTCATAGTCAATTATTGGATCGCAGGTACGTGATTGCAATGATTGCGGAGGACCTATACCGGTAGGACAGTCTTACTCGAGATGATAGTATGCTATCTGGTTTGCCTTTATCAGTCGTGTACATGTTCAGGTGACTGATTACATGTTACACTTTGATAGAGCCCTTAGGATCTTGCTTTACTACCAACTGTATGACGGCGATCATATACGTGAGAGTTGGGTAGTTTATATGCATATCCTTAATTGTGGTCCCTAGTCGTGGGAGTTTCGAGACAGGGCATCGATACTCCGGAGTAGACTAGTGTATACAGTCGAGACCCCGACGAGGGGCGGTGGCCGGTCTCATAAGCCACTGGTGTCAGTTGGATCACCTAAGATGTATACAGGTGCTCATTGGGTTATGAGTACACCGGACAGGACTCGCCGGGAACCTGCTAGTTGGTATTATACATATCGTCAGATAGCAGTTCCCTGGTGACATGTGTACAGGTTAGTTCATCGACCTGAGGTCGTCATTTGTCTCGTGTGAGTTCCTACTGTGCTTTGATTTCTACCCTACCACGGCTCAAAGGAGTCGTGCAAACAGGTAGTTTTTGGGTACAGTCCCGAGCCATATGGAGGCACGTGAGCGGATCGGCAGGGGATTCGTCTCTCCCGGTATTGGGGGCGAGATCGTGCTGTGTCTAGGAGAGCCATTACACAAAGCCCACGGCCGTGGCAGGAGATTTACTGGTAGGTACTCCAGTAGTATCTCAGGGTGTTATTGGGCTACACTCCGACACGACTTATACTGCTATTGGGGGTCTGACGTTACTAGCCCCCTAGGCAGATATGCGATACTCATAGACGAACAGACCGGACTGTATATACATTGTCACTGTTAGGCTCAGTAGGGTTTCCGGATGAGTTCGCTCATCGGCCTCCCTTTAGGTCAGTCCATGGGCAGCCGTTACGCATTGCTAGTGCTGCTGACGGTTTGTGGTTAAACCCACTGCCAGGGTACTGAAGAGTCATTAGAGTTCCCCACAGACAGTTTCCCAAGTTCGGGCGAAACGTTGTAGAGGCCGTATGGTTTTATGGCAGGGTTCGGAAAATGCACGTGCGTTTACGCACGTGTCAGTTTTCGGGCAGATGATACTGGTCGGCTTTGGTTTAAGCCAGATCCGAGTATTATATTGAGTAGATATAATATCTTTGTCTCAGTTGCATTTGTATTCGGTCGTAATACAAATGCGGGTATATTTATACAGTTACGGGGTTATCCTGAAAGTCGTTTCAGGATCACTTTTGGAAGTTGCCAGTTTTCAGTTTTCTATCAGCCGTCTTTTAACATTCGGTTAAAGACAGATTTATCTTTTCTTGAGATGAGTGTGGAAGTTTCTAGAAGGTTCTAGAGAGGGTGACTTGGCATGGTGAGTCATTAGTGCTTTAATGGAGCCATTAATGCAATGGTGACTAGGTTAATGAATCACCATTTGCATTAATGAGGTTTTGTTTGCATGAAGGATATTTGTGGTTGATCTTTTCTCTTGTGGTCACTCTCCCCTCTCCTACACTCACCTCCCTCCATCTATAAGTGGCCGGCCCCCATCTCCTCCTCCACTTCTTGATGATAGAAAATTATGGTTGTTAAAAGAAAAGACTAAAGTTTTGGATACATGGAAATTTCATAGTTCATTTCTTGTTCCATTTCATTTCCATCGGCAACTTCATTAACCGATCGTCCACGGATTTGGACGAAGTGAGACAAAGTCATCTACTCATTCTGTACATCATTCTTGGTCGTCTCTTTTAGCAAACTTGACGACTGAGTTGCCTCGAGTCAGAGGCGGGAGCCCGTTTAAAGAATCGTTGATGTGGTGCCACCTGGACGAGCAGATCGGAGATCGATGAGATCGGAGCAGCCGCAACGGAGCGTGGGATGATGGTTAAAGAACGAAGGACTCGGATCGTTCGGTATAACCTTTCTACACTCTTTACAGTTTGTTAGTTTAGCAATAATGGAAGATCCGGGTTAAAGTATACGATAGCGCCAGTTAAAAAGTTTTTGTTCCGCATTTGGCGTCTGTAGACGGCCGGGGCGCTACCGTAGACTTACAGTGGTATCAGAGCCTCACCATTTTGCTTTACTAACTTGTGCTAACACGTTTAAAATATCGATCGAACCGGAAATCAAAAATCGCATTTTTACAATTTCACAGTTTCTGTCGATTTTAAATGATGTCCTAAAATTATTCCACATATCACAGAAAGTTGTGCAGGGTTTCAGAAGTACACCGACCAAATTTGAGCACGTGATCCCACCAAACCGCCGCGGAGTCGTAGCCAAACCCATGGTTTGGCCGCGCATCCGCGGCCATTCTATGGGATCAGTGCACCAAATTTGGTCTGTGTCTTCTCTGTTGGAATTTGGGGTTTTTGGTATATATCTTTTGGGCCCAGATTTTGTTACTGTTCACCAGTTGTTCGTGGGGCCCACTTTGTGATATTTAGTCGATCGAAATTTAAACATGTTAGTTTACAGTGCTTACATTATATCTCCGACCGGGAATGTCATTTGATCGGTAAACCGCGTCTGATTGCTATAGTTCTTTTAGACGGGTTTGCGAACGTGACATTCGCGTTGATGTTCTGTGTTGTGCTGTGATGTTGCGGATTTGTCGTGGTGGATAGCAGTGTGCAATGGTAGTACAGTTTGAGTTTATTTGTACATTTGATATTGCGGGGCGAGCGTCCAACATGTGGACTGCCGTCACTGCCTGTTGTATAATATTCTTTTGGGGCACGACCAGGTTGCGGTCGATGTACCTGTTGTACTATTTTTCATTACTGTGCTAGGTTTTACCCCGCGACGGGGTGCACGGATAGCCGGGTTCTGAGGGGCAACGGGTCCGCATCTCATGGCTTTGAGAGGCAGAGGGGCCCCACTCTAGAATTGGCAGACTATTCGCCGCACTCGTAGGGGGTTCAGGTTGACCCAAGGAGGGGTCCTCAATTTACCGGATTCCGTGAAGTGCCGGGTGTTCCATTCACTATGCTGTGGGGGACTACCTCGTTTCAGGTTTTGGCGGGTAACTTGCCGCACCCATAGGGGTCTAGGTTTCATTGCACAGGCTATCCACACGACAGGGGAACGTCGGGTTTCAGCAGCGGCTCTGTGAAACCCGGGGATCCCAGATTATCTGTATTGTTCTGTGATGCTTATTACTTTTCTGTAATGTTGCATATTATCACGCCTGGAGCGATTATTGTATATTGGTTTATATACTATTAGATGTTGTATATATTTTACACCCGCGCTAGTCCAGTCCCCGCTCTGTCGTTAGTTAAGTAACCTAACGGGTGATGACGGGACCCAGTGACGAATGCGGATGGCATATACGTACATTTTATTTTCATTCTTTTCTGGTGTGATTGATTGATGGGACTGCGTTGATTTTGATCAATGCAAAGGAAAGCAAACCTGTTTACAGTTGTTGGAACAAATTTAAAAAGTGTTATTGCAAAGGCGTTTCCTTTTGTTTTGCATAGCGGTATTCAGTGGAATATCCTGCACCTCATTCGACGGGGCAAGGGCCGATATCCCTTCACCGGGACTGACCCCTTGGGCAGAAGTTTGCGTCAGGGTAATAACTTCACTATAGTCGATTACAAGTTGATTTGCATAGCGGTATTCAGTGGAATATCCTGCACCTCATTCCACGAGGAAAGAGCCGAGATCCCTTCACCGGGAGTGACCTCTTTAGCAAAAGGTTTTCGCCACTATATTTTAAAAAGCTATCAGGTTCCTTCAGCGATATCAAGTTCGTTACGTTAAAGGTTTTTCGCCAAAAACCAGCCGTAGCCCTCCGTCACTTCTTTTGGGTATTCAGTAGTATTCAAGTTATGTATTTTGACCAACGCCAAGGCATAGTGTTTGGTAGCTGCTGGGTATTCAATTGTTGCATAGATAGATGAGTTGGTTTGGGACAGTCGTTCTGCCATTTTGGCCAACGTCAAGGGCATGTGCGGGTGGGTTCAAATTGACAAGATAGTGACGGGTAGAACTTGGCATGTGACTTATGATATTTTGACCAACGCCAAGGTCATAAGAGCATGGGGCAAAAATCTTATCGGGAGTTTCTAAAGAAACTGAAACTTGCCAAGTATGCGCATACCTTCTGGAGTATGAGTAACGTGGATGCATTCCATCACGTTATCATACGATGAGAGTTGGATCCCGATTCCCACTGATGAGTTGGTTTACTCTTCGGGTGATCCCGATTGATTCTTCTTTCAGGTTTGGAGGAGAATTTGACAGGACAGTGGGAGGTTTCCGGATTAGATAAAGTGATAACCATTCTGATCTAGGTTAGAGTGCACGCAGAGTGTTTCTTTTCTCTCTCTCTTTGGCAGCGACCTTTGACCGACCCTAGACTTTGATTCATTGACCAAGTTGACCGAACCTTCTTAAAATACTGGCTTTTGGATTGTCCGAGTTGCATAAGTCATTGCCACTCCTTCTTCTACCCTTTGTATTTCTCAGAACACCCCGTATTACTACGGACATCCACTTCCATTGGATAGATCCATCGTATGGTTATATACGAACTCGAAGGGACTTCTTCGAGGATGGATCCAGGTTCAGGAGAAATAGAATTGGTTTATTCAGTTGTCTTTTATTATCACCTTCTCTCAGGTTGCGAGGGCTCCTTGGTTTAGGAGAGTACACCTATTACGCTTATTGGATAGTCTTATTCCAAACCATAGGCAGGTGTCGAAAGGTAGGGAATGAAGAAAACCAATTAGCCTAACTAGGGTGTGCAGAAGACAATAACTAAAGACAAAATAAAGCGATTAGAAAGAGGGCAAAGTAAATTGCGACTGTTATCATTCACGACCAAACCGCGTACTTCATCGCCACTCCTATTTCACCTTTAAAAGAATAAGGTATTATTCAGTTGACTTTTATCATCACCTTCTCTCAAGATATGAGTACTCCTTAGTTTAGGAGGGTACACCTATTATGCTTACTGGATAGTCTTCTTCCAAACCAAAGGCTGGTGCCGAACGGTAGGGAAGGAAGAAAACCATTTAGCCTAACGATGGTGTACAGAAGCTAACGACTAAAAACAAATAAAGGGATTTGGGGAGATGGCAATAAAATATACGGTTGAAGTCATGAATTGGATTATGGAAGAGGCATTACTATGAATACCAGGATACCCCTACGAAACATTTTCATGTTTCAGTGCATTGTTAAAAGAAAACTGTTTTCCCGATTAGATACTTACTCCAAGGGTATGTATTTACCAGGTTTCATTCTCATATCTGTATGGTTTTACAGATGATAAGCGGGAGTACGTTATTGGGAATTAGGTGATCATCCTCATTATATCGGAATTCGTTGTAATTGGTGATATTTGAGGAAATCGCCAGGGTACAGTTTTCAACCTACGACGCACAGGTTTTGAGTTGCTCAACTCAGCGGACTTATACAGAGTATTGTATGTTGTCCAAGTGTCCATCAGGACAAAGGGGTAGGTCCTCGTACTATGTTCTGTTTACTTATAACTTCTCTAGTATTTAGACAAGTGTTTCGTAGAAATACAAGGTCTAAGTTTTGAGAAGTTGTGGGTATAAGAATAAAGTAGAGAACCAGGTATCACAAGTATCGGGATTCTTCAAAGAGATCGAAGATGTAGATTCTTGTGATTGGTATTCAGATAATAGTAATGGTTTTGAGAAACTTGTTTCTCTTTCAGGTTACTCATAATTGGAAGGATTCCTAAGTTGAGTAATGCTGATTAGCCTCTTTCCATTAAGAAGATATGCACTGGAGACAGCTGCATGATTGAATATGGTTCTAATTAAATTAGTGCCAAAGTTTCTGTATTAAATATAGAATAGTTCGTACCTTAAAAGATGTTAAGGTACGGGGAGTTGTCCAGCTTATGCTTAAAACCAGACTCTGGATAACTCAGGGCACGTTTCTGTAATGGCTGTTTGTGGGTTGACCCTGGCTATGACGAGGGTTGATATTCTACCATTTGGAAGATCAATAGTGATATTGTTCTTGACTCGCCACAGTTTTAGTAAAATGGACTTTTTCAGAAAACAGTAGTGGGAGTATGGTAGAACTGGAAGTGATTCCAGAACCGCGAACGATTACGGAAAATTTAATAGGACCTATATATTCAATCAGGTTTGACATTCCATTAGCCACTCCGCATATATGGTGGGTAACCTCAGACACCCGAGAGGTACTTTGGTAGCCTCAAGGACGGTGACAGGGAGGTTCTTATCTACCCAGACTTGATACTACTGTTGTTCCAGGCTATGAGACCCGGTAGGAGGGTTGTCGTAGTCAGTGGGAGCAGCGGAAGCATAGTGGGCAAGACGCTTATATCTATTTATAGACTTGAGCAGTTATAGCGGAGATAGATCATCTAGTTTTGATATGACAGTCATGGGTTTGACTTCAATCAGGATAGGGGATGGATCTGTAAAGAAGGTAGTAGGGTGTGATGTCATGGTATCAGGATGACATACACAGAGTAGGAAGTAAAATTCCTATACTACGGTCGGTTGTACTGTGGTCGTCACACAGTTGTTTCTCCAGACAGGATATGGATATAATATTTGACATTCTGGTTTCTGGATCTATGGTTTTAGATCTAGATTTGGGTAGTTTCCCAATGTGGGTACTTTGACAGATATTCTAATGGTTTTTAGAATAGTTGACTCCTAGCATGGTGGTGTACCTGCAGGTGATGGAGTCACCCTCTCTAAAGGTGTCGTATAGACTAAAGGAGAGAGGGCTGTGCATGATTGGCAGAACACTTGCTTAGGCAATTAAGTCAATCGTGAGGTGTCAAGTACCACACCAGATGTTGTTTTTGCACTAGATGCGATAAGTTTGTATTAATCCAATCCTGGAGAGACATAAGGAAGCAGTTTTAGAACATAAGTGGATGTTCTACGGATTTGATGACGGCAGCCTCCTTCGGGAGACGATTATCAATCCAGGCTTCAAAGGTGACGTGGATGACAGAGTGATTGTCAGAGTTTTAGTTTTCCCTCTGACGAGGGACAGTATTATGGACAGGTGGTCCAAGAGGATACTGTGGGTGGCATGGTCCCGGATACTGATTAGGTTCAGTGATCGATACAGTCTAAGAAGTTTGGATTTGAGTTCATTTATGAACTAGGTCCCATCAGATATCCAGACATATTCTAAGACAGGTATTACTCAATTCGGGAGATGGCTTTCTCCGCGAACTTGAGATAAAGGGAGACATAGAAAGAAACTTCTAGGCGGATCCACTCACTGAGGCTATTTCTCGAACACAATAGTTTTACAAACGAGCTTTGTGAAACTGATTAGTAGAGGAGTTGGATGTTCGGTTTCACACGGGCTGTGAGTAGTCGACATCGCAATAATTAGCCTTGAGTGCAAGTGGGAGATTGTTGGAGATAGTGCCCTCATAGTCAATTATTGGATCGCAGGTACGTGATTGCAATGATTGCGGAGGACCTATACCGGTAGGACAGTCTTACTCGAGATGATAGTATGCTATCTGGTTTGCCTTTATCAGTCGTGTACATGTTCAGGTGACTGATTACATGTTACACTTTGATAGAGCCCTTAGGATCTTGCTTTACTACCAACTGTATGACGGCGATCATATACGTGAGAGTTGGGTAGTTTATATGCATATCCTTAATTGTGGTCCCTAGTCATGGGAGTTTCGAGACAGGGCATCGATACTCCGGAGTAGACTAGTGTATACAGTCGAGACCCCGACGAGGGGCGGTGGCCGGTCTCACAAGCCACTGGTGTCAGTTGGATCACCTAAGATGTATACAGGTGCTCATTGGGTTATGAGTACACCGGACAGGACTCGCCGGGAACCTGCTAGTTGGTATTATACATATCGTCAGATAGCAGTTCCCTGGTGACATGTGTACAGGTTAGTTCATCGACCTGAGGTCGTCATTTGTCTCGTGTGAGTTCCCACTGTGCTTTGATTTCTACCCTACCACGGCTCAAAGGAGTCGTGCAAACAGGTAGTTTTTGGGTACAGTCCCGAGCCATATGGAGGCACGTGAGCGGATCGGCAGGGGATTCGTCTCTCCCGGTATTGGGGACGAGATCGTGCTGTGTCTAGGAGAGCCATTACACAAAGCCCACGGCCGTGGCAGGAGATTTACTGGTAGGTACTCCAGTAGTATCTCAGGGTGTTATTGGGCTACACTCCGACACGACTTATACTGCTATTGGGGGTCTGACGTTACTAGCCCCCTATGCAGATATGCGATACTCATAGACGAACGGACCGGACTGTATATAGATTGTCACTGTTAGGCTCAGTAGGGTTTCCGGATGAGTTCGCTCATCGGCCTCCCATGAGGTCAGTCTATGGGCAGCCGTTACGCATTGCTAGTGCCGCTGACGTTTTGTGGTTAAACCCACTGCCAGGGTACTGACGAGTCATTAGAGTTCCCCACAGACAGTTTCCCAAGTTCGGGCGAAACATTGTAGAGGCCGTATGGTTTTATGGCAGGGTTCGGAAAATGCACGTGCGTTTACGCACGTGTCAGTTTTCGGGCAGATGATACTGGTCGGCTTTGGTTTAAGCCAGATCCGAGTATTATATTGAGTAGATATAACATCTTTGTCTCAGTTGCATTTGTATTCGGTCGTAATACAAATGCGGGTATATTTATACAGTTACGGGGTTATCTTGAAAGTCGTTTCAGGATCACTTTTGGAAGTTGCCAGTTTCCAGTTTTCTATCAGCCGTCTTTTAACATTCGGTTAAAGACGGATTTATCTTTTCTTGAGATGAGTGTGGAAGTTTCTAGAAGGTTCTAGAGAGGGTGACTTGGCATGGTGAGTCATTAGTGCTTTAATGGAGCCATTAATGCAATGGTGACTAGGTTAATGAATCACCATTTGCATTAATGAGGTTTTGTTTGCATGAAGGATATTTGTAGTTGATCTTTTCTCTTGTGGTCACTCTCCCCTCTCCTACACTCACCTCCCTCCATCTATAAGTGGCCGGCCCCCATCTCCTCCTCCACTTCTTGATGAGAGAAAATTATGGTTGTTAAAAGAAAAGACTAAAGTTTTGGATACATGGAAATTTCATAGTTCATTTCTTGTTCCATTTCATTTCCATCGGCAACTTCATTAACCGATCGTCCACGGATTTGGACGAAGTGAGACAAAGTCATCTACTCATTCTCTATATCATTCTTGGTCGTCTCTTTTAGAAAACTTGACGACCGAGTTGCCTTAAGTCAGAGGCGGGAGCCCGTTTAAAGAATCGTTGATGTGGTGCCACCTGGACGAGCAGATCGGAGATCGATGAGATCGGAGCAGCCGCAACGGAGCGTGGGATGATGGTTAAAGAACGAAGGACTCGGATCGTTCGGTATAACCTTTCTACACTCTTTACAGTTTGTTAGTTTAGCAATAATGGAAGATCCGGGTTAAAGTATACGATAGTGCCAGTTAAAAAGTTTTTGTTCCGCATTTGGCATCTGTAGATGGCCGGGGTGCTACCGTAGACTTACAGTGACCTGCGGTATAACGTGTCATTTACAAACACGATCGGAGAGCTCTTTTCTTCAGCTGAATCCTCGCAGATTTTTCTTCGGCCAGCTTGTCGTATTGGAGGTACTCTATGAAGGGTCCTCTCCAATCGGGCTCGTCTTGGATGATCGAAGCTTCTTCAGCAGGACTGCTCTTCTGTTTCGCGCTTTCCTCTTCTTGTAGAGAGACTGGGGGTAGAATTTGCCGGCTCCTGACTGTGATCAGAATTTCATCCATGTTAGGATCAGCCAGCTCCTTGGCTAAGCGAGCGAGTACGTCAGCCTTTCCATTCAACGCTCTAGGGACTCTCGTTAGTTCAATATGAGTGAACCGTTTCATGAGTTCCACCACTTGGCCTCTGTACCGAGCTAATTCGGGTTTGTATATCTTATAATCGCCGCTTACTTGGTTGACGACAAGCTGGGAGTCACCGTAAACCCATAGCCGAAGGATTTCCATTTCTATGGCGAGCTCCAAACCAGCTATCAGAGCTTCATACTCGGCCTCATTGTTTGTGCGAGGCTCGGTGAGAGCAAAAGAACGCCGTAGGGTTCCTATTGATGGCGTGATGAACACCAATCCTATCCCTACTTTTATCTCCGGGACACTTGATTTACTGGAGGTCCTTATCGATGAGGCCCCATCGAAGTAGAGCTCCCAACATGGCTCGTCATTCTCTAGGTGTAGCACTTGTTCGTCGGGTAACTCGTAATTGAGTGGTGACCCTTCTGGTATGGGATGAGCAGCGAGAAAATTTGCAAGAGCTTACCCTTTTTACTGCATTCTGAGGAGTATAAACTATGTCAAACTCAAGTAGCATAACAACCCATCTTGCCATTCTGCCGGCTAGGCTCGCTCTGGTCATCAAGTGTTTGAGCAGGTCGACCTTGGAGATCAGTATAACCCGATGAGCAAGCAGATAGTGCCTTAGCTTCTTCACAGCAAATATCAGAGCCAGGCATTGCTTTTCTATTGGGGAATAGTTGTGTTCCGCCCCGATTAGAGTTCGACTGAGGTAGTAGATGGCATTTTCTTTTCCCTCATCATCATTCTGGGCAAGGAGCGCACCGAGTGACTCATCTAGCGCGGCGGTGTAGAGAATCAGCGGTTTATTTGGAATGGGAGCGGCCAGCACTGGAGGGTGCAACAAGTATTGTTTGATACTTTCGAACGCTGCTTGACATTCGGCATCCCAGATAAAAGGAGCTCTTTTCTTCATGAGATTGTTAGTTGTATGTATGCCCTAGAGGCCAGTATTGTACAAATGATGTATATTATATCGGATGCTTGGACATATATAGAGAGGACTTTCTTGCTCGATATGATAGTATGCTATCTGGTTGCTCTTTATCTTAACATGTATACTTGTCTCTTGATACTGTCTTATAGCTACATGTTGATAAAGCCCTTAGGATGTGTACTTGACAACCTGGACTATGATGCGGATCATACTAGTGGGGACATGGTAGTCCATAAGTACATCCTTCAAGGTCCCTAGTCATGGGTGTATCGAGACGGGGCATCGATATACCAGTGTAGACTAGCGTATACGCTTCTCGACCCATGAGATGGACGATGGATGATCCCATATCCATTGGTGTTTGACATCATAGATGGTATACGGGTGCTCAGTGGAGACTGGGTACACTGGACGGACTCGCCGAGAACTCCCAGATGGTATTATACCTCACGTAGTTCTCTGGTGACACTTATGCAGGTTAGTCTGTAGACCCGAGATCGTCATAGAGTCTTGTGTGATTCCCACTGTGCTTTGATTTCCACCTTACTACGTCCAAGAGGGCATGCAAAACGGTGGTTTTTGGGTACAGTCCCGAGTCACGTGGAGGCAATGAGCGATAGGAGGGGTTTCGTCTCTCCCGGTATTGGGGGTTGATGTTGCGCTGTGCTTGATTGGCCGTAACAGGGAAGTCCCTGGCCAGGGCTGATTTAGAGATTTACTGGTAAGTGTTACCAGTAGTTTCTCGACCCGTTATGAGGCTCACATCGGCACGACTTATCGGTTATTGGGGTCTGACGTTTACCACCCCAACACTTGATATGCGACATATCAGACGAGGAGACCGGACTGTACGGGAAGTGTTACCGGCAGGCTTTTACAGGAGTTGGAGCGGGCTTGCTTGCTAATCTTTTGATCGCTCAATACCCAGGTAGCCGTTACGTCCAGCTAGTACCGCTGACGGCTTGTGGGTGCTTGATGTGATCATCACCTACTGCCAGCGTATTGACGAGTCTTTAGAGTCCTACACAGAGGTTTTACTGGCTCAGGCAAAACGAAATAGGAGCGCATATGTGATATGTGCGGGACCGAGAATAATGCATGTATGTGATACCGTATTCTATTCTCGCGACTTTTTGTATCGGTTGGTTATATATGATATAGCCGGGTTATCGAATCAAGTGTTGATTCGATAAGTCGATACAATGGATGTTAGCCGGTTATATGAGATATGACCGGATTATTAAGTCAAGTGTTGATTTAATAATTAAGTGTATAATTGTATATTAGATATACTAATTTACATTTACTAAAACTTGTTCACTTTAGGGTTTTTCTCACATGAGCACAATTTTAATGTATATATGATATATATTAAAATGTGTTTTTCTTATTGTATCATGGTTGATGATACACATGACATGGGTGTACAAGACATACACCATTCTATTTTTATGGTGGGTTATAATTATTTAAGGTAATTACAAAATTGGTGGAATTTTGGAAAGAGCATGAAGCTTGTAGAAGCTTGCTTTGCTTTGACAAAGTCCACTACCTTTGTCTTCACCTTAGATTTATTATTAACCTAACCATTTAGATTAGCTATGGTTATGGCTCTACAGGAGTTAGTATATGATACTCACTCACCATGGTTAGCCTTCTCACTTGATCATTATCCTCATTCTTTTCTTTTGTTCGTCTTCTTCTTTGAGCAAAAGAAAAAGCTTGCTAGGGTTTTGAAAAAAGAGTGAAACTTTGTGAGAAATAAAATTCTAAAGAGAACCCACTTCCTATTTCTCCATCCTCTACTAGACTAGCACTTTAGTTTAGGGTGTTTGCTTCACTAATTCTCAGGTTAGTGAAGTAGAAGCTTGAGTTGGCATCCCCTCGACGTAGATCATCTTCGGCCTCGAAGACTTCAAGCAAGCACGCGTCTTTCGCCTCGTGAAGCCATGCAAGGGTCCGGGAGAATCACGATCGCAGCGAAGGGACTTCAACAAGGAGCTAAAGAAGTGAAGGACCGATCTACAAAGGTTGTATTTCGTATTCACTTAGTTGTTAAAGTTGTTTACTTGCTATATGATTCGCCTAATCTCTAGTATACGATCTTGCTTAGGGTTGTTCGGCACATAAAAATTTAATTTTGGCATGGTTGATGCCTTGTAGAGGCTTGTTAGTGTGCCTAGTAACCCTACAGTGGTATCAGAGCCTAGCTAGAGCATTAGGCGATGTGTTAACGAAGTTAAAACCCCGATCGAACCCGAAAACGTCAAATTATACCCCTCTCTGTACATTTTTTAAAAACTGGGTTTTTTCTGAATTAAAAATACCTAAAAAAATCAGCAGGGAATTCTAAGGATTACCACAAAATATGAGCCCCTAATTCCGTACAGGCGCCGCGGAACCGCGATCCCAATCCACTTCTAGCGGCGGTTCCGCGGCCGTATAGGTGAATTATGAGCAGTGTTTTGTGCAGTAACCCCCGTAGCTATTTCTATATATTTCTGGGTATTTTTAAATCTGACTCAAGTGTTGAGTATTTTGGGGTTTATTTTGTAATCGTCGATTCGATCGGAGAATTTAATTTTGATTTGTTATTCCGGATAATTTAGAAAGTAATAAAATATTCGAACGGATATCATTAACTCAATTTTTCCCGACACGAGAAACATTCAAGTGTTGAATTTTTCTCGGATTTAAATCTTTCGGAAAAATATGCATGTGACGCGATGGACCCTCTAGAAGACAACAAACCTTAACTCGATTATGTGACCGTCTTGAACTGCCTTTTGAACCTTAGGGTTTGAGGCAGTACGGCGTGCCATATGTGAGGCGTTATGGTATCACTGTAGGGTTACTAGGCACACTAACAAGGCTCTACAAGGCATCGACCATGCCAAAATTAAATTTTTATGTGCCGAACAACCCTAAGCAAGATCGTATACTTGAGATTAAGCGAATCATATAACAAGTAAACAACTTTAACGACTAAGTGAATACGAAATACAACCTTTGTAGATCGATCCTTCACTTCTTTAGCTCCTTGTTGAAGTCCCTTCGTTGTGATCGTGGTTCTCCCGGACCCTTGCATGGCTTCACGAGGCGAAAGACGCGTGAGAAGGCTAACCATGGTGAGTGAGTATCATATACTAACTCTTGTAGAGCCATAACCATAGCTAATCTAAATGGTTAGGTTAATAATAAATCTAAGGTCAAGAGAAAGGTAGTGGACTTTGTCAAAGCAAAGCAAGCTTCTACAAGCTTCATGCTCTTTCCAAAATTCCACCAATTTTGTAATTACCTTTAATAATTATAACCCACCATAAAAATAGAATGGTGTATGTCTTGTACACTCATGTCATGTGTATCATCAACCATGATACAATAAGAAAAACACATTTTAATATATATCATATATACATTAAAATTGTGCTCATGTGAGAAAAACCCTAAAGTGAACAAGTGTTAGTAAATGTAAATTAGTATATCTAATATACAATTATACACTTAATTATTAAATCAACACTTGACTTAATAATCCGGTCATATCTCATATAACCGGCTAACATCCATTGTATCGACTTATCGAATCAACACTTGATTCGATAACCCGGCTATATCATATATAACCGACCGATACAAAATTTCGCGAGAATAGAATACGGTATCACATACACGCATTATTCTCGGTCTCGCACATATCATGCGCTCCTATATCGTTTTGCCTGAGCCAGTAAAACCTCTGTGTAGGATTCTAAAGACTCGTCAATACGCCGGCAGTAGGTGATGATTACATCAAGCACCCATAAGCCGTCAGCGGTACTAGCTGGACGTAACGGCTACCCGGGTATTGAGCGATCAAAAGATCAGCAAGCAAGCCCGCTCCAACTCCTGTAAAAGCCTGCCGGTAACACTTCCCATACAGTCTGGTCTCCTCGTCTGATATGTCGCATATCAAGTCTAGGGGTGGTAAACGTCAGACCCCAATAACCGATAAGTCGTGCCGATGTGAGGCTCATAACGGATCAAGAAACTACTGGTAATACTTACCAGTGTATCTCTAAATCAGCCCTGGCCAGAGACTTCCCTGTTATGGCCAATCGAGCACAGCGTAACATCAACCCCCAAAACCGGGAGAGACGAAACCCCTCCTATCGCTCATTGCCTCCATGTGACTCGGGACTGTACCCAAAAACCACCGTTTTGCATGCCCTCATGGACGTGGTAAGGTAGAAATCAAAGCACAGTGGGAATCACACAAGACTCTATGATGATCTCGGGTCTACAGACTAACCTGCACAAGTGTCATCAGAGAACTGCCATCTGACGTGAGGTATAATACCATCTGAGAGTTCTCGACGAGTCCGTCCAGTGTACCCAGTCTCCACTGAGCACCCGTATACCATCTCTGATGTCAAACACCAATGGATATGGGATCATCCATTGCCCATCTCATGGGTCAAGAAGCGTATACGCTAGTCTACACTGGTATATCGATGCCCCATCTCGATACTCCCATGACTAGGGACCTTGAAGGATGTACTTATGGACTACCATGTCCCCACTAGTATGATCCGCATCATAGTCCAGGTAGTCAAGTACACATCCTAAGGGCTTTATCAACATGTAACTATAAGACAGTATCAAGAGACAAGTATACATGTTAAGATAAAGAGCAACCAGAGTGCATACTATCATATCGAGCAAGAAAGTCCTCTCTATATATGTCCAAGCATCCAATATAATATACATCATCTGTACAATACTGGCCTTTAGGGCATACATACAACTAACAATCTCCCACTTGTACTAGGGCCAGCTGCTGTAGTATCGCAATCCGAGCATCCTGAAGAGTCTCTCAAACTGTATCTGGGGAATGGCCTTCATGAGTGGATCCGCTGTGTTATTCTTCGTGTCATCCCTCCTGACCTCGATCTCCCGGCGATCAACTATCTCCCGGATCAGGTGATACCGCCTCAGAATATGCCTGGATCGCTGATGGGACCTGGGTTCCTTGGCCAAAGCCACCGCTCCATTGTTATCACAATACAAAGGTAGTGGATGCTCAATGGATGGAACCACTCCAAGTTCAGTAATGAACTTCTTGATCCAGACAGCCTCTTTGGCAGCATCGTTGGCAGCGACGTATTCAGCCTCCATCGTCGAGTCTGCCACGGTTTCCTGCTTGGAACTCTTCCATCTAACCGCCCCTCCATAAAGGGTAAAGACAAATCCCGACTGCGACTTAGAGTCGTCCTTATCACTCTGGAAGCTCGAATCGGTAAAGGACTCCACTTGGAGTTCTCCGTTACCATACACCAAGAGCATCTCTTTAGTTCTTCGCAAGTACTTGAGAATGCTCTTCACAGCTGTCCAGTGACTCTCTCCAGGATCAGCTTGATACCTACTCACTACACTTAGTGAGTATGCTACATCGGGTCTGGTACATAGCATCGCGTACATGATAGAGCCTACTGCCGAAGCATAGGGTATCCCTTGCATGCGAGCTCTCTCCAAATCAGTCTTGGGAGACATCTCTTTGGAGAGAGTGAGCCCTGAGATCGTGGGTAAAAACCCACGTTTGGACTCTTCCATACTAAACCTCTTTAGTATGGTGTCAATGTACCTGGATTGGGACAATCCCAATATTCTTTTAGATCTATCTCTATAGATCATAATTCCCAATATGCAGGAGGCATCACCAAGATCTTTCGTTGAGAATCTCTGTGATAAGAAAAGCTTGACCGATTGTAGCATAGGAATGTCATTTCCTTTCAAGAGTATGTCGTCCACGTACAATACGAGGAAGACAACCTTACTCTCTGCCACCCTCTTGTAGATACAAGGTTCATCTACGTTTTTGACAAAATCAAACTCTTTGATAACGACGTCAAAGCAGATGTTCCAACTCCGCGATGCTTGCTTTAATCCATAAATGGATTTAAGCAGCTTGCACACCTTCCCGCTGCTCCCACTGTCTGCGAAGCCCTCTGGCTGAGTCATGTACACGCACTCTTCTAAATCACCGTTTAGAAAGGCGGTCTTAACATCCATTTGCCAGATTTCGTAGTTATGATATGCAGAGATGGCAAGCATGATCCGGATGGATTTAAGCATAGCCACTGGAGAAAAGGTTTCGTCATAGTCCACACCTGGTCTTTGACGAAAACCTTTTGCAACAAGTCTAGCTTTGAAAGTCTCCACTTTCCCATCTACACCAAGTTTTTTCTTGAAGATCCACTTGCTCCCAATGGGTTTTACCCCTTCAGGAGCATCTTCCAAAGTCCATACTTTGTTGGTGTACATGGATTCCATCTCGGATCGCATTGCATCCAGCCATTTCACTGAGTCTCCACTCGTGATGGCCTGCTCGAAGCTAGTTGGGTCATCATCCTCCATGATGCAATCCTTGCTCCCACCATCCATGAGAAAACCGTATATCTCTCAGGTGGGTGAGGAACCCTACTAGATCGGCGGAGTGGTTGGGGTTCATCGAGAACTACCGAATCCTCTGGTTCCACCAAATCTTCTGTTGTAGCTTTTGTAGCTGGAACCTCTTCCAGTTCTACCTCATGACCACTAATCTCTTTTGCAAGAAATTTCTTTTCTAAAAAGGTGGCATGCCGTGAAACAAACACCCTTTGTTCCTCAGTGTGGTAGAAGATATATCCTTGTGAATTCTTAGGATATCCTACAAATTTGCATGGAACAGACCGTGCCTCGAGTTTGTCCGGATTTTGTCGTTTGACATAGGCTGGACAACCCCATATCTTAACATAGTTAAGACATGGTCTCTTCCCTTTCCATATCTCATATGGAGTGGTAGGCACAGATTTGGTGGGGGCCATATTCAAGAGATGTGCAGCTGTTTCCAGTGCATACCCCCAGAAGGAAATAGGTAACTCAGTTGTGCTCATCATAGAGCGTACCATATCTAATAGGGTGCATTTCCTCCGTTCCGATACACCGTTGTGCTGTGGTGTATATGGAGGAGTCAGCTGAGAGAGAATCCCATTCTCTTTTAGGAAGTCCAGGAATTCATTGCTCAAGTATTCACCTCCTCGATCAGATCGAAGGATTTTAATACTTTTCCTGGTTTGGTTCTCGACTTCTTGTTTATATTCTTTAAATTTCTCAAAAGCTTCAGACTTGTGTCTTATCAAGAACACATGTCCGTATCTTGAGAGATCGTCAGTGAATGTTGTTGGATATATATGCCCTAGAGGCCTACATTGTATAGGATGCTTGGGATATGTATTTACATAACAGTCTTGCTTGATATGATAGTACGCTATTTGGTTTGACTTTGTCTTAACGTATGATATTTTTTCTTGATATATATATATGTTGATAAAGCCCATAGGGTGTTTTGTCTGACTACCGGCGTTGTGATGGCAGTCATACTAGTGGGAGCTGGATAGTCAATAGGCACACCCTTAGATGTCCCTGGTCGCAGGAGTATCGAGATTGGGCATCGATACTCCGGAGTAGACTGGTGTATACATATCTAGACCCTGACGAG
Organism: Agapanthus africanus; assembly: GCA_030015575.1. Lineage (NCBI taxonomy): Eukaryota > Viridiplantae > Streptophyta > Magnoliopsida > Asparagales > Amaryllidaceae > Agapanthus > Agapanthus africanus. The sequence goes on along the minus strand of JASDDO010000018.1, from coordinate 241,182,005 downwards.
GGGCAATGGATTGGTCCCGCAACCATTGGTGGTGTTCACCTAAGATTGTATACAGATGCTCACTGGGTGTGAGTACACCGGACAGGACTCGCCGAGAACTGACTGGATGGTATTATACCTAACGTCAGATAGCTGTTCTCAGGTGACATGTGTGCAGATAGTCCGTTGACTTAAGGTCATCATTTGTCTCGTGTGAGTTCCCACTGTGCTTTGATTATTACCCTACCACGGCTCAAAGGAGTCGTGCAAACAGGTTTCAGTTGGGCACAGTCCCGAGCCACGTGGAGGCAGTGAGCGACTGTTAGGGATTCATCTCTCCCGGTATAGGGAGTTGATATCGCACTGTGGTCGGTTGGTCATTACCATAAGTCCCTGGCCAGGGCTGATTGAGAATTACTGATGGAATGATCAGTAGATTCTCGGGTGGTCTTGAACCATACCGACACGACTTGTACGGTTATTAGGGGTCTGACGTCCACCACCTCCCTAGACCATACATGCGATACTCTTAGACGAACAGACTGGACTGCGCGGATATTGTCACAGACAGGCTCAGTAGGATTTCAGATGGGTTACCTCATCAGCTTTCTTATCGACAACTACCTGGGGACCGTTACGTACAGCTAGTGCCGCTTGCGGTCTGTGGTTAAACCCACTGCCAGCGTAGTAGTCGAGTCTTTAGAGTCCCACACAGAGATTTCCCAAACCCAGGCGAAAAGATATAGAGGTCGTTTGGTTTTACGACAAAGGTTCGGACGCATACGTGTTTGAACGCACGTACGACATTCGGACAGTTTTTACTAGCAGACTTTGGTTTAAGACAGATTCTAGTATCAGGTTATTGGATTTATACAGTCTAAAGTTTTTCCGTGTTTTCACGGATGAGAGGGGCGTTCTCGTAATTTTCCGAGAAGCTTCTAGAAGGATGTGACATGGAGGGAGAGGTGGCATTTTCATTTAATGAATTAGTGACTCATTGTGAGTGATTCATCATGTCATTAATGCATTATTAAATGCTTAATGACTCACATAATGAATCACCCACTTGCATTAATGAAACATGATGAATAATCTCATATTATTCATTTCTTTTTAATTCATTATGTTTCATATATCTAGTGAGAAGCTTTTTCATTTTCATTATTATTATCATTATTATCTTCTCACTCTCTCTCTTCAAGTTCTCTCTCCTTCACCAAACCTAATCCTACCCTCATGAGTTGAGAACAAGGATTAGGAAAGACTAATTACTCCATAACCTATCTCTACATCACCTTAGCTACTCTATTTAGCAACTAGAGAAACTAAGTAACCTCAAGTTTAAAGGTTATAGCTTGGATTAGGGTTCTCGGGTGGATCGTCTATCACGGAAGAAAGCCGAAGAGGACGTGGAGATCCAAAGAGGCCGTAGATAACATTAAGACGAAGGACTAGAACCGTTTGGTATAATCTCTTAACATAGTAGTTTAGAACTCTATAGTTTTTGTTAAAACTTGTTTAGCAAACGATTCATACGGTTATTCGATGTTTAATCATAGAACAAGATTGTTATTCATATTTCCGCCTCCCCATTAGTATTGGGGTGTTGAACATCGACCTACAGTGGTATCAGAGCCTAGCTAAACAGTATTTAACACACTTGCAAATTTGTATGAATTTCGAACGGAAAAACAAACCGGAAAAACCCCGATATCATGTACTTTCTGTCGAATTTTAAATGAGGTCGAAAATTTTTTTAGGGACCTTCAGAATGACCTAAATGAATGTATGAGAACACCCAAGAAAATTGGGCTCATGAATCGGCCATAGCGCCGCGAAACCGCGGCCGATCCCACCGATCCGCCGCGATTCCGCCGCGCTTTGAACGATTCATCATCCCAAGTTTCTTGAGTTGATTCTCTGTGATATTTGGTGTTTTCAGGTAATTTTTATTTTTGCTCAGGTTTCAGATTTACAGAGAAGTATTGGAGCAAAATTAAATGTGTTTAATCGATCGAAATTATACAGTATTTGCTTGTTTGATTATATCTGTGAAATGTTTTATGTGTTTATAAACCTCCCCTAACTGCTAGTATGACGGTTGGCAGGGGGTTGCACATATCTGTGATGTTATATATAACTGTTTGCGTATATAAACTGTATTGGACAGTTGTGGTGTTTAGCCGGGTTTTGTGATGGGTTTTTGTGTTAATTCATTTGATGTAAATGTAATAAGTTGTAATATTATTTTGCGGGGCACATCCAGGTTGCGGTTGTAGCCACCGTTGTATTATTTCTTTTTACTGTTTTTGCTCCTAGGATAGACCCAAGGTGGGGTGCACAAACTACCGGGTATTTTGAAGTGTTGGGGCAGACCGCTTCACTTCTGGTACTTGGCGGGTAGTTTGCCGTACCCGTAGGGGTCTGGGGTGGGAAAATGGCTATTCATCACAACTGTGTAATCCGTCTTTCATTGCAGGCTCAAAAGAAATGCGGATTGCTTGCAAATCCAATATTGTTTATCTGTGATCTGGAATGCCTATTATTGCATCTGACGAATGTACAATATCTATATATGATAGCTATTTAGACGCGCTTATGTTTTACACCCGCGCTAGCCCAGCCCCCGCTCTGTCATTAGTTAAGTAACCTAACGGGTGAAGACGGGACCCCGTGGCGAATGCGGATGGCATAAGAAGACGTTGTATTTTCGTTGTTATCTGTAATGATAGGTTAAAGATGGGACGCATTATTATTAATGCAAAGAAAATAAAACCTAAACTAAATCGTTGGAACAATTTCTAAAAACCACTCGGTTTTCTTGAAAAAGTAAATTTTAAATACGGAGCTTAAACCACTCCTTTTAATAAAAGCTATCTTAGTTCCTTCGATCAAATCAAGTTCACTACGTTAAACGGTTTTTTGCCAAAAACCAGCCGTAACCCTCCGTCGTTTCAGATAGACAGCACATCGTATTCATGCTATGCTTGTTGGCCTACGTCAAGGCATAGTGAATGGTAGCAGTGTGTGTGCCTATTTGTTGCATAGATAGATGCATTAGTTTAATACAGACGTACACCTTGTTGGCCTACGTCAAGGGCTTGTACGATGTATTTAAATTGATCAGGACAACGACGGGTAGAACTTGACTTGCGTCTTATGACTTGTTGGCCTACGTCAAGGTCTATAAGAGCTTGGGGTAAAAATCATATCGGGAGTTTCAAACATAAAGGAAACTTGCAGATTTAGCTTACCTTCTGGAGTGTGGTGACTAGAGTGGCTTCCATCTAGGGCATCATGCAATGATAGTTGGATCCCGATCCCACTGATGAGTAGGATTACTCTCGGGAATTTCTCTCACTTAACAATCAATGCTATAAACCAAGTAGGTGTCTAGAAAGGTGTTAGAGGGGCTACGCCTCCAGGGAAAAGAGGTTCTTTAATTAAGGAACTTCGCGAAAGCGTTAGAAAACCTCCCTCGAAGTACCAACACCAGCCTGGCTGAAAGGTTAAGAAAGAATTGTAACGTATGATTAAATCCTGACTAGTTCTTCTTTTAGGTTTTGAAGAAGGATTTGAGGAAACAGTGGGAGCCATCCTGTTTAGATAAAATAATAACCAATCTAAACTTGCAAGAGCATATGCTGAGTGTTTTCTTTTCTCTCTCTCTGGCAGCTACCATGACTGGACTAAAACTATTACTTGAAAAGAATATACTGACCGGGCAGAACTATAAAGATTGGCTAAGGAACGTCAATATTGCGCTGACTTATGACAAAGTTGCATATGTTACCACCGCTGTTCCTCCCCTTATCCCAGGACCAGATTCCTCAGTTGCGGACAAGGAAGTTCGTAAAACCTGGGATCTAGACTGTGAGCGAGCTAAGTGTATCGCGCTGGCGTCCATGAATAATGAACTCCAGAAACAGTACGAGAGTATGTATATTGTATCCATATTCCTCCATTGCAAGGAATTGTATGGTGAACACTCCCGTATCGCGAGGTACGAAACCTCAAGGAAACTCTTCCAGATGAGGTTAGCTCCAGGATCGCCTGTTGGAGAGCACGTCCTCAAAATGATCACCCTCATTGAGGAACTCGCAAACCTGGGATGCGTGCTAGAGAATGATTTGTATATCGACTTGATTTTGCAGTCCCTTCCCCACACCTTCTCTCAGTTCGTGCTGAACTTCAACATGCACGAAATGGAAGTGGATCTTCCAAAGCTCCTCAATATGTTGAGGGTAGCAGAGACCTTCTTGAAAAAGGAGAAGACCCCCGTTCTGTATGTTGGTCAATCATCTTCTTCTAAATCTAAAGCGAAAGCTAAAGGGAAGAATGTCACGACCCGAAAGTACGGAACGTGACCGGCACTTAGATTACGAAGCATCAAGAGGCGCCACGTAACCTAAGTAAGCCGAAGCCCAGAAATCTAAACCATAAAAGAAGAAGAAGAAGAAGAAAACAAGTTTAAAAGCATCAGCAAATTTTCTCAAAAAATTCGGCAGAGTCTCCTCTATAAAAACTGGCCCCCAAATGGGTACAACAAGTATAATATACATAAACAATAAAAAGCATCCCCAAACGGGAGCTAGCATCAATGCCAACAGGCGGAAACAACCACAACAAGCACAATAATATACAACGCCAAAGGGCGAGGCTCAAAACTCAAAGAAAACAAAACCACCAAATCAGAATAATACATGCGCGACTCTAAGGTCAAAATAAATGACTGGTCCAATAAACTTATCAAGTAATACAAGTATGGTTGATGGAGCTTACTAGATACAAATGAATGAATAAAAGTACAATGGTGGTTCGGGTACAAGTGAACCAACCTACCGTGCAAATCACCCTGAAGAAAAGATGTGCCAACAAGCTGCCAGGGAAACCTGTACATCGAACCCGTAATAAAATTTGGCACAACGGGGGTGAGTTGCCAACTCGTGAGTAGAAGACATCTACGAAAAGAAATCGAATGCACGACGCTATCCTAGGTCATAATAATACACTATTATATCCCAATCATCTAGTAATAGCAGGGTAAAACTACGTGTAAATGCAGATACTCCGTGCTCGTGTCAGTGCCTCATATAATACTATGTCATATGAATGGATATGCATGCATCATGAATATAAAATAACCAATCCTGAAATCCAGAAATATCTGTATATGAAATCTTTAGCTGTTATCATAGTAAAATGTGTATAAGAATCTGAAATCTCAACAATGAAATCCATGGAAATCTGTGTCAAGCATCGACACAACACATGTAATCTCAAGTCTCAATATCTCGGGCTCCGTCAGTCCGGATCGGCCCATATCATCAAATCTCACGACAACGGTCGATATCCTCCGGATATCCGCCGCGCCAGACATCACCGGTAGGTAGCCTTCCCCTGCCAGGCTCATCGTCTACAACTCGATCTTCTTGCCCTGGGGTACCATACCGGGCCCACCATGTACCCGAGACGGTTCATCCACTCCTCGAATCAGGTCTCGAAATCCATCAGAAAACATGAAATCTCATGGTGGACGACACATACATCACGAGAAAACCGCATCTTATTTTAAAAAGAGAGGAGGAGAGAGAGAGAATTTTTTTTTTATATATTCTTGCTGTTTTCCCCAAAAATCCAGAAATCTCATAGAAACCCAAATCTCAAAATCATGAGTAAGTATATGATAAGTGTCGGCATATGCCCATAATACTGCATGATAACATGAAAACATGAATGCATGAATGTCTAAGTAATAATTATCATGTCTATACTAACATCAAAGAGTAATCACAATATTATATCGGTCAAGTTGTTAACTGATTCTATCAATAAAAGATAATATAATCTAAAGTGTACGTGACATAGCAATTACCGATGATGATGTGTGTGAGCCGGCAAATAAGTGTGCGTGGAATATGCGCATCATCGGTAATGGTGCTAGTGTTCTAACAGGTAAGGTTTATACTGATTATAGCAACATATGTAAGAACATGCGTCATTATGATTCCAGTGTGAAAGTAAAGACGGATGTGTGTTATCTACTCATGATATACCATTACCACTACCACTATATGACTCGAACCTAACCTAGTGTCCATCTAACCTCCTAAGGAACAAAACCTAAGAAACTAGTCAATAAGAAACAAGAGTCTACCTAATGTCTGAATCAATATCTCTAACAGTCGGCGATCCGGCCTCAATAGCGTCACGTACGTAGTACGGCTTCCTCGAATCAAGAGTGCGGATCAATCATCATATTTATGCCTCGTACGGTAAAATCCATCGTACGGCATCCCAATATCAGGGTACGGGTCAAGTATCTCCTAGGTGTCTCATCATTAGTATAATGTCATCATCAACACATCTCATGATCAAGGTGCTAAACTGTGATCGCATACATCAATCATATATCATTGCCGTCATAATAAGCATCATTAGTTTATCCTCAGAAATATCATGTCATATGTATCATATCGTCCTCAAGTCACACCTCTATAATATCGACATCAGGTCACACCTATATGATGTCGTAATCAAGTCATACATATCCCATATCGTGATCAATCACAAGTTACAGTCCGGGTACTATTTTAGAGTCCCATGTACCTCAATATCATCACCACCCATTATAATTTAAGTATACATGTTCATTATCTCATTCTCTAATGATCCGCTAACACTTAATACGACTGTATAGCCAAGAATCACGGCATCAAGCCCAGTTACACTGTTTCATCATACCTCGGATATCATATCACATCAATGAATCCCATATACGTGTTGTATATATATGTATATACCTATACCTAGTTCTATATATATACACATACACGTATACCCCATGTCGAGTTTCAGTGTGTGTGTGTGTGTGTTTCTACCTGAAACCTACGAACCTCTTCCAAGGTATTCATCTTCTGGTATGGTTTTCCTAAATCAGTCTAGTCCAGCCTAGGGTCATTACTAGGGTCCTACTCATTAAGAATCTAGGGTCACATCTGGTTGCCTAATTTCAATAAGTACTATTCCTATTCTACATTGCAGGGGTGCTAAACTCCATCCACCCGACTTCCCCCCGTAGATGTACATCTACTCACCTGGTCCATGTCTGCCGAAGACGGTGTCGCCATCCTCCTCTTCATCGCCCGCAGTCCACGTGAGGGGTACCTAAACGCAAACATATAAATAGCATCGTAAACTGAATCACAAACAAAAGTCAAAACGACGCAAGGAACAAGCATAGGTTAAAACCTATGTCCCGTCCACGCAAAAGAACCAAATTTCGCTCGATATCGGCGTACAAACTCCGATGGATCGAGATAAACATCAACAAATAACTCGTAGTTTTAAAACACATTACTTATATTATAAAACATGATTAAATCCATCGAAACCCTAAAATCCATCAAACCGTCCAATTTCGTAAAAACCGAAAATGCCAATTTACCGTTTTTCATCAAAACTTGACATTTAAATGAAACCAATGGTCATAAAACTCATTAAATAGCATAACTATACTATACAAACCGTTACTATATTTTTATTACACAAATTTGTATTAATTTGAAATTTCTAGTTTGCAACCTTTAACAATTTTCAACATTTTTCAAGCAAAATACCACAATTCCACTGCAAAACATGATTTTGCATGAATTAATGTATTAAACTACAATTCATGATGATAATGATATAATGAAACCATGATTATATTTTTAATTTCATTTATTTAGGAATTTCCAAAATCTAGTTTACAAAATAATAGCATTTTATTACTATTTTCCAATTATCAAAGGAAACTAGTGATCAAACTAAGTTTTTCTTTCCATTAACATGCTAATATTCTCACTAAAACTACAATCTAATGATAGCAACCTTAATTGGAATTTTATATTACCCACATATATATTTTATAAAAAACTAGTTAGCTAAAAAGTATAATTAAATCAATTTTTTTGATTAACAATTTACAACATACCATCCCTACAAGAATTTCCACTTCTAAATATGTCAAACTAGTTATTATAACCCTCATTAATTAATAAAAATCACAACTTGATTTTTCAAACCCTAACTTGAATTTTAAAAGTAGTAAATAGAATTAATATATTAAATCTAATTAAGCTTAAATGAACATCTAATAACAATAAATCAAAAGAAAGAAATTTATAGCTCCAAACCATGAAATCCAAACATGAAATGAGCCTCCAAAATGCATGCTTTCCATATCCAAATTCCATATAAAAATGAGCAAAGAATGAAGGGTAGGAAATAAATAGGATTTTGTGGAATTTTAATTGAATTTTTTATGTATTTTTAAGGATTTTTGAGACAAAATCAAGAGAGGAAAAATGGGGGGCTGCTTGGGGAGGAGGCCGGCCATGTGAGGGTGAGGGAGAGGAGAGTGAGAAAAGTTGAGAAAAGTGTAGAAACTTCACCCCAAAATATCACCTCTTTATGTCTTTTCATGAATTTCTTTATTTTTCTTTATTTCTTTACTATAGCAACTCAAGAAAGCTCTAGAAAATAGGAAAAATTTGCAAATAAATTTTGCATGATACACACTAAATTCTAACATGCGATGGTTCATTTTTATAAATTAAAACCATTCAATTTGTAATTTACACTAATTTAGTGCAAAAATAAAGCTTATGTTAATATTTAAAATAATTAGTTTAGGAAAAATATTTAATTAAACTAAAAATTTATAAGTGGCTAAATAAACACCATTTACTAGTAATTATATAATTAAAATAGGTATTTTTGAAATTATAATGAAAAACAATCACGGTTAGGTTTTACGAAAAATACATTTTACTTTGCCGAAAATCATAAAATTCACTTAAACAATTTTATTCATTTAATTATTTATTTAATTATTTTTAAAACGTTACAAAGAAGAAGATGAAAGCCACCAAACCGAAGGGTGGGGTCAAGAAGGTGCAGGGAACGAACAAGGCAGGAAGGGTGAAGGCAGAAAAGAACGAGTGCTTCTATTGTCACAGGCAAGGGCACTGGAAGAAGGACTGTTTGGCCTTTAAAGCCAAGGACACGAAGCAAGCTGTTGCTTCTGCTTCAGGTGTGTTTGTAATCGAAAATTGTCTTTCAGTAAACTCTACTTCATGGGTACTTGATACCGGTTCTGGTTCTCACATCTGTAATTCTTTGCAGGATCTGAGAAATAGTAGAGTACTGGGGGCAGGTGATATGACTCTCCGGGTGGGCAATGGAATGCATGTAGATGCAGTTGCAATAGGGGAATATCACCTAGGGTTGAATAGTGGACACATTTTGGTATTGTATAGCTGTTTTTGTATTCCCAGTATGTTGTGTAATATTATATCAGTATCTTTGTTGTCTAATAAAGGATTAATTTTGTGCTTGAAAGAAATGTCATGAACATTCTCCTAAATCAAGAACTGATTGGGTTTGGCACACTGGAAAACGGCATATACATACTTAATCAACCTCAAATTTTCAATATTCAAAACACGCGTAAAAGAAAGGCTCCAGATTCGAATCAAGCCTTCCTATGGCATTGTAGACTTGGTCATATAAATGAAACAAGGTTGACTAAGTTACATAAAGATGGATATCTAGATCCGTTTGAATATTCATCATATGCAACTTGTCAATCATGTATCAAAGGAAAAATGACCAAATCTCCGTTCACCGGACACGGAGAAAGAGCCACTGAACTCTTGGGACTAGTACACAGTGATGTATGTGGTCCGATGTCTATACATGCACGAAGTGGTCACTCCTACTTCATCACTTTTACTGATGACTTCTCTAGGTATGGACATGTGTTCTTAATAAAGCATAAATCCGAGGCTTTTGAGAAGTTTAAGGAGTATAAAAATAAAGTAGAGAAACAAACTGGTAAAAGCATCAAGACACTTCGATCTGATCGAGGTGGAGAATACTTAAGTACCAGTTTCCTTGAATACTTAAAAGCGAATGGAATTCTCTCTCAGCTTACTCTACCTTATACACCTCAGCATAATGGTGTATCAGAAAGAAGGAATCGCACGCTATTAGATATGGTGCGTTCAATGATGAGTAGTGCTGAGTTGCCACTTTCCTTCTGGGGATTTGCTCTAGAATCAGCCGCATACCTATTGAATAGAGTTCCAACTAAGTCTGTACCTACCAATCCATATGAAATGTGGTGTGGGAAGAGACCATATCTCAAGTATATCAAGATATGGGGGTGTCTGGTATATGTTAAAAGGCATAATCCGGACTAGCTCGAAGCACGATCGGTTTTATGCAAGTTTGTAGGATACCCCAAGCATTCAAGGGGGTACATGGTCTACCACACTGAAGAACAAAAGGTGTTTGTCGCTCGTCACATTGTCTTCTTAGAAAGCGAATTTCTTGCAAAACAAATTAGTGGGAGCGCGGTAGAACTGAAAGAAATTCCAGAATCTCAAACTGCAACCGAAGACTTAGAAGAATCTCAGATTTCAATAGAACATGACGAACTAACACCACTCCGCAGATCTAGTAGGCTTTCTCATCCTCCTGAAAGATACTATGGTTTTCTTCTTGATGGGGATCGAGAGGATTGCATCATCGATGATGATGAGCCTACTAGTTTTCAGCAGGCTATCACGAGTAGCGACTCGGTGAAGTGGCTGGATGCAATGAGATCCGAAATGGAATCCATGTACACCAATAAAGTATGTACTTTAGAAGTTGCTCCTCCTGGGGTAAAACTGTTGGAGATAGTGCCCTCAGAGTCAATTATTGGATCACAGGCACGTGATTGCAATGATTGAGGGAAGACCTATCCCAGTAGGATAGTCTTACTCAAGATGATAGTATGCTATCTGGTTTACCTTTATCATCGTGTACTGCTTTAGGTGACCTTACGAGTTGCTATTGCACGTTGATAGAGCCCCTAGGATTCTTGCTTGACTACCAGCAGTATGAGGGCGATCATATAAGTGAGAGCTGGAGTCTATAAGCACATCCTTAAAAGGTCCCTAGTCGTGAGAGTTTCGAGACAGGGCATCGATTCTCCAGAGTAGACTAGTGTATACAGTCGAGACCCCGACGAGGGGCGGTGGCCGGTCTCACAAGCCACTGGTGTCAGTTGGTTCACCTAAGATGTATACAGGTGCTCATTGGGTTATGAGTACACCGGACAGGACTCACCGGGAACCTGCTAGTTGGGATTATACCAGATGTCAGATAGCAGTTCCCTGGTGACATGTGTACAGGTTAGTTCATCGACCTGAGATCGTCATTTGTCTCGTATGAGTTCCCACTGTACTTTGATTACTACCTTACCACGGCTCAAAGGAGTCGTGCAAACAGGTTTTAGTTGGGTACAGTCCCGAGCCACATGGAGGCAGTGAGCGGATCTGCGGGGGTTCGTCTCTCCCGGTATTGGGGGTGAGGTCGCGCTGTGACTAGGAGAGCCATTACACAAAGCTCTCGGCCGAGGCAGGAGATTTACTGGTAGGTATTCCAGTAATATCTCAGGGTGTTCTGGGCTACACTCCGACACGACTTGTACCGCATTTGGGGGTCTGACTTTTACCAACCCCTAGGCCCGCCATGCGATACTCATAGACGAACGGACCGGACTGTACGGATATTGTCACTACAGGCTCAGTAGGGTGTCAGGATGAGTTCGCTCATCGACGTCCCTTTTGGTCAATAGCTGGTAGCCCGTCACGTATGGCTAATACCTCTGACGTGCTAGTGGTTAAATCCACAGCCATAGTATTGACGAGTCTTTAGAGTCCACCACACAGACAGTTACTCAAGTTTCGGGCGAAACGCTGTAGAGGCCGTATGGAGATATGGCAGGGTTCGATCAGATACGTGCGGTATTGCACGGATCGTGATCGGACGGATTTTACTAGCCGGCTTTGGCTTAAACCGGATCCTAGTATTAGACAGTGTAGATTTTGTCTCATTGCATTTGTATTCAGTGGGAATACGAATGCGGGCATGTATATGCAGTAGCGGGGTTTTCCTGTAATTTATTACGGGATCAGTTTTTGGAGGTTGCCAGTTTGCATTCCGTTCCGGCCGGTTTTCCTTTGTTCCTTCACGGCCGGACTTTTCGATGGAGGGGGTTATTTGCAAGTTTGCAAATAACATTTGTGGAGGGGGTTTCTTGCATATGGATTGATTATGATGGCTTCATGATTTGACAAGTATCATGAGATCCTTTTTCTTTCTTATCCTTTTGCTTTTTGAGATTAGAAAGGGATGTGAAACTTGCTTTTGATGTGGTCACCTCTTTGATCTCCTACACTCACCTCCCTTGTTGAAGCCCACCCCATTCTTATGTGTGGCCGGCCACTTGAGAATTGAGGAAGGGGATTCATTTTTGTAGAGTGATATCTTCATCTCATTTCATTTTTCCTTTGCTAGAAAAATGATTCCAAACATCTCTCCATAGTTCATTCTTTGATTCCTCCATCAAGGCAACTTCACAACCCCTAGAGACAATGCTACTACACTTAGCCTACAGTACCCTTGGACGCGTCGGCTAGCCAACTTCGCGCCCGAGTTGCCTCGGTCCAGAGGCGGGAGCCCGTAAAAGTATTCGGCTACGTGGTGCCCTTTCCGACGAGAAGACGACGAATGGTGATTCCGCGGGAGATCGGGACGACGACGAAAAGACCGAAGGACACGGATCGCTCGGTATATCTCTCACCCCATCTCTAGTTAGCTAGTATAGATTAATGGTTACGATCCGGGTGAAAAGTGCGCGGTGGTGCCGGTTTGCTAGTTTGCAAAGTTTTTGTTTCCGCGTTTCCGGCGTCGGATCGACGGCCGGGGCGCCCCCGCGGACTTACAATGGTATCATAGCCACGCCATTAACCTTGCCTAGCTTGTTCTAGTGTGTTTACATGTTCGATCGAACGGATTTTCCGAAAACCCATTTTCATTTGCACAGTTTTCTGTCGAAATTTTTTTGGCTCCAAATTTTTTTCAGTACATTGCAGTGACATGTGCAGGGAAAGCATTCTGTGAAAATTTGGTAGCGTGATCTCACTATTCCACCGCGGAACCGCGGCCAAACCCACGTATTTGCGGCCGTTCCGCGGCCTTTTTTACTATTCATTGGACTAAATTTTTGCATTGAGCTCCTGGGTTGAAAATGGGGTTTTTGGAATATTCTTTTTAGGCCTAGACTCTCTTTAAGTGCTACAGTAATGCTTGGGGCCCACTTCGATAAATTTGATCGATCGAAAAGCTTATACACATTAGTTCACAGTATTTATATTATATCTGCGACCGTGAATGTCACTTGATCGGTAAATCCTGTCTAACTGCTATAGCCCGGTTAGACAGATTTGCGAACGTGACATTCACGTTGATGTTCTGTGATTATGCTGTGTTGTTGCGGATCGATCGTGGGGATAGCCTGGTTGCAGTGGTAGTACAGTTTTGTTGTATTATGTACATTTGTTATTGCGGGGCGAGCGTCCGACATGTGGACTGCCGTCACTGCCTGTTTGTATTATTCTTTTGGGGCACGACCAGGTCAAGGTCGATGTACCCGTTGTATGTATATTTTACTTTCTGTACTAGGAATACCCCGCGGAGGGGTGCACGGATAGCCAGATTCTAAAGGGCAACGAGCCCGCATCTCATGGCATTGAGACGGAGGGGGCTTTTCTCTAAAATTGGCGGGCTATTCGCCGCACTCTAGGGGGTTACAGGTTGACCCAGGAGGGGTGCCCAAGTTACCGGATTCCGTGAAGTGCTGGGTGGTCCATTCACGTTGCTGAAAGGGGCTGCCTCGCTTCAGGTTTTGGCGGGTAACTTGCCGCGCCCGTAGGGGTTTAGGATTTTCATTGCACAGGCTATCCACACGACCAAGGGGAACGTCGGGTTTCAGCAGCGGCTCTGTGAAACCCGGGGATCCCAGATATCTGTATTATTCTGTGATGCTGTACATTTCTGTGATGTTGCATTTTATCACGCCTTGAGCGAAAATTATATATTATATATATACTAGTAGATGTTGTATATGTTTTGCATCCGCGCTAGTCCAGTCCCCGCTCTGTCGTTAGTTAAGTAACCTAACGGGTGATGACGGGACCCAGTGGCGAATGCGGATGGCATATACGTACATCATTATTTTCGTTCTTTTTATTGTGTGATCAATTGATGGGACTGCGTTGATTCAGATCAATGCAAGATAAACAAACCTATTTGATGTTGTTGGAACACTTTTTCAAAAAGCTGTTATTGCAAGGGCATTCTCTTTTGCTTTGCATCGTGGTATTCAGTTGGAATATCCTGCTCCTCAGTCGACGAGGCAAGGGCCGAGATCCCTTCACCGGGAGTGACCCCTTGGACAAAAGTTTGCGTCAGGGCAATAACTTCATTATAGCTGATTAATTTTGCTTTGCATCGTGGTATTCAGTTGGAATATCCTGCACCTCATTCTACGGGGAAAGAGCCGAGATCCCTTCACCGGGAGTGACCTCTTTAGCAAAGGTTTTCGTCACTATATTTTTACAAAGCTATCCGTTCCTTCGACGATATCAAGTTCATTACGATAAAGGTTTTCGCCAGAAACCATTCGTAGCCCTCCGTCATTTCAGTTAAATATTCGGTAGTATTCAAGCTATGTATTTTGACCTCACGCCAAGGCATAGTGTTTGGTAGCTGCCGGGTATTTATCTGCTGCATAGATAGATGTGTTGGTTTGGGACAGTCGTACTACTATTTTGGCCTACGTCAAGGGTATGTACGGGTGGGTTCAAATTAACCTGGACAATGACTGGTAGAACTTGACATGTGACTTATGATATTTTGACCTCACGCCAAGGTCATAAGAGCATGGGGTAAAAATCCACATCGGGAGTTTCAAAAGAACTGAAACTTGCCATATATGCGCATACCTTCTGGAGTGTGATAGCGTGAGCGGATTCCGTCACGTTATCATGCAGTGATAGTTGGATCCCGATTCCCACTGATGAGTTGGTTTACTCCTCGGGTGATCCCGGCTAATTCTTCTTTCAGGTTTGGGGAAGAATTTGACGTTACAGTGGGAGGTTTCCAGATTAGATAAAGTGATAACCATTCTGATCTAGGTTAGAGTGCACGCTGAGTGTTTCTTTTCTCTCTCTCTTTGGCAGCGACCATTGACCCGACCCTAGACTATGACTCAGTGACCAAGTTGACCGAACCTTCTTAACACTGGCTTTTGGATTGTCAGAGTTGCAAACCTCATTGCCACTCCAACTTTTACCCTTTTCTCCAGGACACCCCGTATTACTATGAACGTCCACTTCCATTGGACAAAACAATCGTATGGTTATATACGAACTCGAAGGAATTCGAGGATGGTTTCCGGTTCTGGAGAAAACGAATAGGACTATTCAGTTGTCTTTTCCTTTTACCTTCTCTCAGGTTGCGAGTACTCCTTAGTTTAGGAGATAGTACACCTATTACGCAAATTGGATAGTCTTCTTCCAAACCTTAGGCTGGTGCCGAACGGTGGGGAATGAAGAAAGCCAATTAGCCTAAACGGTGTACAGAAGGTATTAAGTTAAGACAAAGAAAAGGATTAGTAAGAGGGCAAAGTAAATTGCGACTGCTATTCACGACCAAACCAAATATTTCTTCGCCAATCCTAAATCACCTTTGTATTTCTCTAGGACACTCCGTATCACTACGAAGATCCCAAGTTTATTAGATAATCCATCGTATGGTTATATACGAACTCGAAAGGAATTTGTTCCAGCTCGGGGAAGGATCCTGGTTCAGGAGAAATAGGAATAAGGTTCATTCGGTTGTCTTTTATCTTCACCTTCTCTCGCATTGCGAGTGCTCCTAGGATTAGGACTGTACACCCTTTATGCTTATTGGATAGTCTTCTTCCAAACCATAGGCTGGTGCCGAACGGTAGGGAAGGAAGAAAACCATTTGGCCTAAAGGGGTGTACAGAAGGTAATGACTAAAGACATATAAAGGGATTTGGAGAAGTGGCAAAGAAATATACGGTTATAGTTGTGAATCTGGATAATGGAAGAAGCATTACTAGGAATACCAGGATACCCCATCGAAATATTTCAATGTTTCAGTTTCACTGTGTACTGTTAATAGAAAACTAATTTCCCGATTAGACACTTGCTCCAGGGTATGTATTTACCAGGTATGATTCTCACATCTGTATGGTTTTACAGATGATGAGTGGGAGTAAATTATTAGGAATTAGGTGACCATCCTCATTATATCGGGATTCGTTGTAATTGGTGATATTTGAGGAAGCCACCTGGGTTGTTTGCCGGTCGGCAAATATTTGGTTTTGAATATCCGTTCTTGTGCACCAATTTCAAATTGATATATCTGTACGTCTATTTTAATAGAGTGAGATATACCTTTTTGAGATTATGTCCATGACATTTGCCTATATCAGTGGATGGTTAGGTAAGGAGCATTAAACGGCTGTGTAATTCTTCATAACCATAGTACAGTTTTCAACCTACGACACACAGTGAATGAGTCACTAGACTCAAGGGACTTGTACAGAGTATTGTATATTGTCCAGTGTCCATTAAGACAGAGGGGTTGGTCCTCATACTATATTCTGTTTACTTATGACTTCTCTAGTTCTTAGACATGTGTTTCGTAGAAACACAGGGTCTAAGTTTTGAGGAGTTACATGTATAAGAGTAAAGTAGAGAACCAGGTATTACAAGTATCGGGATTCTTCAAGGTGATCGAAGATGTAGATACTTGTGAATGGTATTCAGTTGATAGTAATGATTAAGAGAACTTGCTTCTCTTTCAGGTTACTCATAATTGGAAGTATTCCTAAGTTGAGTAACGCTGATCGGCCTCCTTCCATTTAGTTCACATGCACTGAAGACAGCTGCATGATTTGAATCTGGTTCAATTAAATCAGTGCCTCTGTTTTTATATTGGATATAGAACAGTTCATATCTTAACGTTGTTAAGATACGGGGAGTTGTCCGGCTTATGCTTAAAACCAGACTTTGGATAACTCAAGGCACGTTTCTGTAATGGCTGTTTGTGGGTTGACCCAGGCTATGACGAGGGTTGATTTTCTACTGTCTGGAAGATCAATAGTGATATTGTTCTTGACTCGCCACATTTTTAAAATAAATGGATTTTTTCAGAAAACAGTAGTGGGAGTATGGTAGAACTGGAAGTGATTCCAGAACCGCAAACGATTACTGAAGATTTGATAAGAACCTAAAGATTCAATCTGATTTGACATTCCATTGGCCACTCCGCAGATATGGTGGGTAACCTCAGGCACCCGAGAGGTACTTCGGTATGCTCAAGGACGGTGGCAGGGAGGTTCTTGTTTACCCAGACTTGCCATTGCTGTTGTTCCAGAGTATGAGACCCGGCAGGAGGATGAGTATAGCGTCGTTCTAAACTAGCTTTAGAAGTGTACGTCTATATGACTCTGCCAGAGGGTTGTCGTAGTCAGAGGGAGCAGCGGAAGCATTAGTGGACAGGTGGCTTATGTCTATTTATAGACTAAAGCAGATACAGCGGAGATAGATCATCTATTTCTGATGTGACAGTCATAGGTTTGACTTCATCAGAATAGGGGATGGATCTGTTAAGAAGGTAGTAGGGTGTGATGTCCTGCTATTTGGATGACATACACAGAGTAGGAAGTGATATTCCTATACTACGATCGGTTATACTTTGGTTGTCACACAGTAGTTTCTCCACATAGGAATTGGATCTTATATCGTACATTCTGGTTACTGGATCTATGGTTTTAGATCTAGATTTGGGTGGTTTCCCAATCTGGGTACTTTGACAGCATTCTATGAGTATTTAGAATGGACGACTCCTGGCATGGTGGTGTACCTGCAGGTGATGGAGTCACCCTCTCTAAAGGTGTCTTACAGACTAAAGGGGAGAGGGATACGCATGATTGACAGATCACTTGCTTAGGCAATTGAGTCAATCATGAGATGTCAAGTACCACACCAGATGTTGTTCTTGCAGTAGGTGCAATAAGTTGATATTGATCCAATCCTGGAGAAACAGTCGGAAGCAGTTTTAGAACATAAGTTGATGTTCTAGGGATATGATAGCAGCTTTCTCCTTCGGGAGACAGTTATCATTCCAGGCTTCCAAGGTGTCCTGGATGGCAGAGTGGCTGTTAGAGTTATAGTTTTCCCTCTGACGAGGGGCAGTATTTTGGACAGGTGGTCCAGTCGGATACTGAGGGAGGCATGGCGCGGGATACTGATTAAGTTCAGTTGACGATACAGTCTAAGAAGTTTGGATTTGGAGTTCATTTATGAGCTAGGTCCCATCAGACATCCAGACACATTCTAAGACAGGTATTGCTCATTTCGGGAGATGGCTTTCTCCGCGAACTTGAGATAAAGAGAGACATAGAAAGAAACACCAAAGCGGATCCACTCACTGAGGCTATTTCTCGAACGCAATAGTTTCGCAAACGAGCTTTGTGAGACTGACTAGTAGAGGAGTTGGGTGTTCGGTATCACACGGGCTGTGAGTATGCGACATCGCAATAATTAGCCTTGAGTGCAAGTGGGAGATTGTTGGAGATAGTGCCCTCAGAGTCAATTATTGGATCACAGGCACGTGATTGCAATGATTGAGGGAGGACCTATCCCAGTAGGACAGTCTTACTCAAGATGATAGTATGCTATCTGGTTTACCTTTATCATCGTGTACTGCTTTAGGTGACCTTACGAGTCACTATTGCACGTTGATAGAGCCCCTAGGATTCTTGCTTGACTACCAGCAGTATGAGGGCGATCATATAAGTGAGAGCTGGAGTCTATAAGCACATCCTTAAAAGGTCCCTAGTCGTGGGAGTTTCGAGACAGGGCATCGATTCTCCAGAGTAGACTAGTGTATACAGTCGAGACCCCGACGAGGGGCGGTGGCCGGTCTCACAAGCCACTGGTGTCAGTTGGTTCACCTAAGATGTATACAGGTGCTCATTGGGTTATGAGTACACCGGACAGGACTCGCCGGGAACCTGCTAGTTGGGATTATACCAGACGTCAGATAGCAGTTCCCTGGTGACATGTGTACAGGTTAGTTCATCGACCTGAGATCGTCATTTGTCTCGTGTGAGTTCCCACTGTACTTTGATTACTACCCTACCACGGCTCAAAGGAGTCGTGCAAACAGGTTTTAGTTGGGTACAGTCCCGAGCCACATGGAGGCAGTGAGCGGATCTGCGGGGGTTCGTCTCTCCCGGTATTGGGGGTGAGGTCGCGCTGTGTCTAGGAGAGCCATTACACAAAGCCCTCGGCCGTGGCAGGAGATTTACTGGTAGGTATTCCAGTAATATCTCAGGGTGTTCTGGGCTACACTCCGACACGACTTGTACCGCTTTTGGGGGTCTGACTTTTACCAACCCCATAGGCCAGCCATGCGATACTCATAGACGAACGGACCGGACTGTACGGATATTGTCACTGACAGGCTCAGTAGGGTGTCAGGATGAGTTCGCTCATCGACGTCCCTTTTGGTCAATAGCTGGTAGCCCGTCACGTATGGCTAATACCTCTGACGTGCTAGTGGTTAAATCCACAGCCATAGTATTGACGAGTCTTTAGAGTCCACCACACAGACAGTTACTCAAGTTTCGGGCGAAACGCTGTAGAGGCCGTATGGAGATATGGCAGGGTTCGATCAGATACGTGCGGTATTGCACGGATCGTGATCGGACGGATTTTACTAGCCGGCTTTGGCTTAAACCGGATCCTAGTATTAGACAGTGTAGATTTTGTCTCATTGCATTTGTATTCAGTGGGAATACGAATGCGGGCATGTATATGCAGTAGCGGGGTTTTCCTGTAATTTATTACGGGATCAGTTTTTGGAGGTTGCCAGTTTGCATTCCGTTCCGGCCGGTTTTCCTTTGTTCCTTCACGGCCGGACTTTTCGATGGAGGGGGTTATTTGCAAGTTTGCAAATAACATTTGTGGAGGGGGTTTCTTGCATATGGATTGATTATGATGGCTTCATGATTTGACAAGTATCATGAGATCCTTTTTCTTTCTTATCCTTTTGCTTTTTGAGATTAGAAAGGGATGTGAAACTTGCTTTTGATGTGGTCACCTCTTTGATCTCCTACACTCACCTCCCTTGTTGAAACCCACCCCATTCTTATGTGTGGCCGGCCACTTGAGAATTGAGGAAGGGGATTCATTTTTGTAGAGTGATATCTTCATCTCATTTCATTTTTCCTTTGCTAGAAAAATGATTCCAAACATCTCTCCATAGTTCATTCTTTGATTCCTCCATCAAGGCAACTTCACAACCCCTAGAGACAATGCTACTACACTTAGCCTACAGTACCCTTGGACGCGTCGGCTAGCCAACTTCGCGCCCGAGCTAGCCAACTTCCGCGGGAGATCGGGACGACGACGAAAAGACCGAAGGACACGGATCGCTCGGTATATCTCTCACCCCATCTCTAGTTAGCTAGTATAGGTTAATGGTTACGATCCGGGTGAAAAGTGCGCGGTGGTGCCGGTTTGCTAGTTTGCAAAGTTTTTGTTTCCGCGTTTCCGTCGTCGGATCGACGGCCGGGGCTCCCCCACGGACTTACAAAAACCAGTTGGGTGCAAATGGATCTTCAAAAAGAAGATTGGTACATTTGGACAAGTGGAAACCTACAAAGCTAGACTAGTAGCAAAAGGTTTTCGTCAAAGACCAGGATTGGACTATGATGAAACTTTTTCACCAGCAGCTATGATTAAATCCATTCGGATCATGCTTGCCATTGCTGCCTTCCATGACTATGAAATCTGGAAAATGGATGTAAAAACAGCTTTTCTAAATGGACATCTAGAAGAGAGTGTTTACATGGATCAACCAGAAGGTTTCTTAGACAGTGGGAGCAGCGGAAGAGTGTGCAAATTGCTTAAATCCATTTATGGCAAGCATCGCGGAGTTGGAACATCTGCTTTGATGAAACAGTCAAGGAATTTGACTTTATCAAAAATGTAGATGAACCATGTATTTATAGGAAGATTGTAGAAGGAGCAGTAGTCTTCCTCGTTTTGTACGTCGACGACATACTACTGATAGGGAATGATATCCCTATACTACAATCAGTAAATCTCTTCTTGTCATAGAAATTCTCCATGAAAGACTTGGGAGATGCATCATACATTCTGGGCATTAAGATCTATTGAGATAGATCTAATAAAATATTAGGATTGTCACAGTCCAGGTATATAGACACTATACTAAAGAGATTTAGTATGGAAGATTCCAAGCGCGGCAATATGCCCGCTTGTCACGGAATCACCCTCTCCAAAGAGATGTCTCCAAAGACTGATGAAGAGAGGGCTCGCATGGGCATTATACCCTACGCTTCGGCGGTAGGATCAATAATGTATGCGATGTTATGTACCAGACCGGATGTAGCTTACGCACTTAGTGTGGTAAGCAGGTATCAGTCTGACCCAGGTGAGAAACATTGGAGAGCGGTGAAGAACATTCTCAAGTACCTGAGAAGGACTAAGGAGATGTTCTTGATTTACAGTAATGGGGACCTCCAGGTAGAGGCTTTTACCGACTCTGGCTTCCAAAGTGACAAGGATGATTCTAAATCCATTTCGGGTTTTGTGTTTACCCTCAATAGAGGGGCGGTATGTTGGAAGAGTTCCAAACAAGATACCGTCGCAGACTCAACTATGGAGGCTGAGTATATAGCTGCTAGTGAAGCCGTAAAAGAGGCTGTCTGGATGAGGAAGTTCATTTCTGAACTTCAGGTGGTTCCGTCCATTGCCAATCCAATACCTTTGTATTGCGATAACAATGACGCTGTAGCTTTAGCGAAGGAACCAAGGTCCCATCAGAAATCCAGGCATATCTTAAGGTGGTTTCACCTGATCAGGGAGATCGTGGATCGTCGGGAGATCGAGATACGGAGAGTGGACACAAAAGACAACACGGCAGATCCATTCACCAAGGCCATTCCTCAAGTACAGTTCGAGAGGCTTTTTGAGATGTTGGGCATGCGGTACGCAAGCAACTGGATCTGGTAGAGACAGTGGGTACTCATTGCGCCAATTATAGGCCTTAGTGCAAGTGGGAGATTGTTGGATATACATGCCCTAGAGGCCTACATTGTATAGGATGCTTGGGATATGTATGTACATGACAGTCTTGCTTGATATGATAGTACGCTATTTGGTTTGACTTTGTCTTAACGTATGATATTTTTTACTTGATATATATATGTTGATAAAGCCCATAGGGTGTTTTTTCTGACTACCGGCGTTGTGATGGCAGTCATACTAGTGGGAGCTGGATAGTCAATAGGCACACCCTTAGATGTCCCTGGTCACAGGAGTATCGAGATTGGGCATCGATACTCCGGAGTAGACTAGTGTATACATATCTAGACCCTGACGAGGGGCAATGGATTGGTCCCGCAACCATTGGTGGTGTTCACCTAAGATTGTATACAGATGCTCACTGGGTGTGAGTACACCGGACAGGACTCGCCGAGAACTGACTGGATGGTATTATACCTAACGTCAGATAGCAGTTCTCAGGTGACATGTGTGCAGATAGTCCGTTGACTTAAGGTCATCATTTGTCTCGTGTGAGTTCCCACTGTGCTTTGATTATTACCCTACCACGGCTCAAAGGAGTCGTGCAAACAGGTTTCAGTTGGGCACAGTCCCGAGCCACGTGGAGGTAGTGAGCGACTGTTAGGGATTCATCTCTCCCGGTATAGGGAGTTGATATCGCACTGTGGTCGGTTGGTCATTACCATAAGTCCCTGGCCAGGGCTGATTGAGAATTACTGATGGAATGATCAGTAGATTCTCGGGTGGTCTTGAACCATACCGACACGACTTGTACGGTTATTAGGGGTCTGACGTCCACCACCTCCCTAGACCATACATGCGATACTCTTAGACGAACAGACCGGACTGCGCGGATATTGTCACAGACAGGCTCAGTAGGATTTCAGATGGGTTACCTCATCAGCTTTCTTATCGACAACTACCTGGGGACTGTTACGTACAGCTAGTGCCGCTTGCGGTCTGTGGTTAAACCTACTGCCAGCGTAGTAGTCGAGTCTTTAGAGTCCCACACAGAGATTTCCCAAACCCAGGCGAAAAGATATAGAGGTCGTATGGTTTTACGACAAAGGTTCGGACGCATACGTGTTTGAACGCACGTACGACATTCGGACAGTTTTTACTAGCAGGCTTTGGTTTAAGCCAGATTCTAGTATCAGGTTATTGGATTTATACAGTCTAAATTTTTTCCGTGTTTTCACGGATGAGAGGGGCGTTCTCGTAATTTTCCGAGAAGCTTCTAAAAGGATGTGACATGGAGGGAGAGGTGGCATTTTCATTTAATGAATTAGTGACTCATTGTGAGTGATTCATCATGTCATTAATGCATTATTAAATGCTTAATGACTCACATAATGAATCACCCACTTGCATTAATGAAACATGATGAATAATCTCATATTATTCATTTCTTTTTAATTCATTATGTTTCATATATCTAGTGAGAAGCTTTTTCATTTTCATTATTATTATCATTATCATCTTCTCACTCTCTCTCTCTTCAAGTTCTCTCTCCTTCACCAAACCTAATCCTACCCTCATGAGTTGAGAACAAGGATTAGGAAAGACTAATTACTCCATAACCTATCTCTACATCACCTTAGCTACTCTATTTAGCAACTAGAGAAACTAAGTAACCTCAAGTTTAAAGGTTATAGCTTGGATTAGGGTTCTCGGGTGGATCGTCTATCACGGAAGAAAGCCGAAGAGGACGTGGAGATCCAAAGAGGCCGTAGATAACATTAAGACGAAGGACTAGAACCGTTTGGTATAATCTCTTAACATAGTAGTTTAGAACTCTATAGTTTTTGTTAAAACTTGTTTAGCAAACGATTCATACGGTTATTCGATGTTTAATCATAGAAAAAGATTGTTATTCATATTTCCGCCTCCCCATTGGTATTGGGGTGTTGAACATCGACCTACAAATGTAATGAAGTACGAAGAACCATCCCTGGCATGTGTAGACATGGGACCACATACATCACTATGTATCGGTCCCAAGAGTTCGGTAACTCTTTCTCCGTGTCCTGTAAACGGAGTTTTGGTCATCTTGCCTTTGAGACATGACTGGCAAGTGTCATAAGATGAAAATTCGAACGATTTCAAGTATCCATCCTTATGCAACTTAGCTAGCCGTGTCGCATTTATATGACCGAGTCTACAATGCCACAAGAAGGATTCGTTCATTTCTGAACTCTTCCTCTTGTGTGTGTTTGTTATGCTCAGAACTGTTGATTGATTTAGAACATAAATGCCATTGCACAACGTGCCTGATCCAACCAACTTTTGGTTTAGGAAAATGTTCATAACATTATCCTGTAATACAAAATTATATCCCTCTTTACTCAACAAAGAAACCGATATAATGTTGCATATCAGGTTCGGCATGAAATAGCATTCGTTCAGAATCAATGTATTACCAGTTGGCAATACAAGGTGATATTTCCTGACGGTTTTAGCTGCAACAATTGCACCATTTCCAACCCTTATGTCTTTATCACCTTCTCCAAGTTCTCTACCTTTCCTAAGCCCATGTAACTGATTACATATATAGGATCCTGACCCAGTATCTAATACCCAGGACGTAGAGGAAATGGAGAAACATTTCTCTGTAACGAATACACCCGAAGAAAATGCATCAACATGTACTTTCTTCATTCGGGTGGCATGGGAATCCTGGTATTCCCCTATATCCTGTTCAGTCTTATAACTCTTATAAGAAAGAACGGAACCAATGTTCCCCAGCACAGTATAACATGCGGGTTCGGTCAATACATCCATATTATTATCTTGATTAAGGCATGATATGGTCGCTACCTGGAGAGAGAGAGAGAAGAAAATACTTTAGCGTATGCTCTTGCAAGATCAGATTGGTTATTATTTTATCTAATCAGGATGGCTCCCACTGTTTTTATCAAATCTTCCTTCAAACCCTAAAAGGAAAGACTAGCCGGGATTAATTACACCCTACAATTTCGCCAATCTTTCAGCTAGGCCAGTGTCGGTACTTTGAGGGAGATTCCCCGTGCTTTCGCACGGACCTAATTAAAGTAAATCTCGTTTTCCCAGAGGCGTAACCCCGTTGACACCTTTCTAGACACCTACTTGATCGGCTAATTGTCCTGTGTAAAACTCTCCCAGGAGTAACAATTACTCGCAGTGGGTATCGGGATCCAACTATCTCATAGAAGGTATGCAATCTCATTGCAAATTTCAACACTTGAAATTCCCGATAATATTTTGCCCCTAACGTGCTATGACCTTGACGAAAGCCAACAAACCATAGCCCGCTAGTCAAGTTCAACCCGTACATTTCTTGACTGAATTAAACCCACCCGCACGACCCTTGACGAAAGCCAACAAAGCCGTACGACTACCCTAATCCAGTCGCATCATATGCAGCAGATAAGCAGCATATAGCTACCGCACACTACACCTTGACGAAAGCCAACAAATGCAGCACGAATACTATATACAACTTATCTGAAATGACGGAGGGCTACGACAGGTTTTTCTGAAAACCTATTGCGTAATGAACTTGATATCGTTGTAGAATCATGTGAATTTTGAAATGGAGTGATTTTGAGGCTTTCATTAGTTTTGCTAAAGAGGTCACTCCCGGTGAAGGGATCTCGGCTCTTTCCTTATGGAATAAGGTGCAGGATATATCATATACATCACTATGCAAAGCAAAACTCCAAAAGCAATCAAAAGCAAACCGAGTGTTGTAGCATCTGCCAGTTTTGCTAAAGAGGCCACTCCCGGTGAAGGGATCTCGGCTCTTTCCCCATCGAATAAGGTGTGGGATATATCATATATATCGCTATGCAAAGCAAAACTGTAGCTACCCTTTTTGAAAAATTTGATTCTACAACATCTTTTAGGTTTCTTTTCTTTCATTAATCATATTAATAAAGTCCCATCATTTAAGTCACCTAAACATCACAGATAAATACGACGTACACTTATGTCATCCGTATTCGCCTCGATGTCCCCTCGTGCACCGTTAGGTTAGGTAACTAACGGCAGAGCGGGGCAGGGCTAGCGCGGGTGTAAAACATAAGTAACGCCTATATAATATATCATATATACTATATACAGTATTTAGCACAGCACATCAAATGATTACATCACAGATATCGCAGCAGAAGAAACATATGAAACATTGGATATACTAGGACGTCCGTGTTTTATTTTGAGCCTCTATAAAACACGGATTCCACGGTCGCGACGAATAGCCAAACCCACACCCCTGGACCCCTACGAGAGCGGCAAGCAACCCTACCAATTCTAGAGTTAGGAGACCCGGACTCGACTCCTCGAGTTGGTCTCCCACTGGACTCCAGAACCCGGTTACTTGTGCTCTCCTCTTTGGGTCTATCCTAGTGCGGAAAAGTAAATAATATACAAATGGTGACATCAACCTCATCCTGGAAGTGCCCCAATAAAAGAATATTACATACATTTTATTTTACATGAATGAAAATAAAAACTCTTATCTCACATAAAACCCCCCGGCTATTCAGAACGCGACGATCCAATATAACATATCCAGCAACACATAACATCACATGTCATCAACGTAAGTAAATATGCGCATCTCAATCGTCGTTGACATATAGCAACGAAACCGGCAATATCATATATTACATTTACAGTCACAGAAAAGAAAGTGTAAAACTACAACATTTGGAATCCACAATCTCTTTAGACATCGTAAATCCGAAATATCACATATTTCGCATTTCATGCCTAACTTTATGAATTCCACATATTGTATCACATTCCAGATAAATAGACAGTATTAAACTTTCCCATCGAATAATCAAATACCCAAGATTTCTTTAATAGCTCAACACTTGAGCGGAGTTCAAAAATTCCAAAATACGTCACAGTAGCAACGGTCCAGCCGTAGAAGGGTCAAGCCAATGCCTCACATGTGGCACGCCGTACTGCCTCAAACCCTAAGGTTCAAAAGGCAGTTCAGGACGGTCACATAATCGAGTTAAGGTTTGTTGTCTTCTAGAGGGTCCATCGCGTCACGTGCACGTTTTTCTGAAAGATTTAAACCCGAGAAAAATTCAACACTTGAATGTTTTTCGTGCCGGGAAAAATTGAGTTAATGATATCCGTTCGAACATTTTAATACTTTCTAAATCATCCGGAATAACAAATCAAAATTAAATTCTCCGATCGAATCGACGATTACAAAATAAACCCCAAAATACTCAACACTTGAGTCAGATTTAAAAATACCCAGAAATATATAGAAATAGCTATGGGGGTTACTGCATAAAACACTGCTCACAGAGCTTTGAGAAGGGTCTACATCTCCCCAATAAATTTGAGATAAACCTCCGTATATAAGCAAGCTTGCCTTGAAAAGATCTTAGCTGCGTCAGACTCTTCGGAGGGGGCATCTCCAAGATGGCCTTTATCTTTGATGGGTCAACTTCGATCCCTTGATATCGGACTACGAAGCCCAGGAATTTTCCTGATGACACGCCAAAAGCGCATTTTAGAGGATTCATCTTTAGATCGTATTCCCTCAGTCTGGTGAGAACGGTCCTAAGATCTTGGATATGATCGGCCTTGGTTTTAGTCTTGACGACCAGATCATCAACATAACATTCGACGACTTTATGAATTAGGTCATTGAAGATATTGGTCATTGCCCTTTGGTACGTAGCACCTGCGTTCTTCAGTCCGTACGGCATCACCTTGTAGCAGTATATTCCGATCGGGTTCGGAATGCTGTGTGCTTCTCATCCTCGGGCGACATCTTGATCTGATTATATATCCAGAAGAGCCATCCATAAAGGTGAACAACTCATAATTTGAGGTGTCATCGACCATCGTTTCAATGACGGGTAGCGGAAAGTCGTCTTTAGGACATGCCTTGTTGAGGTCCTTGAAATCGACACAAACTCGGATCTGCCCATTTTTCTTCTTCACCGGGACTATGCATGCGATCCAATCCGCATATTTCTCTTCCCTGATGAAGCCGGCATCGATGAGCTTCTTGGTTTCCTCGATGACCTTTTCTTCTAGTTCCCTTCTCATTCGTCGAGGAGCTTGTTTGACTGGCTTAGCATGAGGAGATATAGCCAGCTTATGCACGACCATTTCAGGGGAAAGGCCAGGCATTTCTTTGTATGTCCACACGAAGCAGTCGACGATCTCATGCAGCAGGGCAATTATCTGCTCTTTCATTTCCTCCGACAAGAGTGAGATGATGTAGGTCGGCCTTGGATCATCGGGCGTTCCTAAGTCAATCTCGGTTAGCTCGTCAAAGGTTGCTTGTCCGCCGTCTTCGAGCTCTTGAGGAGCTTCTTCTGGCTCGGTTAGCTCGTCTTCATCATTTGACTCTTCGCTGGCTTCCCCAATATGGGTCATATAGCATGCCTTAGAATTAGGCTGGATGAAACCTATGCCCCGCCTATCTGGAATTCGTCCATTGATGAGTGCTCGGACCTGAGGTGGATGCCATAGCCCTTCGTAAAACTTTTCTTCGGACTCCGTTTGATATAACCGGCTTCCGCAATTTTTAAAGTATTCCCGCATCTCGGGCGTATAGTATCTGGGATTGAGGACGGCTCTTATGCCTCTCTCATATGGAGGCACGCGACAGACAAATCGTCCGGGTGCACAACGGGGTTTGACCCATAAAACAGGATGCCTTTCTGCCCACTTTTCCTTCCGGGGACGTAGAATGTTTTCAGCTGGTCCACGGTGGAGACTGACAACGCATCGAGCTCTTTGCATATCTGCTCCGGTACCCTTGTGACAGTTAGGGACCCTTCTGCAATTTCGAAGGTCTCTCGTAGTTTCGCTTATTGCATGGGGGTCCAATCTGCACCGCTGTTGCACGGCAGGTCCTCTTCCTCTGACTCTTCAGTGTAGCTGCCAAGATGAGGGCGGACTTTGCTGCTAGATGAGGCTTCAGTAACAGATTCGTCTGTATCGCTACAGAAACGAGGGCGAGTTTTACGGAAGGACGGACTTCCATCATCGGACTCATCAGTGTCGCTGCCGAAATGCGGGCGCACTTGGGCGTTTTTGCTTTTGAAAGTGACAGCCGGCTCAGATTTGCTTTTGAGTGTTGGGGCCGCTATATCCTCAGTCAGTTGTGGCTTAGCATTTTGGTGGTTCATAAAGTACCGAGAATCTTCATATCGGACTTCATGCACACCGAATGGCTGGATGTCTCCGTCAATGCATCTTTCTTCGCCATTTTTAGTATACTTCATGCATTGATGGAGAGTTGATGGGACGATGCCATAATCGTGGAGCCATGGCCGTCCCAAGAGAATCTTATAAGATGTGTCGGCGTCGATCACGTATATCTTAGCTTCAGTTTGCAGATCCCCGAATTTGATTGGCAGAGCTATGGACCCCAGAACTTGCTGGTAATTTTGGTTGAAGCCTTGAATGACAATCCTTTCCCTTGACAGGTGTCGGACGTCCATTGACAAACTCTTCAGAGTTCGCAAGTTCATGATGTTCACTGAGGACCCCGGATCAATCAATATGCGATTAATTCGATCTCCGTCGCTGTACCCGGTCACGTAAAGCGGCCGATTATGCTTCAGCCGTTCCCAATAGCAAGTCTTCATACTTAAATGTGACTGCGGCGGCATGCAAAGCGTGCTGGGCTTCTTTCATATTAATTTCCGCAAAGTAAGCCTGATACCGCTCGGGGTTTTGTAGAGCGTGAATGAGAACATCTCTAAGCTC
Source organism: Agapanthus africanus (assembly GCA_030015575.1). Classification (NCBI taxonomy): domain Eukaryota; kingdom Viridiplantae; phylum Streptophyta; class Magnoliopsida; order Asparagales; family Amaryllidaceae; genus Agapanthus; species Agapanthus africanus. Next base: position 241,152,216 of record JASDDO010000018.1, on the reverse strand, counting down.
CTTAGATAGGGCCAAGGCATCGTAGATGCTCAGGAGAGACGGAAGCTTCCAGAGATGAGCCAAGACATTATAGTCCACCGAGGAAGGACTTATGTTTTCATCAGCCGGTTCTCTGCCATCTTCTTCATTAGCGACTTGTTTTTCCTTCCCTTTTGGGAGGTTGCCCTAATTTGGCGGTAGAGCCCTGCCGCTTCTGAGCTGGATTTGATTGGCCTTTGTGGCAAGCTCCTCGTCCTCTTCAGGAAAACAGAGCTCCCCCTCAGAGTCGCTGCCCATATGGATGGCGCAACAGGTCACTATAGGGATCTCTTCATTGGAGACTTCCTCTAACTCCTCCAGAATTTCAGCCGCTCGTACAGGGAGGAACTCCTTCAACTGAATCAGAGTTCTTTCCTTCTGTTCATATTCTTCGAGAGAATCGATATATTTTTGAATGGTCGATCTCCCTGCAGACTCCTTCTCACGCCGAGCTGCACTTTTCTTCTTCTTGAGCTTCTTGGATTTTGAGCCCGATGGAGCCGCATTGGCAGCTGGACTGGTAGGCTTCTTCTGCCCTTCCCATTCCGTCCTGGGCTCTTTCCGAAGTAGCTTTATCATCTTCTTCGTCTTATTAGATATGTGCGTACTCCACGGAGGCCGCGATGAGTCCGTTTCATTTCTCAGGGCAGCGGGTTCGGCTGTCTGCTCCCAGAAGGCTTCAACTTCTGTCTGTATAAAGTTGGTGGTCGCAACTTGATTGTTCACCAACACACTTTTGGACAGCTCGATCTCTCCAGCCTTGTACTGCTTCTCGACCCAGTCTTTGAAGATATAGCAATCCTCGATCGCATGGCTCACTACTCGGTGATACGGGCAATACAGAGGATTGTCGGTCATTTTTGCTTCTTGGGGTCTTTTCGACTCTGGCAATTGTAGACCATTGTTCAAGGCATCTTTAAATATCTTGCGGACCTTGTCCCTTCTGAAAGAGTAAACCTTGTTCTTCTTCTCCTCAAGGGAAGGCCCATCTCCTCCCAGCAATGGCTTTCGAGACCGGTTGGTTTTGGATTCGCCCGCCCTTCGCTTTTCTTCATTGTCGGACGCATTGGAGACATTGGTACTGCTGGAACTCCCGCTTCTACGGCTGTCGTCCCGCTTGCTTTTCCAAGTTTTGTCTCTCTGAGAGTCCGGCGGGGACTCTTGCTTCGAGCGTTCCAGCATTTGGACTTTCTTGGTTAGCTCCTGAAAGGTCTTGAGGCCCGCTGTACACAAGAATGGGACTATCCAATTGCTGAGGTTCCCAATGAGAAGGCTGACGGACTGGTCCTGCTCCAGCGGCGGTTCGCACTTGACTGTGAGATTACGCCATCGAGCGATAAAGTCGGTATTGCTTTCATTCTTCCCCGGCTTGGTCCTCACAAGGTCGGCAATGGAGATTTTATCACTGACGCTCATGAACCTTTGCCGAAACAGAGACTCCATTTGGGCAAAGGTAATGACGGACCCGTCTGGTATACTCGCGTACCAGTCGAAGGCGACACCGGTCAGGTTGTTGACAAACTGACGAAGAAGGAGCGCGTCATTGCCCCCTGTATTTCCACACGAGGCTTTGAAGTGGGCGACGTGCTGATTTGCATTCCCCGTTCCGTCGAATCTTCTGAATTTAGGAATGACGTAGCCGCTCGTGAACTCGATCATATCGTAGTGTGCGGGATACGGCCGCCCACTACTGCCAATTTCTTTCTGAGCTTCAGCTTCGGCCACCAATGTTTTAACTTTGCTGGTGACCAAATCCATTATCCGACCTTGTGTTAGCGGGATAGTGCTATCTGAGGCCAAGGCGTCCCCAGAAGCGGAATGTGGCCGGCTGCTTGCGGTTCGACCAGTCTTGGACCCAAAGGAACAAGCATTGGCTGCTTCGGATTGTCATCACCCGGCTGATGAGTAGCGACTTGTGCTTGATTGGGAGGCGCTCGAGCAATTTGAGCCATAAGCTACATCACAACGTTCGTTAGGTCGTCAATTTTCGAATAGAGCTTGGCCATCTCTTTATCTCTGCTCCTGAGCTGTTTTCGAAGCTCTTGAAGCAGCTCTTGCTCCGCAGTCCTGGGACGGAAGGTCGGCTCTTCCTCGCTGTCCGAGCTTGACACTACATGGACCGAAAGGTCTTTCTGCCTATCATCCTCATCGAGAGGGTTTTCTTCATCCAGCGGAGGCGGCTGTTCTTGGGCAGCGGCGACCACATTCAAGCCAGATTGGGCTTAGGATGTGGTGGCCCCACCCTTGCTTTTGCTGCGAAGGTTGTCGCTGGGGCGCCCGCCTGCCATATAGACCGTATGGATAATATATCCAGCCGTCTTTTTATTATCGGCGGCTGATTTCACAGATCGCTACGTTGACCCCCATGTTTCAGTAGCGGGCAGTCGATTGAAGGCGGATGGCCTGGACGGATTCTTGAATGGTGCTGGCGCTTCTTTTCTGGATTTGCTCCGCTGCTTTCGTGCGGCATAGAGCGCCTGATAGACCCTTGAAAAGACAGTGCCATACTTTTTCTGTTGGGGCCGGGACACGTCTATTTGTAGCGACATTCGGACCGCTGTCTTCTTGATTCGGGCGGTCATGGCATTTTTCTGAACCCACTTCAGAGGTTCGAAGGAATTGCTGATCTTTACGGCCGACTCAGCCGTCGTCACAGAGTAACCCTGCTCTTGGAACTTCACAAGATTCCACTTGGCCGAAGCCCTGGCCCTCTTGTTGGCTCGATACCTGAGCCGCTTCCGCCTTAACTTTTCTGTTCTAAGCGCCTGGCAGACTTCAGCTCTTTGGGAAGACGCTGCAGACTAGGCGATGGAGGGCTTTGGAGATACGCTCGATTGTGCATTTGTTGGAGTCATCGCCTGAGCTCGTCCGCAACATTTGATGTTTCATTTTGTACCGAAAGTATTACCCCCAGTTGGAGCGCCAGAGAGTTGTTCAGACACCGTCTTAAGTTTCGGTTGTGGTGCCTTAGCGATCACAACGTTCGGCCTCTTGCCCCTTGAGACTGGCTTGACCACCTGTTTTGCCGGGATTTCTGCCAGATGAGCGCTTCCGGCAGGGTAGATGATGACGGAGCCAAACCGGCGGGGCAGTTCCTCCCATTGTCGACTGAGGCTTGCGGGGAGAACCACACGAGCATTGACCTTGACCACGTACGGGATCGGGGTCGCGTTGGAAGCTGAGTTCGTCTTGGGAGACATTGTCGTCGAAAGTTGATTGCTGTACGGAAAAAAAAACATCATTTCAGTATAAGCAATCGATATTTATATTGATTGAGTTCGTCTGAACATTTAACCCGAAATATGGGAGGAGAGGATGGTCCGACCGGGCGTGCCAGAATCTGTAGGGTGTTTTTCGTCACCCCATTGAGATGGGAATACGCGCTTGCTTGTCAGGCGTACTACAGATTCCCCCTGCCTAGGGTAGGCCAGGGTTTATTGATTGTGGGGACCCGAATCTCCAGCAGCCGCAGACTAAGCTGCTGTTAATTACCTTTCGCCTTTAGAGCGAGGGGACCTCCGATTGACGGGTTAAACTGGTCATGCAAACTCAATGTGCAGTGTACGTGTATGTTGTTTTGGAGGGGGGTTTGGATATATCGGGAGCCACGCATAGTTTTTACGGGGGTCCCGCTACCCGGATAGCGGGCTGGGGGTCAAGGGGGCTAGCAGCCCCCTTACGGGGTGCGGGGCAGCGCCCCGTTAGAAATTTTTTCTAACGGAGGACAGTGTCGTAGAGTGTGTGTGTATCTATACATATATATACATGTATACATATATATATATATATAAAAGGGAAAAAGCGCCCAAAGGACGCGTGGGGTCAGCGCTTTGAACGCTGGATGCTTGAGCGCTGGGCGCTTAGGCGCAAGCACGCCACGTGTCGGCACGTGGGCGCTTTGCGCTTGAACGCTGGGCGCTTGAGCGCTGGGCGCTTGAGTGCAAGCACGCCACGTGTCGGCACGTGGGCGCTTTGCGCCTGAGCGCGGGGCGCTTGAGCGCAAGCGCGCCACGTGTCGGCACGTGGGCGGTTGGCACTTGAGTGCTGGGCGCTTGAGTGCTTGGGCGCCGGCGAGAAAAAGAGGCTTTTAGCCCCAGAAATTCTCGAAAGAGAAATCAGAGTGGGGTTAAACTCCTAAGATGTTTTGGAGTTGATGAAAGGGGTTCTTCTTCTTTCTCCTCTGGTAGCTTGATCTTGAAGATCAAGAGATATGAGATTTTAAAAATCTCTTCTTTTTGAGATCTAATGGAAAATTTGAGTTCCTATTTATGGGTTTTGTGGTGAAAAACTATTTAGTTCTATAAAATGAAGAGTAAAACTCTTGATTTAATTCAAAAGAAAGAAGAAGGTTTTGGAACCTTGAGGAAGGAGAAAAGATCTCAGATCTAAATTTTTTTGGTGAGAAAAAAAAGTTGTTGAGATATTTCATTATCTTTGCCTTTATAGGCCATACACTTTACACATAGCCCCTTGGGCTTCACAAAATGGCATTTTGCCTATCCCATGGCTCATGTGCCATTTCTTTTTGCACATAAGCCATGGGCTTTACAAAAATTTGGCTTTATGCCTATTTTTCTTACATCTATCCATAAAATAAAATAAAAGAAATACAACAAAATTATTTATTACAAAATTTTTATCTTGGCATGGGGGAGGCCGGCCGCTTCATGTTCGGGCTCGACTCGGGCATGGGCCTACTGGATCTGGGCTTGGGCCCACTTGGCTTGGGGTTGACTTTGATTTTGACTTGGTCAACCGAGGTATAAATTTTTACCCCAACAGATTCAGCATCAGACCATTTAGCTTGGACGCGATCTTTTCGTTCACCGGTAGTCAATTGTGTTGTGGCTCGGCAGGTGGAGAAACTTCGGTCAAAGGTCTTGCCATCTATGGAGGGTTTTCTTGGACGTAGCCGTATAGTGAGGTGATCACTTGGGAGGCTGCGAGCGAGATTTGGGAGTTTGTACTCATCTCTTTGAAGGTACGCTTAGTGAAAATTTTAAATTCGGGGACGAATTTTTATAAGTGGGGAGATTATAATGCCTTAGATTTCGGTTAGTGTTAATTTAGACGGTAATGCGGGTTTACTGTAAAAAGTTTACCAATTCGGATTCCTCACATTTTATTATATTTAATTATTATTTTAATATTATTTGTTATGGGCATGCACGCACGTATGCACGTAAATGTGAGGGTTGTTTGTACTAATCTAGTATTAGTGACCATGATACTTAACCTTAAACCTAATCCACCCTTTGCTTTAATCCTTTGTCTTGATTAATCCTTGATTTTTGTTGAGTGAGAAGGAGAGATATTTGTTATGGTTTTGTTTGTGAGAAAGTTGGCATGGTGACTTGTATGAATGCATTAATGGGAGGATTAATGCAAATGATACACTCACCTCTCACTCTCACCCTACACTCACCTCTCTCTTTCTCTTTATTCTCTTCTCTCATTATCCCTTACACTTATTCCCTTAGCATTATTTCTTCATCTCTCTCAACTCTAAACTGAACACTTGAGTTTACAACACAAATCCATCACAAAATCTCACCAAAATCACATCTTTTCCTTGGATTTGCCTCTTGGATGCCTAGGGGCTTGGATAGCTTGGATCTTTGAGTTCTTTTGGTTAGGTATTGATCTCTTTCTGTTAGTTAAGTTGTTTTAGTGTTGTATAGCCTTATAGTTTCAGTTTTGATAATGTAAAGTTAAATTTTGTGCATAATATCATATTTTTAATGTCGTTTATGATATATGTGTTCTGCTGTGACTCAGGGTGTGTACTAGAAAACCAAACAATGTAGCTGTATTGTACCAGAGACCATAGGACATCACCTGGAGCACGAGACGCCCTGCTCGAACCACGGCCGGCGATGCGAAGACGATTTCCGGCGACGCTGGATTTGTGGTGGAGTTTTGGGTGTGGGTTTTTGTGGGTAGGTGTCTGCTTTGGTTTAGGTATGTTTGGTCTTGTTTAGTTGTTGAGTTTTCTCTGTATACAAAATCTGGGATCACATAGGTAGTTTCTAGTGATACTACTACGCGCGATACGTTATCCGACACGGTCTGTGCACTTCGTGCCGGTTTTGCTCTTGGGTTGGTTTCGTCGTGTCGCTACGTACGTTAGCCACAATACGAACACTTGGGAGTAGCTTTGGAGTTGGTGTGTCGGTAAAACGTAGTTTGTACGTGTTTTTTGTCGTTTACTAATATATACTTGTGTTATCGTTGTGTTGTTTTAGGTTCGCAGGCGGGGACTTCGGACGCTGCGACAGAGGGAAAACAAGTGGTTGGCTTCATTTAGTCGAGAGCGTTGGTGAGTAGATTTAACATCTACAGGGGAATCGCCCGCATGGCGTTATGCGTCTGGTCTAGAAAGGACTTGACTTGTCGCATGTTCTATTTCATATTTAGAATTACGCATTCACCCTACTGCTTAGTTAATTGTTGTGCTTGGACTACTATCCTTAGGACACTGCACTATTATTGACGGCTCTTGTTGCATGAGCACTGATTGTATGCCATACACACCGTCAATAATTGCCATGTCACGCACAACCCACATATAGAAATGATATTGTTTGGTTTGGGATATTGAGACATTGATTCACATTTCTTTATGCATATGACATATAGCATACCTGTATACCTACATGCTTACACATATGCCTTGACATGCTTACATGCTAGATACCAAATACCTATAGGGTATTATACCATTAGCGATAGGTACATACACACATAATGACATAGCTACATGTATTCTTTGTTATACCTTTATGATTACACATATATCTGGCTTTAGCTACATGTTTACCTTTATTTGATGTTATATAGACTTGAAGAAATTAGGAATCGCATGATATTTAAATTAACTTGTAGTTAAATAGCGACTTTTCCTTTATACGCTCGCATTTCAGTTTTATGTTGCGTATATGTCACGACCCAAAATTTGGCCCATAACCGGCACTTAAACTACGTAACGTCTACAGGCATACGCAACTCAAGTAAGCTGAAACCCAGAAATCTAAACCACCCAAATCTGGATCAACGGAGAAAAACATAGTTTTAAACATTTGGAAAATCACAAGTAAAATCTCGAACTATAGTTTTCTTTTTTGAAAATTTCGGCAGCACCTCCTTTGTAGAAACTAGCCCCGAAACGGGTACAGCACAGATAATATGTAAAGCATCCCAAATGGGAGAAAAATCACGCCCAACGACGGAGACAATCACCACAACAAGTATACGACGCCGAAGCGAAGAAATAACAAAGGAAAGACTGCAATAAGATGTAAACTTTCCAACATAACCGGCTCCCACGAGCACGGCACCCAAAGTCACCAAAATAATACAACACTGAATCCACACAAGCCGTCTCTAAGTCATATACAACAGTGGTAGATGGAGAATACTAGATTCAACAAAAAGATATATAATGTACAAACAGATAACCGCAAACCCACCTAAAAGCAAAGGCCTCACTGCCTAACGTAGCGGTATCCGCAAAAGTAGAGATGATAAGATGCCCTGCCGCGACTATTCTGAGGGTAAGTCCTACAAAACACTGTGGCACAACGGTGGTGAGTTGCCAACTTGTGAATAGTAAATAACATCATACTGTAATCGCAGGTATGCACGAACAGCGATCTATCTATCATATGTGAACCGATAGCATAAGTATGATAAGTGAATATGCAACAATCATGTAAAGGTACATCATAAGGGTACTACAACTACATGAAACAATGCATAACAACAATAATCCTGAGTGTGTGGGTTGATACAATAAATCTCATGCAAAATCATCAGCATGGAAAAACACCAGTGTCTCTCACTGACACATGAAATCCCAAATCCTCAGGCACCGCATCCATAGATCGGCCCTCACATCCTGTAAGTCTCATGGAACCTGAGTGTCACAAATCGAAACCCGAAACATCATGAAAACATATCCCTATGTGTATATATATATATATGTATATAAATATGAGGATATCAACCCCGTATGTCCACCGACGATACGTAAAAATCATGAAAACCTGAGTGTCTAACACCGACACTCGAAACATCATGAAACCCGTGTCTAGCATCGACACGTAAATCCTCATAACTCAGGTGCTGTCACCATGACTGGCCCTGACGATATCTCGTACATCACTCCGGTCGGTATCCCCACGATAACCGCCGAGTCCAAATACAATCACCGGTAGGTACTTGCCCACCTTCCAGGCTCATCGTCTGTACCACGAATATCTTGCCGAGGGGAACCGTACCGGGCCCCACCATGTACCCGCACACGGCCCACTTACTCCTCGTATCGGGTATATATCACAAATCTCAGAATCGAGAAATCTCCTGGTGGACGCATCAAATATCATATCAAGAGAAACCGGGTTTTCAAACAATACATAGTTTCTTGAAAATACCCCCACGGTTCTCAAATCCATAAATCCTATGAAATCCATATCTCAATGCGTAAAATCCATATAAAACTGATATATGCAATAAAAAATATCAATATGAGCATATAAAGGGAAAACCGCTCTTTTAAATGAATTCAGCTTTTAAAGTATATATTGCGGTTCCCAAAATCCTCCGAAAACAAATGCAGCATCATATGAAGTGTACATGTAAGTGTAGCAAGGTTTAAGTATCTACATGTAAGCAAGTGGGTATGCTGCATTTCATAAGCACAACGATCAACAACTCAATACCACATATCAAAACAATACCACTTGGGGTACATACAACTATAGCGAAAATATGCGGTGTACATGTCAATATGAGTGCATGATATACATGTAACTGTAATAGACTATGTGGTTGTACATGTCAATATGTATGCAAGATGTACAAGTAGCTATAGTAAGGTATACATGAAATGGAATAAGAGTCACTATCTTAACTATCCATGTCCAAAACAACATCACATATGTAGGTGTCAACAATATATCATATGCACAATGGGATAAGGGCTACTACCTCAACTATCCCTATCCACTACCGTATTACGTATGTAGGTGGTTTGTGCGTGTCATGGAAATTACTGACGATGTGGGTATAGCATATTATTTAGTGCTCGTGTAACATGAACTGTCAGTAATGTGTCATATCGAAAGGTACGAGTCAAGTATAACAGATAATACTATGCAATGACATTCATATGAAAGTAACTAATATGCAAATACTATGCAGCTAACATATCATATTCGCCCCGACGCATAACGCCATACGGGCGATTTCCCCGTAGATGTTAAATCTACTCACCAAGGGTCTCCAGCTATGAAAATCCGACCACCTGCTTCCCCTTGTTCGCAGCGTCCGAAGTCCCCGCTTGCGACGCTATATTTTCACAAACACAAGAAATAATGCGAACATCTCAAAATCGATCAATATAACGCAAAACTACGTATTAAATAACGCACCAACACACTAAACTAACTCGCGAGTGTACGTCTAACGTGCGTAACGATACCTCGAAACCTAATTGAGTAAAGCAGCAGAACAAGATCACGATTCGTGTTGCAACGCATATCACGCGGACACAAAACACTAGATTATAGGTAAACGATCCCAGATTTTTCATACTGAAATTACTAAAAAAATAAACAGTACCAAACACCCCTAACTAACAGCAGACAACTACCCACAAAAGCCATACCCAAGCATCTCCCTACGTCGCCGGCGTCACCGGGATTTTGCCTAGGGTCGCCGGCCGAGGCCGGTGGGGTGGGTCTCGTGTCTCAGGTGGTGCTCCAGGGTCACTAGTACATCACTATAAATTTGTTTGGTTTTTCTGTGAAAACCCAGGTCACAGCAGGTACAGAGGCTCTAAAAAGACACTAAAAAATACGATATCGCACCAATCGATATTTAAAGTGTTCTAAACCATAATCAACGAGCTATACAACATACAAACTCCTAATTAACAGTGTAAGGATTATACCTAATAACTTTGCTCACAAGCTCCAAGCTTTCCCTAGCTCCAAGTGATCCAAGAAGCAAGAACAAGGACTTGATGCAAATTTTGGGATTTATTTAGGAATTTTGCAGATTTTTGAATTTGGATTGATGCAAAATGAGAAGGAAATGATCAAGAGCAGTAGAGAGAGAGAGAGGATTTCGGCCAAGTGAAGAGGGGAGGGTTTGTGAGGGATTTCCTAGCAATTACCAACATGAAATGCAATTAAATGCATTCATACACACATATGCACACATGCAAGCATCTCTTTCTTTTCTTTTCTTTTCTTTTTCTTTAATCCTATAAAACCTAACCTCCACACAAATATCTAGATACCAAGTGAAGGGTTTTGGTTTTAGCCAAACTTAATTGTTGAAAAGATACAAAAGAGAAGTTTTCCCAAAATGTGAATACCGCATTAAAATAATATTAAAATTGGGAAAAATTCAAATTGAACCAAAACGTCCCATATACCCCCAAAGCTTTATTTTAGCTAAACTAGGTGCTGGCAAGTCTATATGGTCGTTTGAACACAGTCGGGTTAAAAGAGAAAATATCGACAATGTAACCCTAAAACGGAAAAATTCGCATAACGATTTCTAAAATGTTAAAATCTCCCCCTATAGAAATTCGTTCCCCGAATTAAAATTTCATACTAAGCGTACCTTCAAAGAGATGAGGGAATTTTTTCCGCATCTCGCTCTCGGCCTCCCAAGTGATCTCCTCACTAGTAGGGCTACGCTATAGAACCTTCACCGACGCTAAGACCTTTGACCGAAGTTTCTTCACCTGCCGATCCAAAATAACTACCGGCTGCTCGGTGAACGAAAGATCGCGCTCAAGCTGAACGGTCTCGTGCTAAATCATGTGAGAAGGATCATGGAGGTATCTACGAAGCATCGACACAAGGAAAACATGGTGAACATCCGGAAAACTGGGCGGGAGCGCCAAACGATAAGTAACAGAACCCACTCGCTCAAGGATCTCGAAAGGACCTACAAATCTGGGACTGAGCTTCCCCCTCTTCCCAAATCGCATAACGCCCTTCATCGGAGAAATCCTCAGGAATACATGATCCCCCACTGTGAACCCAAGTCTGCGACGACGACGGTCGGCATAAGACTTCTGCCTGCACTGGGCTGCTCTCATTCTGTCCTGAATCAGCTGGATCTTCTCCGTAGTCTCCTGAACTAGCTGGGGTCCTAAAACCAGACTCTCACTAAGCTCGGTCCAACAGACTGGCGATCAACACTTCCTACCATATAAAGCCTCAAAAGGTGCCATCTGAATAGTCTCTTGAAAGCTGTTATTGTAGGAGAACTCAATCAACGGCAAGTGACGATCCCAACTGCCACCAAAATCAAGCACACATGCACGGAGCATATCCTCTAGAGTCTGAATAGTCCGCTCCGACTGACCATCGGTCTGTGGATGAAAAGCGGTGTTAAAACACAACCGGGTACCCAAAGCTTCCTGAAGCTTCTGCCAAAGACGGCTAGTAAACTGGGTGCCTCTGTCAGATACTATGCATGTGGGAACACCGTGCAAATGCACAATCTCATCTATATACAGCTGCGCATACTGAGCATAACCGAAAGCGGTCTTCACTGGAAGGAAGTGAGCCGCTTTCGTCAACCGGTCAACAATCACCCAAATGGAGTCATAACCCCTACTGGTCCTGGGTAGACCCACAATGAAGTCCATGGAAATCTGCTCCCATTTCCACTCCGGAATGGGTAAAGGCTGCAACTCTCCAACCGGTCTCTGATACTCAGCCTTGACTTGCTGACAAGTCAGGCACCTCGAAACGAAGTCCGAATTCTCGCGTTTCATCCCTTCCCACCAGTAAAAGTCTTTCAAGTCACGGTACATCTTGGTGGAACCTGGATGAACGCTAAAGGCCGACTGATGTGCCTGCTCTAGGATCTCGTGTCTCAAACCATTAGCATCTGGTACACAAAAGCGAGTCCCGCATCATAGCATACCCGGGTCATCTATCATGAACTCCGAAACTGTACCCTGTCAAACAAGCTCAAGAATCTCGGACAAACGGGCATCACTGGGTTGCGCCTCACGGATACGATCAAATAGTAGTGGACGGACACGGACATGAGCAAACTGTCCCCCAGCGGAAGTGAACTCGAACTGCACTCTACCATCACACAAGAGCTGCCAATCTGCAGACGACTGACGCTGAACAGCGCTCAACTGGGACAAGCTACCCCCGGGCCTACGACTCAAAGCATCAGCCACCACATTCGCCTTGCCCGGGTGATAAAGGATCTCATAATCATAATCCTTCACTAGCTCCATCCATCGGCGCTATCTAAGGTTTAGATCCCGCTGCTGGAAGATATACTTCAAGCTCTTATGATCCGTGAAGATCTGACACGACTCCCCGTACAAGTAGTGTCTCCAAATTTTCAACGCAAAGACCACCGCGGAAATCTCAAGATCATGAGTGGGGTAATTCTGCTCGTGCTTTTTCAGCTGCCTAGAAGCGTAAGCGATCACTCTGTCATGCTGCATCAATACACAGCCGAGCCCCACTCGAAAAGCATCACAATAAACAACATAGCCGCCCGATCCAGAAGGTAAAGAAAGAACTGGTGCTGTCGTCAACCGAGTCTTCAACTACTGAAAACTCTGCTCGCACGCATCAGTCCAAAGAAAAGGAACTCCCTTCCGGGTCAGTCCCGTCAGCGGTGCAGCGATACTCGAGAAATCCTGTACAAAACGGCGATAATAACCAGCTAAGCCCAAAAAGATGCGGACCTCAGTCACCGATACAGGTCTGGGCCAAAGCTGTACAGCCTCTATCTTCCTCGGGTCCACAAGAATACCATCACCAGTCACCACATGACCCAGAAAGTCAACTCTATCAAGCCAAAACGCGCACTTTGAGAATTTAGCATACAGCTGGTGCTCTCTCAATATCTGAAAAGTAATCCTCAAGTACTGCTCATGCTCCTCACGACTCCTAGAGTAGACCAGTATGTCATTAATAAACACTATAATAAACTGGTCGAGGAACGGCCTGAAAATCTGGTTCATCAGATCCATGAACGCTGCTGGTGCATTGGTGAGTCCGAACGACATCACCAAAAACTCATAATGCTCATAGCGCGTACGAAAAGCAGTCTTCGGAATGTCATCATTCCGAACCCACAACTGATGATAACCCGAACGCAAATCAATCTTAGAAAAATGTTTCGCACCCTGGAGCTGATCAAATAAATCGTCATTGCGGGGTAAAGGATACCTGTTCCGCACCGTAAATCAGTTCAACTGACGATAATCCACACATAGCCTCAAACTGCCGTCCTTCTTGACGGACAGAACGGGAGCTCCCCACGGCGAAACACTCGGACGCACAAGTCCCAAATCAAGCAACTCTTGCAATTGATCTTTAAGCTCTCTAAGTTCTGCCGGAGCCATCCGATAAGGCGGTATAGAAATAGGCTCCGTGCCAGGAATCAGATCAATGCAGAACTCAATATCACGCTCTGGCGACAACCCAGGTAACTCATCGGGAAAGACATCGGGAAACTCTCGCACGGTAGAAACCTGGTCCAACGACTCCACTGTGGCCCCAGTATCATGAATGAAAGCCAAGAATCCCCGACATCCCCTCCTCAAAAGCCAACTAGCGCACAGAACAGAAATCAAACTGTGAGGGGCGGCACCACGGTCCCCCCTGCACAACAAACACTGACTCGCCGGGAAAACAAAATCTAACTGTCTTCTCGCGGCAGTCCACGGACGCATAGCAAGTAGCTAGCCAGTCCATGCCCAACAGAACGTCGAAGTCCAACATCTCAAGAAGGATCAAGTCGACGGACAGATCTCTGTCACCTAAACGAAAAGCACACGATCGGAACACATGTCGCGCAACAAACGAATCTCCCACAGGAGTAGTCACGACAAGTGGCTGATCTAGCAAACACGACTCTCGGCCTAACCTCGGCATGAAGTGCATAGAAACATACGATTGCGTAGATCCCGAATCAAAAACAACATGTGCATGATAAGAACATACAGAAAGGGTACCTGAAACCACAGCATTGGACGCCTAAGCGTCCTGGTGGGTCAAGGCAAAAACCCGTGCCTGTCCTCTACCGGCTACTGGCTGTCCCCTGCCTCTGCCACCTCGTCCTCTCGGCACAAAACCATCGCTACCACGACCTCTCTGAACAGGAGTCTGACGCAGCGCAACAACAGGAATAAGAGGCAACGCTCTCTGAGGCGGAGAAGGTGGTAAGGTAACCTGGGGTACTGCTGGCTCTCTCTGACGCACCACGGTACAATCTCTCACTAGGTGCTATAAACTGCCACATCCAAAACACCCACGTGTCGACTGCTGACCCTCCTGGGAAAAAGTATTGAACAACTGGCCACGTGCCACGTCTCTGCTACCCCCAGTGTCTGATCGAACTCTGTCTCGGAATCTAAACCTCTGCCTCCTGGCTGCTATACCAGTACGAGCCCTCTTCGGTTCCGGAACAACCGATGACTCAGATAGATGCTCCTCCACCAATAGGGCTGCATCCACAGCCACCGCATATGTGTCGCAATGCTAAATACTGATGGCTAGGAACAATTGGGTAAGTAGGCCTCGAACAAACCTCTTCACCTTCATCTCCTCAGTCGCCACCAGGGTCGGAGCATACACCGACAGTTCGGTAAACAGTACATCATACTCAGACACCGTCATCCCTGGAGACTGACGTAACGACTCAAATTTGCGCGCTCCCGCATCCATGACGCTCGGTGGAAGAAAACGGGCAAGAAACGACATCACAAACTCAACCCAGGTCATAGGAGCAAGACCCGCGGCTCTGCCCTTCTCCAAGGACTCACACCACTTCTGGGCCAGACCCTCCAGCCGGAAACTCGCAAACTCTACCCATCTCTCGTCGGAGCTTCGGAGCGAACGACAAATCCTGGCCATCCGGTCGATGAACGACTGTGGATCCTCAGTAACATCTGTGCCAGTAAACACCGGAGGCTTCAACCTCATAAAATCTGTCAGTGACACGGTAATAACCTCCGGAGCGGTTTTCAAACAATACATAGTTTCTTAAAAATACCCCCACGGTTCTCAAATCCATAAATCCTATGAATCCATATCTCAATGCGTAAAATCCACATAAAACTGATATATGCAATATAAAACATCAATATGAGCATATAAAGGGAAAATCGCTCTTTTAAATGAATTCAGCTTTTAAAGTATATATTGCGGTTCCCAAAATCCTCTGAAAACAAATGCAGTATCATATGAAGTGTACATATAAGTGTAGCAAGGTTTAAGTATCTACATGTAAGCAAGTGGGTATGCTGCATTTCATAAGCACAACGATCAACAACTCAATATCACATATCAAAACAATACCACTTGGGGTACATACAACTATAGCGAAAATATGCGGTGTACATGTCAATATGAGTGCATGATATACATGTAACTGTAATAGACTATGTGGGTGTACATGTCAATATGTATGCAAGATGTACAAGTAGCTATAGTAAGGTATACATGAAATGGAATAAGAATCACTATCTTAACTATCCATGTCCAATACAACATCACGTATGTAGGTGTCAACAATATATCATATGCACAGTGGGATAAGGGCTACTACCTCAACTATCCCTATCCACTACCGTATCACATATGTAGGTGGTTTGTGTGTGTCATGGCAATTACTGACGATGTGGGTGTAGCATATTATTTAGTGCTTGTGCAACATGAACCGTCAGTAATGTGTCATATCTAATGGTACGAGTCAGGTATAACAGATAATACTTTGCAATGACATTCATATGAAAGTAACTAATAGGCAAACACTATGCAGCTAACATATCATATTCTCCCCGACGCATAACGCCATACGGGCGATTTCCCCTTAGATATTAAATCTACTCACCAATGGTCTCCAGCTATGAAAATCCGACCACCTGCTTTCCCTTGTTCGCAGCGTCCGAAGTCCCCGCTTGCGACGCTATATTTTCACAAACACAAGAAATAATGTGAACATCTCAGAATCGATCAATATAACGCAAAACTATGTATTAAATAACGCACCAACACACTAAACTAACTCGCGAGTGTACATCTAGTGGCTAACATGCGTACCGATACCTTAAAACCTAACTGAGTACAGCAGCAGCACAATATCACGATTCGTGTCGCAACACATATCACGCGGACTCAAAACACTAGATTATAGGTAAACGATCCCAGATTTTTCAAACTGAAATTACTAAAAAAGTAAACAGTAACAAACACCCCTAAGTAACAGCAGACAACTACCCACAAAAGCCATACCCAAGCAGCTCCCTACATCGCCGGCGTTGCCGGGATTTTGCCTAGGGTCACCGGCCGAGGCCGGTGGGGTGGGTCTTGTGTCTCAGGTGGTGCTCCAGGGTCACTAGTACATCACTATAAATTTGTTTGGTTTTTCTGTGAAAAACCCAGGTCACAGCAGGTACAGAGGCTCTAAAAAGACGCTAAAAAATACGATATCGCACCAATCGATATTTAAAGTGTTCTAAACCATAATCAACGAGCTATACAACATACAAACTCCTAATTAACAGTGTAGGGATTAAACCTAACAACTTTGCTCACAAGCTCCAAGCTTTCCCTAGCTCCAAGTGATCCAAGAAGCAAGAACAAGGACTTGGTGCAAATTTTGGGATTTATTTGGGAATTTTGGAGATTTTTGAGTTTGGATTGATGCAAAATGAGAAGGAAATGATCAAGAGCAGTAGAGAGAGAGAGGATTTCGGCCAAGTGAAGAGGGGATGGTTTGTGAGGGATTTCCTAGCAATTACCAACATTAAATGCAATTAAATGCATTCATACACACATATGCACACATGCATGCATCTCTTTCTTTTCTTTTCTTTTCTTTTTCTTTAATCCTATAAAACCTAACCTCCACACAAATATCTAGATACCAAGTGAAGGGTTTTGGTTTTACCCAAGGGTTTTGGTTTTACCCAAACTTAATTGTTGAAAAGATACAAAAGAGAAGTTTTCCCAAAATGTGAATACCGCATTAAAATAATATTAAAATTGGGAAAAATTCAAATTGAAAATGTCCCATATACCCCCAAAGCTTGCGCATTGGTTTTATTTTAGCTAAACTAGGTGCTGGCAAGTCTATATGGTCGTTTGAACACAGTCGGGTTTAAAGGGAAAATACCGACAATGTAACCCTAAAACGGAAAAATTTGCATAACGATTTCTAAAACGTTACAGCATATTATATTCATGGATTTTCGCATTGAGATATGGATTTTTCCTGATGTTTTCTGGAATTGGGGACCGTGGTAGTTTCATGAAATTATGCATTATTTGAAAAACCCGGTTTCCCTTGATATGATATTTTTTCACCCACCATGAGTTTTATCGGTTCGGATATATATACCCCATGCTTGGAAAGGAGGGGCCCGTGTGCGGGTACATGGAGGGGCTGGAGGTACCCCGAGGCAAGAATCTCAGTGAGGAGATGAGTTAGTGGGGGAACCTTACCATCCGGAGACATTACCTATGACTTGGCGGTTATCGTGGGGATACCGACGGGAGTCATGTACGTATGGATACGTGGAAAGATGAGGGTCAGAGCTAGGCACTCGGGCTTTTCGGTATAGCGTATAATACGTACCTATTAGGGGGCCAGTCGTGGTGACAGCACCTGATAGATCAGTATTTCGGTGTCGATGCTTGACACTTGTTTCATGATGTTTTGAGTGTCGATGTTAGACACTCACCTTATATGAAACTTACTTGATACTGATATTATACACACATGAGATGTGGGATATACCGATATTGTACATACAGGATATGTGAGATCTACTTGATGTTGTACATTCGGGATATATGAGATATACTTGATGTTGGACATTCAGAATATATGAGATTTACTTGATGTTGTACATTAAGGATATATGAGACTTACATGATATGAGAGCCAATTTGGAGGCTGATTTGTGGAAATTGGGGTTTGGATTGTCATGTTGGATTTTGGTCCTACCACGAGGTTAGGATTTCCGTGGAAATGACATGTTTTATTCCATACTCCACATTTATTGTTTATGCACTGCTTCATGTATTAGTTGTGTTGGATATATGTATGCCCTAGAGGCCATTATATGATAGTATATGTACTGATGTGTGTGTGTGTGTGTGTATATATATTCAGAGGACGGTCTTGCTCGACATGATAGTATGCTATCTGGTTTCTCTTTATCATATGTTCACTTGATCATGTTTTTACTTTTTTGATACATGTTGATAAAAACCTAAGGATATTGGCTTGACTACTGGAATTATGATGTGGATCATACTAGTGGGACACCTGTAGTTTATAAGCATATCCTTGAAATGTTCCTACTCGTAGGTATATCGAGACAGGGCATCGATATTCCAGTATAGACTAGCATATACTATTCTTGCTCCATATGATGGGCGATAGATGATCCCATATCCATATGGTGTGGTGACACCAAAGATTGTATACGGGTGCTCAGTGAGACTGGGTACACTGAATGGACTCACCGAGAACTCCTATGTGGTATTATATCATACGTCGGATAGCAATTCTCAGGTGACACTGGTACAGGTTAGTCTGTAGACCCGAGATCGCCATAGAGTCTTGTGTGTCCTCCCACTATATTTTGATCTCCACCCTACTACGGCTCTACTGAGTCGTACAAACAGGTGGATTTTGGGTACAGTCCCGAGGACTATGGAGGCAATGAGCGATAGGAGGGGTTTCGTCTCTCCCGGTATTGGGGGTTGATGCTGTGCTGTGCACTATTGGCTATAACAGGAAGTCCCTGGTCAGGGCTGCTGAGATATTACTGATAAGTGTTATCAGTAGTTTCTCGATCTGTTGTAAACCATATACCGGCATGACTTATTGAGTTATTGGGGTTGACGATTTCATCCCTAGACTCGATATGCAGCATACCTGACGAAGAGACCGGACTGTACGGTAAGTGTTGCCAGTTGGATTGATGGGAGTTTTGACAGGTTCGCTTGTTCTTCTTCTGATCGCTCAATACCCGAGTAGCCGTTACGTTTAGCTGACCGCTTACGGCTTGTAGGTGTTTGATGTGATCATCACCTACTGCCGGCATATTGACGAGTCTTAGAGTCCCACATAGGAGTTTCCTGGCTCAGGCGAAACGATATGGTGTACATATGAGATATGTGCGGGAGCTCGATTAAATACGTGTATATGATGCCGTAATTTAATCGGGCGTTTTATATTGGTCGGGTCGTATGAGATATGACCGGTTTATTAAATAAAGTGTTGATTTAATATTGACTTTTATCTCATTTAAATAAACATTTTTTTATGATGGATGCATGCATGTATATGTACATGTTGATGTGCATACACACATACATACATGCAAATGTATCATGGTTGATGATACAAAAAAGATGGCAATATAAGAAATGTTAGTTATATGTATGCCCTAGAGGCCATTACTGTACATTGGATGTATATTGTAGTGGATGCTGGGACATATATAGGTAGGACTTTCTTGCTCGACAGATAGTACGCTATCTGGTTGCTCTTTATCTTAACATGTATACTTTCTGTCTCTCTGTTACATGTTGATAAAGCCCTTAGAATGTGTACTCGACTTCCAGGACTATGATGCAGATCATACTAGTGGGGCCTGGGTAGTCTATGGGTACATCCT
The DNA here is from genome assembly GCA_030015575.1 of Agapanthus africanus. Lineage (NCBI taxonomy): Eukaryota > Viridiplantae > Streptophyta > Magnoliopsida > Asparagales > Amaryllidaceae > Agapanthus > Agapanthus africanus. The sequence goes on along the minus strand of JASDDO010000018.1, from coordinate 241,132,499 downwards.
TCAATGGTCCTAGTCATGGGAATATCGAGACGGGGCATCGATATTCCAGAGTAGACTAGCGTATATCATCTCGACCCATGTGATGGGCGATGGATGATCCCATATCCATTGGTGTTTGACATCAGAGATGGTATGCGGGTGCTCAGTGGAGACTGGGTACACTGAACGGACTCGCCGAGAACTCCCAGATGGTATTATACCTCACGTCAGATGGCAGTTCTCTGGTGACACTGGTACAGCTTAGTCTGTTGACCCGAGATCGTCATAGAGTCTTGTGTGTCTCCCACTGTGCTTTGATTTCCACCCTACCATGGCTATACTGAGTCGTGCAAACAGGTGGTTTTTGGGTACAGTCCCGATTCACATGGAGGCAATGAGCGATAGGAGGGGATTCGTCTCTCCCGGTATTGGGGGTTGATGTTGCGCTATGCTCGACTGGCCATAACAGGAAATCCCTGGCCAGGGTTGCAGTGATCTACTGGTAAGTGTTATCAGTAGTTTCACACATGTTATGGACCTCACGTCGGCATGACTTATCGAGCTGCTGGGGTCTGACGTTTACCACCCAGGCGAGATATGCGACATATCAGACGATCAGACCGGACTGTACGGTAAGTGTTACTGGTTGGATTCACAGGAGTGTGAGCGGGCTTGCTCGTCGATCTTCTGATCGCTCAATACCCGGGTGGCCGTTACGTTTAGCAGACCGCTTACGGCTTGTGGGTGTTTGATATGATCATAACCTGCTGCCGGCGTATTGACGAGTCTTTAGAGTCCTACACAGAGGTTTCCTGGCTCAAGCGAAACGAAATAGGAGCGCATATAAGATATGTGCGGGACCGAGAATAATTCGTGCATGTGATACCGTATTCCATTCTCACGATGAATGTATCGATTGGTTATATGCGATATAACCTAGTTGTCGAATCAAGGATTGATTCGATAAGCCGATACATAGGATACTAGTCGGTTATATGCGATATGACCGGATCGTTAAATCAAGTGTTGATTTAATGATTTAATGTATAATTATATATTTGATATATTACTTTGCATTAACTAGTATTGGTTCACTTTAAATGGATTTTCTCACTTGAATATCACAAGTTGTATATGTGATATACTTCTGTGCACTTGATTGTATCATGTTTGATGATACATGTTTACTTGGTTAAGTGTAAAGAATTAAACCATGGTTAAGTTAATGATTAGGGTTTTCTTTTTCTTACTTATTTATTTATTTATTTTGGAAAAGATAAGAAATGAAATGGTTGCTAGTTTTGTTTTTTCTTTGAAGCTTCTTGAAGCTTTGACTAAAGTGACCATTTTGTCTCATACTTAACCCTAACCATTCCACTTAACCTTAGTACATTCTCTACACCTAACCAAGGTTAGAAAATGATAAGTGTTGATTTTATTTTCTATTTTTAAGATAACACTTATCATATCTTTTCTTCTCCTTCTTCATCTTCAACATGAAGAAAACCTAGCTACCATCAATGGCAACTAGTGAAAATGAGTGAGAAATCCAATTCTAAAGTGAACCCACTTCCTATTTCTTCATCCTCTATCTCTTGCCAAGTAGTATAGGGTGTTTTCTTCACAAGTTTCATGACTTGGTGAAGTGGGAGCTTGATCTAGTGATGCCTCAACGTAGATCATCTTCGGCATCGAAGCCGACGACCAAGCCCGCCCATTTCTTCGATGAAGCCGATGCTAGAGTCCGGAATCCGATTTGGACAGCGGAGGGACATCATCGCGGAGCTTAGGAAGTGGTGGACCAGATCTACAAAGGTTGTAGCCCCTTCTCTTTTAAGTTAAAGTCGTTAACTTGCATCGCATAGCCTACACATCTAGTTAACGATCCGTATTAGGGTTTCTCGGCACTTGTAAAATTTGAATTAGCCATGTTTGATGCCTTGTGAGACCTCATTAGTGTGTCTAGGAACCCAACAGTGGTATCAGAGCCTAGCTAGAGCCTTAGACGATGCGTAGACGGAATTAGAAGTCCGATCGAATCAAAACCCAAACCCAAAATGCTCTCTGTACATTTTTGAAATTCGTGGTTTTTTGAGAATTAAAAATATGCAGAAAAATCAGCAGGAGAATCTAAGAGTTACTGTGAATTTCGATGGACTAATTCGATCAAAGAGCCGCGGTTCCGCGGCACGAGCATGGCTCGTGCGGCGGTTCCGCGGCCGGTTAGTCATATTTTGTATTTAATTTTGCACAGTAATTCTTAGTTTGCAGTGCTGGTTTTCCTGGGAATTTTTAATATTTATTCCAGAGTTGAAATTTCTGGGTGGTATTGGGGCCTCGGTGTATCGATCGGATTGTCTAATTTTGTCAGTGTGTTTTTCCGGGTAATTTTAGAATATGTTAAAAAGTTCTACCGGATATAAATACCCACTTTTTCCCTTGCCGGGAAATTTCCAATTGTTGGATTTTTCTGTAGTTTAATCACGTTCTAAGTAGTGCAAGTAACGCGATGGTCCTTCTAGAAGACAACAAACCTTAACTCGATTATGTGACCGTCTTGAACTGCCCTTTAAACCTTCGGGTTTGGGGCAGTATGGCGTGCCATATGTGAGGCGTTGGCTTGACCCTTCTGCGGCTGGACCGTTGGTACTGAGGTGAACTGAATGTTTTTAGACTTATTTCATGTGTTGAGCTGTATTGGGAAAACATGGGTGTTCGATTGTTCGATCGGAAAGTTTAACATTTCCTGTTTATCCGGAATGTGATACAACATTTGGAATTCATAAGTAGTTATGAGATAACTGAATGAATGTTATAAATCTAGTAGTTTAGTCTCACGTGATCGGTTGCCACGGAATTTTGATGTGATCAAAAGCCCGTCGCAATCACGTAGCGTACGCGGATACTCGCCGGGTAAACTTAATAGACAGCATCACTCCATAGCCCCGACCAAGTGACTGTAGGAGAACCCCGTCGCCGAAAGCATCCGTTCGGGTGCTCGCGGCAGCGGTGTTCCGCCTTGGTGCACTTTGTCGACGGCGTCGGGGGTGCGGCCGCCTACTAAAGTTTGCGACGAGCATTCGATCATGATGTCGGGAATCTTGTTGAATTGCCCGACTTGATATTGAAAAGAGTTTTCGATTTTGAGACTAAATGCGAGGTTTATAATTGTTAGGCATGCGTTGTCTAAGGAATTCATTTGATTAGGCATGCGATGTCTAAAGAGGTTGCGGATTCCAACTGTTGTAGTTTTACACTTTCTTTTCTGTGACCGTAAGTGTAATATGTGATATCGCCGTTTTCGTTGCTATATGTCAACGACAATTGGGATGCGCATATTTACTTACGTTGATGACATGTGATGTTATGTGTTGCTGGATATGTTATATTGGATCGTCGTGTTCGAATAGCCGGGTTTTTTTTATGTGAGATGAGTGTTTTTCCTTTTCATTCATGTAAAAACTTGTATGTAATATTCTTTTATTGGGGCACTTCCACGTTGCGGATGTTGTCACCATTTGTATATTATTTACTTTTCTGCACTAGGATAGACCCAAGGAGGAGGGCACAAGTAACCGGGTTCTAGGGTCCAGTGGGAGACCAACTCGAGAAGTCGAGTCCGGGTCTCCTAACCCTAGAATTGGTAGGGTTGCTTGCCGCTCTCGTAGGGGTCTAGGGTGTGGGTTTGGCTATTCATCGCGACCGTGCAATCCGTGTTTTATACTGGCTCATATTGAAAACACGGACGTCCTAGTATATCCAATATGATATTTTCTGCCGCGTTATCTGTGATGTGATCATGTGATGTGTTCAGATAGATATTATATATAGTATATACGATATATTATATAGACGTTGCTTATGTTTTACACCCGCACTAGCCCTGCCTCGCTCTGGCGTTAGTTACCTAACCTAACGGTGCAGACGGGACATCGAGGCGAATGCGGATGGCATAAGCGTACGTTATATTTATCTGTGATGTTTAGGTGGACTTAAATGATGGGATATTCATTAATGAGATTAATGAAAGAAAATAAACCTAATTGATGTTGTGGAATCGAATTTCAAAATAAAAAAGGTAGCTACAGTTCTTGCTTTGCATCGAGGTGTTCCTTGTAGAACATCCTGCACCTTATTCGATGAGGAAAGGACCGAGATCCCTTCACTGGGAGTGACTCCTTTAGCAATAACTGGCAGATGCTGTAAGTGCACGGAGGCGCCCCGGCCGTCAATCCGACGGCCAAACGCGGAAGCGGTGAATAACTTAAATTTTTTGCGGACTTAGCAAACCGGCACCACCGCGCACTAAACACCCGGATCGTAACCATTAACTAGTCTAAGCTAACTATAAGATGGGAAAGAGATATACCGACGATCCAAGTCCTCCGGTCTTCTCATCATCGTCCCGATCTGCTGCGGAATGTCCAGTCTCCTCCCCGTCGCCGGAAGCGCACCACATCGCCTACTATGTTTACGGGCTCCCACCTCAATGCCGAGGCAACTCGGGCACGAAGCCGGCTACTCGACGTGCCCAAGATTTGCTGTAGAATGTTTGGTAGAGCTTGTGTCTCACTTTTGGGGTTGTGGAATTGCCATTGGAGGAGGGATTGAACTTGGAGCTTTTTAGATGGAACTTGTGGGATTTTTGCAACATGAAATGAAGCAAAATCCCACCTCAAAATATTTGGACAGCCCCTTCAAGGGGGAGGCCGGCCAAGCTCTAGTGAGGGAGGGAGAGAATGAGAGGTCTTACAAAAGGAATGAGAAGCCACCATGACAATAATGCAAAGAGGGCATCATGAAAGAATATGATGACAATACCAAAACCACACTCAACACCACCATCATCACCTCACAAAGTCCAACCATGATGAGAAAGGAAAAGTCAAGCCATCATGATAGCTAGAAGTCAAGGTCAATGAGAGACTATCATGATACAAAAATATGCAAAGACCCCCTCCACAAATGCCTATTTGCAACAATGCAAATAAGCCCTCCTCCACCAATCTTCGGCCAATGAACGGAACAATGGAAATTGGCCGAAACGGAAAGCAAACTGGCAACTCCAGAAAACTGGTCCCGTAATAAATTACAGGAAAACCCCGATACTGTGCATACACACCCGCATCTGTATTTCGACCGAAATACAAATGCAATGAGACAAAATCTCCACTGTACTATACTAGAATCCGGCTTATACCAAAACCGGCTAGTAATATCTGTTCGATCCTGATCCGTGCAATACCGCACGTATCTGATCGAACCCTGCCATATACCCATACGGCCTATAGTACAAACTGTCCGATCCTGATCCGTGCAATACCGCACGTATCTGATCGGACCTTGCCATATCTCCATACGGCCTCTACAACCTTTCGCCCGAAAGCTGAGTAACAGAATGTGGGGGACTCTAAAGACTCGTCAACACCTTGGTTGTGGATTTAACCACTAGCACATCAGAGGTATAAGCCAATACGTAACGGGCCACCAGGTACTGACTAAAAGGGATGTCTGTGAGCGAACTCAGCCTGACAACCCTACTGAGCCTGTCAGTGACAATATCCGTGCAGTCCGGTCCGTTCGTCTATGAGTATCGCATGGCGGGCCTAGGGGGTTGGTAAAAGTCAGACCCCCAAAAGCGGTACAAGTCGTGTCGGAGTGTAGCCCAGAACACCCTGAGATACTACTGGAATACCTACCAGTAAATCTCCTTGCCTTGGCCAAGGACTTTGTGTAATGGCTCTCCTAGACACAGCACGACCTCACCCCCAATACCGGGAGAGACGAACCCCTGAAGATACGCTCACTGCCTCCATGTGGCTCGGGACTGTACCCAACTAAAACCTGTTTGCACGACTCCTTTGAGCCGTGGTAGGGTAGTAATCAAAGTACAGTGGGAACTCACACGAGACAAATGACGATCCCCAGGTCGATGAACTAACCTGCACACATGTCACCAGGGAACTGCCATCTGACGTCTGGTATATGACCAACTAGCATGTTCCCGGCGAGTCCTGTCCGGTGTACTCATAACCCAATGAGCACCTGTATACATCTTAGGTGATCCAACTGACACCAGTGGCTTGTGAGACCGGCCACCGCCCCTCGTCGGGGTCTCGACTGTATACACTAGTCTACTAATGGAGTATCGATGCCCAGTCTCGAAACTCCCACGACTAGGGACCTTTTAAGGATAAGCTTATAGACCCCCAGCTCCCACTTATATGATCGCCCTCATACTGCTGGTGGTCAAGCAAGAATCCTAGGGGCTCTATCAACGTGTAATAGCGACGTGTCAGGTCACTTAAAGCAGTACACGATGATAAAGGTAAACCAGATAGCATACTATCATCTCGAGTAAGACTGTCCTACCGGGATAGGTCCTCCTTCAATCATTACAATCACGTACCTGTGACCTAATAATTGACTCTGAGGGCACTATCTCCAACAATCTTCCACTTGCACTCAAGGCTAATTATTGCGATGTCGCATACTCACAGCCCGTGTGATACCGAACATCCAACTCCTCTACTAGTCAGTCTCACAAAGCTCGTTTGCGGAACTATTGCGTTCGAGGAATAGCCTCAGTGAGTGGATCCGCTTAGTTGTTTCTTTCTATGTCTCTCTATATCTCAAGTTCGCGGAGAAACCCATCTCCCGAAAAGAGCAATACCTGTCTCAGAATATGTCTGGATGTCTGATGGGACCTAGCTCATAAATGAACTCCAAATCCAAACTTCTTAGACTGTATCGTCAACTGAACTTAATCAGTATCCTGCGCCATGCCTCCCTCAGTATTGCCTTGGAACACCTGTCCAAAATACTGCCCCTCATCAGAAGGAAAACTATAACTCTGACAACCTCCTTGTCGTCCATGTCACCTTGGAAGCCTGGAATGATAACTGTCTCCTGAATGAGGCTGTCGTTATCATATCCCTAGAACATCCACTTATGTTCTAAAACTGCTTCCGACTGTTTCTCCAGGATTGGATTAATGTCAACTTATTGCATCTAGTGCAAGAACAACATCTGGTGTTGTACTTGACATCTCACGATTGACTCAATTGCCTGAGCAAGTGATCTGCCAATCATGCCCGTCCCTCTCCCCTTTAGTCTGTAAGACACCTTTGGAGAGGGTGACTCCATTACCTGCAGGTACACTACCGTGCCAGGAGTCGTCCATCCTAAATACTCTTAGAATGCTGTCAAGTACCCTGATTGGGAAACCACCCAAATCTAGATCTAAGACCATAGATCTAGTAACCAGTATGTCTGATATAAAATCCATTTCCTTTGTGGAGAAACAACTGTGTGACGACCAAAGTATGACCGATCGTAGTGTAGGAGTTTCTTTTCCTACTCTGTGTATATCATCCAAATACCAGGATATCACATCCTACTACCTTCTCAACAGATCCATCCCCTATTCTGACGAAGTCAAACCCATGACTGTCACGTCAGAAATAGATGATCTATCTCCGCTACATCTGCTCTAGTCTATAAATAGACATAAGCAACCTGTCCACCAATGCTTCCGCTGCTCCCACTGACTACGACAACCCTCTGGCAGAGTCATATAGACGTACACTTCTAAAACTGGTTTAGAACGACGCTATACTCATCCTCCCGCCGGGTCTCGTAACCTGGAACAACAGCAATGGCAATTGTGGGTAAACAAGAACTTCCCTGTCACCGTCCTTGAGGCTACCGGAGTACCTCTCGGGTGCCTGAAGTTGCCCACCTTATCTGCGGAGTGGCCAATGGAATGTCAATCCGGATTGAATCTTTAGGTTCCTTATCAAATCTTCAGTAATCGTTTGTGGTTCTGGAATCACTTCCAGTTCTACCATACTCCCACTACTGTTTTCCGAAAAAAAAAATCCATTTTTAATAAAACTGTGGCGAGTCTAGAACAATATTGCTATTGTTCATCCAGATGGTAGAAAATCAACCCGCGTCATAGCCTGGGTCAACCCACAAACAGCCATTACAGAAACGTGCCTTGAGTTATCCAGAGTCTGGTTTTAAGCATAATCCGGACAACTCCCCGTACCTTAACATCGTTAAGATACGAACTGTTCTATATCCAATATAGGACCAGAGGCACTGATTTAATTGAACCAGATTCAAATCATGCAGCTGTCTCCAGTGCATGTCAACTAAATGGAAGAAGGCCTGATCAGCGTTACCCAACTTAGGAATGCTTCCAATTATGAGTAACCTAAAAGAGAAGCAATTTCTCTTAATCATTACTATCAACTGAATACCATTGACAAGTATCTACATCTTCGATCACTTTGAAGAATCCCGATACTTGCTACATCTGGTTCTCTACTCTATTCAAATACCTATAACTTCTCAAAATTCAGACCCTGTGTTTCCGCGAAACACCTGTCTAAAAACTAGAGAAGTCATAAGTAAACCGAATATAGTACGAGGACCAACCCCTCTGTCCTGATGGACCCTGGACAACATACAATACTCTGCATAAGTCCCTTGAGTCTGATAACTCATTTACTGTGTGTCGTAGGTTGAAAACTGTACTTATGGTTAAGAAGAATTACACCGCTGTTTAATGCTCCTTACCTAACCATCCACTGATATAGGTAAATGTCGTAGACATAATTTCAGAAAGGTATATCTCACTCTATGAAAATAGACGTACAGATATATCAATTTGAAATTGGTGCATAACTGCGGATATTCAAAACCAAATATTTGCCAACCGGCAAACAGCCCAGGTGATTTCCTCAAATATCACCGATTACAACGAATCCCGATATAATGAGGATAATTACCCAATTCCCAATAACTTACTCCCACTCATCATCTGTAAAACCATACAGATGTGAGAATCGTACCTGGTAAATACATACCCTGGAGTAAGTATCTAATCGGGAAATCAGTTTTCCTTTAACATTACACAGTGAAACTGAAACATTGAAATGTTCCGATGGGGTATTTTGGTATTCCTAGTAATGCCTCTTCCAGATTCACGACTGTAACCGTATAGTTCTTTGCCACCTCTCCAAATCCCTTCATATGTCTTTAGTCTTTACCTTCTGCACACCCTTTTAGGCCAAATGGTTTTCTTCCTTCCCTACCATTCGGCACCAGCCTATGGTTTGGAAGAAGACTATCCAATAAGCATAATGGGTGTACTGTCCCAATCCTAGGAACACTCGCAATGAGAGAGGGTGAAGATAAAAGACAACCGAATAAATCTTATTCCTATTTCTCCTGAACCAGAATCCATCCCCGAACTGGAATAAATTCCTTTCGAGTTCGTATATGACCATACGATGGAGTATCCAATAAACTGTGGATCTTCGTAGTGATACGGAGTGTTCTGGAGAAATACAAAGGTGATTTGGGAGTGGTAATGAAATACTTGGTTTGGTCGTGAATATCTGTTGCAATTTACTTTGCCCTCTTACTAATCCCGTGCTTTGTCTTAACTTAATACCTTCTGCACACCACCGTTATGCTAATTGGTTTCCTTCATTCCCTACCGGTCGGCACCTGCCTATGGTTTGGAAGAAGACTATCCAATTTGCGTAATAGGTGTACTATCTCCTAAACCAAGGAGTACTCACAACTTGAGAGAAGGTAAAAGGAAAAGACAACTGAATAACCCTATCCGTTTTCTCCAGAACCGGAAACCATCCTCGAATAAATTCTTTCGAGTTCGTATCTAACCATACGATGGTTTTGTCCAATGGAAGTGGACGTTCGTAGTAAATCGGGGTGTCCTGGAGAAAAGGGTAAAAGTAGGAGTGGCAATGAGGTTTGCAACTCTGACAATCCAAAAGCCAGTGTTTAAGAAGGTTCGGTCAACTTGGTCACTGAGTCATAGTCTAGGGTCGGGTCAATGGTCGCTGCCAAAGAGAGAGAGAAAAGAAACACTCAGCGTGCACTCTAACCTAGATCAGAATGGTTACCAATTTATCTAATCTGGAATCCTCCCACTGTACCTCAAATTCTCCTCCAAACCTGAAAGAAGAATTAGTCGGGGTCACCCGAGGAGTAAACTAACTCATCAGTAGGAATCGGGATCCAACTATCATCGCATGATAACGTGACGGAATCCGCTCACGGTATCACACTCCAGAAGGTATGCGCATATCTGGCAAGTTTCAGTTCTTTTGAAACTCCCGATGTGATTTCTGCCCCATGCTCTTATGACCTTGACTAAGGCCAACAAATCATAAGTCACATGTCAAGTTCTACCCGTCATTATCCAGGTTGATTTGAACCCATCCGTACAAGCCCTTGACTAGGGCCAACAAGGCTATACGACTGTCCCAAACCAACGCATCTATCTATGCAGCATATGAACACCCAACAGCTACCAAACACTGTGCCTTGACTATGGCCAACAAACACAGCTTGAATACTATTGACTACCCATATGAAACGACGGAGGGCTGCGAATGGTTTCTGGCGAAAACCTTTAACGTAATGAACTTGATATCGTTGAAGGAACGGATAGCTTTTAAAAATATAGTGACGAAAACCTTCGCTAAAGAGGTCACTCCCGGTGAAGGGATCTCGTCTCTTTCCCCGTAGAATGGGGTGCAGGATATTCCAACTGAATACCACGATGCAAAGCAAAAGTAATCGGCTATAGTGAAGTTAATGCCCTGACGCAAACTTTTTGTCCAAGGGGTCACTCCCGGTGAAGGGATCTCGGCCCTTGCCTCATCGACTGAGGAGCAGGATATTCCAAATGAATACCGCGATGCAAAACAAAAGTGAACGTCCTTGCAATAACAGCTTTTTGAAAAGTGTTCCAACAACATCAGATTAGGTTTGTTTTTAACTTGCATTGATCCGAATCAACGCAGTCCCATCAATTGATCACACCAAAAAGAACGAAAATATACTGATGTACGTATATGCCATCCGCATTCGCCACTGGGTCCCGTCATTACCCGTTAGGTTAGCTAACTAACGACAGAGCGGGGACTGGACTAGCGCGGATGTAAAACATATACAACATCTACTAATATATATACCAATATATAGTATTTCGCTCAAGGCGTGAATAAAATGCAACATCACAGAAATGTACAGCATCACAGAAACAATACAGATATCTGGGATCCCCGGGTTTCACAGAGCCGCTGAAACCCGACGTTCCCCTGGTCGTGTGGATAGCCTGTGCAATGAGAACCTAGACCCCTACGGGCGCGGCAAGTCACCCGCCAAAACCTGAAGCGAGGCAGCCCCCTTCAGCTCCGTGAATGGACCACCCAGCACTTCACGGAATCCGGTAACCTGGGCACCCCTCCTGGGTCAACCTGTACCCCCTACGAGTGCGGCGAATAGCCCGCCAATTCTAGAGTGAAGCCCCCTCCGTCTCAATGCCATGAGATGCGGGCTTGTTGCCCTCCAGAACCCGGCTATCCGTGCACCCCTCCGCGGGGCAATCCTAGTACAGAAAGTAAAATATACATACAACGGGTACATCGACCGCAACCAGGTCGTGCCCCAAAATAATAATACAAACAGGCAGTGACGGCAGTCCACATGTCGGACGCTCGCCCCGCAATATCAAATGTACATAATACAACAAAACTGTACTAGCATTGCATCCAGGCTATCCCCCACGACCGATCCGCAACATCACAGCATAAACAAAGAACATCAACGTGAAAGTCACGTTCGCAAATCCGTCTAACCGGGCTATAGCAGTTAGACCGGATTTACCGATCGAGTGACATTCACGGTCGCAGATATAATGTAAATACTGTGAAAAATGTGTTTAAAATTTTCCGATTGACCAAAAATTAACAAGTGGGCCCCCAATCAAAACTGTAGCACTCACAGAAAACCTGGGCCCAATATTAATATTCCAAAACCCATATTTTAAGCCCAGAAGGCCTCTGTAAAAAATGGGTGAAGTGACCTCCACAGTGTGCGGCGGAAGGGCGGCGGGAAGGTGGTTTTCGCGGCGGTTCCGCGCTCCCACTGTGGAGTTACTTCGTCGAATTTTTACAGAGCTCTTAGATTTTCCAGTACATCAATATTTTACAACCTGAAAAATTTTTGGGGACCAAAAAGTTTCAACAGAAAACTGATGTGGGCAAATACGGGTTTTTGAACATTTCGATCGATCGGAACTGAAAAACACATTACACAAAGCTAGACTAAGTTAATGGGGAGGCTCTGATACCACTGTAAGTGCACGGCGGCGCCCCGGCCGTCAATCCGACGGCCAAACGCGGAAGCGGTGAATAACTTAAATTTTTTGCGGACTTAGCAAACCGGCACCACCGCGCACTAAACACCCGGATCGTAACCATTAACTAGTCTAAGCTAACTATAAGATGGGAAAGAGATATACCGACGATCCAAGTCCTCCGGTCTTCTCATCATCGTCCCGATCTGCTGCGGAATGTCCAGTCTCCTCCCCGTCGCCGGAAGCGCACCACATCGCCTACTATGTTTACGGGCTCCCACCTCAATGCCGAGGCAACTCGGGCACGAAGCCGGCTACTCGACGTGCCCAAGATTTGCTGTAGAATGTTTGGTAGAGCTTGTGTCTCACTTTTGGGGTTGTGGAATTGCCATTGGAGGAGGGATTGAACTTGGAGCTTTTTAGATGGAACTTGTGGGATTTTTGCAACATGAAATGAAGCAAAATCCCACCTCAAAATATTTGGACAGCCCCTTCAAGGGGGAGGCCGGCCAAGCTCTAGTGAGGGAGGGAGAGAATGAGAGGTCTTACAAAAGGAATGAGAAGCCACCATGACAATAATGCAAAGAGGGCATCATGAAAGAATATGATGACAATACCAAAACCACACTCAACACCACCATCATCACCTCACAAAGTCCAACCATGATGAGAAAGGAAAAGTCAAGCCATCATGATAGCTAGAAGTCAAGGTCAATGAGAGACTATCATGATACAAAAATATGCAAAGACCCCCTCCACAAATGCCTATTTGCAACAATGCAAATAAGCCCTCCTCCACCAATCTTCGGCCAATGAACGGAACAATGGAAATTGGCCGAAACGGAAAGCAAACTGGCAACTCCAGAAAACTGGTCCCGTAATAAATTACAGGAAAACCCCGATACTGTGCATACACACCCGCATCTGTATTTCGACCGAAATACAAATGCAATGAGACAAAATCTCCACTGTACTATACTAGAATCCGGCTTATACCAAAACCGGCTAGTAATATCTGTTCGATCCTGATCCGTGCAATACCGCACGTATCTGATCGAACCCTGCCATATACCCATACGGCCTATAGTACAAACTGTCCGATCCTGATCCGTGCAATACCGCACGTATCTGATCGGACCTTGCCATATCTCCATACGGCCTCTACAACCTTTCGCCCGAAAGCTGAGTAACAGAATGTGGGGGACTCTAAAGACTCGTCAACACCTTGGTTGTGGATTTAACCACTAGCACGTCAGAGGTATAAGCCAATACGTAACGGGCCACCAGGTACTGACTAAAAGGGATGTCTGTGAGCGAACTCAGCCTGACAACCCTACTGAGCCTGTCAGTGACAATATCCGTGCAGTCCGGTCCGTTCGTCTATGAGTATCGCATGGCGGGCCTAGGGGGTTGGTAAAAGTCAGACCCCCAAAAGCGGTACAAGTCGTGTCGGAGTGTAGCCCAGAACACCCTGAGATACTACTGGAATACCTACCAGTAAATCTCCTTGCCTTGGCCAAGGACTTTGTGTAATGGCTCTCCTAGACACAGCACGACCTCACCCCCAATACCGGGAGAGACGAACCCCTGAAGATACGCTCACTGCCTCCATGTGGCTCGGGACTGTACCCAACTAAAACCTGTTTGCACGACTCCTTTGAGCCGTGGTAGGGTAGTAATCAAAGTACAGTGGGAACTCACACGAGACAAATGACGATCCCCAGGTCGATGAACTAACCTGCACACATGTCACCAGGGAACTGCCATCTGACGTCTGGTATATGACCAACTAGCATGTTCCCGGCGAGTCCTGTCCGGTGTACTCATAACCCAATGAGCACCTGTATACATCTTAGGTGATCCAACTGACACCAGTGGCTTGTGAGACCGGCCACCGCCCCTCGTCGGGGTCTCGACTGTATACACTAGTCTACTAATGGAGTATCGATGCCCAGTCTCGAAACTCCCACGACTAGGGACCTTTTAAGGATAAGCTTATAGACCCCCAGCTCCCACTTATATGATCGCCCTCATACTGCTGGTGGTCAAGCAAGAATCCTAGGGGCTCTATCAACGTGTAATAGCGACGTGTCAGGTCACTTAAAGCAGTACACGATGATAAAGGTAAACCAGATAGCATACTATCATCTCGAGTAAGACTGTCCTACCGGGATAGGTCCTCCCTCAATCATTACAATCACGTACCTGTGACCTAATAATTGACTCTGAGGGCACTATCTCCAACAGATGCTACACACTCGGTTTGTCTTTTGATTGCTTCTATAGTTTCTGCTTTGCACAGTGATATATATGATATATCCCGCACCTCATTCGTCGAGGAAAGGGCCGACGATCCCTTCACCGGGAGTGACCCCTTTAGCAAAACTAGAAAAGGCTCAAAAACACTCCATTTAAAAACCATTTGATTCCGCAACGAGATCAAGTTCAAAGCGTTAAAGGTTTTCACAAAAACCATTCGCAACCCTCCGTCATTTTAGGAAGTAGAGTACTTAGTATTCGTGCTACGTTTGTCGACCATAGCCGAGGCGTAGTGTACGGTAGCTAAGTGATGTCTTCCTACACTGCATATGATGCGATTAGTTAGGACAGTCATGTGGCTTTGTTGACCTTAGCTAAGGGTCATGTGGGTGGGTCTAACTAATCATGAAATGACGGGTAGAACTTGACTAGTACTTATGATTTGTTGACCTTAGCCAAGGTCATAGGTGCTAGGGGTAAAAACCATTATCGGGAGTTTCAAGTGTTGAAACTTGCAATGAGATTGCATACCTTCTATATGATAGTTGGATCCCGATACCCACTGCGAGTAATTGTTACTCCTGGGAGAGTTTTGCACTTTGCAATTAGCCGATCAAGTAGGTGTCTAGAAAGGTGTCAACGGGGTTACGCCTATGGGAAAACGAGGTTTACTGTAATTAGGTCCGTGCGAAAGCACGGGAAACCTCCCTCAAAGTACCGACACTGGCCTGGCTGAAAGATTGGCGAACTTGTAGAGTGTAATTAATCCCGGCTAGTCTTTCCTTTTAAGGTTTGAAGGAAGATTTGATAAAAACAGTGGGAGCCATCCTGATTAGATAAAATATAACCAATTTAATCTTGCAAGAGCGCACGCAGAGTGTTTTCTTCTCTCTCTCCAGGTAGAGACCATATCACGCCTTAATCAAGATAATAATACGGATGTATTGACCGAACCCGCTTGTTATACTGAGCTGGGGAACGTTGGTCCCGCTCCAACTTATAATTGTTATAAGACAGAGCAGGAAATAGGGGAAAACCAGAATTCCTATGCCGCCCAAACGAAGAAAGTGCATATGATGCATCTCCTTCGGGTGTGTTCATTATACAGAACTGTTTCTCAGTATCCTCTGCATCCTGGGTATTTGATACCGGATCAGAATCCCAGATATGTAATCTGTTACATAGGGCTACAAAAGGGTAGAAAAACTGAGAACGGGTGATAAGTTTCATGAGACAGAAAACGGGGCAAGTGTTGCAGCCAAGTCTGTTGGTCACTGTCACCCTGTATTACCAATACATTGATTCTGAACAAATGCTATTAGATACCGAACCTGATATACAAAATCATATCAGTCTCCTTATGAGTAAAGAAATGATAAAATTTTGTATTGTTGGATAATGTTTTGAACATTTCCTATATCAAAAGTTGATCGGTTCAGGCACGTTATCTAAAAGCATTGACGTTCTAAATCAAACTACAGTTCTTAGTATACGGAACACACACAAGAGGAAGAGTTCAGAATTGAACGATTCCTTCTTGAGGTATTGTAGACTAGGTCAGATCAATGTGACCCGACTAGCTAGAGTTACATAAAGATGCATATTTAAATTAGTTTGAATTTACATCTTGTGAAACTCGCCAGTCATGTCACAAAGATAAGATGACCATAGCTCTGTTTACTGGAAACAGAGAAAGAGTTAATGAACTCTTGGGATGATACATGTTGATGTAGTAGGTCCCCTGTCTGCACATGCCAAGACCGGTTCTTTGTACTTCATTACGTTCTCTGATAATCTCTCAAGATTCAGACATATGTTCCTGTTGAAACACAAGTCCGAACCTTTTGAGATACTCACAGAATATAAGTTAGAAGTAAAGAACCAAAAACCGGGTATAAGTATTATGTCCTATGATAAGATCAGGGAGGAGAATACTTGTGCATGGCATTCCTGGACTATTCTAAAGGAGAATGAGATTCTCTCTCAGTGTTACTCCTCTGAATACACCACAGTACAACGGTGTATCAGGGCGGAGCAATCGCACCGTATTAGATATGGTATGGTCTATGATGAGTACTACTGAGTTACCTATTTCCTTTTTGGGGTTGTCCGGCCTATGTCTAAAAGCAAAAATCCGGACAAGATCAAGGCAAGGTCTGTTGTGTAGAACTGGAAAGGTTCCAGCTATACAAACTACAGCAGGTGATTTGGTATAACCAAAGGATTCAATAGATTCCAACGAACCTCAGCCTCTCCGCCGATCTAGTAGGGTTCCTCATCCACCAGAGAGATACTTCGGTTTCTCGATGACAGTGGGAGCGAGGATTGCATCATGAGATGATGACCCAACTAGTTTCGAGCTGGCCATCGGGAGTAGGACTCTGTAAGAATGGCTGGATGCTTAGTGATCTGAGATGGAATCCATGTACACCAACAAAGTATGGACTTTGGCTGCTTTATCTGAAGGGTTAAATTCCCATCAGGAGCAAGTATATCTTGAGAAGATTACTTGGTGTAGATGGAAAAGTTGAGACTTTCAAATCTAGACTTGTTAAAGGTTTTAGTCATCAACCAGGTGTGGATAATGATGAAACCTTTTCTAGGGACTATGCTTAAGTCCATCCAGATCCTACTTGCCATTGCTACATACCATGACTACGATATCTGGCGGTTGGGTGCCATGACTACTTTTCTAAAGAGTGATTTAGAAGAGAACGTCTATAAGAACACAGCCAGAGGGCTTCGTGAACAGTGGGAGCAGCGTAAACGTGTGCAAGTTGCTTTATAGAATAAAGCAGGCATCGCGGAGTTGGAATGTCTGTTTTGATGTGGTAGTCAAAGTGTTTGACTTCATCAAAATGGTAGATGAACCTTGTATATACAAAAAGGTAGTAGAGAGTAAGGTGGTCATCCTCGTATTGTATGTGGAAAACATACTCTTGATAGGAAAGGAGTTTCCTATACTACGCTCGGTCAATCTCCACTTATCAAAAGGATTCTCCAATAGGATCAAAGTGATACCTCCTAAATCCTGAGTTTTCATCTATGAGATAGATCTAATTGGATATTAGGATTCTCACTAGTTGTAGTGAGATGGTATCAATCGATCCTGGGGAGAATCACTGGAAAGGTTCCAGGGTGATAAACACGACTGAATGTCAGTCACAGGCATTGTCTTTACCCTCTGTGGAGGGACGGTATGTTGGAAGAGTTCCAAGCTAGATACCGTGGCAAACTAGACGATAAAGGCTGGTAACATCGCTATTAAAGATACTACCAAAGAGGCAGTTTGGGTGTGTATTGGTTCATAAGATGAACTAGGTTCCTACCATTGTATGACAATGGAAGTGTGGCTTTGGCCAAGGAACCATGGTCCCATCAGTGACCCAGACATATTCTGAGGCAGCATCACCTGATCATGGAGATAGATGTTCTCCAGGATGATCGAGGTTAGGAGAGTAGACTCAGAGGACAACACGGCGGATCCACTCACAAAGGCTTTTTCCCAAAGAGAGACTTATATGGGATGGTTGAGTATTAGATACTACAACTACTGCTACAGATGACCCTAGTGCAAGTGGGAGATTGTTAGTTATATGTATGCCCTAGAGGCCATTACTGTACATTGGATGTATATTGTAGTGGATGCTGGGACATATATAGGTAGGACTTTCTTGCTCGACATGATAGTACGCTATCTGGTTGCTCTTTATCTTAACATGTATACTTTCTGTCTCTCTGTTACATGTTGATAAAGCCCTTAGGATGTGTACTCGACTTCCAGGACTATGATGCAGATCATACTAGTGGGGCCTGGGTAATCTATGGGTACATCCTTCAATGTTCCTAGTCGTAGGAATATCGAGACGGGGCATCGATATTCCAGAGTAGACTAGCGTATATCATCTCGACCCATGTGATAGACGATGGATGATCCTATATCCATTGGTGTTTGACATCAGAGATGGTATGCGGGTGCTCAGTGGAGACTGGGTACACTGAACGGACTCGCCGAGAACTCCCAGATGGTATTATACCTCACGTCAGATGGCAGTTCTCTGGTGACACTGGTACAGCTTAGTCTGTTGATCCGAGATCGTCATAGAGTCTTGTGTGTCTCCCACTGTGCTTTGATTTCCACCCTACCACTGCTCTACTGAGTCGTGCAAACAGGTGGTTTTTGGGTACAGTCCCGATTCACATGGAGGCAATGAGCGATAGGAGGGGATTCGTCTCTCCCGGTATTGGGGGTTGATGTTGCGCTATGCTCGACTGGCCATAACAGGAAATCCCTAGCCAGGGTTGCAGTGATCTACTGGTAAGTGTTATCAGTAGTTTCACACATGTTATGGACCTCACGTCGGCATGACTTATCGAGCTACTGGGGTCTGACGTTTACCACCCCTAGGCGAGATATGCGACATATCAGACGATCAGACCGGACTGTACGGTAAGTGTTACTGGTTGGATTCACAGGAGTGTGAGCGGGCTTGCTCGTCGATCTTCTGATCGCTCAATACCCGGGTGGCCGTTACATTTAGCAGACCGCTTGCGGCTTGTGGGTGTTTGATATGATCATCACCTGCTGCCGGCGTATTGACGAGTCTTTAGAGTCCTACCCAGAGGTTTCCTGGCTCAAGCGAAACGAAATAGGAGCGCATATGAGATATGTGCGGGACCGAGAATAATTCGTGTATGTGATACCGTATTTCATTCTCGCGATGAATGTATCGATTGGTTATATGCGATATAATCTAGTTGTCGAATCAAGGATTGATTCGATAAGCCGATACATAGGATACTAGTCGGTTATATGCGATATGACCAGATCGTTAAATCAAGTGTTGATTTAATGATTTAATGTATAATTATATATTTGATATATTACTTTGCATTAACTAGTATTGGTTCACTTTAAATGGATTTTCTCACTTGAATATCACAAGTTGTATATGTGATATACTTTTGTGCACTTAATTGTATCATGTTTGATGATACATGTTTACTTGGTTAAGTGTAAAGAATTAAACTATGGTTAAGTTAATGATTAGGGTTTTCTTTTTCTTACTTATTTATTTATTTATTTTGGAAAAGATAAGAAATGAAATGGTTGCTAGTTTTGTTTTTTCTTTGAAGCTTCTTGAAGCTTTGACTAAAGTGACCATTTTGTCTCATACTTAACCCTAACCATTCCACTTAACCTTAGTACATTCTCTACACCTAACCAAGGTTAGAAAATGATAAGTGTTGATTTTATTTTCTATTTTTAAGATAACACTTATCATATCTTTTCTTCTCCTTCTTCATCTTCAACATGAAGAAAACCTAGCTACCATCAATGGCAACTAGTGAAAATGAGTGAGAAATCCAATTCTAAAGTGAACCCACTTCCTATTTCTTCATCCTCTATCTCTTGCCAAGTAGTATAGGGTGTTTTCTTCACAAGTTTCATGACTTGGTGAAGTGGGAGCTTGATCTAGTGATGCCTCGATGTAGATCATCTTCGGCATCGAAGCCGACGACCAAGCCCGGCCATTTCTTCGATGAAGCCGATGCTAGAGTCCGGAATCCGATTTGGACAGCGGAGGGACATCATCGCGGAGCTTAGGAAGTGGTGGACCGGATCTACAAAGGTTGTAGCCCCTTCTCTTTTAAGTTAAAGTCGTTAACTTGCATCGCATAGCCTACACATCTAGTTAACGATCCGTATTAGGGTTTCTCGGCACTTGTAAAATTTGAATTAGCCATGTTTGATGCCTTGTGAGACCTCATTAGTGTGCCTAGGAACCCAACAAGAAATTCATGGAAAGTAAATATATTTATATATATTAGAATGAGAAAAAGAAAATTGATTTTAAATCATTGTTGACTTTTCTTAACTTGACCAAAATTAAACCATGGTTTCTTTTTCATTTGTTATTTTCTTCTCATTCTAAAATATCTAGATATTTTATTAACCATGGTTTCAAAAGAGATATTTATTCTTGATATTTATCCTTCTCTCATTTATCTTTCATTATTATCTTTTCATCCAAAAGAAAAATGAGAAAATGGTTGCCATCTTCATCTTCCGCTCTCTAGCTCTCTCTAGCTCTCTCTCATTTATCTTTTATTAATATCACAAGTTTTCCGATGTTGTTCTAGATGAGCCGGCGGAGCTTAGGGGGCTTTAGGATCAGCTGCAGAGTTGTTTGTTGGGGGACTTGTGCGTCCGAATGTTTCGCTTTGAGGAGCTCCTTTTCTGTTCGTCAGGGAGAAGACGGCAGTTTTAGGTTGTGTATTGATGGGTCGTCAATTGAACCGAGTTATGGTGCGGATAGGTATCCTTTACCTTGCATTGACGATTTCTTCGATCAGCTCCAGAGTGCGAGACATTTTTTTTAAAGTTTGTTTGGGATCAGGTCATCATTGTTGCGGGTTTGGAGTGATGACATTCCGAAGACTGCTTTTGTGCATGCTACGGGCGGTGTGTTCCTTCAGGCTTGATTGTGTTGACTCCTAGGTCTAGTAGTTATGGGAGACGATTTTCGTATGGACCCGAGGAGGATCGAGGCCGTACAGCTCTGGCCCATACTTATATCCAGGACAGAGGTCCGCAGATTTTTGGGCTTAGCAGGTTTTTACAGCCGTTTCGTGCAGGATTGCTTGTGTATCGCTGCACCGTTGACTGAAATGACCAAGAAGGAGGTTCTTTTCTGTGGACTGAGGCATGCGTGCGGAGTTTTCAGCAATTGGAGATTCGGTTGACAACTGCACCAGTTTTTTCTTGTTTTCTGGTTCGGGCGACTTTGTTGTTTAACTGTGATGTTTCGCGAGTGGGGCTCGATTTTTCGGTTATGTGGCACTATAGAGTTATCTCTTTTGCTTCCCGACAGTTGGAGGAAGTACGAGCAGGATATCCCACTCATGATCTGGAGATGGCCGCGGTGGTCGTGCGTTGGAGATTTGGAGACACTACTTGTTCGGAGAGTCGTGTCAGATTTTCACGGACCGCCAGAGCTTAATGTACATCTTCCTGCAGCGGGTTTTGATTGTTGAGACAGCGCCGTTGGATGGAACTTGTGGAGGATTGTGTTTGTGAGATCCTTCGGTTACCCGTGGCAAGGCGATTGTGGTAGCTGATGCTTGAGTCGTAGGCCCGGGGCTAGCTTGTTCCAGTTGTGCGCAATTCAGAGACAGTCTTCTGCAGATTTACAGTTTTGTGCGATCGTTGAGTACATCTAGGTTCGCCTCTACTGAGGGGACAGCTTGCTTATGTCCACGCCCGACCACTTTTCCTTAATCGTTTTCGTGAGGCACAGCCCACCGATGCTCGTTGTCTGTGATACTTGAGCATGTTCAGCAGGGTAAAGATTCGGAGTCCTTAATTTGTGACTAGGGTGTGCTACGTTTTGTAAGGTTCCTAGGCATCCTAATGAAGTCTCACAAGGCATCAACCATGCCATTTTCAAAAATTATGGAAGCCGAGAAACCCTAACACGGATCGTAGACTAGAATTCTAGGCGAAAAACTAAACTAGTTAGCAAATAAACTAAAGGTCGGAAACTACAACCTTTGTAGATCCGGATATCCACTTGCTTAGCTCCATGTGGTCGTCCCCTCGCTGTCCATCACGAACCTCGGACTCTCGCGACGGCTTCATCGGAGAAGTGAGCGGAATAGTTCGACGGCTTCGTGTCAAAGACGATCTACGTCGAGGTTGCACTAGTTCAAGCTCCGACTTCACCAAGTAGTGAAACTTGTGAAGAAAACACCCAAAACCACTTGGCAAGAGGTAGAGGATGAAGAAATAGGAGGTGGGTTCACTTTTAATTTGGATTTCTCTCACTAAAACTCAAGTTGCCATTGATGTAGCAAGCTTGAAGAAGAAGAAGAAGATGATGGTTATGATAAGTTCTATTAAAAAGAAATAGAAAATCAAATACTTATTATAACTCAAACTAGGGTTAAGTGTAGAGAATTAACCATGGTCAATTGGATGGGTTAGGGTTAAGCATGAAGATAAGGATGGTTACGAAAGTCAAGGCTTCATGAAGCTTCAACTAATGACAAAGAAAGCCACCATTCTTATCTTTATCTTTTCCAAATAAATAAATAAACAAATAAATAAATAAATGAATATGCAAAACCCTAATTATCAAATTAACCATGGATTAATTCTATATACTTAACTAAATGATCAAGTATCATCAAACATGATACAAAAAAGTGCACAAAAGCATATCACATATACTATGTGCATCAAGTGAGAAAATCCGTATAAAGTGAACCAATACTAGTTAATGCAAAGTAATATATCAAATATATAATTATACATTAAATCATTAAATCAACATTTGATTCAATGATCCGGTCATGTCGCACATAACCGACTAGTATTCAATGTATCGATTTATCGAATCAATGATTCGATAACTAGGTCATATCAAATATAACCAATCGAAACATTTATCGCGAGAATGAAATGCGGTATCACATACACGCATTATTCTCGGTCCTGCACATATCTCATATGCGCTCCTATTTCGTTTCGCTTGAACCAGGAAACCTCTGTGTAGGACTCTAAAGACTCGTTAATACCTCGGTAGCAGATGATGATCGTATCAAGCACCCACAAGCCGCAAGCGGTCTGCTAAACGTAACGGTCACCCGGGTATTGAGCGATCAGAAGATCGACGAGCTAGCCCGCTCACACTCCTGCGAATCCGACCAGTAACACTTACTATACAGTCCGGTCTCTTTGTCTGATACGTCGCATATCAAGTCTAGGGGTGGTATACGTCAGACCCCAATAACCCGATAAGTCGTGCCGATGTGAGGCTCATAACGGGTCGAGAAACTACTGGTAACACTTACCAGCAAATCTCTGATCAGCCCTGGCCAGGGACTTCCCTGTTACGGCCAATCGAGCACAGCGCAACATCTACCCCCAATACCGGGAGAGACGAAACCCCTCCTATCGTTCATTGCCTCCATGTGACTCGGGACTGTACCCAAAGACCACCGTTTTGCACGCCCTCATGGACGTGGTAAGGTGGAGATCAAAGCACAGTGGGAATCACACAAGACTCTATGACGATCTCGGGTCTACAGACTATCCTGTACAAGTGTCACCTGAGAACTGCCATCTGACGTGAGGTATAATACCATCTGGGAGTTCTCGGCAAGTCCGTCCAGTGTACCCAGTCTCCACTGAGCACCCGTATACTATCTCTGATGTCAAACACTAATGGATATGGGATCATCCATCGCCCATCACATGGGTCGAGAAGCGTATACGCTAGTCTACTCTGGTATATTGATGCCCCGTCTCGATACACCCACGACTAGGGACCTTGAAGGATGTACTTATGGACTACCATGTCCCCACTAGTATGATCTGCATCATAGTCCAGGTAGTCAAGTACAAATCCTAAGGGCTTTACCAACATGTAACTATAAGACAGTATAAAGAGACTAGTGTACATGTTAAGATAAAGAGCAACCAGATAGCATACTATCATGTCGAGCAAGAAAGTCATCTCTATATATGTCCAAGCATCCAATATAATATACATAATCTGTACAATACTGGCCTCTAGGGCATACATACAACTAACAATCTTCCACTTGCACTAGGGCCAGCTGCTGTAGTATCTCATACCGAGCATCCCGAAGAGTCTCTCTAACTGTATCTGGGGAATGGCCTTTGTGAGTGGATCCGCCGTGTTGTTCTTCGTGTCAACTCTCCTGACCTCGATCTCCCGGCGATCAACTATCTCCCGGATCAGGTGATACCGCCTCAGAATATGCCTGGACCGCTGATGGGACCTGGGTTCCTTGGCCAAAGCCACCGCTCCATTGTTATCGCAATACAAAGGTATTGGATGCTCAATGGATGGAACCACTCCAAGATCAGTAATGAACTTCTTGATCCAGACAGCCTCTTTGGCAGCATCGTTGGCAGCGATGTATTCAGCCTCCATCGTCGAGTCTGCCACGGTTTCCTGCTTGGAACTCTTCCAGCTAACCGCCCCTCCGTAAAGGGTAAAGACAAAGCCCGACTGCGACTTAGAGTCGTCCTTATCACTCTGGAAGCTCGAATCGGTAAAGGACTCCACTTGGAGCTCTCCGTTACCATACACCAAGAACATATCTCTAGTCCTTCGCAAGTACTTGAGAATGCTCTTCACAGCTGTCCAGTGACTCTCTCCAGGATCAGCTTGATACCTGCTCACTACACTTAGTGAGTATGCTACATCGGGTCTGGTACATAGCATCGCATACATGATAGAGCCTACTGCCGAAGCATAGGGTATCCCTTGCATGCGAGCTCTCTCCAAATCAGTCTTAGGAGACATCTCTTTGGAGAGAGTGACCCCAGAGATCGTGGGCAAATTCCCACGCTTGGACTCTTCCATTCTAAACCTCTTTAGTATGGTGTCAATGTACCTGGATTGGGACAATCCCAATATCCTTTTGGATCTATCTCTATAGATCCTGATTCCCAATATGCAGGAGGCATCACCAAGATCTTTCATTGAGAATCTTTGTGATAAGAAGAGCTTGACCGATTGCAGCATAGGAATATCATTTCCTATCAAGAGTATGTCGTCCACGTACAATACGAGGAAGACAACCTTACTCTCTGCCACCTTCTTGTAGATACAAGGTTCATCTGGATTTTTGACGAAATCAAACTCTTTGATAACGACGTCAAAGCAGATGTTCCAACTCCGCGATGCTTGCTTTAATCCATAAATGGATTTAAGCAGCTTGCACACCTTCCCGCTGCTCCCACTGTCTACGAAGCCCTCTGGCTGAGTCATGTACACGCACTCTTCTAAATCACCATTTAGAAAGGCGGTCTTAAAATCCATTTGCCAGATTTCGTAGTCATGAAAGGCAGCAATGGCAAGCATGATTCGGATGGATTTAAGCATAGCCACTGGAGAAAAGGTCTCGTCATAGTCCACACCTGGTCTTTGACGAAAACCCTTTGCTACAAGTCTAGCTTTGAAAGTCTCCACTTTCCCATCTACACCAAGTTTTTTCTTGAAGATCCATTTGCTCCCAATGGGTTTTACCCCTTCAGGAGCAACTTCCAAAGTCCATACTTTGTTGGTGTACATGGATTCCATCTCGGACCGCATAGCATCCAGCCATTTCACTGAGTCCCTACTCGTGATGGCCTGCTCGAAGCTAGTTGGGTCATCATCCTCCATGATGCAATCCTCGCTCCCACCATCCATGAGAAAACCGTAGTATCTCTCAGGCTGGCGAGGAACCCTACTAGATCGGCGGAGAGGCTGAGGTTCATTGGGAGCTACTGAATCTTCTGGTTCCACTAAATCTTCAGTTACTGTTTGTGTATCTGGAACCTCTTCCAGCTCTACCACTTTGCCACTAATTTCTTTTTCAAGAAATTCCTTTTCTAAAAAGGTGGCATACTGAGAAACAAACACTTTTTGTTCTTCAGCATGGTAGAAAAAATATCCTTGGGAATTCTTAGGATATCCCACAAACTTGCAAAGAACTGACCGTGCCTCGAGTTTGTCTGGATTTTGTCTTTTGACATAGGCCGGACAACCCCATATTTTAACTCGTTTAAAATATGGTCTCTTCCCACTCCATATCTCATATGGTATGGTAGGTACAGATTTAGAAGGAACTTGATTCAATAGGTATGCTGCTGTCTCCAGCGCATATCCCCAGAAGGAAATAGGTAACTCAGCTGTGCTCATCATAGAGCGCACCATATCTAATAGGGTGCGGTTCCTCCGTTCAGATACACCGTTGTGCTGTGGTGTATATGGAGGAGTCAGCTGAGAGAGAATCCCATTCTCTTTTAGGAAGTCCAGGAATTCATTGCTCAAGTATTCACCTCCTCGATCAGATCGAAGGATTTTAATACTTTTTCCGGTTTGGTTCTCGACTTCTTGTTTATATTCTCTAAATTTCTCAAAAGCTTCTGATTTGTGTTTCATCAGGAACACATATCCGAATCTAGAGAGATCGTCAGTGAATGTAATGAAGTACGAAGAACCATCCCTGGCATGTGTAGACATGGGACCACATACATCACTATGTATCAGTCCCAAGAGTTCGGTAACTCTTTCTCCGTGTCCCGTAAACGGAGTTTTGGTCATCTTGCCTTTGAGACATGACTGGCAAGTGTCATAAGATGAAAATTCGAAAGGTTTCAAATATCCATCTTTATGCAACTTAGCCAGTCGTGTCGCATTGATGTGACCTAGTCTACAATGCCACAAGAAAGAATCGTTCAGTTCTGAACTCTTCCTCTTGTGTGTGTTTGTTATACTCAGAACTGTTGATTGGTTTAGAACATAAATGCCATTGCACAACGTGCCTGATCCAACCAACTTTTGGTTATGGAAAATGTTCATAACATTGTCCTGTAATACAAAATTATATCCTTCTTTACTTAGCAAAGAAACCGATATAATGTTGCATATCAGGTTCGGCATGTAATAGCATTCGTTCAGAACCAATGTATTACCAGTTGGTAATACAAGGTGATATTCCCCGACAGTCTTAGCTGCAACAATTGCACCATTTCCAACTCTAATGTCTTTATCACCTTCTCCAAGTTCTCTACCTTTCCTAAGCCCATGTAACTGATTACATATATGGGATCCTGACCCGGTATCCAATACCCAGGACATAGGGCAAATGGAGAAACAGTTCTCAGTAACGAACACACCCGAAGAAAATGCATCATCATGTACTTTCTTCATTCGGGTGGCATGGGAATCCTGGCATTCCCCTATTTCCTGTTCATTCCTATAACTTTTATAAGAAAGAACGGAACCAACGTTCCCCAGCACAGTATAACATGCGGGTTCGGTCAATACATCCATATTATTATCTTTATTAAGGCATGAAATGGTCGCTACCTGGAGAGAGAGAGAGAAGAAAACACTTTAGCGTAAGCTCGTGCAAGATCAGATTGGTTATTATCTTATCTAATCAGGATGGCTCCCACTGCTTTTTATCAAATCTTCCTTCAAACCCTAAAAGGAAAGACTAGCCGGGATTAATTACACACTACAAGTTCGCCAATCTTTCAGCCAGGCCAGTGTCGGTACTTTGAGGGAGGTCCCCCGTGCTTTCGCACGAACCTAATTACTGTAAAACCTCGTTTTCCCAGAGGCGTAACCCCGTTGACACCTTTCTAGACACCTACTTGATCGGCTAATTGCAATGTGTAAAACTCTCCCAGGAGTAACTCTTACTCGCAGTGGGTATCGGGATCCAACTATCTCATAGAAGGTATGCAATCTCATTGCAAATTTCAACACTTGAAATTCCCGATAATCTTTTGCCCCTAGCAGCTATATGACCTTAACATAGTCAACAAATCATAAGTGCTAGTCAAGTTCAACCCGTCATTTCCCGATTGAATTAAACCCACCCGCACGACCCTTAACATAGTCAACAAAGTCGCACGACTACCCTAATCCAATCGCATCATATGCTTATACAGATAAGCACTAATTAGCTACCGCACACTACGCCTTAACATAGTCAACAAACGTAGCACGAATACTAACTAGTACTTATCTGAAATGACGGAGGGCTACGTCAGGTTTTTCTGAAAACCTATTGCGTAATGAACTTGATATCGTTGTAGAATCAAATGAAGTTTTAAAATGGAATGATTTTGAGGCTTTTCTAGTTTTGCTAAAGGGGTCACTCCCGGTGAAGGGATCGTCGGCCCTTTCCTCGTCGAATGAGGTGCGGGATATATCATATATATCACTGTGCAAAGCAAAAACCCAAAAGCAGTCAAAAGCAAACCGAGTGTGTAGCATCTGCCAGTTATTGCTAAAGGAGTCACTCCCGGTGAAGGGATCTCGGTCCTTTCCTCATCGAATAAGGTGCAGGGTATATCATATATACCGCTGTGCAAAGCAAGAACTGTAGCTACCTGTTTTATTTTAAAATTCGATTCCACAACATCTTAGGTTTCTTATCTTTCATTAATCACATTAATGAAGTCCCATCATTTAAATACCTAAACTTCACAGATAGATATGACGTACACTTATGCCATCCGCATTCGCCTCGATGTCCCCTCATGCACCGTTAGGTTAGGTAACTAACGACAGAGCAGGGCAGGGCTAGCGCGGGTGTAAAACATAAGCAACGTCTATATAATATATCATATATACTATATCCATCACAGAACATCACATGATCACATCACAGATATCGCAGCAGAAGAAACATATGAAATATTGGATATACTAGGACGTCCGTGTTTTCAATACGAGCCAGTATAAAACACGGATTCCACGGTCGTGATGAATAGCCAATCCCACACCCCTAGACCCCTACGAGAGCGGCAAGCAACCCTGCCAATTCTAGGGTTAGGAGACCCGGACTCGACTCCTCGAGTTGGTCTCCCACTGGACCCCAGAACCCGGTTACTTGTGCTCCCCTCCTTGGGTCTATCCTAATGCGGAAAAGTAAATAATATACAAAGGGTGACAACTTCCGCTACCTGGAGGTGCCCCAAATAAAAGAATATTACATACAAGTTTTTACATGAATGAAAATGGAAAACACTCATCTCACATAAAAACCCCCGGCTATTCAAACACGACGATCCAATATAACATATCCAGCAACACATAACATCACATGTCATCAACGTAAGTAAATATGCGCATCCCAATTGTCGTTGACATATAGCAACGAAACCGGCGATTCACATATTACACTTACGGTCACAGAAAAGAAAGTGTAAAACTACAACAGTTGGAATCCGCAACTACTTTAGACATCGCATGCCTAACAGATATAAATCCCGCATTTTAGTCTCATTATCGAAAACTCTTTTCAATATCATATGGGACTAAACTGCTAGATTAATAACATTCATCCAGTTATCTCATAACTGTTTGTGAATTCCAATTATTGTATCCAATTCCGGATAAATAGAATATATCAAACTTTCCGATCGAACATTCGAACACCCAAGTTTTCCCGACACCGATCAACACATGAAATAGGTTCAAAGACATTCACTTCATACCTCAGTACCAACGGTCCAGCCGTAGAAGGGTCAAGCCAACGCCTCACATGTGGCACGCCGTACTGCCCCAAACCCGAAGGTTCAAAGGGCAGTTCAAGACGGTCACATAATCGAGTTAAGGTTTGTTGTCTTCTAGAGGGACCATCGCGTTACTTGCACTACTCAGAACGTCTTTTAACCACAGAAAAATCCAACACTTGGAATTATTCCGGCAGGGGAAAACTTGGGTATTTATATCCGGTCGAACTCTTTAACATATTCTACAGTTATCTGGAAAAACACTTAGACAAAGTTTGATATTCCGATCGAATCGTCGATTCCCAAAATAACCCTAGAGCACTCAACCCTTAAATAAATTTAAAAATACCCAGAAAACTCACCAGAATTTATCAGGTATTACTGTGCAGTTAAACATTGCTGACGTCACTATATGGCCGCGGAACAGCGGCAGAAGCCATGCTTCTGCCGCGTTTCCGCGGCTCATGGAACTGTTCATGGGAAAAGTTTTATACAGTAATTCTTAGAATTCTTTGGTGAATTTTTAAGCATTTTTAATATCAAAAATTCCCAGATTTCAGAGAATGTCCAGAGAGCTCTTGGGTATCGGGGTTTCGGGTTCGTTCGGACTTCAAACTCCGTCTAGACTTCGCCTAAGGCTCTAGCTAGGCTCTGATACCAATGTAAGGTTCCTAGGCATCCTAATGAAGTCTCACAAGGCATCAACCATGCTATTTTCAAAAATTTTGGTGCCGAGAAACCCTAGTTAACGGATCGTCGCTAGAATTCTAGGCGAAAAGTAAAGCTAGTTAACAATTTAACTATTGGTTAGATGCTACAACCTTTGTAGATCCGGATATCCACTTGCTTAGCTCCATGTAGTCGTCCCCTCGCTGTCCATCACGAACCTCAGACTCTCGCGACGGCTTCATCGGAGAAGTGAGCGGAATAGTTCGACGGCTTCGTGTCAAAGACGATCTACGTCGAGGTTGCACTAGTTCAAGCTCCGACTTCACCAAGTAGTGAAACTTGTGAAGAAAACACCCAAAACCACTTGGCAAGAGGTAGAGGATGAAGAAATAGGAGGTGGGTTCACTTTTAATTTGGATTTCTCTCACTAAAACTCAAGTTGCCATTGATGTAGCAAGCTTGAAGAAGAAGAAGAAGATGATGGTTATGATAAGTTCTATTAAAAAGAAATAGAAAATCAAATACTTATCATAACTCAAACTAGGGTTAAGTGTAGAGAATTAACCATGGTCAATTGGATAGGTTAGGGTTAAGCATGAAGATAAGGATGGTTACAAAAGTCAAGGCTTCATGAAGCTTCAACTAATGACAAAGAAAGCCACCATTCTTATCTTTATCTTTTCCAAATAAATAAATAAACAAATAAATAAATAAATGAATATGCAAAACCCTAATTATCAAATTAACCATGGATTAATTCTATATACTTAACTAAATGATCAAGTATCATCAAACATGATACAAAAAAGTGCACAAAAGCATATCACATATACTATGTGCATCAAGTGAGAAAATCCGTATAAAGTGAACCAATACTAGTTAATGCAAAGTAATATATCAAATATATAATTATACATTAAATCATTAAATCAACATTTGATTCAATGATCCGGTCATGTCGCACATAACCGACTAGTATTCAATGTATCGATTTATCGAATCAATGATTCGATAACTAGGTCAAATTAAATATAACCAATCGAAACATTTATCGCGAGAATGAAATGCGGTATCACATACACGCATTATTCTCGGTCCTGCACATATCTCATATGCGCTCCTATTTCGTTTCGCTTGAACCAGGAAACCTCTGTGTAGGACTCTAAAGACTCGTCAATACCTCGGTAGCAGATGATGATCGTATCAAGCACCCACAAGCCGCAAGCGGTCTGCTAAACGTAACGGCCACCCGGGTATTGAGCGATCAGAAGATCGACGAGCTAGCCCGCTCACACTCCTGCGAATCCGACCAGTAACACTTACTATACAGTCCGGTCTCTTCGTCTGATACGTCGCATATCAAGTCTAGGGGTGGTATACGTCAGACCCCAATAACCCGATAAGTCGTGCCGATGTGAGGCTCATAACGGGTCGAGAAACTACCGGTAACACTTACCAGCAAATCTCTGATCAGCCCTGGCCAGGGACTTCCCTGTTACGGCCAATCGAGCACAGCGCAACATCTACCCCCAATACCGGGAGAGACGAAACCCCTCCTATCGCTCATTGCCTCCATGTGACTCGGGACTGTACCCAAAGACCACCGTTTTGCACGCCCTCATGGACGTGGTAAGGTGGAGATCAAAGCACAGTGGGAATCACACAAGACTCTATGACGATCTCGGGTCTACAGACTATCCTGTACAAGTGTCACCTGAGAACTGCCATCTGACGTGAGGTATAATACCATCTGGGAGTTCTCGGCGAGTCCGTCCAGTGTACCCAGTCTCCACTGAGCACCCGTATACCATATCTGATGTCAAACACTAATGGATATGGGATCATCCATCGCCCATCACATGGGTCGAGAAGCGTATATGCTAGTCTACTCTGGTATATTGATGCCCCGTCTCGATACACCCACGACTAGGGACCTTGAAGGATGTACTTATGGACTACCATGTCCCCACTAGTATGATCTGCATCATAGTCCAGGTAGTCAAGTACAAATCCTAAGAGCTTTACCAACATGTAACTATAAGACAGTATAAAGAGACTAGTGTACATGTTAAGATAAAGAGCAACCAGATAGCATACTATCATGTCGAGCAAGAAAGTCATCTCTATATATGTCCAAGCATCCAATATAATATACATAATCTGTACAATACTGGCCTCTAGGGCATACATACAACTAACACGTTTAAGGACGCGTTTGTGTGTACCTGTTAATGATGGGTAGAGACGCGAAAGTCAGCTTTCTGCGTTTATTCGAGTTCGCCAATTTGTGACGTGACTTGGGAGTCAGTTTCTGGTGGACAGGGATGAAGAGTATGTTTAGGATTTTGTTTCAAGGTGTCTATCTTGTTGTTGAGCTTGGGTTGAGCATTGAGACCGGCTGGAGAGTTGCAATCTTTAACCATTCCGGAGGGGGAATGGGAGCAGATCTCTATGAATTTTCAGTTGTGGCGTCTACCCAGGTTTAGTCAGGGTGTAACTCTATTTGGGTGTTTGTTGTCCGGTTATTCTCAGTTTGCTCAGTTGTTCTTTGTTAGGTTTGTGCGTTGAACGGAGTTCCTTCATGTGTTATATCCAATGGAGGCACCCTGCTCGCTTGCCTTTTTGGGCAGAAGTTTCAGGAAGCCTTGGGTACTGGTTGAGCTTTAGCTCTGCTTTTCCATCTGTGGGACGATGGTCAGTTGAGCGGGCTATACAGACTCTGGAGGATATGCTTGTGCATGCGTACTAATTGTTGTCGGCAGTTGGGATCGTCACTTGCCATTGTTGGATTCTCTTTCGATAGCAGTTATCAGGAGACACTCCAATTGGCAACCTTTAGGTTTGTTTGGTAGGTCGTTTCGATCGCCATTCTGTTTTTCTGACTATGCGTGGGTAGGATTTTGGGACCCCAGCTAGTGTAGAGACTTCGGAGATGATCCAGTTGGTTCAGGTCAGGATGAGGACAGCCCAGTGCAGACGGAGGTCTTATGTCGATCGTGGTGGTCGCAGACTTGTGTTCGCAGAGGGAGATCATGTATTCCTAAGGATTTTCCGATAAATGACGTGTTGAGTTTTGGGAAGCTTATCCCAGGATTGTAGGTCCTTTTGAGATCCTCAAGCGAGTTAGTTCCGTTGCCTTTAGTTGGGCACATCCGTCCAGATTATTGAGTATTTCACCCCGTATTACTTGTGTCGATACTTTGCAAATACCTTCATGACCTTTCTCACATGATTCAGTATCAGACTATTTAGCTTGGACGCGATCTTTTCGTTCACCGGTAGCCAATTGTGTTAGTGGCTCGGCAGGTGGAGAAACATCAGTCAAGGGTCTTGCCATCTGTGGAAGGTTTTCTTGGACGTACCGTATAGTGAGGTGGTCACTTGGGAGGCTGCGAGGGAGATTTGAGAGTTTGTACCCATCTCTTTGAAGGTATGCTTAGTGAAAATTTTAAATTCGGGGATGAATTTTTATAAGGGGGAAGATTGTAACGCCTTAGATTTCGGTTAGTGTTAATTTAGACGGTATTGCGGGTTTACTGTAAAAAGTTTACCAATTCGGGTTCCTCACATTTTATAACATTTAATTATTATTTTAATATTATTTGTTATAGGCATGAACGCACTTGTGCACGTAAATATGAGGGTAGTTTGTTCTAATCTAGTATTAGTGACCATGACACTTAACCCTAAACCTAATCCACCCTTTGCTTTAATCCTTTGTCTTGATTAATCCTTGATTTTTGTTGAGTGAGAAGGAGAGATATTTGTTCTGGTTTTGTTTGTGAGAAAGGTGGCATGGTGACTTGTATGAATGCATTAATGGGAGGATTAATGCAAAAGATACACTCACCTCTCACTCTCACCCTACACTCACCTCCCTCTTTCTCTTTATTCTCTTCTCTCATTATCCCTTACACTTATTCCCTTAGCATTATTTCTTCATCTCTCTCAACTCTAAACTGAACATTTGAGTTTCCAACACAAATCCATCACAAAATTCACAAAATCTCACCAAAATCACATCTTTTCCTTGGATTTACCTCTTGGATGCCTAGGAGCTTGGATAACTTGGATCTTTGAGTTCTTTTGGTTAGGTATTGATCTCTTTCTGTTAGTTAAGTTGTTTTAGTGTTGTATAGCCTTATAGTTTCAGTTTTGATAGTGTAAAGTTAAGTTTTGTGCATAATATCATATTTTTAATGTCGTTTATGATATCTGTGTTCTGCTGTGACCCGGGGTGTGTACTAGAAAACTAAACAATGTAGTTGTGTTGTACCAGAGACCATAGGATATCACCTGGAGCACGAGACCCCCTGCTCGGACCACGGCCGACGACGAGAAGACGATTTCCGGCGACGCCGGATTTGTGGTGGAGTTTTTGGTGTGGGTTTTTATGGGTAGGTGACTGCTTTGGTTTAGGTATGTTTGGTCTTATTTATTTGTTTAGTTTTCTCTGTATGCAAAATTTGTGATCACATAGGTAGTTTCTAGTGATACGACTATGCGCGATACGTTATCCGACACGGTCCGTGCACTTCGTGCTGGTTTTGCTCTTGGGTTGGTTTTGTCGTGTCGCTACGTACGTTAGCCACAATACGAACACTTGGGAGTAGGTTTGGAGTTGGTGTGTCGGTAAAACGTAGTTTGTATGTGTTTTTGGTCGTTTACTAATATATACTTGTGTTATCGTTGTGTTGTTTTAGGTTCGCAGGCGGGGACTTCGGACGCTGCGACAGAGAGAAAACAAGTGGTTGGCTTCACTTAGTCGGGAGCATTAGTGAGTAGATTTAACATCTACAGGGGAATCACCCGCATGGCGTTATGCGTCTGGGCTAGAAATGACTTGACTTGTCGCATATTCTATTTCATATTTAGAATTGCGCATTCACCCTACTGCTTAGTTAATTGTTGTGCTTGGACTACTATCATTAGAACACTGCACTATTATTGACGGCTCTTGATGCACGAGCACTGATTGTATGCCACACACACCGTCAATAATTGCCATGTCACGGACAACCCACATATAGAAATGATATTGTTTGGTTAGAGACATTGAGACATTGATTCATATTTCTTTATGCATGTGACATATAGCATACCTGTATACCTACATGCTTACACATATGCCTTAACATGCTTACATTCTAGATACCAGATACCTATAGGGTATTGTACCATTAGCGATAGGTACATACACACATAATGACATTGCTACATGTATTCCTTGCTATACCTTTATGATTACACATATATCTGGCTT
Source organism: Agapanthus africanus (assembly GCA_030015575.1). NCBI lineage: Eukaryota > Viridiplantae > Streptophyta > Magnoliopsida > Asparagales > Amaryllidaceae > Agapanthus > Agapanthus africanus. Next base: position 241,097,087 of record JASDDO010000018.1, on the reverse strand, counting down.
TAGCTACATGTTTACCTTTATTTGATGTTATATAGACTTGGAGAAATTAGGAATCGCATGATATTTATATTAACTTGTTGCAGTTAAATAGCGGCTTTTCCTTTATACGCTCGCATTTCAGTTTTATGTTGCGTATATTATATTCATGGATTTTCGCATTGAGACATGGATTTTTCCTGATGTTTTCTGGATTTGGGGACCGTGGTAGTTTCATGAAATTATGCATTATTTGAAAAACCCGGTTTCCCTTGATATGATATTTCTTCACCCACCATGAGTTTTATCGGTTCGGATATATATACCCTACGCGAGGAAAGGAGGGGTCCGTGTGCAGGTACATGGTGGGGGCCGGAGGTACCCCGGGGCAAGAATCTCAGTGAGGAGATGAATTAGTGGTGGAACCATACCATCCGGTGACATTACCTATGACTCGGCGGTTATCGTAGCGATACCGGCGGTAATCATGTACGTATGGATACGTGGAAAGACGAGGGTCAGAGCTAGGCACTCGGGCTTTTCGGTATAGCGTATGATACGTACCTATCACGGGGCCAGTCGTGGTGATAGCACCTGATAGATCAGTATTTCGGCGTCGATGCTTGACACTTGTTTCATGATGTTTTGGGTGTCGATGTTAGACACTCACTTTATATGAACTTACTTGATACTGATATTGTAGACACAGGATATGTGGGATATACCGATATTGTACACACAGGATATGTGAGATCTACTTGATGTTGTACATTCGGGATATATGGGATATACTTGATGTTGGACATTCAGGATAAATGAGATTTATTTGATGTTGTACATTAAGGATATATGAGACTTACATGATATGAGAGCCAATTTGGGGGCTAATTTATGGAAATTGGGGTTTGGAATGTCTTGTTGGATTTTGGTCCTACCACGAGGTTAGGATTTCCGTGGAAATGACATGTTTTATTCCATACTCCACATTTATTGTTTATGCACTGCTTCATGTATTAGTTGTACTTGATAGAGTACTTTCCATGACTGTTGCATTTACATACTATTATATGCATTGTTTCATGTATTATTTGTACCTGATAGAGTACCTTACATGATTATTGCATACCGATTGTCATATTATTGCTTCATATATTAGTAGTACCTGCTAGCATACCTTTCATGACTGATGCATTACATATGACCATTCATTGCTATTAGATGCTTATGTTAGATTCGCGTTGTACGTGCATACTCGCGATTACCTGCATATGCTATTTTACTATTCACGAGTTGGCAACTCACCACCGTTGTGCCACAGTGTTTTGCAGGTGTTCCTCAGGATACTCAGAGGCAGGGCTATTTTCATCCGTCGTCTCATCTTTTGCTGTGGATACCGCTTCGCCTGACAGTGTGCAGTTTTGCTTAGGTAGGTTTTGCGGTTATCCGATATTGCTTGTTGTATATTCGTTGTATCCTGTACTCTCCATCTACCATTATCTTGTATGACTTAGAGACGTGATGTGAGGACGATATTGTATATTATTTTGTGACTTGGAGGTTTTTATGCAGTTTTATTTGTATCTTCTCTTTCTTCGCTACGGTGTCGTATATCTGTTGTGGTGGTTGTTTTCCACCGTTGGGCGTGGATTTTGCTCCCGTTTGGGATGCTTTTACTTATATTATGTTGTACCCATTTTTGGGGGCTTGTTTTACAAAGGAGGTGCTGCCAAAATTTTAAAGGAAATAAAGTTGGACTTTTAAAGAATTTGGATTGAGATTTCAAATGTTTTAAATCTTCTATTATCAATTTTTACTACTTTTGATGGTTTAGATTGTTGGGTTTTCGGCTTACTTAAATTGCGTTACGCCTGTAGACGTTGCGTAGTTTAAGGGCCATCACGTGCCCATTTCGGGTCGTGACAAGTTCTCAGGTGACACTGGTACAGGTTAGTCTGTAGACCCGAGATCGTCATAGAGTCTTGTGTGTTCTCCCACTGTACTTTGATTACCACCCTACCACGGCTCTACTGAGTCATGCAAACAGGTGGCTTTTGGGTACAGTCCCGAAACACATGAAGACGATGAGCGATAGGAGGGGTTTCGTCTCTCCCGGTATTGGGAGTTGATGCTGTGCTGTGCTCGATTGGCTATATCAGTAAGTCCCTGACCAGGGCTTTTGAGATTTACTGATAAGTGTTATTAGTAGTTTCTCGATCTGTTATAGACCATTCATCGGCCTGACTTATTGAGTTATTGGGGTCGACGTAACCATCCCTAGACTCGATATGCAGCATATCTGACGAAGAGACCGGACTGTACGGTAGTGTTGACGGTTGGCTCGACGGGAGTTGTGACAGGTTCACTTGTTCTCTCCTGATCGCTTAATAACTGGGTGGCCGTTACGTTTAGCTGACCTCTTGTGGCTTGGGGGTGCTTGATATGATCATCACCTACTGCCGGCGTATTGACGAGTCTTAGAGTCCCATAATGGAGTTACCTAGACCAGGTGAAACGATGTGGTGTGCATATGAGATATGCGCGGAAACTCGATTAAATGCGCGTATGTGATACCGTATATTAATCGGGCGGTTTGCTATTGGTCGGGTCGTATGTGATATGACCGGTTTATTAAATCAAGTGTTGATTTAACAGTGACCATTAGCTTTTCATTTTAGACCCTTTTGTCTTTTAGTGTATGCATGCATGCATGCACATGTTTACATTGATGCATATATGGATGTGCGTGCACACATACATGCATACACTTTATATGTCATGGTTGTTGATACATTTGATGGTGGCAATATAAGACTCACATGCTAGTAAATATGTTATTTATTTTTTTGGATTAATGGAAATGGAAATGGAAATATCACTCATGGTTGATTATTTTATTCATCCACTAAACCATTTGTTAACCTTGAGTTATCTTTCCATGGCCATTAGAGTTCCAAATGAAATATCTAGATATTTATTAACTAGGGTTAAGAATGAGAAGAGGAAAATATATATATATATATTTTTTCATTTCTCATTTTTATCCTAAGCTTTATCATTATCTTGAGCTCTCATATTGCCATCTTCTTCTTCCTCTCTCTCTCTTGCTCTCTAGGTTTTGATAATGAGTGAAAGAGTGATCAAGTTAGGGTTTTGAAGTGAGAAAACAAACCACATCATCATTCTATACTACTCTTGCCCACTAGTTTAGAGTGTTAGTTTCAACTTCATCATCTTGATCAAGTGGAGCTTTGAGCTTGGACAAAGAGAACTCCGGGTGGATCATCGTGGACTTGGAGGATCTCAAGCAAGCTTCTTCCAACTCTCAAGTAGCCAAGGAGTCTAGCTAAGGGAGCTACAAAGGTTGTATTCTCTAAACCTAGCACTTAACTACTTGTGGATTGTGTTAAAGTTTAGTGTTACCCTAGCTTTTCTAGTTTGATCCTTAGGATAGTTTCTTTAGCACCCTCTAAATTTTAATATGGCATGTGTGATGCTACAAAACCCTAGTAGTGGTGCTAAGGAAAACCTTCATGGTATCAGAGCCTAACTAGAAGCCTAGACGATGTTACGATAATCCGAAAACGAAAAACTCCGCAAAAATACGGTTTTAGAAACCCTTGGAAATGCTCTCTGGAAATTTTTTTAAAAGTGGTCTAAAAATTATTTTAGTAACTGCAGAGTGGCATTTAAGGTATTTTAAGAACACAGGTGAAATACGAGTGGGGGGAGGGGGCTCGGATTCGAACCGGTGACCATCCCATGAATTCCGACGTCGCCGACAATTTTATCTCCTCCCCTGCTCGTATTGCACCAGTGCACTGTGATTCTTGTTCTGGGCTTTCTGGTGTTGTTTGGTAGTCCAGAATTGTATGTGATGTTAGTTTGGTAATGGACTTTTTGCGGAGTATTTCGTATTCGTATTTTTTAGCATTGTATTGGTAACCTAGACGACGTTAAACAGGTCGAACGATTATCAAACACTGGTATTTTCCAGGTTGAACGTACTCAATATATATTGCAGGTATTCTTATGGACCCTCTTGAAGAATGAAACCCTAACTTGAGATGTGACCACAGAACTGCTACTAAACCTTAGGGTTTACCGTAGTTAGTGGCACCACAAATGAGGCTTGGGTTTGCCCTTCTACGGCTGGTCCATAATGTTGCGCCACGGCAGCGCCCCGGCCGTCTACTCGAGGCCAAAATGCAGAATCAAAAATTTTCTTTACTTTTAAACTGGCGCTACCGCGGACAATATACCCGGATCGTAACCATTAACCTATACTAGCTAACTAGAGATAGGGTGAGAGATATACCGAGTGATCCGAGTCCTCCGATCTTCTCGCCGTCGTCCCGATCTCCCGCGGAATGTCCGGTCTCCACCTCGTCGCCGGAAAGGCACCACATCGCCGGAAACTTTTACGGGCTCCTACCTCTATACCGAGGCAACTCAGGCGCGAAGTTGGCTAGCCGACGCGTCCAAGATTTGCTGTAGGCTAGTGTAGAGTCTATGTCTCATTGGGGTTTTGTTGCCATGGAGGATGGAGGAATCAATATGAACTTTGGAGAGGTGAGAAGGATTTTGGGAGAAAGCCAAAAATGAGATCATGAAATTTTTTTTTTTACAAAAAAAAATGAAACCTCTCTCTCACTCCCTCAATAAGTGGCCGGCCTCTACATTGTGAGAATGGTGGAAGGAAAAACAAAATACAAGAGGGAGGTGAGTGTAGTAAAAGGTGAAGGGTGACCACAACCAAACATCATGATAACAAAACTCAAATCAAAATCAAATCCTTTCATATCTTAATTAATGCAAAGGAAAAGACTAAGAAAGCATCTCATGATTATGAACCATCAAGAAGCCCCACAAATGCAAGAAACCCCTCCATAAATGTTATTTGCAAACTTGCAAATAACCCCCTCCAACGGAAAAGTCCGGCCGGGAAAGAACAAAGGAAAACCGGCCGGAACGGAATGCAAACTGGCAACTCCAGAAAACTGGTCCAGTAATAAATTACAGGAAAACCCCGCTACTGCATATACATGCCCGCTTTTGTATTCCCACTGAACACAAATGCAAAGAGACAAAATCTACACTCTCTAATACTAGGATCCGGCTTAAGCCAAAGCCGGCTAGTAAAATCCGTCCGATCACGATCCGTGCAATACCGCACGTATCTGATCGAACCATGCCATATCTCCATACGGCCTCTACAGCGTTTCGCCCGAAACTTGAGTAACTGAAAGTGTTGTGGACTCTAAAGACTCGTCAATACTATGGCTGTGGATTTAACCACTAGCACGTCAGAGCTATAAACCAATACATAACGGGCCACCAGCTATTGACCAAAAGGGACGTCGATGAGCGAACTCATCCTGACACCCTACTGAGCCTGTCAGTGACAATATCCGTACAGTCCGGTCCGTTCGTCTATGAGCATCGCATGTCGGGCCTAGGGGGTTGGTAAAAGTCAGACCCCCAAAAGCGGTACAAGTCGTGTCGGAGTGTAGCCCAGAACACCCTGAGATACTACTGGAATACCTACCAGTAAATCTCCTGCCTTGGCCAAGGACTTTGTGTAATGGCTCTCCTAGACACAGCGCGACCTCACCCCCAATACCGGGAGAGACGAACCCCTGAAGATCCGCTCACTGCCTCCATGTGGCTCGGGACTGTACCCAACTAAAACCTGTTTGCACGACTTCTTTGAGCGTGGTAGGGTAGTAATCAAAGTACAGTGGGAACTCACACGAGACAAATGACAATCCTCAGGTCGATGAACTAACCTGCACACATGTCACCAGGGAACTGCTATCTGACGTCAGGTATAAGACCAACTAGCATGTTCCCGGCGAGTCCTGTCCGGTGTACTCATAACCCAATGAGCACATGTATACATCTTAGGTGAACCAACTGACACCAGTGGCTTGTGAGACCGGCCACCGCCCCTCGTCGGGGTCTCGACTGTATACACTAGTCTACTCTGGAGAATCGATGCCCTGTCTCGAAACTCCCACGACTAGGGACCTTTTAAGGATGTGCTTATAGACTACCAGCTCCCACGTATATGATCGCCCTCATACTGCTGGCCGTCAAGCAAGAATCCTAGGGGCTCTACCAACGTGTAATAGCGACCTGTCAGGTCACCTAAAGCAGTACACGATGATAAAGGTAAACCAGATAGCATACTATCATCTCGAGTAAGACTGTCCTATCGGGATAGGTCCTCCCTCAATCATTGCAATCACGCGCCTGTGATCCAATAATTGACTCTGAGGGCACTATCTCCAACAATCTCCCACTTGCACTCAAGGCTAATTATTGTGATGTCACATACTCACAGCCCGTGTGATACCGAACATCCAACTCCTCTACTAGTCAGTCTGGCAAAGCCTGTTTGCGAAACTATCGCGTTCGAGGAATAGCCTCAGTGAGTGGATCCGCTTTGATGTTTCTTTCTATGTCGCTCTATATCTCATGTTCGCGGAGAAAGCCATCTCCCGAAATGAGCAATACCTGTCTTAGAATGTGTCTGGATGTCTGATGGGACCTAGTTCATAAATGAACTCTAAATCCAAACTTCTTAGACTGTATCGTCAACTGAACTTAATCAGTATCCTGCGCCATACCTTCCCTCAGTATCCACCTGGACCATCTGTCCAAAATACTGCCCCTCGTCAGAGGGAAAACTATAACTCTGACAGCCACTCTGCCATCCAGGTCACCTTGGAAGCCTGGAATGATAACTGTCTCCCGAAAGAGAATGCTGCTATCATATCCCTAGAACATCCACTTATGTTCTAAAACTGCTTCCGGTTGTTTCTCCAGGATTGGATTAATATCAACTTATTGCACCTACTGCAAGAACAACATCTGGTGTGGTACTTGATATCTCATGATTGACTCAATTGCTTAAGCAAGTGATCTGCCAATCATGCACATCCCTCTCCCCTTTAGTCTGCAAGACACCTTTAGAGAGGGTGACTCCGTCACCTGCAGGTACACTACTGTGCCAGGAGTCGTCCATTCTAAATACCTGTAGAATGGTGTCTAAGTACCCAGATTGGGAAACTATCCAAATCTAGATTTATAAATCTAGTAACCAGAATGTCTGATATGTTATCCAAGTCCTATGTGAAGAAATCACTGTTTGACGACCAAAGTATAACCGATCGTAGTATAGGAATATCACTTCCTACTCTGTGTATGTCATCAAATACCAGGACATCATACCCTACTACCTTCTTAACAGATCCATCCCCTATTCTGATGAAGTCAAACCAATGACTGTCACATCAGAAATAGATGATCTATCTCCGCTATATCTGCTTTAGTCCATAAATAGACATAAGCCACCTGTCCACAAATGTTTCCGCTGCTCCCACTGACTACGACAACCCTCTAGCAGAGTCATATACACGTACAATTCTAAAACTAGTTTAGAAAGACGCTATACTCATCCTCCTGCCGGGTCTCACAGTCCGGAACAACAGCAATGGCAAGTCTGGGTAAACAAGAACCTCCCTGCCACCGTCCTTGAGGCTACCGGAGTACCTTTCGGGTGCCTGAGGTTACTGTAGGGTTCCTAGGCACTCTCAAGAGGTCTCACAAGGCATCAACCATGCCAATTTCATATTTTACGGGTGCCGAGAAACCCTAATACGGATCGTTGGCTAGATATATAGGCGAAAACTAGAACTAGTAAACTACTTTACTAAGAGTAAACGGAAATACAACCTTTGTAGATCCGTTTCTCCACCTCCATAGCTCCATGATGAAGTCCTCTCCGCTGTCCAAATCGAACCATGACTCTAGCATCGGCTTCATCGGAGAAAAAGCGGGCTAGGTCATCGACGACGATGCCGAAGATGATCTACGTCGAGGCATCACTAGATCAAGCTCCACCTTCACCAAGCCATGAAAACTTGTGAAGGAAACACCCTATACTACTTGGCAAGAGGTAGAGGATGAAGAAATAGGAAGTGGGTTCACTTTAGAATTGGATTTCTCACTCTTTTTCATCAATCACCATTGATGGTCCAAGGTTTCTTCATGTTGAAGATGAAGAAGAAGAAGAAGAAAATGTTATGATTAGTCAATTCAAAAAGAAAAGAATATGAATACTTATCATATACAAACCAAGGTTAGGTGTAGAGAATCAACTAGGGTTAGTGAATGGTTAGGTTTAGAGATGAAGACAAAATGGTCACTTTGGTCAAACCTTCATGAAGCTTCAACAAGTTTCATCTTTGAAAGCAACCCTTTTGTTTTCATTTCCCTTTTTCTTTTTGTCAAAACAAAATAAATAAAGGCATAAATAAATCAAATGAAACCCTAACCATTAACTAACCATGGTTTAATCATACACTTAACCAAGTTAGCATGTATCATCAAACATGATACAAACTTGTGTACAAAAGTACATCACATATACAATGTGTACAAACTAAGTGAGAAAATCCATTTAAAGCGAACCAATACTAGTTAATGCAAAATAATATATCAAATATATAATTATACATTAAATCATTAAATCAACACTTGATTTAACGATCCGGTCATATCGCATATAACCGACTAGTATTCAATGTCTCGATTTATCGAATCAATCCTTGATTCGATAACTAGGTTATATCGCATACAACCAATCGACACATTTATCGCGAGAATGAAATACGGTATCACATACACGCATTATTCTCGGTCCCGCACATATCTCATATGCGCTCCTATTTCGTTTCGCTTGAACCAGGAAACCTCTGTGTAGAACTCTAAAGACTCGTCAATACGCCGGCAGCAGATGATGGTCATATCAAACACCCACAAGCCGCAAGCGGTCTGCTAAACGTAACGGCCACCCGGATATTGAGCGATCAGAAGATCGACGAGCAAGCCCGCTCATACTCCTGTGAATCCAACCAGTAACACTTACCGTACAGTCCGGTCTGTTCGTCTGATATGTCGCATATCTCGCCTAGGGGTGGTAAACGTCAGACCCCAATAGCTCGATAAGTCATGTCGATATGAGGTCTATAACAGTTCGAGAAACTACTGATAACACTTACCAGTAAATCTCAGCAACCCTTGCCAGGGATTTCCGGTTATAGCCAATCGAACACAGCGCAACATCAACTCCCTATACCGGGAGAGACGAATCCCCTCCTATCGCTCATTGCCTCCATGTGATTCGGGACTGTACCCAAAAGCCACCGTTTTGCACGCCCTCTTGGACGTGGTAAGGTGGAAATCAAAGCACAGTGGGAACCACACAAGACTCTATGACGATCTCGGGTCAACAGACTACTCTGTACCAGTGTCACCAGAGAACTGCCATCTGACGTAAGGTATAATACCATTTGGGAGTTCTCGGCGAGTCCGTCCAGTGTACCCAGTCTCCACTGAGCACCCGTATTTCATCTCTGATGTCAAACACCAATGGATATGGGATCATCCATCGCCCATCTGTATGGGTCGAGAAGGCATACGCTAGTCTACTCTGGTATATCGATGCCCCATCTCGATATACCCACGACTAGGGACTTTGAAGGATGTACTTATGGACTACCATGTCCCCACTAGTATGATCCGCATCATAGTCCAGGTAGTCAAGTACACATCCTAAGGGCTATACCAACATGTAACAGAGAGACGATCAGTGTACATGTTAAGGTAAAGTGCAACCAGATAGCATACTATCATGTCGAGCAAGAAAGTCCTCCCTATATATGTCCAAGCACCCACTACGATATACATCCTATGTATAGTAATGGCCTCTAGGGCATAAATATAACTAACAATCTCCCACTTGCACTAGGGCCATCTGATAGCAGTGGTTGCAGTATCTCATACTCAACCATCCCAAAAAAGTCTCTCTCTGGGAAAAGGCCTTTGTGAGTGGATCCGCCGTGTTGTCCTCTGAGTCTACTCTCCTAACCTCGATCACCTTGGAGATCAACCATCTCCAAGATCAGGTGATACTGCCTTAGAATATGTCTGGATCACTGATGGGACGGACGTTCCTTGGCATAAGCCACAACTCCATTGTCACACATTGGGAGGAACTAAGTTCATCTCATGAACCAATATACACCCAGACTTCCTCTTTGGTAGCATCTTAAGTAGCGATGTATTCAACCTTTATCGTCTAGTATGCCACGGTATCTAGCTTGGAACTCTTCCAACATACCGTCCCTTTACTGAGGGTAAAGACAATGCCTGTGACTGACTCTCAGTCGTCCTTATCACCCTGGAACCCTTCCAATGATTCTCCTCAGGATCGGTTGATACCATCTCACTACAACTAGTGAGAATCCTAACATCCAATTAGATCTATCTCATAGATCCAAAACCCAGGATTTAGGAGGTATCATTTTGATCCTATATGGTGAATCATCGTGATAAGCGGAGATTGACCGAGCATAGCATAGGAAACTCCTTCCCTATCAAGAGCATGTCATCCACGTACTCTACGAGGATCGTCACTATACTCCCTACTACCTTTTTGTTTATACAAGGTTCATCTACCATTTTGATGATGTCAAACTCTTTGACTAACACATCAAAACAGATGTTCCAACTCCACGATACCTGCTTTATCCTATAAAGCATCTTGTTCACGTTTCCGCTGCTCCCACTGTCTACGAAGCCCTCTGGCTGTGTATTTATAGACGTTCTCTTCTAAAACATCATTTAGAAAAGCAGTCATGGCACCCAACCGCCAGATATCGTAGTCATGGTATGTAGCCGTGGCAAGTAGGATCTGGATGGACTTAAGCATATCCACTTGAAAAGGTTTCATCATAATCCACGCCTGGTCGATGACGAAAACTTTTAACAAGTCTAGCTTTGAAAGTCTCAACTTTTCCATCTACACCAAGTAATCTTCTCAAGACATACTTGCTCCTGATGGGGATTTAACCCTTCAGATATAGCAACCAAAGTCCATACTTTGTTGGTGTACATGGATTCCATCTCAGATCGCTAAGCATCCAGCCATTCTTACAGAGTCCCGCTCCTGATGGCCAGCTCGAAACTAGTTGGGTCATCATCTCATGATGCAATCCTCGCTCTCACTGTCATAGAGTAACCGAAGTATCTCTCAGGTGGGTGAGAAAACCCTACTAGATCGGCGGAGAGGCTGAGGTTTGTTAGTAACTATTGAATCCTTTGGTTCTATCAAATCATCAGTCGCAGTTTGTATAGCTGGAACATTTCCAGTTCTACATTACAGACCTTGCCTCGAGCTTGTCCGGATTTTGCTTTTCAGACATAGGCTGGACAACCCCAAATCTTAACTAACTTAAGAGATGGGCTCTTCCCTTATCATATCAAATATGAAGTGGTAGGCAACTGATTTGATTTGAACCCTATTCAATAGGTATGCAGCTTCTCAAGTGCATAACTCCCAAAAAGGAAATAGGTAACTCAGTAGTACTCATCATAGAGCACACCTTATCATATAGGGTGAGATTGCTCCGCCCCGATATACCATCGTGCTATGGTGTATTCGGAGGAGTAATGCAGAGAGAGAATCTCATTCTCCTTTAGAATAATCCAGGATTTCCGTGCTCAAGTATTCTCCTCCTCGATCTCATCAAAGGACATAATACTTATACCCGTATTTTGGTTCTCTACTTCTAACTTATATTCTGTGAATATCTCAAAAGGTTCGGACTTGTGTTTCAACAGGAACATATGTCTGAATCTCGAGAGATCATCAGAGAACGTAATGAAGTACAAAGAACCGGTCTTGGCATGTGTAGACAGGGGACCTTACATACATCAACATGTATCATCCCAAGAGTTCACTAACTCTTTCTCTGTTAACAGTAAACAGAGCTATGGTCATCTTATCTCTGTGACATGACTGGCAAGTATCACAAGATGTAAATTCAAACTGATTTAAATATGCATCTTTATGTAACTTCAGCTAGTCGGGTCGCATTGATATGACCTAGTCTACAATGCCTCAAGAAGGATTCGTTCATTTATGAACTCTTCCTCTTTTGTGTGTTCAGTATACTAAAGAACTGTAGTTTGATTTAGAACATTAATGCTTTTAGATAACGTGCCTGAACCGATCAACTTTTGATATAGGAAATGTTCAAAACATTATCCAACAATACAAAATTTTATCATTTCTTTACTAATAAAGAGATTGATATGATTTTGTATATCAGGTTCGGTATCTAATAACATTCGTTCAGAATGTATTTGGAATACAGGGTGACAGTGACCAACAGACTTGGCTGCAACACTTGCCCCGTTTTCTGCCTCATGAAACTTATCACCCGTTCTCAGTTCTTTACCTATCTGTAGCCCATGTAACATATTACATATGCGGGATCCTGATCCGGTATCATATACCCAGGACGTAAAGGACACTGAGAAACAGTTCTATATAATGAACACACCCGAAGATGATGCATCAGCATGCACTTACTTCGTTTGGGCGGCACGGGAATTCTGGTAATCCCCAATTTCCTTCTCTGTCTTATAACAATTATAAGTTGGAGCGGGACCAACGTTTCCCAGCTCAGTATAACAAGCGGGTTCGGTCAAATATCCATATTATTATCTTGATTAAGGCGTGATATGGTCGCTACCTGGAGAGAGAGAGAAGAAAACATTCAGCGTGCGCTCTTGCAAGATCAGATTGGTTATTATTTTATCTAATCAGGATGGCTCCCACTGCTTTTTATCAAATCTTCCTTCAAACCCTAAAAGGAAAGACTAGCCGGGATTAATTACACACTACAAGTTCGCCAATCTTTCAGCCAGGCCAGTGTCGGTACTTTGAGGGAGGTCCCCCGTGCTTTCGCACGAACCTAATTAATGTAAACCTCATTTTTCCAGAGGCGTAACCCCGTTGACACCTTTCTAGACACCTACTTGATCGGCTAATTGTAATGTGTAAAACTCTCCCAGGAGTAACTCTTACTCGTAGCGGGTATCGGGATCCAACTATCTCATAGAAGGTATGCAATCTCATTGCAAATTTCAACACTTGAAATTCCCGATAATATTTTGCCCCTAACCTCCTATGACCTTGACAAAGGCCAACAAACCATAGGATGCTAGTCAAGTTCAACCCGTCATTTCCTGATTGAATTAAACCCACCCGCACGGCCCTTGACAAAGGCCAACAAGGTCGCACGACTACCCTAATCCAATCTGCATCATATGCATAAGCAGATAAGCACCAGTTAGCTACCGCACACTGCGCCTTGATAAAGGCTAACAAACGCAGCACGAATACTAACTACTACTTATCTGAAATGACGGAAGACTACGACAGGTTTTTCTGAAAACCTATTGCGTAATGAACTTGATATCGTTGTAGAATCAAATGATTTTAAAATGGAGTGTTTTTTAGGCTTTTCTAGTTTTGCTAAAGGAGTCACTCCCGGTGAAGGGATCGTCGGTCCTTTCCTCGTCGAATGAGGTGCGGGATATATCACATATATCTCTGTGTAAAGAAAAAACTTTTAAAAGCAATCAAAAGACAAACCGAGTATGTAGCATCTGCCAGTTATTGCTAAAGGAGTCACTCCCGGTGAAGGGATCTCGGTCCTTTCCTTATCGAATAAGGTGCAGGATATATCATATACACCACTGTGCAAAGCAAAAACTGTAGCTACCTGTTTTATTTTGAAATTCAATTCTACAACATCTTTAGGTTTCTTTTATTTCATTAATCTTATTAATGAAGTCCCATCATTTAAGTACCTAAACATCACAGATAAATACGACGTACACTTATGCCATCCGCATTCGTCTCGATGTCCCCTCGTGCACCGTTAGGTTAGGTAACTAACGGCAGAGCGGGGCAGGGCTAGCGCGGGTGTAAAACATAAGTAACGTCTATATAATATATCATATATACTATATACTGTATCTATCACAGAACATCACATGATCACATCACAGATATCGCAGCAGAAGAATCATATGAAATATTGGATATACTAGGACGTCCGTGTTTTCAATACGAGCCAGTATAAAACACGGATTCCACGGTCGCGATGAATAGCCAAACCCACACCCCTAGACCCCTACGAGAGCGGCAAGCAACCCTACCAATTCTAGAGTTAGGAGACCCGGACTCGACTCCTCGAGTTGGTCTCCCACTGGACTCCAGAACCCGGTTACTTGTGCTCCCCTCCTTGGGTCTATCCTAGTGCGGAAAAGTAAATAATATACAAAAGGTGACATCTTCCTCAACCTGAAAGTGCCCCAATAAAAGAATATTACATACAAGTTTTTACATGAATGAAAATGAAAAACACTCATCTCACATAAAAACCCCCGGCTATTCAAACACGACGATCCAATATAACATATCCAGCAACACATAACATCACATGTCATCAACGTAAGTAAATATGCACATCCCAATTGTCGTTGACATATAGCAACGAAACCGGCGATATCACATATTACACTTACGGTCACAGAAAAGAAAGTGTAAAACTACAACAGTTGGAATCCGCAATCTTCATAGACATCGCATGCCTAATCAAATGAATACCTTAGACATCGCATGCCTAACTATTATAAACCCCGCATTTTAGTCTCAAAATCGAAAACACTTTTCAATATCAAGTCGGGCAATTCAACAAGATTCCCGACACCCAGATCGAATGCTCGTCGCAAACTTCAGTAGACGGCCGCACCCCCGACGCCGTCGACGAAGTGCACCAAGACGGAACACCGCTGCCGCGAGCACCCGAACGGATGCTTTCGGCGACGGGGTTCTCCTACAGTCACTTGGTCGGGGCTATGGATCGAGGCTGTCTATTAAGTTTACCCGGCGAGTATCCGCGTACGCTACGTGATTGCGACGGACTTTTGATCACATCAAAATTCCGTGGCAACCGATCAAGTGAGACTAAACTGCTATGTTTATAACATTCATTCAGTTATCTCATAACTACTTGTGAATTCCAATTATTGTATCACATTCCGAATAAGATAGAAAATGTTAAACTTTTCGATCGAACAATCGAACACCCAAGTTTTCCCGAAACAGATCAACACATGAAACAAGTCTAAAAACATTCAGTTCGTGCCTCAGTACCAACGGTCCAGCCGTAGAAGGGTCAAGCCAACGCCTCACATGTGGCACGCCATACTGCCCCAAACCCGAAGGTTCAAAGGGCAGTTCAAGATGGCCACATAATCGAGTTAAGGTTTGTTGTCTTCTAGAGGGACCATCGCGTTACTTGCACTACTTAGAACGTCGTTAAACTACGGAAAAATCCAACACTTGGAAATTTCCCGACAGGGGAAAAATTGGGTATTTATATCTGGTCGAACTTTTTAACATATTCGCAAATTATCCGGAAAGCCACACAGACAAAATTTGATAATCCGATCGAACATTCGAATCCCCAAAACAACCCAGAAAATTCAACTCTTGAAAAAATATTAAAAATTCCCAGGAAAACCAGCACTGCAAATTATGAATTACTGTGCAAAATTCGATGCCACATAAGACAAAAAGGCCGCGGAACCGCCGCACGAGCCATGATCGAGCCGCGGAACCGCGGCGTATTGATGGAATTAGGCACACGAATTTTACAGAAACCCTTAGAATTTCCTGCTGAATTTTCTGCATATTTTTAATATCAAAAAACTCCAGATTTTGGAAAAAGTCCAGAGAGCATGTTTGTGTTAGGGTTTCGGGTTCGTTCGGGTTTCAAACTTCGTCTATGCATCGCCTAAGGCTCTAGTTAGGCTCTGATACCACTGTAGGGTTCCTAGGCACTCTCAAGAGGTCTCACAAGGCATCAACCATGCCAATTTCATATTTTACGGGTGCCGAGAAACCCTAATACGGATCGTTGGCTAGATATATAGGCGAAAACTAGAACTAGTAAACTACTTTACTAAGAGTAAACGGAAATACAACCTTTGTAGATCCGTTTCTCTACCTCAATAGCTCCATGATGAAGTCCTCTCCGCTGTCCAAATCGAACCATGACTCTAGCATCGGCTTCATCGGAGAAAAAGCGGGCTAGGTCATCGACGACGATGCCGAAGATGATCTACGTCGAGGCATCACTAGATCAAGCTCCACCTTCACCAAGCCATGAAAACTTGTGAAGGAAACACCCTATACTACTTGGCAAGAGGTAGAGGATGAAGAAATAGGAAGTGGGTTCACTTTAGAATTGGATTTCTCACTCTTTTTCATCAATCACCATTGATGGTCCAAGGTTTCTTCATGTTGAAGATGAAGAAGAAGAAGAAGAAAATGTTATGAATAGTCAATTCAAAAGAAAAGAATATGAATACTTATCATATACAAACCAAGGTTAGGTGTAGAGAATCAACTAGGGTTAGTGAATGGTTAGGTTTAGAGATGAAGACAAAATGGTCACTTTGGTCAAACCTTCATGAAGCTTCAACAAGTTTCATCTTTGAAAGCAACCCTTTTGTTTTCATTTCCCTTTTTCTTTTTGTCAAAACAAAATAAATAAAGGCATAAATAAATCAAATGAAACCCTAACCATTAACTAACGATGGTTTAATCATACACTTAACCAAGTTAGCATGTATCATCAAACATGATACAAACTTGTGTACAAAAGTATATCACATATACAATGTGCACAAACTAAGTGAGAAAATCCATTTAAAGTGAACCAATACTAGTTAATGCAAAGTAATATATCAAATATATAATTATACATTAAATCATTAAATCAACACTTGATTTAACGATCCGGTCATATCGCATATAACCGACTAGTATTCAATGTATCGATTTATCGAATCAATCCTTGATTCGATAACTAGGTTATATCGCATACAACCAATCGACACATTTATCGCGAGAATGAAATACGGTATCACATACACGCATTATTCTCGGTCCCGCACATATCTCATATGCGCTCCTATTTCGTTTCGCTTGAGCCAGGAAACCTCTGTGTAGGACTCTAAAGACTCGTCAATACGCCGGCAGCAGATGATGATCATATCAAACACCCACAAGCCGCAAGCGGTCTGCTAAACGTAACGGCCACCCAGGTATTGAGCGATCAGAAGATCGACGAGCAAGCCCACTCATACTCCTGTGAATCCAACCAGTAACACTTACCGTACAGTCCGGTCTGTTCGTCTGATATGTCGCATATCTCGCCTAGGGGTGGTAAACGTCAGACCCCAATAGCTCGATAAGTCGTGTCGATATGAGGTCTATAACAGTTCGAGAAACTACTGATAACACTTACCAGTAAATCTCAGCAACCCTGGCCAGGGATTTTCGGTTATAGCCAATCGAACACAGCTCAACATCAACTCCCTATACCGGGAGAGACGAATCCCCTCCTATCGCTCATTGCCTCCATGTGATTCGGGACTGTACCCAAAAGCTACCGTTTTGCACGCCCTCTTGGACGTGGTAAGGTGGAAATCAAAGCACAGTGGGAACCACACAAGACTCTATGACGATCTCGGGTCAACAGACTACTCTGTACCAGTGTCACCAGAGAACTGCCATCTGACGTAAGGTATAATACCATTTGGGAGTTCTCGGTGAGTCCGTCCAGTGTACCCAGTCTCCACTGAGCACCCGTATTTCATCTCTGATGTCAAACACCAATGGATATGTGATCATCCATCGCCCATCTGTATGGGTCGAGAAGGCATACGCTAGTCTACTCTGGTATATCGATGCCCCGTCTCGATATACCCACGACTAGGGACTTTGAAGGATGTACTTATGGACTACCATGTCCCCACTAGTATGATCCGCATCATAGTCCAGGTAGTCAAGTACACATCCTAAGGGCTATACCAACATGTAACAGAGAGATGATCAGTGTACATGTTAAGGTAAAGTGCAACCAGATAGCATACTATCATGTCGAGCAAGAAAGTCCTCCCTATATATGTCCAAGCACCCACTACGATATACATCCTATGTAAAGTAATGGCCTCTAGGGCATACATATAACTAACAGTTACCCACCGTATCTGCGGAGTGGCCAATGGAATGTCAAACCAGATTGAATCTCTAGGTTCCTATCAAATCTTCAGTAATCGTTTGTGGTTCTGGAATCACTTCCAGTTCTACCATACTCCCACTACTGTTTTCTGAAAAATCCATTTTATTTAAAACTGTGGCGAGTTCAGAACAATTGTCAACCCTTGTCAAAGCCTGGGTCAAGCCACAAACAGCCATTACAGAAACGTGCCTTGAGTTGTCCAGTGTCTGGTTTTAATCATAAACCGGATAACTCCCCGTACCTTAACAACGTTAAGATATGAACTGTTCTATATCCAATATAGAACCAGAGGCACTGATTTAATTGAACCGGATTCAAATCATGCAACTGTCCCCAGTGTATGTCAACTAAATGGAATGAGGCCGATCAGCATTACTCAACATAGGAATGCTTCCAATTATGAGTAACCTGAAGGAGAAGCAATTTCTCATAATCACTACTATCAACTGAATACCATACACAAGTATCTACATCTTCGATCACTTTGAAGAATCCCGATACTTGCAATACCTGGTTCTCTACTTTATTCAAATACCTATAACTTCTCAAAATTCGGACCCTGTGTTTCCACGAAACACCTGTCTAAAAACTAGAGAAGTCATAAGTAAACCGAATATAGTACGAGGACCAACCCCTCTGTCCTGATGGACCCTGGACAACATACAATACTCCGTATAAGTCCCTTGAGTCTGATAACTCATTCACTGTGTGTCGTAGGTTGAAAACTGTACTATGGTTAAGAAGAATTACACCGCTGTTTAATGCTCCTTATCTAACCATCAACTGATATAGGTAAATGTCATAGACATAATTTCAAAAAGGTATATCCCACTCTATGAAAATATACGTACAGATATATCAATTTGAAATTGGTGCACGACAGCGGATATTCAAAACCAAATATTTGCCGACCGGCAAACAGTCCAGGTGACTTCCTCAAATATCACCGATTACAACGAATCCCAATATAATGAGGATGATCACCTAATTCCCAATAATTTACTCCCACTCATCATCTGTAAAACCATACAGATGTGCGAATCATACCTGGTAAATACATACCGTGGAGTAAATATCTAATCGGGAAATCAGTTTTCCTTTAACAGTACAAGTGAAACTGAAACATTGAAATGTTTCGATGGGGTATCCGGGTATTCCTAGTAATGCCTCTTCCATTATCCAGATTCACAACTGTAACCGTATATCTCTTTGCCACCTCTCTAAGTCCCTTTATATGTCTTTAGTCATTACCTTCTGCACACCCCTTTAGGCCAAATGGTTTTCTTCCTTCCCTACCGTTCGGCACCAGCCTATGGTTTAGAAGAAGACTATCCAATAAGCATAATGGGTGTACTGTCCTGATCCTAGGAGCACTCGCAATGCGAGAGAAGGTGAAGATAAAAGACAACCGAATAAACCTTATTCCTATTTCTCCTGAACCAGAATCCACCCCCGAACTGGAACAAGTTCCTTTCGAGTTCGTATATAACCATACGATGGATTATCCAATAAACTTGGGATCTTCGTAGTGATACGGAGTGTCCTGGAGAAATACAAAGGTGATTTAGGATTGGCGAAGAAAAACTTGGTTTGGTCGTGAATAGCAGTCGCAGTTTACTTTGCCCTCTTACTAATCCCTTGTTTTGTCTTAACTTAATACCTTCTGTACACCATTTAGGCTAATTGGTTTTCTTCATTCCCTACCGGTCGGCACCAGCCTAAAGTTTGGAAGAAGACTATCAAATTTGCGTAATAGGTATACTACTCCTAAACCAAGGAGTACTCGCAATCTGAGAGAGAAGGTAAAAGGAAAAGACAACTGAATAGTCCTATTCGTTTTCTCCAGAACCAGAAACCATCCTCGAATAAAGTCCTTCGAGTTCGTATATAACCATACGATGGTTTTGTCCAATGGAAGTTGACGTTCGTAGTAATACGGGGTGTCCTGGAGAAAAGGGTAAAAGTAGGAGTGGCAACGAGGTCTGCAACTCTGACAATCCAAAAGCCAGTCTTATAAGAAGGTTCGGTTAACTTGGTCACTGAGTCATAGTGTAGGGTCGGGTCAATGGTCGCTGCCAAAGAGAGAGAGAAAAGAAACACTCAGCGTGCACTCTAACCTAGATCAGAATGGTTATCACTTTATCTAATCAGGAAACCTCCCACTGTACCGTCAAATTCTCCTCCAAACCTGAAAGAAGAATTAGTCGGGATCACCCGAGGAGTAAACCAACTCATCAGTGGGAATCGGGATCCAACTATCATCGCATGATAACTTGACGGAATCCACTCAAGTCACCACACTCCAGAAGGTATGCGCATGCCTGGCAAGTTTCAGTTTCTTTAGAAACTCCCGATGTGATTTTCACCCCTAGGACTCAAGTGACCTTGACACAGTCAACAAATCAAAGAGTCCTAGTCAAGTTCAACCCGTCATTATCTTGGATTGCATTAAACCCACCCGTACGAGCCCTTGACACAGTCAACAAGGCCGCACGACTGTCCTAACCAATCCCATTAATATGCTACAAACAAACACTACTTAGCTACCGCACACTACGCCTTGACACAGTCAACAAACGCAGCACGAATACTAAGTAATACTTGTAAGAAATGACGGAGGGCTACATCTAGTTTTTGGCGAAAAACTTTTAATGTAATGAACTTGATATCGTTGAAGGAACTGCATAGCTTTTATAAAAAGTATAGTGACGAAAACCCTTTGCTAAAGAGGTCACTCCCAGTGAAGGGATCTCGGCTCTTTCCCCGTAGAATGAGGTGCAGGATATTCCAACTGAATACCACGATGCAAAGCAAAAGTAATCGGCTATAGTGAAGTTATTACCCTGACGCAAACTTCTGTCCAAGAGGTCACTCCCGGTGAAGGGATCTCGGCCCTTGCCTCGTCGACTGAGGAGCAGGATATTCCAACTGAATACCACGATGCAAAACAAAAGTGAACGCCCTTGCAATAACAGCTTTTTGAAAAATGTTCCAACAACATCAGAATAGGTTTGTTTATCTTGCATTGATCCGAATCAACGCAGTCCCATCAATTGATCACACCACAAATGAACGAAAATAATGATGTACGTATATGCCATCCGCATTCGCCACTGGGTCCCGTCATCACCCGTTAGGTTACTTAACTAACGACAGAGCGGGGACTGGACTAGTGCGCATGCAAAACATATACAACATCTACTAGTATATATATAATATATAATTTTCGCTCTAGGCGTGATAAAATTCAACATCACAGAAATGTACAGCATCACAGAACAATACAGATATCTAGGACCCCCAAGTTTCATAGAGCCGCTACTGAAACCCGACGTTCCCCTGGTCGTGTGGATAGCCTGTGCAATGAAAATCCTAGACCCCTACGGGCGCGGCAAGTCACCCGCCAAAACCTGAAGCGAGGCAGCCCCCTCCAGCAACGTGAATGGACAACCCAGCACTTCACGAAATCCGACAACTTGGGCACCCCTCCTGGGTCAACCTGTACCCCCTACGAGTGCGGCGAATAGCTTTGCCAATTCTAGAGTAAAGCCCCCTCCGTCTCAATGCCATGAGATGCGGGCTCGTTGCCCTCTAGAACCCGGCTATCCGTGCACCCCTTCGTGGGGCAATCCTAGTACAGAAAGTAAAATATACATACAACGGGTACATCGACCGCAACCTGGTCGTGCCCCAAAATAATAATACAAACAGGCAGTGACGGCAGTCCACATGTCGGACGCTCGCCCCGCAATATCAAATGTACATAATACAACAAAAACTGTACTAGCATTGCATCCAAGCTATCCCCCACGACCGATCCGCAACATCACAGCAATACACAGAACATCAACGTGAAAGTCACGTTCGCAAATCCGTCTAACCGGGCTATAGCAGATAGACTGGATTTACCGATCAAATGACATTCACGGTCGCAGATATAATGTAAATACTGTGAACTAGCATGTTTAAAATATCCGATCGAACAAATATACCCAAGTGGGCCCCAAACACTACTGTAGCACTCACAGAAAATCTGGGCCCAAAAAGAATGTCCCAAAACCCATATTTTCATGTCCAAGAGCCTCTGGAAAAATTTGGCGCCACATGGACATATTATGGCCGCGGAACCGCGGCCAATGCATGGGTTTGGCCGCGGTTCCGCGGTGGAAAAGTGGAATCAGGTCACCAAATTTTTGCAGAATTCTTAGAACACCCTGCACATCATTCTGAGACAACCTGAAAAATTTTTAGAGTCCAAAAAATTTCGACAGAAACCTGATGCACACGAAATACGGTTTTTGGGATTTTTGTTCGATCGAGTCTTTAAACATACTAGAGAAAGCTAGACTAGGTTAATGGCGTAGCTCTGATACCATGTTGCGCCACGACAGCGCCCCGGCCGTCTACTCGAGGCCAAAATGCGGAATCAATAATTTTCTTTACTTTTAAACTGGCGCTACCGCGGACAATATACCCGTATCGTAACCATTAACCTATACTAGCTAACTAGAGATAGGGTGAGAGATATACCGAGTGATCTGAATCCTCCGGTCTTCTCGCCGTCGTCCCGATCTCCCGCGGAATGTCCGGTCTCCACCTCGTCGCCGGAAGGGCACCACATCGCCGGAATCTTTTACGGGCTCCTACCTCTATACCGAGGCAACTCGGGCGCGAAGTTGGCTAGCCGACGCGTCCAAGATTTGCTGTAGGCTAGTGTAGAGTCTATGTCTCATTGGGGTTTTGTTGCCATGGAGGATGGAGGAATCAATATGAACTTTGGAGAGGTGAGAAGGATTTTGGGAGCAAGCCAAAAATGAGATCATGAAATTTTTTTTCATACAAAAAAAAATGAAACCTCTCTCTCACTCCCTCAATAAGTGGCCGGCCTCTACATTGTGAGAATGGTGGAGGGAAAAACAAAATACAAGAGGGAGGTGAGTGTAGTAAAAGGTGAAGGGTGACCACAACCAAACATCATGATAACAAAACTCAAATCAAAATCAAATCCTTTCATATCTTAATTAATGCAAAGGAAAAGACTAAGAAAGCATCTCATGATTATGAACCATCAAGAAGCCCCACAAATGCAAGAAACCCCTCCACAAATGTTATTTGCAAACTTGCAAATAACCCCCTCCAACGGAAAAGTCTGGCCGGGAAAGAACAAAGGAAAACCGGCCGGAACGGAATGCAAACTGGCAACTCCAGAAAACTGGTCTAGTAATAAATTACAGGAAAACCCCGCTACTGCATATACATGCCCGCTTTTGTATTCCCACTGAACACAAATGCAAAGAGACAAAATCTACACTATCTAATACTAGGATCCGGCTTAAGCCAAAGGCGGCTAGTAAAATCCGTCCGATCACGATCCGTGCAATACTGCACGTATCTGATCGAACCATGCCATATCTCCATACGGCCTCTACAGCGTTTCGCCCGAAACTTGAATAACTGAAAGTGTGGTGGACTCTAAAGACTCGTCAATACTATGGCTGTGGATTTAACCACTAGCACGTCAGAGGTATAAGCCAATACATAACGGGCCACCAGCTATTGACCAAAAGGGACGTCGATGAGCGAACTCATCCTGACACCCTACTGAGCCTGTCAGTGATAATATCCGTACAGTCCGGTCCGTTCGTCTATGAGCATCGCATGTCGGGCCTAGGGGGTTGGTAAAAGTCAGACCCCCAAAAGCGGTACAAGTCGTGTCGGAGTGTAGCCCAGAACACCCTGAGATACTACTGGAATACCTACCAGTAAATCTCCTGCCTTGGCCAAGGACTTTGTGTAATGGCTCTCCTAGACACAGCGCGACCTCACCCCCAATACCGGGAGAGACGAACCCCTGAAGATCTGCTCACTGCCTCCATGTGGCTCGGGACTGTACCCAACTTAAACCTGTTTGCACGACTCCTTTGAGCGTGGTAGGGTAGTAATCAAAGTACAGTGGGAACTCACACGAGACAAATGACGATCCACAGGTCGATGAACTAACCTGCACACATGTCACCAGGGAACTGCTATCTGACGTCAGGTATAAGACCAACTAGCATGTTCCCGGCGAGTCCTGTCCGGTGTACTCATAACCCAATGAGCACATGTATACATCTTAGGTGAACCAACTGACAGCAGTGGCTTGTGAGACCGGCCACCGCCCCTCGTCGGGGTCTCGACTGTATACACTAGTCTACTCTGGAGAATCGATGCCCTGTCTCGAAACTCCCACGACTAGGGACCTTTTAAGGATGTGCTTATAGACTACCAGCTCCCACGTATATGATCGCCCTCATACTGCTGGCCGTCAAGCAAGAATCCTAGGGGCTCTACCAACGTGTAATAGCGACCTGTCAGGTCACCTAAAGCAGTACACGATGATAAAGGTAAACCAGATAGCATACTATCATCTCGAGTAAGACTGTCCTACCGGGATAGGTCCTCCCTCAATCATTGCAATCACGCGCCTGTGATCCAATAATTGACTCTGAGGGCACTATCTCCAACACATAAAGTGCCGTGGCATAGTTTTTTGGGTATTGTTTAACGGTGCTCAAGTGTTGAGCTTGCTGGGGAATATGGGTGTTCGCTAATTCGATCGAAGGGTTTGACATTTCCTAGTAGTATGTGATACTTATTTCTGCGACCGTAAGTGTGGTATGTGTATCGCCGGTTTCGTTGCTATATGTCAACGGCAATTGGGGTACACATACTTGCTTACGTTGATAACATGTGATGCTATGTGTTGCTGTGTTGTGATGTATAGGATCGTCGTGATTGAATAGCCGGGGGGGTTTATGTGAGATGAGAGTTTTTTTTCATTCATGTAAAATTCATTTGTAATGTAATATTCTTTTATTTGGGGCACATCCGGGTTGAGGGTTGTTCATATCAGATTTTTGCACTTTTATACCGCCCAATTTTTATCATATTGCTTATCGGTAGGTACTCTTGAGCCGTGTTTGCTAGTCAAATTGCAGGATACAGGTTCTCGGCTCTAAACGGTGAAATTCATGGAAAAGCGCGACAAATTTCGGATTACTGCCAACCACAGATGAAACACGGGTCTCCGCTCTCTATCCGTGTTGTAGCACACCAGTTTAAAGGACAAAATGGCAAATCGATGTCATCTTCATGCACAAAGCACAATGGCAACAAAAAGTCCAAGAAATCTACGCGGAGCTCAAGAAAATCATGACAAAAAGATCCACATCAAATCACCTTTTGATCTACTAAAATTCTGGAAGAAATGTGAAAAGATTATCAGAAACAACATATACCAGACTGAGGGAATGAGCAAACCAGAGAAACCCACCAAAGTTGACAAATCAACTCTACTTAATGGCCGCGGATCCGCGGCCAAAAGGGGGTCTAGGCCGTGGATCCGCGGCCATATAGGCTCCGCAGTTGAGGATTTTTTAGGGGCAGTTTGGTCATTTTATGTGGAGGCAGATTGTTGCCCTAGGTTTTCAGTTTACTGCCTATAAATAGCCCAGAACATTGCCAAGCCAAGGGTGCTTATTCTTGTATTTAGATTTTAGAATTCATGTGTTGTTCTTCTTCCTCCTCTCATCTCTTCTCCATTAAAAACTTGTAGTGAGCTTTTGTGAGTGAAGAATGAATAAAGGAGTTCTTGTTCTTACCATGCTTATCTTGTTGTAATTGTTAATTATATTTGCTTGTGTTTTTCATTTGCTAATCTAGTTGTTGTTATTTGTTGTTTGTTTCTTTCTTGTTCTCTTTTTCTTTATCCTTAAAACAACTATGATGCTTAAGCTTGATCCTTGCCAAGGTGAGGTCGCAAATAGCTAGTTGTAATCTTCTAACCTCTTTCTTTCTACCTTCCTCCTTTGTTTTATTTTCCTTTTTCTTGTGATGGGTGAGTAGTTTTCATACTTGTTAGGGTAGGATAAGGGAAGTTTGAGAGAAGGAAATCTCTCTCACTCTTTCCTTGCCCAACATCTTAATTCGGACTCCCGTTAATTGAACCACAATCCGCTCCCTACGGCACCCTATCCTACATGATAGCGGTGATTCATTAGTGAGACCGGTTGTGATTGAATTAACCGGAGGTTAAGGCTAAGAGCCAAGAACGGATGGACAAGCACCAAAAGGAAGAACTTAAGCGTTGGAAAGCCTAGCTTATACCCGCAAGTTCCTTCCTAGTCGTGCTAATCCCCGTTGTTGTCGATTACCGTAACACCGATATTAAGAGTGGCAACGAAAGAAGTGAGCGACTCCTAACTCAAACTAACCTAATCCTAACCCTAACAAGCTCTCTTTACATATCATTTTAGCACATAGTTAATCACAAACAAATCTGGATATTTGGACTTAACTCGTTAAAGCACATAGAAAAAGATTCCCATCTCCCTGCGGACGACCCGTACTCAACCGGCTAGCTACAAGCGAAACCGTCTTGATTGCGGTAATAAACTTGAATACGCGAAAACTCTACCAATCAAATGGCGCCGTTGCCGGGGAGACGGTAGTTTATTTCTTTGTGTAATTTTGGGTTAATTTGTGAATATAAATATAACCGAAAAACCAAAAAAAATATACATTGTAAAAAATCATCTTGTTATTTTTGATTAGTTTTTGTGCAAGTGTGCAGGATAAAAAGACGGTCGAGTTCAGTGCCAAAGACGTGGGAAGTTAGACCCATATCTCGCGGCTACACCGCGACGGATCAAGACGGAGCCAACGGTCTACTGTAAAATTCTGGAGCAGAACCAGTGAGCAAATCCAGATTCAAGGGCTTCAAAACTGAAGAGGACACCCAGACCAGCACCTGAAAGAAATTTGAAGGGCCAATACATCATTCCTGCCGCGGAACCGCGGCATAAGCAGGCTTAGGCCGCGGAACCATAGCCGTTTGGTGCCATCAGGGTGCCAAATTCCCTGTAAGTGTCTCTTGTCTCTCCCCCACTCCTCTGGACTCCACTGAACTGTGTTTTCTGCAGCATTCTTTGCGCAAATTCTCTTTCCCCTTCCAATAAATTGTTTTTGTGCAGGATTCTTTCCGCCGCGCTTAAAAAATAAAAATTGATTGCAGTTGATTGTTACTGCTTTGCATATATTAATACGGACTTTAAGGGGCTTGAAACCAATCCAGATTTGGTGAGGATTTCATCACCCTTCACAGGACCCCAGAAATCACAAAAAGCATATGCATTGACCATTGTTTAATTAAAAAATACTAGACTCAGCCCTAAGGACTTCGCGCTCAATAGGACAGAGGACTAGTTACAGGCATCGGCCGTTTATCTTATCCTGACTTTGCGGTGTCTAGGCAAGTGTGTCCAAGGCAAGTGGTTACTTAATTAGGACCACTACTTACGTAGTGGGGAGCCTCCCACTTACCTGGCACTTACCTGGCCGCAATTGGCGGAGAAGAGGCGGTTTGAGGTCCTATTTCTAACCCTTTGGAACAGTTAGGAGCTGTCTTGCTGACCTAGGTGACCCTAGATCTAGGTGTGATTGTGCATATCTTGTTTGTGATTGCTTGAAGCTATAAGTCCATACATATTTCTGTAAAGCTCTTTCTAAAAAAAAACCAAAAAAAAACCAAAAACTTTTATAAAAACTTGCCCTTTGTCGCCAAAATCCCATTTTTTCACCCACCACCCATCGTATTTCTCCATTGACGTTTTCTTACCCTCACCTTCTCCGCTTTGACTATACTAAACTCGTTTAGTGTATGTCGGCTTGGAGTCGGGACACTAGCGCCCGCTTAGTTCGTGTTACGTTAGTCTCTACCGACTACGCGATCGACTCAGACGTCGAAACTCCGTCCACGCCTCTTTCACCCTTACCTTTGCCGGCCAACTCCGACGTTGACCCAAATTCTGTTCATACATCTTCACCTTCACCAACCTCTTCTTCCGCGATGTCAGGATTTAATCCAAACATCCCTACAACTCCCCCGGGATTGATTCGACCTCCTATGGATGCGAATAACCCACCACCACCGCCTGTTGTAGCGCCACAGCGAATCGCGCTCCAGGATCACTTCTATCCCACCCGTTCTGCACTTCCCACCTGTCTTTCCCTTCCACCGGCCAATGGGGATAATTTTGAAATTAAGCCCCACTTCATTAACATGCTTCCAAAATTTCATGGGCTTGAATCTGAAGATGCCTATATCTTCATCAACAAGTTTCAAAATGTTTTTTCCATGATGAAAACGACCCAGCTGTCAGACGATGCTATACGGCTACGGGTCATTCCGTTCACTTTATGCGCTCTTGCTGAAAAATGGCTGTATAGCACCGCTTCCCACTCCATAACTAGTTGGGACGAGTTTGTGAAAGCGTTTCTCAAGAAATTCTATCCGAATCATAAAACCGCAAGGATCCGTAACGAAATCAACCAATTCTCTCAGCTTCCTACTGAACCCTTCTGGAAGTGCTTTGACCGGTATAAAGACCTTCTTGTTCAGTGCCCTCACCATGGTATCGAGAAATGGCAACTTTGCCAAACCTTATACGAGGGCCTGAACCCAGCAACCAAGCAGTTGTTGGAAACCATTTGTCAGGGCCACTTCCTATCGAAATCTAATGAGGAAGCGTGGCAATTCTTCGACGACCTTGCGGAACAAACGCTTCAATGGGAGAGCACCAGACCAACTTCTTCTTCTTCTTCTTCCTCCACTTCTACTGGTCAGTCTAGGGTAGGAATTCACCAACTCGATATCTCTATTGCGATGAAAGCTGAAATGGCTGCAATAACGAGAAAACTTGAAGCGATAGAGAGCAAATTTTCATCTCCTGCTCTTGCCCCTGTTCTTCCCCTTCGTACCATTTGTGCTTGTTGTTCCGATCCTTCTCACTTAACCGAAGAGTGTCCTTACAATCCACCATCTCAAGGACAGGATCAGGTTAATGCTGCATTTCAGCAAAGACCGAGAAATGATCCATACTCTTCCACCTACAATCCCGGTTGGAGGAACCATCCCAATTTCGCATGGAATCAGAACCAGCATCAATTCCAAGGCAACAATTTCCAAAGGCCCCCTCCTCCGCAACAACAAGCGCAACAACAAACTCAACATCAATTTCAGCAGCCCTTCCAACCCCAACCTTTTCAAAATCAGACGAACAACTTTGCACCCAACAATTCTTTTCCGCAAAACAACTTTGTTCCGTCAAACAACGATAAGGTTTCCTCGCTCGAATGAAGTCTGGAGGCGTTCGTTAAACAATTAACACAATCCACCGCCAACATCCAGTCTTCCATTCAGTCCTTGGTGCAACACACTGCCGCTCACGGGCAAAGCATCAAAACCATCGAAGCCCAGATAGCACAACTGAATGCGGCCTTAAGCGAGCGAGAGAAGGGGAAGCTTCCGTCCCAACAACTCCCAAATCCCGGTCACCCACATAATGTACATGTTGCTCTTGAACAACAGAACCATAATGTGAGTGTCGTGACTACATTGAGATCGGGAAGGATGCTGCAAAACAACATTGGCACACGGATCGACGATGACACCCCGGCCGCTGCTTCTTCTTCTTCTTCTTCTCCTTCCTCATCTTCTGAGCCTATTCTTCATTCTTCAAAAGGCTCTTCTTCCATTTCTTCTGCTCTGAACGGACCCACTTCTCACTCCACGAAAACACCAGCAAGCATTGGACTCAACCAATTTTAAAAACGTTCAATTTCCAAACCGATTGAGGTCCAATAAACAAAATCCACAAATGGAGAAGATTTTGGAGTTGTTTAAACAGGTTAACATCAACATTCCCCTTTTAGATGCTGTCCAACAAGTCCCGTCCTACGCGAAAATCTTAAAGGACTTATGCACGAAAAAGAGGAAATCTCAGGTACCCAAGAAAGTTTTCTTGGCTAGTGTTGTGAGTGATGCTCTTACCCAATCTTTACCTCAAAAACGGAAGGACCCTGGCTGTCCTACGATTTCTATTACCATTGGGGATAAGAACATCAACCACGCACTATTAGATCTTGGTGCCAGTGTTAACCTGCTTCCGTACTCAGTATATGAGCAAGAGCTGAAACCCACACACTGCACTCTCCAAATGGCCGACCGATCGATCACCCATCCTAGGGGTGAGCTAGAGGATGTGTTAATCAAGGTTGGGGACTTCATATTCCCCGTTGACTTCATTGTATTAGACACACAGCCTGTAGCTAACCCCCGGAATCAAATTCCGGTGATACTCGGTCGCCCATTCCTTGCAACCTCAAATGCTGTGATCAATTGTCGAAATGGTTCGATGAACCTATCTTTTGGAAACATGACAATTGAACTCAACATTTTTAGGTTGGGGAATCAGCCCTCCGAACCTAATGCTCATATACTAGACGTTTGCTCGATCCAGGAGATCACCCCAGAAGAGTGTGAATTCGAGGAGTTTCTGTTTGATCACGATAACCTTAACGCCACTAGTACGTTCCTCTTCGAACCTGCTGCTGTTTCTGCGCCCGACAATGACTACGAGTGTTTCACTTTCTCGAATGATCTTAGCCACTCACCACCCGAGTTTGAATCCTTCGAATTTCTGGATGAGTTACCTGAACCATCCAACTCGGTCGCTTACACTCGTTTTGAACCTTTGCTGGAATCCTTTGAGTTCAAGACCTTTTCACCAATCTTGCCTTCAATCGTTTCACCTCCAACGCTCGAACTCAAGCCTTTGCCGTCTCACCTTAAGTACGCTTACTTGGGTGAGAACGAGACCCTCCCTGTTATCATCTCGGCTTCTCTAGCTCAAGAGCAAGAGAAAGCCCTTCTTGCGGTCTTGCACGGCAATAGGCAAGCTTTTGGCTAGTCCATGGCGGACATCAAGGGGATTAGTCCCCTGATCGTTGAACATCACATTCATCTGATGGATGATGCCAAACCAGCCAGGGATCCACAAAGGCGACTCAACCCAGTCATGAAGGAGGCTGTGAAAAAGGAAATCGTAAAGTGTCTGGATAGTGGTATCATTTATCCTATCTCTGATAGCCAGTGGGTTAGCCCCATTCACGTTGTCCCCAAGAAATCAGGCATAACGGTCATCACTAACGAGGCGAACGAGTTAATCCCTACTCGCACCCAAACTGGGTGGCGAGTATGCATCGATTACAGAAAACTCAACGCCGCAACGCGGAAGGACAACTTTCCGCTACTTTTCATTGACCAAATGCTTGAACGATTGGCCGGACATGAGTACTACTGCTTTCTTGATGGCTACTCCAGCTATAATCAAATTCCCATCGCCGAAAAAGACCAGGACAAGACCACATTCACTTGTCCTTTCGGCATGTTTGCATATCGTCGCATGCCCTTTGGGTTATGCAATGCGCCCGCCACCTTCCAGCGGTGTATGATGGGAATCTTCTCAGACACGGTGGAAAAATTCCTGGATATCTTCATGGACGATTTCTCTATCTTCGGCGATTCCTTCAATGAGTGTTTGCTGCATTTCGACGCTGTCCTTACCCGATGTAAGGACAAGAACCTCACTTTGAATTGGGAGAAGTGCCACTTCATGGTACGCGAAGGTATTGTCTTAGGACATATCATTTCGCAAAATGGCATAGAGGTTGACAAAGCGAAGATTGAGGTCATTTCCAATCTCCCTCCTCCCAGATGCGTCAGAGACATCCGAGCCTTCCTTGGCCATGCCGGTTTCTATAGACGGTTCATCAAGGACTTTAGCAAGATTGCTAGGCCCTTGACTCTTTTGTTGGCCAAGGACACGCCATTCGACTTCAACTCGAGCTGTGTGACTGCGTTCGAGTCATTAAAAAGCTCACTCACTTCTGCTCCCGTTCTTTCTTCACCTGACTGGACGCACCCATTTGAGATTATGTGCGATGCATCCGACTTTGCCATTGGTGCTGTCCTTGGACAACACATCAACAAGATGCCGCACGTAATCTATTATGTTAGCCGAACCCTGAATGACGCACAACTCAATTATACAACAACCGAGAAGGAATTCTTAGCTGTTGTATTTGCTTTAGAAAAGTTCAAGCCCTACCTCATCGGCTCTCCAGTCATTGTCTACACAGACCATTCTGCTCTGCGCCATCTTTTTGCGAAGAAAGATGCAAAATCTCGGCTAATACGTTGGATCCTCTTGCTTCAAGAGTTTGACCTTGTCATCAAGGACAAAAGAGGATGTGAAAACGTCGTCGCCGACCATCTCTCATGACTTCCTTCTTCGCCTTCCCTACATATTCCGATCAACGACGTTTTCCCGGATGAACAGCTCTTGACAGTATCTTGCGAACCCTGGTTCGCAGATATTGTGAACTATTTGGCCACAGGATTACTACCGACTGAATGGTCAAGTCAGGACAGACTTCGCTTCTTCTCCCAACTAAAACACTTTTACTGGGACGAACCCTATCTGTTCAAGTACTGTCCCGACCAGATTATTCGTCGGTGTGTCCCTGACGATGAATTCAAGAGTGTGCTGTCATTTTGCCACGATCAAGAATGTGGCGGGCATTTTGGCCCCAGAAAGACAGCTGAGAAGATCTTGCAATGTGGTTTCTACTGGCCACAACTCTTCAAAGACGCTCATGACTATTGCAAGACTTGCTCCCGGTGCCAACACTTGGGCCGGATATCCCGGAGGAACGAGATGCCGCTCCAATCAATCTTGGTTGTGGAGATTTTTGACGTTTGGGGGATAGATTTCATGGGGCCGTTTCCCAGCTCTTTCGGGAACTTGTACACCCTTCTCGCTGTTGATTACGTCTCTAAGTGGGTCGGGGCTGTGCCCAGCCGGACTAACGACAACAAGGTTGTCGTTAGGTTTCTTAAAGAAAACATTTTCTCCCGTTTTGGGCACCCCCAAGTGATCATTAGCGACAATGGAACTCATTTCTGCAATAAGACTTTCGAGGCCTTGATGCGGAAATATTCCATTAATCATAAGCTATCTACGCCCTACCACCCCCAAACCTGTGGGCAGGCCGAAGTTTCAAATCGGCAAATCAAGCAGATACTGGAGAAGACGGTTTCCAAGAACCGTAAGGATTGGTCGTTGAAACTCACTGATGCCCTTTGGGAATTTCGATCCGCTTATAAGACCGATCTTGGCGTGTCTCTCTATCGGCTTGTGTACGGAAAGGCTTGCCACCTCCCTGTCGAAATAGAGCATCGCGCATTTTGGGCGATAAAGGAGCTGAATCTGTCTCTCGAAGATGCGGGCAGCCATCGGAAGCTGCAGTTGAACGAATTAAGCGAGCTTAGGGATGAGGCTTACGATAACGCGGTTGTCGTTAAGAACCGAACGAAGGTGTTTCACGATAAACACCTTTTGCGCAAAACTTTCGTACCTGGTCAACAGGTACTGCTTTACGACACCCGGCTACACTTCCATCCAGGAAAGCTCAGATCTCGCTGGAAAGGGCCGTATTTTGTGTGGAATGTGTCTCCGTATGGCGCTATGGATTTGGAGAATCCAAAGGACGGTTCATTTTTCAAAGTAAACGGACACCGACTTAAACGCCGAACCAACAGAGGAGCTCCTGGTCTTACAGGAGTCGGTTTACCCTGCATAATCTTCCTCTGCCTACCACCAAACTTCGGTTATCCAGCCAAGAACAGTGGACATTGTTCCAAATAAGTTTGGGGGTATGTATATACCTTTTTGTATATATTTGTGAATATTCTTTTCCATTTTTGCTATTTTTCTTTTCTCTAAAAACAAAAACAAAAAAATAAATTGTGTATATCTAACCGACAATTTTGACCCTTCAATGATCTCTTCATGCAATGACAGTGAGGACACTGTCCAGTTTAAGTTTGGGGGTACGCTCGGTACGCATTTCTAACCTTCGCATTCATATGTATATTTTGCATCTACATATTAAAATCCATAAAACCCAAAAAAATTAGAATTTTTTTTTAAAAACATAAAAACTTTTCTGTCAAGTTAGCTAGTGGGAGAACTCTGATTCAACATTTTGATGGTTTTGATTGATAAGATAAGAATAACTAAATCTTATTTTTAGATTTTGAAAACCTGAAAAATAACTCTCCTTTGAAGTTAACTATAGCTGATATACGTCTTTACATCACACTACACGTGTCGTGAGTTTTGGAAATTAGATGACAAGTCTATTATGTCTAAAAACATTTAAATGGATAAATGATTTTCTGAGGATCAAATAGGTTTGTTCTGAAATAAGTAATATCAAGAATAGTTTATGAAGTGAAGTGAATATGAAGGGATATTATTGATGTCTTAATTGGAACTAATTCTGAAAAATAACTCATCTGAAACTTGATTGGAATGATTACACACCTAACCCACTAAATACGTCTTTTATCCAAAAAAAAATAACTGAACTGCCGGTTATATCTCCGTTCGCATTGAATCATCATGATTTTCACGCTAAATTGTCTTTTGTTTTTGGGCCTAGGTAACTTGAGTAATTAAGTCCGCTGGGGTGTCTCTACACCTAATGACCTAAAGCCAACTGGTTTGGGTGTATTATCCCAAAGCTCGTTCAGAAGCCTAGAAAGTCCAGATTAAAACAAAGTCAAGCAAGTGTTCTCTCCGAGTTAAAATTCCTAACGGTTCTTTGTGTGAGAATAATCTTGACAAAAGACAGGTTTTTGTAAAAAAATATTTCTAGCGGAGATATGAAGGTTTTATTCTATGATAAAGCCTATTGCACGTTCACAGAGGTGTGTATGAAATGAAAACAAGAAAAGGTGGAGTGAAAAATAAGACCTAGTTTCCTGTTAAGGAAGATAGAAATTCTGAAGTTGAAATCTTACAGGGAAACGAAACTTGAAAAATGCTTAACTCTTTATAAAACTTATGTGATCCTTTTAAAATTTTTATCTGGGCTTTATTGTGTGACATGATGACTTTAATCGATCCTTCTGGAACTTATCGACACTATTTACACTGCACGTAAAGACATATAAAATCTTTAGTTAAATAAGAAGCGAGGTGTGAAAAATAAGGGTTCGATAGTCTAGACTTAGGATCATAGAATTGTTATTTTCTGAAACATAACTTTAGGGTTTGAATCATAGTTATTTTGCAAAACTAGCTTGACCGGATTTTGTGGGTAGTATCCGCTGAAAACCCTCAGGAGATAACACTCCTCCTACTAGGGACACCTAGAGGTTTAACAGCTTGTTGCACATGCTCAGTGGAATCGCGTTCCCTGCGAAAGTGAGGTTGGGAATTTTTGTGAATAAATTGGCTTTCCTCGGGACGAGCAAATGATAAGTTTGGGGGTATTTGTTCATATCAGATTTTTGCACTTTTATACCGCCCAATTTTTATCATATTGCTTATCGGTAGGTACTCTTGAGCCGTAGTCAAATTGCAGGATACAGGTTCTCGGCTCTAAACGGTGAAATTCATGGAAAAGCGCGACAAATTCTGGATTACTGCCAACCACAGATAAAACACGGGTCTCCGCTCTCTATCCGTGTTGCCGCACACCAGTTTAAGGGACAAAATGGCAAATCGATGTCATCTTCATGCACAAAGCACAATGGCAACACAAAATCTAAGAAATCTACGCGGAGCTGAAGAAAATCATGACAAAAAGATCCACATCCAATCACCTTTTGATCTACTAAAATTCTGGAAGAAATGTGAAAAGATTATCAGAAACAACATATACCAGACTGAAGGAATGAGCAAACTAGAGAAACCCACCAAAGTTGACAAGTCAACTCCACTTAACGCGGATCCGCGGCCAACAGGGGGTCTAGGCCGCGGATCCGCGCCCATATAGGCTCCGCAGTTGAGGATTTTTTAGGGGCGGTTTGGTCATTTTATGTGGAGGCAGATTGTTGCCCTAGGTTTCCAGTTTACTGCCTATAAATAGCCCAGAATATTGCCAAGCCAAGTGTGCTTATTCTTGTATTTAGATTTTAGAATTCATGTGTTGTTCTTCTTCCTCCTCTCATCTCTTCTC
This sequence comes from Agapanthus africanus, assembly GCA_030015575.1. NCBI lineage: Eukaryota > Viridiplantae > Streptophyta > Magnoliopsida > Asparagales > Amaryllidaceae > Agapanthus > Agapanthus africanus. The sequence continues at coordinate 241,061,181 of JASDDO010000018.1, read as the reverse complement.
CATTAAAAACTTGTAGTGAGCTTTTGTGAGTGAAGAATGAATAAAGGAGTTCTTGTTCTTACCATGCTTATCTTGTTGTAATTGTTAATTATATTTGCTTGTGTTTTTCATTTGCTAATCTAGTTGTTGTTATTTGTTGTTTGTTTCTTTCTTGTTCTCTTTTTCTTTATCCTTAAAACAACTATGATGCTTAAGCTTGATCCTTGCCAAGGTGAGGTCGCAAATAGCTAGTTGTAATCAATAAACCTCTTTCTTTCTACCTTCCTCCTTTGTTTTATTTTCCTTTTTCTTGTGATGGGTGAGTAGTTTTCATACTTGTTAGGGTAGGATAAGGGAAGTTTGAGAGAAGGAAATCTCTCTCACTCTTTCCTTGCCCAACATCTTAATTCTGACTCCCGTTAATTGAACCACAATCCGCTCCCTACGACACCCTATCCTACATGATAGCGGTGATTTCTTAGTGAGACCGGTTGTGGTTGAATTAACCGGAGGTTAAGGCTAAGAGCCAAGAACGGACGGACAAGCACCAAAAGGAAGAACTTAAGCGTTGGAAAGCCTAGCTTATACTCGCAAGTTCCTTCCTAGTCGTGCTAATCCCCGTTGTTGCCGATTACCATAACACCGATATTAAGAGTGGCAACGAAAGAAGTGAGCGACTCCTAACTCAAACTAACCTAATCCTAACCCTAACAAGCTCTCTTTACATATCATTTTAGCACATAATTAATCACAAACAAATCTGGACATTTGGACTTAACTCGTTAAAGCACATAGAAAAAGATTCCCATCTCCCTGCGGACGACCCGTACTCAACTGGCTAGCTACAAGCGAAACCGTCTTGATTGCGGTAATAAACTTGAACACGCGAAAACTCTACCAATCAAGGGTGATGTCACCATTGATGTATATTATTTACTTTTCCGCATTAGGATAGACCCAAGGTGGAGAGCACAAGTGACCGGGTTCTAGAGTCCCGTGGGAGACCATCTCGAGGAGTCGGGACCGGGTCTCCTAACTCTAGAATTGGTAGGGTCGCTTGCCGCCCTCGTAGGGGTCTAGGGTGTGGGATTGGCTATTCATCACTACCGTGGAATCCGTATTTTCTATCGTTGGCTAAATACTAAATACGAACATTCTAGTATATCCTATATGATCATATCTGTGTTTCTGCTGCTTATATTCTGTGATGTGATCGCTTAATATAACTGAGACGAATGCATTATTATATATGAGATATATAATAGACGTTGCTTATGTTTTACACCCGCGCTAGTCCCGTCCCGGTATGCCGTTAGTTAAGTAACCTAACGGTGCATAACGGAACATTGCGGCGAATGCGGATGGCATAAGCGTACGTTGTATTTTCGTTTCTTTTCTGTGATTGGCTTAAGGACTTAAATGATGGGACAACATTAATATGATTAATGTGAAGAAAAATAAACCTAAAAAGATGTTGTAGAATCGGATTTAAAAACCACTCGGCTTTTTATGAAAAAAGCTACATTTCAAAATTGCGGAGCTTAAGCCACTCCTTTTGAAAACCATTTGATTCTACGGCGATATCAAGTTCAAAGCGTTAAAGGTTTTCTTAAAAACCATCTGCAACCCTCCGTCATTTTAGGAAGTAGAGTACTTAGTATTCGTGCTACGTTTGTTGACTATAGTTAAGGTGTAGTGTACGGTAGCTAAGTGATGTCTTCCTACACTGCATATGATGCAGATTAATTAGGACATTCATATGACTTTGGTGACCATAGTTAAGGGTCATGTGGGTGGGTCTAATTAATCAAGAAATGACTGGTAGAACTTGACTAGTGCTTGTGATTTGTTGACCATAGTTATGGTCATGAGTCCTAAGGGTAAAAACCATATCAGGAGTTTCAAGAGTTGAAATTTGCAATGAGATTGCATACCTTCCATATGATGGTTGGATCCCGATCCCACTGTGGGCAACAGTTGCTCCCAGGAGAGTTTTGCAGTTTACAATTAGCTAACCCATTAGGTGTCTAGAAAGGTGTTAACGAGGCTACGTCTCTGGGAAGAGGAGGTTTATATTAATTAGGTCCGTGCGAAAGCACGGGGAACCTCCCTCAAGTACCGACACTGGCCTGGCTGAACGGTTAGCGAAATTGTAGACTGTAATTAATCCTGGGTAGTTTTCCTTTTAAGGTTTGAAGGGAAATTTGATAAAAGCAGTGGGATACATCGATTAGATAAGATAATAACCAATCTGATCTTTGCAAGAGCTTTTGCTGAGTGTATTCTTTTCTCTCTCTTAATGGCAGATACCAATGACAGAACTCAAGCTTCTACTAGATAAAAATAAACCGAATGGGACTAATTATAAAGACTGGCTGAGGAACATTAACATAGACTTGACTTATGATAAGGTATCATATGTCCTCACGGCTCCAGCCCCGCCCGTCCCAGGTCCAAAATCCTCGGTTGCGGATAAGGAAGTCCGCAAGACATGGGATGTTGACTGTGCCATGGCCAAATGTCTCACGCTTGCATCGATGGATAACACACATCAAAAGCAGCACGAGAAGATGGACGTTCAACCCATCTTTCTCCATACAAAAGAGTTGTATGGAGAGCAATCTCGTGTCTTACGGTACGAAGCATCACGAAAGTTGTTTCAGGCACGGATGGCTCCTGGCACACCAGTAGGTGACCATGTTCTGAAGATGATAGCTTTTATAGAAGAGCTTAAGGATCTCGGATGGGAAATGGACAACGAACAATATACTGATATCATTTTGCAGTATCTCCCTTCCACTTTTGCTCAGTTTATAGTAAACTTCAACATGCACAATATGGAGAAGTCACTACCTGAACTCCTCAATCTGTTGAGGAGTGCAGAGAGCACGCTGAAGTCAGTGAAGACTCCCGCTTTGACTGTTGGGCCATCTTCATCCTCTCGCCCGAAGGCTAAGGCCAAGGGAAAGATGAAGAAGAAACCCACCAAACCTAGAGGAGGAGTTAAAAAGGTTAAGGGGAAAGACAAGTCCAAGGCTGGGGAATCGGGGAAAGGGGAATGTTATTACTGCCACAAAACAGGACACTGGAAGCGCAACTGCACTGAGTACTTGGATCTCAAGAAGAAGCATGGTGATGCTTCCGCTTCAGGTGTGTTTGTGACAGAAAACTGTTTTTCAATAAACTCTGTTTCCTGGGTATTAGATACCGGTTCAAGTTCTCACATTTGCAATTCTATGCAGGGGCTGAGAAATAGCAAGGTTTTGAAGACAGGTGACCATACTTTCCGGGTTGGAAATGGTTCCAATGTACATACAGTTGCAGTGGGAGAGTATCACTTGGGGTTGCCGTCTGGATGTATATTGGTTTTGAACCCATGTTATTATGTACCTAGTATGCTTTGTAATATAATATCCGATTTTTTGTTAGATAATGAAGGATATAATTTTGTATTGCAGAACAATGTTATGAACATTAACCTGAATCAAATGTTAGTTGGGTATGGTACACTTAATAACGGGATATACGTCCTAAATTAACACACAGTTTTCAGCATACATCACACTAACAAAAGAAACTTTCAGAAATAAATGAAACTTTTCTTTGGCACTTTAGACCTTGTCATATTAACGAAACAAGACTAAACAAGCTACATAAAGATGGATATTTAAAACCCTTTGAATATAAATCTTATGCGACTTGCCAGTCTTGTATAAGGGTAAAATGACCATCGTTTACAGGACACGGAGAAAGAGCCACTGAGCTCTTAGGTCTCATACATAGTGATGTATGTGGGCCAATATCTACACAGGCAAGAGGCGGTTTTTCATACTTTATTACTTTCACTGATGATTTCTCAAGATTCGGTCATGTATTTTTTATTAAAACACAAGTACGAAGCTTTCGAGAAATTCACTGAATATAAACTTGAAGTAGAAAAACAAACCGGCTTGAGTATCAAAATGTTTCGATCAGATCGAGGTGGGGAGTATCTCAGTATAGAGTTTGCGAACTTCCTAAAAGAGAATGGGATTCTCTCTCAACTCACTCCTCCTTACACACCACAGCACAACGGTGTGTCAGAACGACGGAATCGGACCCTATTAGATATGGTTCATTCCATGATGAGTGATGTTGAGTTACCCGTCTCATTTTGGGGGCATGCATTGGAGACTGCAGCGTTTCTACTGAACAGGGTCCTAACCAAAACCGTGTCTACCACGCCATATGAAATATGGCATGGGAAGAGACCATCTCTTAAACGAATTAAGATTTGGGGTTGTCCGACCTATGTTAAAAAGCAAAATCCGGACAAATTCGAGACACGGTCAGTCATGTGTAATTTTGTGGGATATCCAAAGAATTCATATGGATATCTATTCTACCACAAGGAGGAACAAAAAATGTATGTTTCTCAGTATGCCACATTTTTAGAAAAAGAGTTTTTTACAAATGATACAAATAGCAGTGTGGTAGACGTAGAAGAAGTTCTAGAAACATAAATTACAAATGATAACTTGGTTGAACCGGCTGTTGCAATAGAAACTAATGAACCTCAGCTACTCCGTAGATCTGGTAGGACTTCTCGCCCACCGGAGAGGTACTACGGTTTCCTCATTGATGGTGATAGAGAAAATTGCATTATAGAGAATGATGATCCTACCAGTTTGCAGCAAGTTATCAGGAGTGGAGATTCTGTGAAGTGGCTAGATGCCATGAGATCTGAAATGGAGTCTATGTACACCAACAAAGTATGGACTTTGGACATTGTACCCCTTGGGGTAAAACTCGTAGGGTGCAAATGGATCTTTAAAAGAAAGATTAGTGTAGATAGGCAGGTAGAAACCTATAAGGCAAGACTTGTGGCGAAGGGTTTTCGTCAAAGACCAGGTCTGGACTATGACGAAACTTTTTCTCCCGTAGCCATACTTAAATCCATTCGGATCCTACTTGCTATTGCTGCTCACTACGACTATGAAATCTGGTAGATGGACGTTAAAACTGCATTTCTAAATGGTGATTTAGAAGAATGCGTTTATATGGATCAGCCAGAGGGCTTCATTGACAGTGGGAGCAGCGGCAAAGCATGTAGATTGCTTAAATCCATTTAGGGATTAAAGAAGGCATCACGGAGTTGGAACATCTGTTTTGATGATGTTATCAAAGAGTTTGATTCCATCAAAAATCTAGATGAACCTTGTGTTTATAAGAAGGTTGTAGGGAGAGCTGTCACATTCCTCGTATTGTACATGGATGACATTTTTCTGATAGGAAATGATATTCCTATGCTACAGTCGGTTATTTTTCTTGTCACTAAGGTTCTTTATGAAGGACCTGGGTGATGCCACCTACATACTGGGCATTAGGATCTATAGGGATAGATCCAAAAGGTTATTGGGATTGTCCCAAACTAGTTACATTAACACCATCCTAAAAAGGTTTAGTATGGAAGACTCCAAACGGGGTTCCTTACCCGCTTGCCATGGAGTCCCTCTCTCTAAGGACTTTTGCCTAAAGACCGATGAAGAGAGAGCTCACATGAGCATTATACCCTATGCTTCAGCCGTAGGATCTATAATGTATGCGATGTTATGTACACGCCCAGATGTAGCTTATGCACTTAGTGTAGTAAGCAGGTATCAATCCAACCCAGTGGAGAATCACTGGATAGCTGTGAAGAATATTCTTAAGTACTTGCGAAGGATAAAAGAATTGTTCTTGGTGTATGTTAACGGAGATCTCCAAATGGAGGCCTTTACCGATTCGAGCTTCCAGAGTGATAAGGACGACAGCAAATCTATCTCTGGGTTTGTATTACCCTTAATGGAGGGGCGGTAAGTTGGAAGAGTTCCAAACAGGATACCGTTGCAGACTTTACGATGGAAGCTGAGTACATTGCTGCGAATGATGCTGCTAAGGAAGCCGTCTGGATGAGGAAGTTCGTCTCGGAGCTAGGATTAGTTCCAACCATTATTGATCCAATACCATTGTATTGTGATAATAATAGGGCTATAGCATTGGCCAAGGAGCCCAGGTCTCATCAGCGGCCCAGACACATCCTGAGGCGTTTTCATTTGATCCGGGAGATTGTAGATCGCCGCGAGATCGAGATTAGGAGAGTAGACACAAAAAAAACACCGCGGATCCACTCATCAAGGCCCTCCCTCAGTCGCAGCATGAGCGACTTTTTGAGATGTTGGGTATGAGATACGCCAATAACCGGCCTTAGTGCAAGTGGGAGATTGTTGGATATATGTATGCCCTAGAGGCCATTATATGATAGTGGATATATTTATACATGTATATATATTCAGTGTGCATTCTTGCTCGACATGATAGTATACTATCTGGTTCTACTTTATCTGACATGTTGACTTGATCATGCTTTTATTCATTTACACATGTTGATAAAGCCCTGAGGATATTTGCTTGACTACTGTGATTATGATGGAGATCATACTAGTGGGACATCTGTAGCTTATAAGCATATCCTGAAATGTCCCTAGTCGTAGGTGTATCGAGATGGGGCATCGATATACCAGAGTAGACTAGCGTATATGATACTAGACCCATATGATGGGCGATGGATGTTCCTGTTAGTTGTATGTATGCCCTAGAGGCCAGTATTGTACAGATGATGTATATTATATTGGATGCTTGGACATATATAGAGATGACTTTCTTGCTCTATATGATAGTATACTATCTGGTTGCTCTTTATCTTAACATGTACACTAGTCTCTTTAAACTGTCTTATAGTTACATGTTGGTAAAGCCCTTAGGATGTGTACTGGACTACCTGGACTATGATGCAGATCATACTAGTGGGGACATGGTAGTCCAAAGGTACATCCTTCAAGGTCCCTAGTCGTGGGTGTATCGAGACGGGGCATCGATATACCAGTGTAGACTAGCGTATACGCTTCTCGACCCATGAGATGGGCGATGGATGATCCCATATCCATTGGTGTTTGACATCAGAGATGGTATACGGGTGCTCAGTGGAGACTGGGTACACTGGACGGACTCGCCGAGAACTCCCAGATGGTATTATACCTCACGTCAGATGGCAGTTCTCAGGTGACACTTGTGCAGGTTAGTCTGTAGACCCGAGATCGTCATAGAGTCTTGTGTGATTCCCACTGTGCTTTGATCTCCACCTTACCACGTCCATGAGGGCGTGCAAAATGGTGGTTTTTGGGTACAGTCCCGAGTCACATGGAGGCAATGAGCGATAGGAGGGGTTTCGTCTCTCCCGGTATTGGGGGTTGATGTTGCGCTGTGCTCGATTGGCCGTAACAGGGAAGTCCCTGACCAGGGCTGATCAGAGATTTGCTTGTAAGTATTACAAGTAGTTTCTCGACCCGTTATGAGCCTCACATCGGCACGACTTATCGGTTATTGGGGTCTGACGTTTACCACCCCTAGACTTGATATGCGACATATCAGACGAACAGACCGGACTGTACGGTAAGTGTTACTGGTTGGATTCACAGGTGTGTGAGCGGGCTTGCTCATCGATCTTCTGATCGCTCAATACCCGGGTGGCCGTTACGTTTGGCAGACCGCTTGCGGCTTGTGGGTGCTTGATATGATCATCATCTGCTGCCGGCGTATTGACGAGTCTTTAGAGTCCTACACAGAGATTTCCTGGCTCAAGCGAAACGAAATAGGAGCGCATATGAGATATGTGCGGGACCGAGAATAATGCGTGTATGTGATACCGTATTTCATTCTCGCGATGGATGTTTCGATTGGTTGTATGCGATATAACCTAGTTATCGAATCGAAGATTGATTCGATAAATTGATACATTGGATACTAGTCGATTATGTGCGACATAACCGGATCATTGAATCAAATGTTGATTTAATAATTTAATGTATAATTATATATTTGATATATTACTTTGCATTAACTAGTATTGGTTCATTTTAAAAGGATTTTCTCACTTGATGTGCACATTGTATATTTGATATATTTTTGTGTGCACTTGGTTGTATCATGTTTGATGATACATACTTACTTGAGTTTGTGTAAAGATTAAACCATGGTTATGTAATGGTTAGGGTTTTTCTTTTTCTTACTTATTTATTTATTTATTTATTTTGGAAAAGATAAAAGAGAAAATGGAGGCTTTCTTTGTTTGTTGTTGAAGCTTCATGAAGCTTTGACTAAAGTGACCATTTTGTCTTCATGCTTAACCCTAACCATTCTAACTAACCATGGTCTATTCTCTGCACCTAACCAAGGTTAGGATATGATAAGTATTCATATTAATTTTCTTTTTAATAAGAACTTATTATATTCTTTCTTCTTCTTCATCATCTTTAACAAGAAGAAAAGCTTACTAGCTTTAATGGCAACTTGTGAAAATAAGTGAGAAATCCAATTCTAAAGTGAACCCAGCTCCTATTTCTTCATCCTCTACCTCTTACCAAGTAGTATACGGTGTTATCTTCACAAGTTTCACGACTTGGTGAAGTTGGAGCTTGATCTTGAGTTGCCTCGACGTAGATCTTCTTCGGCATCGAAGTCGACAACCCAGTCCGCCTATTTTTCTGATGAAGCCGATGCTTGAGTCCGAGATCCGATATGGACAGCGAGGGGACGACTAGGTGGAGCTAAGGAAATGGAGAACCGGATCTACAAAGGTTGTAGCCTCTTTCTTTTAGTTAAGGTGTTAAGTAGTTTCACTTTTCGCCTAAACTCTAGTCAACGAATCCGTATTAGGGTTTCTCGGCACTTGTAAAATTAAAATTGGTATGGTTGATTCCTTGTGAGACCTCATTAGTGTGCCTAGGAACCCTACAGTGGTATCAGAGCCTAGCTAGAGCCTTAGGTGAAGAGTAGACGACGTTTGAAATCCGAACGAACATCGAAACCCTAACCCAAATTGCTCTCTGGACTTTTTTCAAAAACTGGGTTTTTTCCAGATTAAAAATGCTTAAAAAATTCAGCAGGGAATTCTAAGAATTACGGTGCAAAAATTACCTCATGATATGTCCATTGCGCGGCGGAACCGCGGCAGAAGCCTGGCTTCTGCGGCGGTTCCGCGGCCAAATGATGAGAGTTGCCTTCAATTTTTGCACAGTAATTCATGTTTTCAGGTTCTGAGTTTTCTGGGAATTTTTAATTTTCACTCAAGAGTTGAGTTTTCTGGGGTGTTTTAGAGCTTCGATGATTCGATCGGAAATTTCAAACTTTGTCTATGTGTTTTCCGGATATTTAGAATATGTTAAAAGGTTCGACCGGATGTAAATACCCAATCTTTCCCCTGCCGGGAAATTTCCAATTGTTGGACTTTTCCGTAGTTTAATGACGTTCTAAGTAGTGCAAGTAACGCGATGGTCCCTCTAGAAGACAACAAATCTTAACTCGATTATGTGACCGTCTTGAACTGCCCTTTGAACCTTAGGGTTTGGGGCAGTACGGCGTGCCACATGTGAGGCGTTGGCTTGACCCTTCTACGGCTGGACCGTTGGTACCGAGGTATGAAGTGAATGTCTTTGAACCTATTTTATGTGTTGAACGGTTTCGGAAAAACTTGGGTGTTCGAATGTTCGATCGGAAAGTTTAATATTTTCTATTTATCCGGAATGGGATACAATAATTGGAATTCACAAACAGTTATGAGATAACTAAATGAATGTTATAAATCTAGCGGTTTAGTCTCACTTGATATTGAAAAGAGTTTTCGATAATGAGACTAAAATGCGGGGTTTATAATTGTTAGGCATGTGATGTCTAAGTATTTCATTTGATTAGGCATGCGATGTCTAAAGAGGTTGCGGATTCCAACTGTTGTAGTTTTACACTTTCTTTTATGTGACCGTAAGTGTAGTATGTAGTGGTATTGCCGATTGTCATTGCTATACGTCGACGACAATCGGTGTTTGCATACTTACTTACGTTGATGACATGTGATGTTATGTGTTGCTGGATATGTTATATTGGATCGTCGTGTTTGAGTAGCCGGGGGTTTTTATGTGAGATGAGTGTTTTTCATTTTCATTCATGTAAAAACTTGTATGTAATATTCTTTTATTGGGGCACTTCCAGGTTGCGGAAGATGTCACCGTTGATGTATATTATTTACTTTTCCGCATTAGGATAGACCCAAGGAGGAGAGCAGAAGTAACCGGGTTCTAGGGTCCAGTGGGAGACCATCTCGAGGAGTCGAGTCCGGGTCTCCTAACCCTAGAATTGGTAGGGTTGCTTGCCGCTCTCGTAGGGGTCTAGGGGTGTGGGATTGGCTATTCATCATGACCGTGGAATCCGTGTTTTATACTGGCTCGTATTAAAAACACGGACGTCCTAGTATATCCAATATTTCATATGATATTTTCTGCTGCGATATCTGTGATGTGATCATTTGATATGTTCTGATGGATACAGTATATAGTATATATGATATATTATATAGACGTTACTTATGTTTTGCACCCGCACTAGCCCTGCCCTGCTCTGTCGTTAGTTACCTAACCTAACGGTGCACGAGGGGACATCGAGGTGAATGCGGATGGCATAAGTGTACGTCGTATTTATCTGTGATGTTTAGGTGACCTAAATGATGGGACTTCATTAATGTGATTAATGAAAGAAAAGAAACCTAAAAGATGTTGTAGAATCAAATTTTCAATAAAACGGGTAGTTACAGTTTTGCTTTGCATAGCGGTATATGCGATATACCCTGCACCTTATTCGATGAGGAAAGGGCCGAGATCCCTTCACCGGGAGTGACCCCTTTAGCAATAACTGGCAGATGCTACACACCCGGTTTAGTTTTTTTGCTTCTATAGTTTCTGCTTTGCACAGTGATATATATGATATATCCCGCACCTCATTCGACGAGGAAAGAGCCGACGATCCCTTCACCAGGAGTGACCCCTTTAGCAAAACTAGAAAAGCCTTAAAAACACTCCATTTCAAAATCATTTGATTCTACAATGATATCAAGTTCATTACGCAATAGGTTTTCAGATAAATCTGTCGTAGCCCTCCGTCATTTCAGATAAATCCTACTTAGTATTCATGCTACGTTTGTTGGCCTGCGTCAAGGCGTAGTGTGCGGTAGCTAACTAGTATTTATCTGTTAATGCATGTGATGCAGATTGGATTAGGGTGGTCGTGCGACTTTGTTGGCCTGCGTCAAGGGTCGTACGGGTGGGTTTAATTCAATCAAGAAATGACGGGTTGAACTTAACTAGCGCACTATGGTTTGTTGGCCTGCGTCAAGGTCATAGCATGCTAGGGGAAAATATTATCGGGAATTTCAAGTGTTGAAATTTGCAATGAGATTGCATACCTTCTATGAGATAGTTGGATCCCGATACCCACTGCGAGTAAGTGTTACTCCTGGGAGAGTTTTACACATTACAATTAGCCGATCAAGTAGGTGTCTAGAAAGGTGTCAACGGGGTTACGCCTCTGGGAAAACGAGGTTTACTTTAATTAGGTCCGTGCGAAAGCACGGGGAACCTCCCTCAAAGTACCGACACTGGCCTGGCTGAAAGATTAGCAAAGTTGTAGGGTGTAATTAATCCCGGCTAGTCTTTCCTTTTAGGGTTTGAAGGAAGATTTGATAAAAACCAGTGGGAGCCATCCTGATTAGATAAGATAATAACCAAGATAATAACCAATCTGATCTTGCAAGAGCATACGGTAAAGTGTTTTCTTCTCTCTCTCTCCAGGTAGCGACCATGTCATGCCCTAATAAAGATAATAATATGGATGTATTGACTGAACCCGCATGTTATACTGTGCTGGGGAACGTTGGTTCCGTTCTTTCTTATAAGAGTTATGGGAATGAACAGGACATAGGGGAATACCAGGATTCCCAAGCCACCCGAATGAAGAAAGTACATGTTGATGCATTTTCTTCGGGTGTGTTCGTTACAGAGAACTGTTTCTCCATCTGCCCTACGTCCTGGGCATTAGATACCGGGTCAGGATCCCATATATGTAATCAGTTACATGGGCTTAGGAAAGGTAGAGAACTTGGAGAAGGTGATAAAGACATTAGAGTTGGAAATGGTGCAATTGTTGCAGCTAAGACTGTCGGGGAATATCACCTTGCATTACCAACTGGTAATACATTGGTTCTGAACGAATGCTATTACATGCCGAACCTGATATGCAACATTATATCGGTTTCTTTGTTGAGTAAAGAGGGATATAATTTTGTATTACAGGATAATGTTATGAACATTTTCCGTAACCAAAAGTTGGTTGGATCAGGCACGTTGTGCAATGGCATTTATGTTCTAAATCAATCAACAGTTCTGAGCATAACAAACACACACAAGAGGAAAAGTTCTGAACTGAACGAATCCTTCTTGTGGCATTGTAGACTGGGTCACATCAATGCGACACGACTGGCTAAGTTACATAAGGATGGATATTTGAAACCGTTCGAATTTTCATCTTATGACACTTGCCAGTCATGTCTCAAAGGCAAGATGACCAAAACTCCGTTTACGGGACACGGAGAAAGAGTTACAGAACTCTTGGGACTGATACATAGTGATGTATGCGGTCCCATGTCTACACATGCCAGGAATGGTTCTTCATACTTCATTACATTCACTGACGATCTCTCTAGATTCGGATATGTGTTCCTGATGAAACACAAATCAGAAGCTTTTGAGAAATTTAGAGAATATAAACAAGAAGTTGAAAACCAAACCGGAAAAAGTATTAAAATCCTTCGATCTGATCGAGGAGGTGAATACTTGAGCAATGAATTCCTGGACTTCCTAAAAGAGAATGGGATTCTCTCTCAGCTGACTCCTCCATATACACCACAGCACAACGGTGTATCAGAACGGAGGAACCGCACCCTATTAGATATGGTGCGCTCTATGATGAGCACAGCTGAGTTACCTATTTCCTTCTGGGGATATGCACTGGAAACAGCTGCAGACCTATTGAATATGGTTCCCACCAAATCCGTGCCAACCACTCCATATGAGATATGGAAAGGAAAGAGACCATGTCTTAATTATGTTAAGATATGGGGTTGTCCGGCATACGTAAAAACACAAAATCCGGACAAACTCGCGGCAAGGTCCATTCTGTGTAAGTTTATTGGATATCCCAAACATTCGCGTGGGTATATCTTCTACCACACCGAAGAACAAAAGGTGTTTGTTTCTCGACATGCCACCTTTTTAGAAAAGGAATTTCTTGACAAAGAGACTAGTGGCAAGGAGGTAGAACTGGAAGAGGTTCCGGTAATACAGACTACGACAGAAGACTTGGTTGAACCAGAGGATTCAGTAGTTCCTGATGAACCTCAGCCTCTCCGCCGATCTAGTAGGGTTCCTCGCCAACCTGAGAGATACTACGGTTTTCTAATGGATGGTGGGAGCGAGGATTGCATCATGGAGGATGATGACCGAACTACTTTCGAGCAGGCAATCACGAGTAAAGACTCAGTGAAATGGCTTGATGCAATGCGGTCCGAGATGGAATCCATGTACACCAACAAAGTATGGACTTTGGAAGTTGCTCCTGAAGGGGTAAAACCCATTGGGAGCAAGTGGATCTTCAAGAAAAAACTTGGTGTAGATAGGAAAGTGGAGACTTTCAAAGCTAGACTTGTTGCAAAAGATTTTCGTCAAAGACCTGGTGTGGACTATGACGAAACCTTTTCTCCAGTGGCTATGCTTAAATCCATCCGGATCATGCTTGCCATCGCTGCATATCATGACTACGAAATCTGGCAAATGGATGTTAAGACCGCCTTTCTAAACGGTGATTTAGAAGAGTGCGTGTACATGACTCAGCCAGAGGGCTTCGTAGACAGTGGGAGCAGCGGGAAGGTGTGCAAGCTGCTTAAATCCATTTATGGATTAAATCAAGTATCGCGGAGTTGGAACATCTGCTTTGACGTCGTTATCAAAGAGTTTGATTTCGTCAAAAACCCAGATGAACCTTGTATCTACAAGAAGGTAGCAGAGAGTAAGGTTGTCTTCCTCGTATTGTACGTGGACGACATACTCTTGATAGGAAATGATATTCCTATGCTGCAATCGGTCAAGCTCTTCTTATCACAAAGATTCTCAATGAAAGATCTTGGTGATGCCTCCTGCATATTGGGAATTAGGATCTATAGAGATAGATCCAAACGGATATTGGGATTGTCCCAATCCAGGTACATTGACACCATACTAAAGAGGTTTAGTATAGAAGAATCCAAGCGTGGGAACTTGCCCACGATCTCTGGAGTCACTCTCTCCAAAAAGATATCTCCCAAGACTGATTTGGAGAGAGCTCGCATGCAAGAGATACCCTATGCTTCGGCTGTAGGCTCTATCATGTACGCGATGCTATGTACCAGACCCGATGTAGCATACTCACTAAGTGTAGTGAGCAGGTATCAAGCTGATCCTGGAGAGAGTCACTGGACAGCTGTGAAGAGCATTCTCAAGTACTTGCGAAGGACTAAAGAGATGCTCTTGGTGTATGGTAACGGAGAACTCCAAGTGGAGTCCTTTACCGATTCAAGCTTCCAGAGTGATAAGGACGACTCTAAGTCGCAGTCGGGATTTGTCTTTATCCTTTACGGAGGGGCGGTTAGCTGGAAGAGTTCCAAGCAGGAAACCGTGGCAGACTCAACAATGGAGGCTGAATACATCGCTGCCAACGATGCTGCCAAAGAGGCTGTCTGGATCAAGAAGTTCATTACTGAACTTAGAGTGGTTCCATCCATTGAGCATCCAATACCTTTGTATTGTGATAACAATGGAGCGGTGGCTTTGGCCAAGGAACATAGGTCCCATCAGCGATCCAGGCATATTCTGAGGCGGTATCACCTGATCCGGAAGATAGTTGATCGCCGGGAGATCGAGGTTAGGTGGGTTGACACGAAGAACAACACGGCGGATCCACTCACGAAGGCCATTCCCCAGATACAGTTTGAGAGACTCTTCGGGATGCTCGGTATGCGATACTACAGCAGCTGGCCCTAGTGCAAGTGGGAGATTGTTAGTTGTATGTATGCCCTAGAGGCCAGTATTGTACAGATGATGTATATTATATTGGATGCTTGGACATATATAGAGATGACTTTCTTGCTCGATATGATAGTATGCTATCTGGTTGCTCTTTATCTTAACATGTACACTAGTCTCTTTAAACTGTCTTATAGTTACATGTTGGTAAAGCCCTTAGGATGTGTACTTGACTACCTGGACTATGATGCAGATCATACTAGTAGGGACATGGTAGTCCAAAGGTATATCCTTCAAGGTCCCTAGTCGTGGTTGTATCGAGACGGGGCATCGATATACCAGTGTAGACTAGCGTATACGTTTCTCGACCCATGAGATGGGCGATGGATGATCCCATATCCATTGGTGTTTGACATCAGAGATGGTATACGGGTGCTCAGTGGAGACTGGGTACACTGGACGGACTCGCCGAGAACTCCCAGATGGTATTATACCTCACGTCAGATGGCAGTTCTCAGGTGACACTTGTGCAGGTTAGTCTGTAGACCCGAGATCGTCATAGAGTCTTGTGTGATTCCCACTGTGCTTTGATCTCCACCTTACCACGTCCATGAGGGCATGCAAAACGGTGGTTTTTGGGTACAGTCCCGTCACACATAGAGGCAATGAGCGATAGGAGGGGTTTCGTCTCTTCCGGTATTGGGGGTTGATGTTGCGCTGTGCTCGATTGGCCGTAACAGGGAAGTCCCTGGCCAGGGCTGATCAGAGATTTTCTTGTAAATATTACAAGTAGTTTCTCGACCCGTTATGAGCCTCACATCGGCACGACTTATCGGTTATTGGGGTCTGACGTTTACCACCCCTAGACTTGATATGTGACATATCAGACGAACAGACCGGACTGTACGGTAAGTGTTACTGGTTGGATTCACAGGAGTGTGAGCGGGCTTGCTCGTCGATCTTCTGATCGCTCAATACCCGGGTGGCCGTTACGTTTGGCAGACCGCTTGCGGCTTGTGGGTGCTTGATATGATCATCATCTGCTGCCGGCGTATTGACGAGTCTTTAGAGTCCTACACAGAGGTTTCCTGGCTCAAGCGAAACGAAATAGGAGCGCATATGAGATATGTGCGGGACCGAGAATAATGCGTGTATGTGATACCGTATTTCATTCTCGCGATGGATGTTTCGATTGGTTGTATGCGATATAACCTAGTTATCGAATCGAAGATTGATTCGATAAATCGATACATTGGATACTAGTCGGTTATGTGCGACATAACCGGATCATTGAATCAAATGTTGATTTAATGATTTAATGTATAATTATATATTTGATATATTACTTTGCATTAACTAGTATTGGTTCATTTTAAAAGGATTTTCTCACTTGATGTGCACATTGTATATTTGATATATTTTTGTGTGCACTTGGTTGTATCATGTTTGATGATACATACTTACTTGAGTTTGTGTAAAGATTAAAACATGGTTATGTAATGGTTAGGGTTTTTCTTTTTCTTACTTATTTATTTATTTATTTAGTTTGGAAAAGATAAAAGAGAAAATGGTGGCTTTCTTTGTTTGTTGTTGAAGCTTCATGAAGCTTTGACTAAAGTGACCATTTTGTCTTCATGCTTAACCCTAACCATTCTAACTAACCATGGTCTATTCTCTACACCTAACCAAGGTTAGGATATGATAAGTATTCATATTAATTTTCTTTTTAATAAGAGCTTATTATATTCTTTCTTCTTCTTCATCATCTTTAACAAGAAGAAAAGCTTACTAGCTTTAATGGCAACTTATTAAAATAAGTGAGAAATCCAATTCTAAAGTGAACCCACCTCCTATTTCTTCATCCTCTACCTCTTGCCAAATAGTATAGGGTGTTATCTTCACAAGTTTCACGACTTGGTGAAGTTGGAGCTTGATCTTGAGTTGCCTCGACGTAGATCTTCTTCGGCATCGAAGTCGACAACCCAGTCCGCCTATTTTTCTGATGAAGCCGATGCATGAGTCCGAGATCCGATATGGACAGCGAGGGGACGACTACGTGGAGCTAAGGAAGTGGAGAACCGGATCTACAAAGGTTGTAGCCTCTTTCTTTTAGTTAAGGTGTTAACTAGTTTCACTTTTCGCCTAAACTCTAGTCAACGAATCCGTATTAGGGTTTCTCGGCACTTGTAAAATTTAAAATTGGCATGGTTGATGCCTTGTGAGACCTCATTAGTGTGCTTAGGAACCCTACAGTTCCCACATCCATTGATGTTTGACATCGAGATCATATACGGGTGCTCAGTGGAGACTGGGTACACTAGACGGACTCGCCGAGAACTCCTATACGGTATTATATCTATCGTCGGATAGCAGTTCTCAGGTGACACTGGTACATGTTAGTCTGTATACCCGAGATCGTCATAGAGTCTTGTGTGTTCTCCCACTGTACTTTGATTACCACCCTACCACGGCTCTACCGAGTCGTGCAAACATGTGGCCTTTGGGTACAGTCCCGAGACACATGAAAACGATGAGCGATAGGAGGGGTTCCGTCTCTCCCGGTATTGGGAGTTGATGTTGTGCTGTGCTTGATTGGCTATATTAGTAAGTCCCTGGCCAGGGCTGTTGAGATTTACTGATAAGTGTTATCAGTAGTTCGATCTGTTATAGACCATTCATCGGCATGACTTATTGAGTTATTGGGGTTGACATAACCATCCCTAGACTCGATATGCTCTGACGAAGAGACCGGACTGTACCGTAGTGTTGCCGGTTGGCTCGACGGGAGTTGTGACAGGTTCGCTTGTTTTCTTCTGATCGCTCAATACCCGGGTGGCCGTTACGTTTAACCGACCTCTTGTGGCTTGGGGGTGCTTGATATGATCATCACTCACTGCCGGCGTATTGACGAGTATTAGAGTCCCACAATGGAGTTACATAGCCCAGGCGAAACGATGTGGTGTGCATATGAGATATGCGTGGGGACTCGATTAAATGTGCGTATGTGATACCGTATATTAATCGGGCGGTTTTCTATTGGTCGGGTCGTATGTGATATGACCGGTTTGTTAAATCAAGTGTTGATTTAACATTGACCATTAGCTTTTCACTTTAGACCCTTTTGTCTTTTGGTGTATGCATGCATGTATGCACATGTTTACATTGATGCACATATGGATGTGCATGCACACATACATGCATACACTTTATGTGTCATGGTTGTTGATACATTTGATGGTGGCAATATAAGACTCACATGCTAGTAAATATGTTGATATTTATTTTTTTTGGATTAATGGAAATGGAAATATCACTCATGGTTGATTATTTTATTCATCCACTAAACCATTTGTTAACCTTGAGTTATCTTTCCATAGCCATTAGAGTTCCAAATGAAATATCTAGATATTTATTAACCATGGTTAATAATGAGAAGAGGAAAATATATATATTTTCATTTCTCATTTTTATCCTAAGTTTTATCATTATCTTGAGCTCTCATATTGCTATCTTCTTCTTCCTCTCTCTTGCTCTCTAGGTTTTGATAGTGAGTGAAAGAGTGATCAAGTTAGGGTTTTGAAGTGAGAAAACAAACCACATCATCATTCTATACTACTCTTGCCCACTAGTTTAGAGTGTTAGCTTCAACTTCATCATCTTGATCAAGTGGAGCTTTGAGCTTGGACAAAGAGGACTCCGGGTGGATCGTTGTAGACTTGGAGGATCTCAAGAAAGCTTCTTCCAACTCTCAAGTAGCCAAGGAGTCTAGCTAAGGGAGCTACAAAGGTTGTATTCTCTAAACCTAGCACTTAACTACTTGTGGATTGTGTTAAAGTTTAGTGTTACCCTAGCTTTTCTAGTTTGATCCTTAGGATAGTTTCTTTAGCACCCTCTAAATTTTAATATGGCATGTGTGATGCTACCAAACCCTAATAGTGGTGCTAAGGAAAACCTTCATTATAGGCAACGGAACTAACTCGCTTTAAGGATCTCAAAAGGACCTACAATCCTGGGATAAGCTTCCTAAAACTCAACATGTCATTCATCGGAAAATCCGTAGGAATACATGATCTCCCACCGCGAACTCAAGTTTGCGACCACCATGGTCGACATAAGACCCCTGTCTGCACTGGGCTGTTCTCATCCTGACCTGAATCAACTGGATCATCTCCGAAGCCTCTCGACTAGCTGGGGTCCAAAAAATCCTACTCTCGCGGAGTCAGAAAAACAGAACGGCGATCGACACCACCTACCAAACAAAGCCTAAAGGTTGCCAATTAGAATGCTCCTGATAACAGCTATCGAAGAAGAACCCTAACAATGGTAAGTGACGATCCCAACTACCAACAACAATTAGTACGCACGCACAAGCATATCCTCCACAGTCTGTATAGTCCGCTCTCACAAACCATCGTCCTGGGGATGGAAAAGAGGAGCTAAAGCTCAACCAGTACCCGAGGCTTCTTGAAGCTTCTGCCAAAGACGGCAAGCGAACAGAGTGCTTCTATTAGATACAACACATGAAGGAACTCCGTGCTACGCACAAACTTAACGAAGAACAACTGAGCAAACCGAGCATAACCGGAGAACAAACACCCAAATGGAGTCACACCCTGTCTAGACATGGGTAGATACCACAACGAAATTCATGGAGACATGCTCCCATTCCTACTCCGGAACGGTTAAAGGTTGCAACTCTCCAGCCGGTCTCAAATGCTCAACCTTAGCTCACAACAAGACAGATACCTTGAAACGAAATCCGAAACTTCACTCTTCATCCCTGCCCACCCGTAACTATCTCATAAGTCACGTCACATATTGGTGGAACTTGAATGAACACAGAAAGCTGACTGATATGCCTGCTCTAGGATTTCGCGTTTCTACCCATCAGTATCAGGTACACACAAACGCGTCCCTAAACGTAGCATACCCTGGTCACAAATTAAGGACTCCGAATCTTTACCCAGCCGAGTATGCTCAAGAATCTCTGACAAACGAGTATCGGCGGGTTGTGCCTCACGAAAACGATTAAGGAAAAATGGACGGGCGCGGACATGAGCAAGCTGTCCCCTTAGTAGAGGCGAACTTAAGCTGTACTCAACGATCGCACAAGAACTGTAAATCTGCAAAAGACTGTCTCAGAATTGCGCACAACTGGGATAAGCTAACCCTGGGCCTACAACTCCAGCATCAGCTACCACAATCACCTTGCCACGGGTAACGAAGATCTCACAAACACAATCCTTCACAAGCTCCATCCAACGGCGCTATCTCAACAATCAAAACCCGCTGCAGGAAGATGTACATTAAGCTCTGGTGGTCCGTGAAAATCTGACACGACTCTCCACACAAGTAGTATCTCCAAATCTTCAACGCATGACCACCGCGGCCATCTCTAGATCATGAGTGGGATATCCTGCTCGTACTTCCCCCAACTGTCGGGAAGCAAAAGCGATAACTCTATAGTGTCACATCAGTATACAATTGAGCCTCACTCGTGAAACATCACAGTAAACAACAAGGTCGCCCGAACCAGAAAGCAAAGAAAGAACTGGTGCAGTTGTCAACCGAGTCTTCAACTGCTGAAAACTCAGCACGCATGCCTCAGTCCAAAGGAAAGGAACCTCCTTTCCGGACAGTTCAGTCAACGGTGCAGTGATACACTAGCAATCCTGCACGAAACGGTGGTAAAAACCTGCTAAGCCCAAAAATCTGTGGACCTCCGTCCCTGATATAAGTCTGGGCCCAAGCTGTACGGCCTCGATCTTCCTCGGGTCCATATGAAAATCGTCTCCCATAACTAAAAGACCTAGGAGTCAACACAAACAAGCCTAAAGGAACACTCTGAGAATTTAGCAAACCGCTGGAGCTCTCCCAATGTCTGCATAGCAAATCCTCAAGTGCTGCCCACGTTCCTCACGACTCTTGAAAAAGACCAGAATGTCATCAATAACACAACAATCAATTGGTCGAGGAACGGTCTGACGAAATTTGGTTCATCACATCCACGAATGCTGCTAGGGTATTAGTGAGTCCAACGACACCACCAAAACTCATAAAGCCCGTAGCACGCACAAAAGCAGTCTTCGGAATGTCATCACTCTGAATCCGCAACAATGGTGACCTGATCCCAAACAAACTTAGAAAATGTCTTACACCCTGAGCTGATCAAAGAAATCGTCAATGCGAGGTAAAGGATACCTATCCGCACCATAACTCGGTTCAATTGACGATCCATCAATACACAACCTCATCTACCGTCCTTCTCCTGACGAACAGAATAGGAGCTCCCCAAAGCGAAACACTCAGACGCACAAGCCCCTACAAGCAACTTTGCAGCTTATCCTTAAGCTCCCTAAGCTCCGCCGGCTCATCTGGAACAACGTCGGAAACTCCCGCACAATAAGAACCCGGTCCAACGAACCCACTGTGGCTCCGGTATCACGAATGAAAGCCAAGAATCCTCGACATCCTCTCTTCAAAAGCCGATTAGCGAAAAAGGCTGAATTCAAGCTGTGAGAGGCGGCACCACTGTCCCCCTGCACAACAAGACTGACTCGCCGGGAAAACAAAACCTGATTGTTTCCTCGCGGCAGTCCACAGACGCATAGCACGTAGCTAACCGGTCCGTGCCCAGGAGAACGTCAAATCCAACATCTCTAGAAGGATCAAAACGACGGACGAATCTCCATCTCCCATCCGATTGGAACAAGACCGAAACACGTGTTATGCAACTAAAAGATCGCTGACAGAAGTTAACACAACAAACTGCTGATCTAGCTAACACGACTCTCGGCCCAACCACGGCACAAAGTGTTTAAAAAAAACAAGTGCATCAAAAGAACATACGAATTAAGAATACCTGAAAACTCTGCAATGGACGCCCGCGCGTCCCGATGAATAGAAGCAAACTCTCGTGTCTGCCCCCTACCCACAACTGGCTGAACTCCTCCTCTGCCATCCTGCACACTCGGAACGAATCCTCCGCGACCATGACCTCTCTGCACATAAGTCTGACGTGGTGCTAAAGAACAATGTCTGACGAAGTGTTGAAGGCTCCCGCATCGAAAACATCCATACGATGGCTGCTGACCCTCCTGGGGATGAGAGCTGAGCGACTGTCCTCGTCCCAAGCCTCTACTACTCCCACGACATGCACGAAACCTATCACGGCGACTGAACCTCTGTCCTTGGGCTGGTACACTTGCACAAGCCCTCCTTTGTCCTCGAACTCCCAAAGTCTCGGAAAGACGCTCCTGATCCAAAAGGGCTGCGTCCACTGGTGCGGTATACGTAACACTATGCTGTGTGCTGATCGCAAGAAATAACTAGGTAACATGGGTGACAACCTCCTGTCGCTGCGCTCGACTGGCCTCAACCAATGACCTCATCGTCTGGCGCAAGTCTTGCATCTCTGCATCAAGCCTAGAGATACGATCTATCGAAGGCAGATCCATCTGCTCCTGAGCAACGAGCTGTCATGACCCGAAATGGCATGCGACTGGCACTTGAATCATATGAAGTCTATAGGACCCCATCTAATTCAAGTAAGCCAAGAAATCCCAGAAATCTAAACCATTTAAATTATGAAGTGAAGAAAACATGTTTTAAAACAAGGGGTTTTAAAATTACATAAGCCGAATATGCATTTTAAAATCTCAAGACTTTTCTGAAAATTTCGGCAGAGTTTCCTTTGTAAATACTGGCCCCAAAAGGGGTACAACATGTAGGGTTCCTAGGCACTCTAATGGAGTCTCACAAGGCATCAAACATGGCCAATTAAAATTTTACAAGTGCCTACAAACCCTAATACGGATCGTTAACTAGAAAACAAGGCGATGCAAGCAAGTAAACGGAAATATAGCTAAAGGGAAGGGGCTACAACCTTTGTAGATCCGGTCCTCCACCTCCTAGGCTTCGCGATGAAGCCCCCTCGCTGTTCAAATCGGATTCCGGACTCAAGCATCGGCTTCATCGAAGAAATGGGCGGGCTTGGTCGTCGGCTTCGATGCCGAAGATGATCTACGTCGAGGCATCACTAGATCAAGCTCCACCTTCACAAAGCCATGAAAACTTGTGAAGGAAACACCCTATACTACTTGGCAAGAGGTAGAGGATGAAGAAATAGGAGGTGGGTTCACTTTAGAATTGGATTTCTCACTCAATTTCATCACTTGCCATTGGAGTAGCAAGCTTTTCTTCATGGAAGAAGAAGATGATGATGAAGAAGAAGATATGATAAGTGTTGAATAATTAGATAAATAAATCAATACTTATCATATATTAACCCTTGGTTAATTGTAGAGAATGGACCATGGTTAACTTGAATGGTTAGGGTTAAGTATAAGACAAGAATGGTGGACTAATTCAAAGCTTCAAGAATCTTCAACTAGCAAACAAAGAAAATCCACCATTCTCATTTTCTTCTTTTCTAAAAGAAATAAATAAATAAATAGATAAAAGAGTAAATGAAAAAACAAAACCCTAATCATTAGTTTAACCATGGTTTAATTCTTTACACTTAACCAAGTAAGCATGTATCATCAAACATGATACAATCATGTGCACAAAAAATATATCACATATACAATGTGCAATTCAAGTGAGTAAATCCATTTAAAGTGAACCAATACTAGTTAATGCAAAGTAATATATCAAATATATAATTATACATTAAATCATTAAATCAACACTTGATTCAATGATCCGGTTATGTCGCATATAACCGGCTAGTATCCAATGTATCGGCTTATCGAATCGATCCTTGATTCGATAACTAGGTTATATCGCATATAACCAATCAATACATTCATCGCGAGAATGGAACACGGTATCACATACACGAATTATTCTCGGTCCCGCACATATCTCATATGCGCTCCTATTTCGTTTCGCTTGAGCCAGGAAACCTCTGTGTAGGACTCTAAAGACTCGTCAATACGCCGGCAGCAGATGATGATCATATCAAACACCCACAAGCCGCAAGCGGTCTGCTAAACGTAACGGCCACCCGGGTATTGAGCGATCAGAAGATCGACGAGCAAGCCCGCTCACACTCCTGTGAATCCAACCAGTAACACTTACCGTACAGTCCGGTCTGTTCGTCTGATATGTCGCATATCTCGCCTACGGGTGGTAAACGTCAGACCCCAGTAGCTCGATAAGTCATGCCGACTTGAGGTCCATAACATTCGTGAAACTACTGATAACTCTTACCAGTATATCACTGCAACCCTGGCCAGGGATTTCCTGTTATGGCCAGTCGAGCATAGAGCAACATCAACCCCCAATACCGGGAGAGACGAATCCCCTCCTATCGCTCATTGCCTCCATGTGAATCGGGACTGTACCCAAAAACCACCTGTTTGCACGACTCAGTAGAGCCGTGGTAGGGTGGAAATCAAAGCACAGTGGGAGACACACAAGACTCTATGACGATCTCGGGTCAACAGACTAAGCTGTACCAGTGTCACCAGAGAACTGCCATCTGACGTGAGGTATAATACCATCTGGGAGTTCTCGGCGAGTCCGTTCAGTGTACCCAGTCTCCACTGAGCACCCGTATACCATCTCTGATGTCAAACACCAATGGTTATGGGAGCATCCATCGCCCATCACATGGGTCGAGAAGATACACGCTAGTCTACTCTGGAATATCGATGCCCCGTCTCGATATTCCCACGACTAGGAACAATGAAGGATGTACTCATTGACTACCCAGGCCCCATTAGTATGATCTGCATCATAGTCCTGGAAGTCGAGTACTCATCCTAAGGGCTTTATCAACATGTAATCAGAGAGACAGAAAGTATACATGTTAAGACAAAGAGCAACCAGATAGCGTACTATCATATCGAGCAAGAAAGTCCTACCTATATATGTCCCAGCATCCACTACAATATACATCCAATGTATAGTAATGGCCTCTAGGGCATACATATAACTAACAATCTCCCACTTGTACTAGGGCCATCTGTAGCAGTGGTTGCAGTATCACATACTCAACCATCCCCTAAAAGTCTCTCTTTGGGAAAAGGCCTTCGTGAGTGGATCCGCCGTGTTGTCCTCCGAGTCTACTCTCCTAACCTCGATCATCCTGGAGATCAACTGTCTCCATGATCAGGTGATGCTGCCTCAGAATATGTCTGGGTCACTGATGGGACCAGGGTTTCTTTGGCCAAAGCCATAGTTCCATTGTCACACAATGGTAGGAACCTAGTTCATCTTATGAACCAATATACACCCAAACTGCCTCTTTGGTAGTATCTTTAATAGCGATGTTA
This sequence comes from Agapanthus africanus, assembly GCA_030015575.1. Taxonomy (NCBI): domain Eukaryota; kingdom Viridiplantae; phylum Streptophyta; class Magnoliopsida; order Asparagales; family Amaryllidaceae; genus Agapanthus; species Agapanthus africanus. Next base: position 241,035,962 of record JASDDO010000018.1, on the reverse strand, counting down.
CCAGCCTTTATCGTCTAGTTTGTCACGGTATCTAGCTTGGAAATCTTCCAACATACCATCCCTTTACTGAGGGTAAAGACATTGCCTGTGACTGACATTCAGTCGTCTTTATCACTCTGGAACCCTTCCAGTGATTCTCCCCAGGATCGATTGATACCATCTCACTACAACTAGTGAGTATCCAAACATCCAATTAGATCTATCTCATAGATCCAAAGCTTAGGATTTAGTATGTATCACTTTGATCCTATATGGAAAATCATTGTGATAAGCGGAGATTGATCGAGCGTAGCATAGGAAACTCCTTCCCTAACAAGAGTATGTCATCCATGTACTCTACGAGGATCGTCACCATACTCCCTACTACCTTTTTGTTTATACAAGGTTCATCTACCATTTTGATGATGTCAACTTCTTTGACTAATCCATCAAAACAGATGTTCCAACTCCGCGATGCCTGATTTATCCTATAAAGCATCTTGCACACGTTTCTGCTGCTCCCACTGTCTACGAGGCCTTCTGGCTGTGTACTTATAGACGCACTCTTCTAAAACATCATTTAGAAAAGCAGTCATGACACTCAACCACCAGATATCGTAGTCATGGTATGTAGCCGTGACAAGTAGGATCTGGATGGACTTAAGCATAGGTACTGGAAAAGGTTTCATCATTATCCACGCCTGGTTGATGACGAAAATCTTTAACAAGTCTAGTTTTGAAAGTCTCAACTTTTCCATCTACACCAAGTAATCTTCTCAAGATATACTTGCTCCTAATGGGGATTTAACCCTTCAGATATCGCAACCAAAGTCCATACTTTGTTGGCGTATATGGATTCCATCTCAGATTGCTAAGCATCCAGCCATTCTTACAGAGTCCCACTCTTGATGGCCAGCTCGAAACTAGTTGGGTCATCATCTCATGATGCATTCCTCGCTCCTACTGTCATCGAGAAACCGAAGTATCTCTCAAGCAGGTGAGGAACCCTGCTAGATCGGCGGAGAGGCTGAGATTCGTCGGGAACTATTAAATCCTTTGGTTCTGTCAAATCATCAGCTGCAGTTTGTATAGCTGGAACATTTCCAGTTCTACACAACTGACCTTGCCTTGAGCATGTCCGGATTTTGCATTTTAGACATAGGCTGGACAACCCCAAATCTTGACTTATTTAAGATATGGGCTCTTCCCATACCATATCTCATATGGAATGGTAGGCAGTGATCTGATTCGAACCTTAATTCAATAGGTATGCAGCTTCTCAAGCGCATAACACCCAAAAGGAAATAGGTAACTCAGTAATACTCATCATAGAGCACACCATATCTAATATTGTGCGATTGCTCCGCCCTCATACACCGTTGTGCTGTGGTGTATTCAGAGGAGTAATACGGAGAGAGAATCTCATTTTCTTTTAGAATAGTCCAGGAATGCCATGCACAAGTATTCTCCTCCCTGATCTTATCATAGGACATAATACTTATACCCGGTTGTTGGTTCTCTACTTCTAACTTATATTCTGTGAATATCTCAAAAGGTTCGGACTTGTGTTTCAACAGGAACATATGTCAGAATCTTGAGAGATCATCAGAGAACGTAATGAAGTATAAAGAACCAGTCCTGGCATATGTAGACAGGAGACCTTACATACATCATAATGTATCAGTCCCAAGAGTTTACCAACTCTTTCTCTGTTTCCAACAAACAGAGCTATGGTCATCTTATCTTTGTGACATGACTGGCAAGTTTCACAAGGTGTAAATTCAAACTGATTTAAATATGCATCTAAAATGTAACATCAGCCAGTCGGGTCGTATTGATATGACCTAGTCTACAATGCCTCAAGAATGATTCGTTCATTTCTGAACTCTTCCTCTTGTGTGTGTTCCGTATATTAGGAACTGTAGTTTGATTTAGAACATCAATGCTTTTAGATAACGTGCCTGAACCGATCAACTTTTGATATAGGAAATGTTCAAAATATTATCCAACAATACAAAATTTTATCATTTCTTTACTTGTAAAGAGAGTGATATGATTTTGTATATCAGGTTCGGTATCTAATAACATTCGTTCAGAATCAATGTATTGGTAATACAGGGTGACAGTGACCAACAGACTTGGCTGCAACACTTGCCCCGTTTTCTGTCTCATGAAACTTATCACCCGTTCTCAGTTTTTCTATCCTTTTGTAGCCCTATGTAACAGATTACATATCTGGGATCCTGATCCGGTATCAAATACCCAGGATGCAGAGGATACTGAGAAACAGTTCTTTGTAACGAACACACCCGAAGATGATGAATCAGCATGCACTCTCTTCGTTTGGGCGGCACGGGAATCCTGGTATTCCCCTTATTTCCTGCTCTGTCTTATAACAATTATAAGTTGGAGCGGGACCAACGTTCCCCAGCTCAGTATAACAAGCGGGTTCGGTCAATACATCCATTTTATTATCTTGATTAAGGCGTGATATGGTCGCTACCAGGAGAGAGAGAGAAGAAAACACTCTGCGTGCGCTCTTGCAAGATCAGATTGGTTATATATTTTATCTAATCAGGATGGCTCCCACTGTTTTTATCAAATCTTCCTTCAAACCTTAAAAGGAAAGAATAGCCTGGATTAATTACACTCTACAAGTTCGCCAATGTTTCAGCCAGGCCAGTGTCGGTACTTTGAGGGAGGTTCCCCGTGCTTTCGCACGGACCTAATTACAGTAAACCTCGTTTTCCCAGAGGCGTAACCCCGTTGACACCTTTCTAGACACCTACTTGATCGGCTAATTGCAAAGTGCAAAACTCTCCCAGGAGTAACAATTACTCGCAGTGGGTATCGGGATCCAACTATCACATAGAAGGTATGCAATCTCATTGCAAGTTTCAACACTTGAAACTCCCGATAATGGTTTTTACCCCTAGGACCTATGACCTTGGCTAAGGTCAACAAATCATAGGTACTAGTCAAATTCTACCCGTCATTTCGTGATTAATTAGACCCACCCACATGACCCTTAGCTAAGGTCAACAAAGCCACATGACAGTCCTAACTAATCGCATCATATGTTGTGTAGGAAGACATCACTTAGCTACCGCACACTACGCCTCGGCTATGGTCGACAAACGTAGCACGAATACTAAGTACTCTACTTCCTAAAATGACGGAGGGTTGCGAATGGTTTTTGTGAAAACCTTTAACGCTTTGAACTTGATCTCGCTGCGGAATCAAATGGTTTTTAAATGGAATGTGTTTGAGGCTTTTCTAGTTTTGCTAAAGGGGTCACTCCCGGTGAAGGGATCGTCGGCCCTTTCCTCGTCGAATGAGGTGCGGGATATATCATATATATCACTGTGCAAAGCGGAAACTATAGAAGCGATCAAAGACGAACCGAGGGTTGTAGCATCTGCCAGTTATTGCTAAAGGAGTCACTCCCGGTGAAGGGATCTCGGTCCTTTCCTCATCGAATAAGGTACAGGATGTTCTATAATGAACACCGCGATGCAAAGCAAGAACTGTAGCTACCTGTTTTATTTTGAAATTCGATTCCACAACATCTTTTAGGTTTATTTTCTTTCATTAATCTCATTAATGAATATCCCATCATTTAAGTCCACCTAATCATCACAGATAAATACAACGTACGCTTATACCATCCGCATTCGCCTCGATGTCTCGTCTGCACCGTTCGGTTAGGTAACTAACGGCAGAGCGGGAACATAAGCAACGTTTATATAATATATCATATATACTATATATAATATCTGTCACAAAACATCACATGATCACATCACAGATAAATCACAGCAGAAGAAACATATGAAATATTGGATATACTAGGACGTCCGTGTTTTCAATACGAGCCAGTATAAAACACGGATTCCACGGTCGTGATGAATAGCCAATCCCACACCCCTAGACCCCTACGAGAGCGGCAAGCAACCCTACCAATTCTAGGGTTAGGAGACCCGGACTCGACTCCTCGAGTTGGTCTCCTACTGGACCCCAGAACCTGGTTACTTGTGCTCCCCTCCTTGGGTCTATCCTACTGCAGAAAAGTAAATAATATACAAAAGGTGACATCTTTCGCAACCTGGAAGTGCCCCAATAAAAGAATATTACAAACAAGTTTTTACATGAATGAAAATGGAAAAACACTCATCTCACATAAAAACCCCCGGCTATTCAAACACGACGATCCAATATAACATATCCAGTAACACATAACATCACATGTCATCAACGTAAGTAAATATGCGCATCCCAATTGTCGTTGACATATAGCAACGAAACCGGCGATATCACATATTGCACTTACGGTCACAGAAAAGAAAGTGTAAAACTACAACAGTTGGAATCCGCAACCTCTTTAGACATCGCATGCCTAATCAAATGAATTACTTAGACATCGCATGCCTAACAATTATAAACCCCGCATTTTAGTCTCAAAATCGAAAACACTTTTCAATATAAAAGTCGGGCAATTCAACAGGATTCCCGACATTCAGATCGAATGCTCGTCGCAAACTTTAGTAGGCGGCCGCACCCCCGATACCGTCGACGAAGTGCACCAAGGCGGAACACCGCTGCCGCGAGCACCCGGACGGATGCTTTCGGCGACGGGGTTCTCCTACAGTCACTTGGTCGGGGCTATGGAGTGAGGCTGTCTATTAAGTTTACCCGGCGAATATCCGTGTACGCTACGTGATTGCGACGGACTTTTGATCACATCAAAATTCCGTGGCAACCGATTAAGTGAGACTAAACTACTAGATTTATAACATTCATTCAGTTATCTCATAACTACTTGTGAATTCCAAATGTTGTATCACATTCCGGATAAACAGAAAATGTTAAACTTTCCGATCGAACATTCGAACACCCAAGTTTTCCCGATACAGCTCAACACATGAAATAAGTCTAACAACATTCAGTTCGTGCCTCAGTACCAACGGTCCAGCCGTAGAAGGGTCAAGCCAACGCCTCACATGTGGCACGCCGTACTGTCCCAAACCCGAAGGTTCAAAGGGCAGTTCAAGACGGTCACATAATCGAGTTAAGGTTTGTTGTCTTCTAGAGGGTCCATCGCGTTACTTGCACTACTTAGAACGTCGTTAAACTACGGAAAAATCCAACATTTGGAAATTTCCCGACAGGGAAAAAATTGGGTATTTATATCCGGTCGAACTTTTTAACATATTCTAAAATTTATCCGGAAAGCCACATAGACAAAATCTGATACTCCGATCGAAACACCGAATCCCCAAAACAACCCCAGAAAATTCAACTCTTGAATGCAAATTAAAAATTCCCAGAAAACTCAGGAATATTAAACTAAAATTACTGTGCAAAATAAATTGGCAGAACAGGCCGTACGGCCGCGGAAGCGCCGCACGAGCCAGCTCGTGCCGCGCTTCCGCGGCGATTTAATCGATTTAGGCGTTCCGTTTTGTACAGTAATTCTTACAATATTCTGCTTAATTTTCTGCATATTTTTAATTCACAAAAAACCCAGTTTTTAGAAAATGTACAGAGAGCGATTTGGAGTTAGGGTTTCGGGTTCGATCGGGTTTCTAACTTCGTCTACGCATCGCCTAAGGCTCTAGCTAGGCTCTGATACCACTGTAGGGTTCCTAGGCACTCTAATGGAGTCTCACAAGGCATCAAACATGGCCAATTAAAATTTTACAAGTGCCTACAAACCCTAATACGGATCGTTAACTAGAAAACAAGGCGATGCAAGCAAGTAAACGGAAATATAGCTAAAGGGAAGGGGCTACAACCTTTGTAGATCCGGTCCTCCACCTCCTAGGCTCCGTGATGAAGTCCCATCGCTGTCCAAATCGGATTCCGGACTCAAGCATCGGCTTCATCGAAGAAATGGGCGGGCTTGGTCGTCGGCTTCGATGCCGAAGATGATCTACGTCGAGGCATCACTAGATCAAGCTCCACCTTCACAAAGCCATGAAAACTTGTGAAGGAAACACCCTATACTACTTGGCAAAAGGTAGAGGATGAAGAAATAGGAGGTGGGTTCACTTTAGAATTGGATTTCTCACTCAATTTCATCACTTGCCATTGGAGTAGCAAGCTTTTCTTCATGGAAGAAGAAGATGATGATGAAGAAGAAGATATGATAAGTGTTGAATAATTAGATAAATAAATCAATACTTATCATATATTAACCCTTGGTTAATTGTAGAGAATGGACCATGGTTAACTTGAATGGTTAGGGTTAAGTATAAGACAAGAATGGTGGACTAATTCAAAGCTTCAAGAATCTTCAACTAGCAAACAAAGAAAATCCACCATTCTCATTTTCTTCTTTTCTAAAAGAAATAAATAAATAAATAGATAAAAGAGTAAATGAAAAAACAAAACCCTAATCATTAGTTTAACCATGGTTTAATTCTTTACACTTAACCAAGTAAGCATGTATCATCAAACATGATACAATCATGTGCACAAAAAATATATCACATATACAATGTGCAATTCAAGTGAGTAAATCCATTTAAAGTGAACCAATACTAGTTAATGCAAAGTAATATATCAAATATATAATTATACATTAAATCATTAAATCAACACTTGATTCAATGATCCGGTTATGTCGCATATAACCGGCTAGTATCCAATGTATCGGCTTATCGAATCGATCCTTGATTCGATAACTAGGTTATATCGCATATAACCAATCAATACATTCATCGCGAGAATGGAACACGGTATCACATACACGAATTATTCTCGGTCCCGCACATATCTCATATGCGCTCCTATTTCGTTTCGCTTGAGCCAGGAAACCTCTGTGTAGGACTCTAAAGACTCGTCAATACGCCGGCAGCAGATGATGATCATATCAAACACCCACAAGCCGCAAGCGGTCTGCTAAACGTAACGGCCACCCGGGTATTGAGCGATCAGAAGATCGACGAGCAAGCCCGCTCACACTCCTGTGAATCCAACCAGTAACACTTACCGTACAGTCCGGTCTGTTCGTCTGATATGTCGCATATCTCGCCTAGGGGTGGTAAACGTCAGACCCCAGTAGCTCGATAAGTCATGCCGACTTGAGGTCCATAACATTCGTGAAACTACTGATAACTCTTACCAGTATATCACTGCAACCCTGGCCAGGGATTTCCTGTTATGGCCAGTCGAGCATAGCGCAACATCAACCCCCAATACCGGGAGAGACGAATCCCCTCCTATCGCTCATTGCCTCCATGTGAATCGGGACTGTACCCAAAAACCACCTGTTTGCACGACTCAGTAGAGCCGTGGTAGGGTGGAAATCAAAGCACAGTGGGAGACACACAAGACTCTATGACGATCTCGGGTCAACAGACTAAGCCGTACCAGTGTCACCAGAGAACTGCCATCTGACGTGAGGTATAATAACATCTGGGAGTTCTCGGCGAGTCCGTTCAGTATACCCAGTCTCCACTGAGCACCCGTATACCATCTCTGATGTCAAACACCAATGGATATGGGATCATCCATCGCCCATCACATGGGTCGAGAAGATACACGCTAGTCTACTCTGGAATATCGATGCCCCGTCTCGATATTCCCACGACTAGGAACAATGAAGGATGTACTCATTGACTACCCAGGCCCCATTAGTATGATCTGCATCATAGTCCTGGAAGTCGAGTACTCATCCTAAGGGCTTTATCAACATGTAATCAGAGAGACAGAAAGTATACATGTTAAGATAAAGAGCAACCAGATAGCGTACTATCATGTCGAGCAAGAAAGTCCTACCTATATATGTTCCAGCATCCACTACAATATACATCCAATGTATAGTAATGGCCTCTAGGGCATACATATAACTAACACAACATGCATAATATGAATAAAGGCATCCCCAAGCGGGAGCTAGCTCTTCGTCAATCGACGGTCACAACCACACAAGCAATATAATATACAACGACGAAGGGCGAGGATCAAAACTCAAAGGAAACTCAAATCAACATGAAAACCCATAATAATACAACGCGCGACTCTAAGGTCGAAAGAATAAACAATTGGTTTTCTAAGTCTGAATGATATACAAGTCTGGTTGATGGAGTTTCTAGATACAACTGAAATAAATAGAGTACAATCGTGGTCATGATACATGTGAACCCACCTACCAAGCAATCACCCGGAATGGAAGCAGTGTGCCAGAAGCCGCCATGAAACCTGCACAGCAAAACCTGCAAGAACTTTGGCACAACGGGGGTGAGTTGCCAACTCATGAGTAGAAAATATCATAGAGCAGAAATCATATGTATGACTAAATCCTAGATCAATACAATCAGTAATATATATATATATATATATATATATATATATATCCTCAATATGATAAAGTCTGAAGCATGATAAGGTGGCAAGAGTAAACATCTATACAAGTGTAATACCAAGTGCTCGTGTCAGTGCCTCAGGTAGCAACATATCATAAAAATGGTGTGTGATCAATGTAATCATCATGAAATCAGTGTCAACTATATCATGAAGTCTATAAGTATGTGGATATCATCCAACTATGTAATCAATGCCTGTATGCGTGTGGATCTCGTCCACGTGTCAACCAATGATGCAACCACATTATGCATGTAGAAGTCATAAAAGCATATGCATGAAAGTATGAGGATATAAACCAACGTGTGTTCCTCGCGACACATCAAAATCATGGAACCTGAGTGTCCAGCATCGACACTCGAAAACATCATGAAACCTATGCCAGCATCGGCACGTAAATCATCATCTATCCGGTGCTGTCACCATGACTGGCCCTGATAGGTACGTATCATACGCTATCTCGAAAACCTGAGTGCCCAGCGTCGACCCTTGTAATTCGACGTATCCATACGTGCATAACTCCGGTCGGTATCCCCACGATAACCGCCGAGTCTAAATACTATCACCGGTAGGTAGTGCTCCCTTGCCAGGCTCACCGTCCAATATATACGAGTCTTCTTGCCCCGGGGTACCTCACCGGGTCCATCATGTACCCGCGGACGGTGCTTACCGCTCCTCGAATCGGGTTTCATATGCCACTCTCAGAACCGAGAAAACACATGGTGGACGCACTGAAATATCATATCAAGGGCAACCTGGTTTTTTTTAAAACAATACATACTCTCTTTTGAAATAACCACGGTTCCCAATCCAGAAATCTCATGAAAACAACATATGTCAATGCGTATAATCATATAGCATGATGTATGCGACATATAACAGAAATGTAAGCATATCCGTATATCATGCAACATGGAACAGTAATATGCACATATCGAGGAAAAACCGCTCTTTTAAAATGAATCCAGTTTTAAAATATATCTTGCGGTTCCCAAATCTCCAAAATCAAGCCAGAATCATCTATATATGTGCAAATATGTATGTATGCAAGTATGGGTGTACAATATGTGTGTACGCAAGTATGAGTGTACAATATGTATGTACGCAAGTACAATATGTGTGTACGCAAGTATGGGTGTACAATATGTGTGTACGTGTATGTACGCAAGTATGAGTATACAATATGTATGTACGCAAGTATGAGTGTACAATATGTATGTACGCAAGTATGTCATGCAAGGGGGTCATATCCTGATGCAACAGTCCCACTGTGTAGTGACATGGCAATTATCGATGATGAAGTATGTGAGCCGGCAAGCAGGTGTACGTGGAGCATACGCATCATCGATAATGGTGCTGGTGTCCTGACAGAATGGGTTTAATATAACAATAAACACATTTAAATATGCAATGCGATGCGAATAGCAAGAATATGCGGAAAATGAATAATAAACACAACAGTGAGAATCTACATCAATATATATATGTCATAAAGTTTTGCCATTTGAAATAACACGAATCGTGCTGTTTAGAAAAATAAGGGCTACAGTGTTTTAAGAAAAGATGCGTCTTTTGAAAATATCCGTATAATCTCTTGGCCTGTCTTTAAAATACTCATGATTCATTAGTTTTAAAATAGGTATGACTCGAGTCTTATCTAACATCAATTAAACTATAGGACTAAACGAACAGTCAAACCGAAAGGGTAAGGGAAAACCACCTAAATCTGAGTCGATACATATAAATATAATAGTCGGTGATCCTGCCTCAATAGTATCACATATGATACAATATATAACATGACATCCTCGAGTCAAGAGTGCGGATCTATCATCAATATATAGCTCGTACGTAAATCCGTCGTACGGCATCCCCAAATCTGGGTACGGGTCAAATATCACATTCATCACATTATTCATTTGGTATCCATTATCATCATATCTCATGAACTTGGGGGTACTGATCTAAGTCTAGTACAAACTGATACCATCTGCAAATATATGCGTGTGTGAAACACATGTCTAAAGGCCCGCTAAAATCTCATGTCGTATCTCGTAATACGAACCACATCATATCACCGATCTCATGGCACCATGCCCAATCTCATCGACTCATCTCCAAATACTATATACAACCCTCATCATCCATGTATTTTTCGTGCACGTCTGCACTTGACGTTCATTATCGTGCATACTACTGCACTAGATGTTTTGTACGGACCTGACGCACTAGATTTAAATTTTTGCACACACTGGGCGCATGAGATGTGGTTTTGTGCACACCGGGTGCACTTGATTGAGATTTTATTCATGCATGTTGGATGTACTTGATTGAGATTTTTATTCGTGCATGTTGGTTGCACTTGATTGAGATTTTATTCATGCCATCTGAGTGGCAGGACTCTTCATCCCAGAAGAGTGGGGTCTGCCTTTCATCTTCACCACTGCCTTGTATTGGCGGGCAACTTCCAGAGCCAATTCATGGGTTGGGAAATCCCCTATGGCTAAAGCAACTTGGATTTCCGAATCTAACCCTTACTGAAACCGTCTGGATCTGATCTCAGCAGTTGGTATCAAATGTGCCGCGAACCTATTAAGGTCTTGTGTATACGTGCATATATATACATAGTCCCATACCTATGTATGTGTATATATATATATATATATATATATATATATATATATATATATATATACATATCCCCATATACGCACAAGTATAATAAAGTAAGCATGTGTGTGCGTGTGGGTGTAAACCTTATTCTAGGGCTCACAACTAAACTAACTAGTGACATCATCATCCAATGATACTAAAATTATCCATGACTCCCAAAGTCTATCTGGATAACCATAATCTCACAATAACATATAAATATATCCATATAATATATATATACCATACACTATACTACGAACTGCGGGGGTGCTATACGCCATCCACCGGACTTCCCCGGTAGATATAATCTACTCACCTGATCCTTGCTTGCTGTAGTCGATGATACCACGCTTATCCTCGTCGTCTTGAAATCTACGTGGGGGTACCTACAACCAATACACAATCGCAAATGCGTATTAAAATCAAGTCGGAAAACCAAAACGGCACACGTTTCGCTCATAGGTTAAAACCTATAGCCTACGCCTGTAAAACCATCAAACAACCCCCGTCGCCGACGTACAAACATCAGACGACGGAACACAAAATCAAATACCAAATCCCAAATTAAAACGAAGTCACAAAACAATGCAGCAACTCAAGAAAATGGTCCCAGATTTTATCCTAAGTGAAATTAGCCAATTTTGCATATATGGAGGGTCTATTTTACTGATAAAGGAGCCACAGAATAAACACGGACCAAAATGACCCTACCCTGGCCGCAAATTGCTGCCAGGAACAATAAATCTGCGGCGTGGCAGTGGGGTTAGGGTCCAGGGTTTTGGGTATAGGTTCTAGGTTGTCTTCTTGTGTCTCTGTATTTGCTAAATATTTTTCAGGTGTCCCAGGTGATAGCAGATACCAAAATACATCACAATTTCCATAAAATATGCCGATGTTAGGGTTTCTAAGTTTGGGTTTGGGGTTCTATTCTCTGGTTTCAGTCCATTTTACAATCATTACAGGGGTTTAAGGTCACTATAAGCCTCAATTACACATCACAACTCAAGAGTTCCTCAAACCCTAACTAGAAATTTCCAACCCTCACTAAATGACACTAAATCGGCTCTAATCAAACATGGATGTAAAAGCCATGGAAATACTATGCTAATGGTTAAGAGAATACCTCATTTGGCAACTCAAGAAAATTCTTGAGTTGCCCCAAGTGTCCAAAATCCTTGCTTTCTTGGTCCAAAGTGTAGTTTGTGAGCTTGTGCACATTTTTAATGAAAGTGAGATGAAGTTTTGAGTTGATTTTGGTGGTGTTTTGAGGTGTGAAGTGGAGGTGGAGGATGGGTGCTGCCATGGGCTGAAGAAGGAGAAGAAAAAGATGAATAGGATTGTTAGTTGTATGTATGCCCTAGAGGCCAGTATTGTACAGATGATGTATATTATATTGGATGCTTGGACATATATAGAGATGACTTTCTTGCTCGATATGATAGTATGCTATCTGGTTACTCTTTATCTTAACATGTATACTTGTCTCTTTAAACTGTTTTATGGTTACATGTTGATAAAGCCCTTAGGATATGTACTTGACTACTTGGACTATGATGCAGATCATACTAGTGGGGACATGGTAGTCCATAAGTACATCCTTCAAGGTCCCTAGTCGTGGGTGTATCGAGACAGGGCATCGATATACCAGTGTAGACTAGCGTATACGCTTCTCGACCCATGAGATGGGCGATGGATGATCCCATATCCATTGGTGTTTGACATCAGAGATGGTATACGGGTGCTCAGTGGAGACTGGATACACTGGACGGACTCGCCGAGAACTCCCAGATGGTATTATACCTCACGTCAGATGGAAGTTCTCAGGTGACACTTGTACAGGTTAGTCTGTAGACCCGAGATCGTCATAGAGTCTTGTGTGATTCCCACTGTGCTTTGATCTCCACCTTACCACGTCCATGAGGGCGTGCAAAACGGTGGTCTTTGGGTACAGTCCCGAGTCACATAGAGGCAATGAGCGATAGAAGGGGTTTCGTCTCTCCCGGTATTGGGGGTTGATGTTGCGCTGTGCTCGATTGGCCGTAACAGGGAAGTCCCTGGCCAGGGCTGATCAGAGATTTGCTGGTAAGTGTTACCAGTAGTTTCTCGACCCGTTATGAGCCTCACATCGGCACGACTTATCGGTTATTGGGGTCTGACGTATACCACCCCTAGACTTGATATGCGACATATCAGACGAACAGACCGGACTGTACGGTAAGTGTTACTGGTTGGATTCACAGGAGTGTCAGCGGGCTAGCTCGTCGATCTTCTGATCGCTCAATACCCGGATGGCCTTTACGTTTAGCAGACCGCTTGCGGCTTGTGGGTGCTTGATATGATCATCATCTGCTTCCGGCGTATTGACGAGTCTTTAGAGTCCTACACAGAGGTTTCCTGGCTCAAGCGAAACGAAATAGGAGCGCATATGAGATATGTGCAGGACCGAGAATAATGCGTGTATGTGATACCGTATTTCATTCTCGCGATGGATGTATCGATTGGTTATATTCGATATAACCTAGATATCGAATCAAGGATTGATTCGATAAGCCGATACATAGGATACTAGTCGGTTATATGCGATATGACCGGATCGTTAAATCAAGTGTTGATTTAATGATTTAATGTATAATTATATATTTGATATATTACTTTGCATTAACTAGTATTGGTTCACTTTAAATGGATTTTCTCACTTGATGTGCAAGAAGTATATATGATATACTTTTGTGCACATATTTGTATCATGTTTGATGATACTTGATCATGTGGTTAAGTGTAAAGGATTAAACCATGGTTAAGAGATGATTAGGGTTTTGGTTTTTCATTTATTTATTTGTTTATTTATTTGGAAAGGATTTAGATAAGAATGGTGGCTAAGTTTGTTTCTAGTTGAAGCTTCATGAAGCTTTGACTTCTTAACCATTCTTGTCTTCATGCTTAACCCTAACCCATCCAAGTAACCATGGTCTATTCTCTACACTCTACCCTAGTTAGTTTATGATAAGTATTCATTTATTTATTCATTTTAACTCAACACTTATCAGAATTCTAGCTTCATCATCTTCTTCTTCAAGATAGAAAGCTTGATGCCATCAATGGCAACTTGAGATCTAAAGTGAGAAATCCAATTCTAAAGTGAACCCACCTCCTATTTCTTCACCCTCTACCTCTTGCCAAGTTGTTTTGGGTGTTTTCTTCACAAGTTTCACAAATTTGTGAAGTCGGAGCTTGAACTTGTGATGCCTCGACGTAGATCATCTTCGGCACGAAGCCGACGACCTTGCCCGCTCGTTTTTCCGATGAAGCCGACGATCGAGTCTAGGATTCGAGATGGACAGCGAGAGGACGCCTACGTGGAGCCAAGGAAGTGGATATCCGGATCTACAAAGGTTGTAGCTTCTAATCTTTAGTTAAGTTGTTAACTAGATTCATATATCGCCTAAATTTCTAGTCGACGATCCGTATTAGGGTTTCTCGGCACCCATAAAATTTGAAATTGGCATGGTTGATGCCTTGTGAGACCTCTTGAGAGTGCCTAGGAACCCTACAGTGGTATCAGAGCCTAGCTAGAGCCTTAGGCGAAGTCTAGACGGAGTTTGAAGTCCGATCGAACCGAAACCCTAAAATCAATATTGCTCTCTGGACTTTTTCTAAAAAAATGGGTTTTTTCCATATTAAAAATTCTTAAAAATATCGGCATGAAGATATAAGAATTATGGTGCAAAACGAGCTCATGATCCGTCCAACATCTGGGGCGATATCTCGTCATTCGCAGCAACAACTGGCTCATTTGTCCGCACGTTGAACAGTGCCTCAATCATCAAATAATCGGTGCATCGACTGTCATCACATTCTGGCTGGCCTCTAGCAATAGCCTGATCCTCTAGTGTTGATCCGCACGTCCGAGAATTCTCGTAAAAGCGAACCATTAAACGCTCCTGGCGCGAAAACACAATAAAACGACGCCTCTATGCAATCGTATGTCCCTAGAATCACGCCCTGGTCAGTCCTCGTCCGTGACGAGCTCATGCTGACGTAACTCTAGCCGTAGCTCTCTCTGCCCGTGCAATCGTGGTAGCAAAACCATAAACCAATATCGATGAGGATAGATCATAGGAATGAATATAATACTGTGCAAGGAAATGTACATCCTAAGGCTCCTTAAGCGGAGTAGTGTATCGTAAGTATGCCGCGGAACATACACATGGTACGTCACTCTACTGAAGTCACCTACTCCATCAACTAAGGTCAACCTACGCGACGAAAGTTCGGGTATAATACCCCCTCGACTAAGTCTAAGTTCCGTAAGGTCAAGCCTAGATCCTGTATATATACAAACGCCCTAGGCTCCACAAAGTCAAACATAGACTCGAATCAAGATTAACCTAGCGCTCTGATACCAACTTTGTCACGACCCGAAATGGCACGCGACTGGCACTTGAATCATATGAAGTCTATAGGACCCCATCTAATTCAAGTAAGCCAAGAAATCCCAGAAATCTAAACCATTTAAATTATGAAGTGAAGAAAATATGTTTTAAAATAAGGGGGTTTTAAATTACATAAGCCGAATATGCATTTTAAAATCTTATGTCTTTTCTGAAAATTTCGGCAGAGCTTTCTTTGTAAATACTGGCCCCAAAAGGGGTACAACATGCATAATATGAATAAAGGCATCCCCAAGCGGGAGCTAGCTCTTCGTCAATCGACGGTCACAGCCACGCAAGCAATATAATATACAATGCCGAAGGGCGAGGATCAGAACTCAAAGGAAACTCAAATTTGTTAGTTATATGTATGCCCTATAGGCCATTACTGTACATATGATATATATTGTAGTGGATGCTTGGACATATATAGGGAGGACTTTCTTGCTCGACATGATAGTACGCTATCTGGTTGCTCTTTATCTCAACATATACTCTGATTGTCTCTATGTTACATGTTGATAAAGCCCTAAGGATATGTACTCGACTACTGGGACTATGATGAGATCATACTAGTGGGGCCACGGTAGTCGACGAGTACATCCTATAACTGTTCCTAGTCGAGGGTATATTGAGACAGGGCATTGATACACCAGATTAGACTAGCGTATACGCATCTTGACCCATATGATGGGCGATGGATGATCCCATATCCATCGGTGTTTGAAATCAAAGATGGTGTACGGGTGCTCAGTAGAGACTGGGTACACTGGATGGACTCGCCGAGAACTCCCAGATGGTATTATACCTCACGTCAGATGGCATTATACCTCACGTCAGATGGCAGTTCTCCGGTGACACTGGTACAGAGTAGTCTGTTGACCCGAGATCGTCATAGAGTCTTGTGTGATTCCCACTGTGCTTTGATTTCCATCATACCACGTCCAAGAGGGCGTGCAAAAAGATGGCTTTTGGGTACAGTCCCGAATCACATGGAGGCAATGAGCGATAGGAGGGGATTCGTCTCTCCCGATATAGGGAGTTGATGTTGTGCTGCGTTCGATTGGCTATAACTAGAAATCCCTGGCCAGGGTTGCTGAGATTTACTGGTAAGTGTTATCAGTAGTTTCTCGAACTGTTATAGACCTCATATCGACACGACTTATCAAGCTACTGGGGTCTGACGTTTTACCACCCCTAGGCGAGATATGCGACATATCAGACGACGAGACCGGACTGTACGGGAGTGTTACTGATTGGATTCGCAGGAGAATGTACAGGCTTGCTTGTTGATCTTCTAATCGCTCAATACCTGGGTGGCTATTACGTTTAGCTGACCACTTGCAGCTTGTGGGTGTTTGATATGATCATCACCTACTGCCGGCGTATTGACGATTCTTTAGAGTCCTACACAGCGGTTTCTTGACTCAGGCAAAACGGAGTAGGGGCACATATGTGATATATGCAGGACCGAGGATAATGCGATATGAGATACCGTATTATATTCTCGTGATATTTGATATCAGCCGGGTCATCGGATCAAGTGTTGATTCGATGAATCGGTAAATGATATATTAGTCGGTTATATGCGATATAGCCGGATTGTCGGATCAAGTGTTGATTCGATAATTTAATGTATAATTATATATTTGATATATTAAATTACATTAACTAATATAAGCTCACTAAAAGATTCTTTTTCTCACTCGGGTAAGATATTGATATATATGCGATATATGTTAATTGTATTATTTTATTTTGTTACAATAAATATTATATATGTGATATATAATATTGTAACATGATATGGTTATTAATGCAACATGTTTAGTGGAGATTAAACATGGTTAGGGTTTAGTTTGGGTTAAGCTTTTCTAGAACCTTCTAGAAGGTTTTGTTTTGTTTTGTGCAAAGATATTTGTTTTGATATTTTAAGTGACTCATCTTTTAACCCAACCAAAACCCTAGCCCTAGTTAAATCTCTACAAAGGTTACATTGACCATGGTTGCATTTCTAACCTTATATTAGTTTCATTATTCATCACAAAAGGATTCTTGATCTTCTTCCTTGAGTTCTTTGATGAAAAGCTTTCTAGCTTTTTATGAAGTGATGATTTTGAGTGAGAATAAGAAAACAAATGAGAGTTAAAATCCTACTTCATCATCCTCATCTATCCTTGCCATTTAGATGAGGGTGCTCACTTCATTTAGTGAGTGAGAGCTTGTGTTAAGGAAACTTCAAGGTAGATCATCTTTGTTATCGAAGATCGGAAGCAAGCTTGCATCTTTCTCTTCGTGGAGCCTCTCTAGAGTCCGGATGCACGATGATCGCAGCGAAGGGACCACAACACGGAGCTTATGAAGTGAAGGACCGGATCTACAAAGGTTGTAATCCCTCTCACTTAGTGTTAAAGTGTTTAACATGCTTTGTTTTCGCCTAAACTCTAGTATAAAGATCTTGGTTAGGGTTGTTTGGCACGGCTAAATTTTAAATCGGGCATGGTTGATGCCTCGTAGACCCTTGTGCGTGTGTCTAGCATCCCTACAGTGGTATCAGAGCCAAACTAGAGCTTTAGGCGATGTCTAGACGAAGTTTAAAGTCCGATCGAACCCGGAAACCCCGATTTATACCCTTCTCTGGAATTTTTTCAAAAATGTTGATTTTTTCATATTAAAAATACTCAAAAAAATCAGCAGGGAAATATATGGACTACTGTAAAAAACAACACAGTAATTCGCATAAAGCGCCGCGGAACCGCGGCAGGACCATGGGTCACGCGACGGTTCCACGGCCGTATGGACGAATTAATGTTAGTTTTTTCTACAGTAATAACCATTGGTACTACCTGAATCTTCTGGGAAATTTTAATTTATACTCAAGTGTTGAGTTTTCTGGGTTGTATTGGGGACTTGTTGATTCGATCGGATAATTTATCTTCGTTTAAGTTTTTTTTCCGGATAATTTTAGAAACTGTTAAAAAGTTCGAACGGATATCAATAATTCATTTTTTCCCCTGTCGGAAATTTTTTCAAAAATTGGATTTTTTTTCTCGAGTTTGAAACTTCCGGAAAATCATGCAAGTAACGCGGTGGACCCTCTAGAAGAACACAAACCTTAACTCGATTATGAGACCGTCTGAACCGCCTCTAAACCTTAGGGTTTGGGGCAGTACGGCGTTGCCACATGTGAGGCGTTGGCTTGACCCTTCTACGGCTGGACCATTGGTACTGTGGCATGTGATGGATACTTTTTAAACTCCGCTCAAGTGTTGAGCTATTTGGGAAATCATGAGTGTTTGTTTATTCGATCGGAAAGTTTAACATTGTCTATTTATCTGGAATGTGATACAATATTTAGAATCCACAAGTAGTTATGAGATAACTAATTTGAATGTTATAAATCTAGTAGTTTAGTCTCAGATGATCAGTTGCCACGGGATTTCGATGCGATCAAAAGTTCGTCGGAATCACGTAGCGTACGCGGATACTCGCCGGGTAAACTTAATAGACAGCCACGCCCCAAAGCCTCGACCAAGTGACTGTAGGAGAACCCCGTCGCCAAAAGCATCCGTTCGGGTGCTTGCGGCAGCGGTATTCCGCCTTAGTGCACTTCGTCGACGACCTCCGGGGGTGCCGCCGTCTACTAAAGTTTGCGACGAGCATTCGATCAAGATGTCGGGAATCTTGTTGAATTGCCCGACTAGATATTGAAAAGAGTTTTCGATAATGAGACTAAAATGCGGGGTTTATAAATGTTAGGCATGCGATGTCTAAGAAATTCATTTGGTTAGGCATGCGATGTCTAAGAAGATTGCGGATTCCAACTGTTGTAGTTTTACACTTTCTTTTTTGTGACCGTAAGCGTAGTATGTGGTGTATCGCCGGCTTCATTGCTATACATCAACGACAATCGGGATACGCATATTTGCTTACGTTGATGATATGAGATATTATGTGTTGCTGTGATATGTTATATTGGATCGTCATGTTTGAATAGCCAGGGGTTTTATGTGAGATGAGAGTTTTTTCTTTTTCATTCATGTAAAATTCATTGTATGTAATATTCTTTTATTGGGGCACTTCCGGGCTGAGGATGACATCACCATTGTATATTATTTACTTTTCCGCAATAGGTAGAACCAAGGCGGGGAGCACAAGTAACCAGGTTCTAGGGTCCAGTGGGAGACCATCTCGAGGAGTTGAGACCGCGTCTCCTAACCCTAGAATTGGCAGTGTTGCTTGCCGCTCTCGTAGGGGTCTAGGGATGTGAATTTGGCTATTCATCGCGACCGTGGAATCCGTGTTTTATACAGGCTCGTATTAAAACACGGACGTCCTAGTATATCCAATATTTCACATAAATTCTTCTACTGCAATGTTCTATGATGAGATCATATTACTGCCTGAGGCGAATGTTTATATTATATATATGAGATATATGTTATATTGCAGATATCGTTTCAAATGTGATACTTGTGAAGTATAATAAAATGGGACTTCATTAATGAGATTAATGAAACTAAAAGAAACTTAAAGATGTTGTAGAAACTTGTTTAAAAACTGGTAGCTCTAGTTCTTGCTTTGCATAGCGATGTTCCTTGTAGAACATCCAGCACCTTATTCGATAAGGAAAGAGCCGAGATCCATTCACCGGGAGTGACCTCTTTAGCGAAACTAGCAGATGCTACACACTCGGTTTGTCTTTTGATTGCTTCTATAGTTTTTGCTTTGCATGGTGGTTTTTGTGAAATATCTTGCACCTTATTCGATGAGGAAAGAGCCGACGATCCCTTCACCGGGAGTGACCTCTTTAGAGAAACTAGAAAAGCCTCAAAAACACTCCATTTAAAATCACTCGATTCTATAACGATATCAAGTTCATTACGCAAAAGGTTTTCTTAAAAACCTGTCGTAGCCCTCCGTCATTTCAGATAAGTACTAGTTAGTATTCGTGCTACGTTTGTTGACTATGTTAAGGCGTAGTGTGCGGTAGTTGATTAGTGCTTATCTGTATAAGCATATGATGCGATTGGATTAGGGTAGTCGTGCGATTTTGTTGACTATGTTATGGGTCGTGCGGGTGGGTTTAATTCAATCGAGAAATGACGGGTTGAACTTGACTAGCACTTATGATTTGTTGACTATGTTAAAGTTATATAGCTGCTAGGGGTAAAACATTATTGGGAATTTCAAGTGTTGAAATTTGCAATGAGATTGCATACCTTCTATGAGATAGTTGGATCCCGATACCCGCTGCGAGTAAGAGTTACTCCTGGGAGAGTTTTACAATTAGCCGATCAAGTAGGTGTCTAGAAAGGTGTTAACGGGGTTACGCCCCTGGGAAAACGAGGTTTATTTTAATTAGGTCCGTGCGAAAGCACGGGGAACCTCCCTCAAAGTACCGGCACTGGTCTGGCTGAAAGATTGGCGAACTTGTAGAGTGTAATTAATCCCGGCTAGTCTTTCTTTTTAGGGTTTGAAGGAAGATTTGACTAAAACAATGGGAGACATCCTGATTAGATATATTAGATAACCAATCTAATCTTGTAAAAGCGCACGCTGAGTGTTTTCTTCACTCTCTCTCCTGGTTACGACTATGTCACGCCTTAATCAAGATAATAATATGGATGTATTGATCGAACCCGTTTGTTATACTCTGCTAAGGAACGTTGGTCCCGCTCTAACTTATAATTGTTATAAGACAAAGCAGAAAATAGTGGATTACCAGAATTCCCGTGCCGCCCAAACGAAGAAAGTGCATGTTGATGCATCTTCTTTGGGTGTGTTCATTACACAGAACTGTTTCTCAATATCCTTTACGTCCTAGGTATTTGATACCGGATCAGGATCTCACATATGTAATTTGTTACATGGGCTACAGATAGGTAGAGAACTGAGAACGGGTGATAAATTTCATGAGATAGAAACGGTGCAAGTGTTGCAGCCAAGTCTGTTGGTAGTTATCACCCTATATTATTAGAATACATTGATTCTGAATGAATGTTATTAGATACCGAACCTGATATATAACATCATATCAGTATCTTTATTAGTAAAGAAGGATATAATTTTGTATTGTTGGATAATGTTTTGAACATTTCCTATATCAAGAGTTGATCGGTTCAGGCACGTTATCTAAAAGCATAGACATTCTAAATCAAACCACAGTTCTTAAAGTACAGAACACACACAAGAAGAAGAGTTCAGAAATGAACGAATCCTTCTTGAGGTATTGTAGACTAGGTCATATCAATGCGACCCGACTAGCTAAGTTACATATAGATGCATATTTAAATTAGTTTAAATCTACATCTTGTGAAACTTGCCAGTCATGTCACAAAGATAAGAAGACCACAGCTCCGTTTATTGGAAACAGAGAAAGAGTTAGTGAACTCTTGGGATTGATACATGCTGATGTATGAAGGTCCCCTGTCTACACATGCCAAGACCGGTTCTTTGTACTTTATTACATTCACTGATTATCTCTCAAGATCCGGACATATATTCCTGTTGAAACACAAGTCTGAAACTTTTGAGAAATTCAATGAATATAAGTTAGAAGTAGAGAACCAAAAATAGGTATAAGTATTATGTCCTTTGATGAGATCAAGGAGGACAATACTTGAGCACGGAAATCCTGGACTATTCTAAAGGAGAATGAGATTCTCTCTCAGTATTACTCCTCCGTATACTCTACAGCACGTAGGTGTATCGGGGCGGAGCAATCACACCCTATAAGATATGGTGAGCTCTATGATGAGTATTACTGAGTTTCCTATTTCCTTTTGGGAGTTATGCCCTTGAGAAGCTGCATACCTATTGAATGGAGTTCCAATCAAATCAGTTGCCTACCACTTCATATGTGATATGGAATGGGAAGAGCCCATATCTTAAGTTTGTTAAGATTTGGGGTTGTCCAGCCTATGTCTAAAAGCATAATCCGGACAAACTCGAGGCAAAGTCAGTTCTGTAGAAGTTTGTTGGATATCCCAAGCATTCGCAAGGGAATATCTTCTACCTAACCGAGGAACAAAAGATGTTTTATTTCTCAACATGCCACCTTTGTGAAAGGGAATTTCTTGTGAAGAAATTATTGGTCATGAGGTAGAACTGGAAAGAGTTCCAGCTATACAAACTGCAGCTGATGATTTGGTAGAACCAAAGGATTCAATAGTTTCCAACGAACCTCAGCCTCTCTACCGATCTGGTAGGGTTCCTCATCCACCCGAGAGATACTTCGGTTTTTCTATGACAGTGGGAGCGAGGATTGCATCATGAGATGATGACCCAACTTATTTCGAGCTGGCCATCAGGAGTGGGACTCTGTAAGAATGGCTGGATGCTTAGCGATCTGAGATGGAATCCTTATACACCAACAAAGTATGGACTTTGGTTGCTTTATCTGAAGGGTTAAATCCCCATCAGAAGCAAGTATATCGTGAGAAGATTACTTGGTGTACATGGAAAAGTTGAGACTTTCAAAGCTATGCTTAAGTCCATCCAGATCCTACTTGCTACTGCTACATACCATGACTACGATATCTGGTGGTTGGATGTCATGACTACTTTTTTAAATGATGATTTGGAAGAGAGCGTCTATAAGTACACAGCCAGAGGGCTTCGTAGACAGTGGGAGCAGCGGAAACGTGTGCAAGATGTTTTATGTGATAAAGCAGGCATCGCGGAGTTGAACGTCTGTTTTGATGTGGTAGTCGAAGAGTTTGACTTCATCAAAATGGTAGATGAACCTTGTATATACAAAAAGGTAGTATGGAGTATGGTGGTGATCCTCGTAGAGTACGTGGATGACATACTCTTGATAGAGAAGGAGTTTCCTATGCTACGCTCGGTCAATCTCCGCTTATCACAAGCATTCTCCATATAGGATCAAAGTGATACCTCCTAAATCCTGGGTTTTGGATCTATGAGATAGATCTAATTGGATGTTAGGATACTCACTAGTTGTAGTGAGATGGTATCAATCGATCCTGGGGAGAATCACTGGAAAGGTTCCAGCGTGATAAGGACAACTGGATGTCAGTCGCAGGTATTGTCTTTACCCTCAGTGGAGGGACGGTATGTTGGAAGAGTTCCAAGCTAGATACCGTAACTTACTAGACGATTAAAGGAAAGATACATCGTTACCAAGGATGCTACCAAAGAGGCAGTCTGGATATATATATAAGTTCATGAGATGAACTTCGTTCCTACCATTATGAGACAATAGAGTTGTGGCTTTTGCCAAGGAACCCCGTCCCATCAGAAATCCAGATATAATTTTTAGGCAGTATCACCTGATCATGGAGATAGTTGATCTCCAGGGAGATCGAGGTTAGGAGAGTAGACACAGAGGACAACAGCGCGGATCCACTCACAAAGGCCTTTTTCCCAATAGAGACTTTTATGAGATGGTTGAGTATGAGATACTTCAACCACAGCTAATTGTTGGGTATGCGATACCACAACAGATGGCCCCAGTGCAAGTGGGAGATTGTTAGTTATATGTATGCCCTAGAGGCCATTACTGTACATATGATGTATATTGTAGTGGATGCTTGGACATATATAGGGAGGATTTTCTTGCTCGACATGATAGTACGCTATCTGGTTGCTCGACATGATAGTACGCTATCTGGTTGCTCATGGACACTGGACAACATACAATACTCTGTATAAGTCCCTTGAGTCTAATAACTCATTCCCTGTGTGTCGTAGATTAAAAACTGTACTTATGGTTAAGAAGAATTACACCGCTATTTAATGCTTCTTACCTAATCATCCACTGATACAGGTAAATATCATAGATATAATTTCAAAAATTACATCTCATTTTATAAAAATAAACGTACAGATATATCAATTTGAAATTAGTGCATTACAACGGATATTTAAAACCAAATATTTGCTGTCCGGCAAACAACACAGGCGATTTCCTCAAATATCACCAATTACAACGAATCCCGATATAATGAGGATGATCACCTAATTCCCAATAACTTACTCCCACTCATCATCTGTAAAACCATACAGATGTGAGAATCAAACCTGGTAAATACATACCCTGAAGTAAGGGCTAATTGGGAAATCAGTTTTATTTTAACAATACACAGTGAAACTGAAACATATAAATGTTTCGAAGGGGTATCCGGGTATTCCTAGTAATGCCTCTTCCATTATCAGATTCACAACTATAACCGTGTATTTCTTTGTCATCTCTCCAAATCCCTTTATATGTCTTTATTCATTACCTTCTGTACACCCACTTAGGCTAAATGGTTTTCTTCCTTCGCTACCGTTTGGCACCAGCCTATGGTTTGGAAGAAGACTATCCAATAAGCATAATGGGTGTACTCTCCTAATCCTATGAGTACTCGTAACCTGAGAGGAGGTGAAGATAAAAGACAACTGAATAAACCTTATTCCTATTTCTCCTGAACCAGAATCCATCCCCGAACTGGAACAAATTCCTTCGAGTTCGTATATAACCATACGATGGAGTATCCAGTAAACTTTGGATCTTCATAGTGATACGGAGTGTTCTGGAGAAATACAAAGGTGATGTAGGAGTGGCGATGAAATACTTGGTTTGGTCATGAATGATAGCAGTCGCAGTTTACTTTGCCCTCTTACTAATCCCTTTATATGTCTTAACTTATTACCTTCTGTACACCATCGTTAGGCTAATTGGTTTTCTTCATTCCCTAGCGTTCGGCACCTGCCTATGGTTTGGAAGAAGACTGTCCAATAAGCGTAATAGGTGTACTGTCCTAATCCAAGGAGCACTCGCAGCCTGAGAGAAGGTAAAAGGAAAAAACAACTAAATAGTCCTATTCGTTTTCTCCAGAACTAGAACCATCCTCGAATCTGGAACAAGTTCCTTCGAGTTCGTATATAACCATACGATGGTTTTATCCAATGGAAGTGGATGTTCGTAATAATACGGGGTGTCCTGGAGAAAAGGGTAAGAGTAGGAGTGGCAATGAGGTATGCAACTCTGACAATCCAAAAGCCAGTGTTTTAAGAAGGTTCGGTTAACTTGGTCACCGAGTCATAGTCAAGGGTCGGTCATGGTTGCTGCCAAAGAAAGAGAGAAAAGAAACACTCAGCGGGCACTCTAACCTAGATCAGAATGGTTATCATTTTATCTAATCAGGAAACCTTCCATTGTAACCTCAAATTCTCCTCCAAACCTGAAAGAAGAATTAGTTGGGATCACCCGAGGAGTAAACCAACTCATCAATGGGAATCGGGATCCAACTATCATCGCATGATAATGTGATGGAATCCACTCACATTATCACACTCCAGAAGGTATGCGCATATCTGGCAAGTTTCAGTTTCTTTAGAAACTCCCGATGTGATTTTTACCCCTAGGACCCAAGTGACCTTAACGAATAATCAACAAATCAAAAGGTCCTAGTCAAGTTCAACCCGTCATTATCTTGATTGTGTTAAACCCACCCGCACGACCCTTGACGAATAATCAACAAAGTCGTACCACTGTCCTAACCAATCCACATATCCATGCGACAGAAAAGCATTACAGAGCTACCGCACACTACGCCTCGGTGAATAGCAACGTCAAACGTAGCGCGAATACTAAGCAATACTAATCTGAAATGACGGGGGCTACGGCAGGTTTTTGGCGAAAAACCTTTTAACGTAATGAACTTGATATCGTTGAAGGAACCAGATAGCTTTTTATAAAAATATAGTGGCGAAAACCTTTGCTAAAGAGGTCACTCCCGATGAAGGGATCTAGGCTCTTTCCCCGTAGAATGAGGTGCAGGATATTCTAACTGAATACCACTATGCAAAGCAAAAATAATCGGCTATAGTGAAGTTATTACCCTGACGCAAACTTATGTCCAAGGGGTCACTCCCGGTGAAGGGATCTCGGCCCTTGCCTCGTCGACTGAGGTGCTGGATATTCATAAGCGAATACCGCTGTGCAAAACAAAAGAGAACATCCTTGCAATAACAGCTTTTTTTTTGAAAAATGTTCCAACAACATCAGAATAGGTTTGTTTAGCTTGCATTGATCCGAATCAATGCAGTCCCATCAATTAATCACACCACAAAAGAACGAAAATATGATGTACGTATATACCATCTGCATTCACCACTAGGTCCCGTCATCACCCGTTAGGTTACTTAACTAACGACAGAGCGGGGACTGGACTAGCACGGGTGTAAAACATATACAACATCTACTAGTATATATATCAATATATAATATTCGCCCAAGGCGTGATAAAATGCAACATCACAGAAATGTAATAAGTATCACAGAACAATACAGATAATCTGGGATCCCCGGGTTGTAGGACTACGGTAGCGCCCCGGCCGTCTTTCCTCGGCCAAAATGCGGAAACGAAAAATTTTCTTGACTTGAAAATCGGCACTACCGCATCCTAAAACCCGGATCGTAACCATTAACCTACAACTAGCTATCAAGAGAAGGGATATAATGCTATACCGATCGATCCGTGTCCTTCGGTCTTCGGCCACCATCCCGATCTTCCCGCGGCAACTCCGGTCTTCATCTCCTCGTCGGAAAGGGCACCACATCGAGAAGTCTTTTTACGGGCTCCCGCTTCATCCGAAGCAACTCGGGCGCGAAGTGTGCTAGCCGACGCGTCCAAGATGTTGTAGAGAATGTTTGTGATCACTTTGTCTCTTGCATCTATGGCTTTGGATGGAGGTTAAAGTGTTGCCATTGATGGAAGCAATAATCTAGAGGAAGAAGAACAAGAACAAGAGCTTTTCTTTTTCTTTTCTTTTGTGATGTTGGAATGAGAGTGTGAGAGAGTGATTATCAAAATACAAGACCAATAATATCAACCATGGCAGACCCTCTCTCTTTCCATCTCATTTCAACACATTAAACAATTCATTAATGTGACATTTTTGCAAGAAAAGTGACCATGACTCATGATACAAGTCCATGTCACATTAATGCATTGTCATGATGAAAATCTAGCTCATTATTTCATTAAGCAAACATTAATCCAAATGTTTGCCATAACAAAGAAAATCCGGCAACATCTAAAGTAAACTCGTGACGGATCACGAGGATACCCCTCACCTGTATATACATACCTGCATCCGCATTCCGACTGAATGTGAATGCGATGAGACTAAAGTAATCCAACAAATCTAATACTAGGATCCGGCTTAAACCAAAGCCCACTAGTATGATCCGTCCGATCATGATCCGTGCAATACCGCACGTATATGATCGGACTCTGCCATATATCATACGGCCTTTACAACGTTTCGCCCGAAACTTGAGAAACTGTCTGTGGGGGACTCTAAAGACTCGTCAATACTTTGGCTGTGGATTTAACCACTAGCACGTCAGAGGTATTAGCCGTACGTAACGGGCTACCAAGTATTGACCAAAAGGGAGGTCGATGAGCGAACTCATCCTGACACCCTACTGAACCTGTCAGTGACAATATCCGTACTGTCCGGTCCGTTCGTCTATGAGTATCGCATGGCGGGCCTAGGGGGTTGGTAAAAGTCAGACCCCTAAAAGCGGTACATGTCGTGTTGGAGTGTAGCCCAGAACACCCTGAGATACTACTGGAATACCTACCAGTAAATCTCCTGTCTCGGCCGAGGGCTTTGTGTAATGGCTCTCCTAGACACAGCGTGACCTCACCCTCAATACCAGGAGAGACGAACCCCTGCAGATCCGCTTACTGCCTCCATGTGGCTCGGGACTGTACCCAACTAAAACCTGTTTGCACGACTCCTTTGAGCCGTGGTAGGGTAGTAATCAAAGTACAGTGGGAACTCATACGAGACAAATGACGATCTCTGGTCGATGAACTAACCTGTACACATGTCACCAGGGAACTGCTATTTGACGTCTGGTATAAGACCAACTAGCATGTTCCCGGCGAGTCCTGTCCGGTGTACACATAACCCAATGAGCACCTGTATACATCTTAGGTGAACCAACTGACACCAGTGGCTTGTGAAACCGGCCACCGCCCCTCGTCGGGGTCTCGACCGTATACACTAGTCTACTCTGGAGTATCGATGCCCTGTCTCGAAACTCCCACGACTAGGGACCTTTTAAGGATGTGCTTATAGATCCCAGCTCCCACGTATATGATCGCCATCGTACTGCTGGCCGTTCAAGCAAGAATCCTAAGGGCTCTATCAACGTGCAATAGTGACCTGTAAGGTCACCTGAAACAGTACACGATGATAAAGATAAACCAGATAGCATACTATCATCTTAAGTAAGACTGTCTATCGGCATAGGTCCTCCCTCAATCATTGCAATCACGTGCCTGTGATCCAATAATTGACTCTGAGGGCACTATCTCCAACTATCTCCCACTTGCACTCAAGGCTAATTATTGCGATGTCGCATACTCACAGCCTGTTGATACCGAACACCCAACTCCTCTACTAATCAGTCTCATAAAACCCGCTTGACTACCAGCGTTGTGATGACAGTCACATTAGTGGGGACTGGGTAGTCTACAAGCACATCCTTATTCAGGTCCCTAGTCGTAGGATTATCGAGACAGGGCATCGATACTCCGGAGTAGACTAGTGTGTACGCTTCTCATCCCAGTTGGGGAGATGGTCTATCCCACAGCCGTCAGTACGTCGTACTGGAGATAGTATACAGGTGTTCGTTGGGTTACGGGTACACCGGACAAGACTCGCAGGGAACTGTAGGTTGGTTTTATACCAGTCGTCAGTTAACAGTTCCCAGGTGACATGAGTACAGCATAGTTCGCAGACTTGACACTGCTACTTCGCCTCGAGTGTGTCCCACTGTTCTTAGATTGCTACCCTACCACGGCTCAAAGGAGTCATGCAAACAGGTAGCAGTTGGGTGCAGTCCCGAGCACTTGGAGGCAGTGGCGGTTAGACAGGATTCGTCTCTCCCGGTATTGGGAGTTGATATCGCGTTGTATCAGAGAGCCATTACGCAAAGTCCCTGGCCAGGGCAAGCGAGATTTGCTGGTAGGTTCCAGTAGTTTCTCAGGGTGTAATGGGCTTCACTCCGACACGACTTATACCGCTATTAGGGGACTGACGCTTGCCGCCCCCTAGGCCCGATATGCGATAGTCTTAGACGAACAGACCGGACTGTACGGAGATTGTCACATCAGGCTCAGTAGGAGTTCAGATGGGTTTCCTCTTCGGCTTTCTTATCGACATCTACCTGGGGACCGTTACATACAGCTAGTGCCGCTTGCGGTCTGTGGTTAAACCCACTGCCAGCGTAGTAGTCGAGTCATTAGAGTCCCACACAGAGAGTTTCCCTGCTCCAGGCGAAACGATATAGAGGTCGTATGGTTTTACGACAAGGGTTCGGACGCATACGTGTGTTTACGCACGTATGACTTTCGGACAGTTTTTACTAGCCGGCTTTGGTTTAAGCCAGATTCTAGTATCGGAATATTGAATTTATACAGTCTAAAGTTTTTCCGTGTTTTCACGGATAGGAGGGGCGTTCTCGTAATTTCTCGAGAAGCTTCTAGAAGGATGGTGACTTGGGGGTTTAGGTGGCATAAGTATTAAATGAGATTAGTGACTCATTTGTGTGATTCATTCTTCTCATTAATGCATCATAAATGCTTAATGACTCATGTAGATGAATCACTCATTTGTGTTTATGAAGCATGGTTGTTAAATCCTTTATTTGATTTATTTGATAAATATAATGCATCATATATATCATGAGAGATCATTATCTCATTCTCATTCTCATGCTCACCTTCTCTCTCCTCAAGCTCTCTCTCTTCAAACCCTAATCCTCCCCTCTCATGTGTTGAGATCAAGGACTAGAATAGACTAATCAATCCATAATCCAACTCTATACCACCTAGGTTACTTAGATTAGCACTTTAAGAAACCTAGTTACCTCAAGTTAGAGGTGAAGCTTGAAGTATAGTTCTCGGGTGGATCATCTACTACATAGAGAAGGCCGGAGACGAGGTGGAGAACGAAAAGACGAAGGACACGGTTCATTAGATATAATCACTTCACATAGTAGTTTAGAACTCCTATGCATTTGTTAGTTATCCTTTAGCAACGATTCTTGCGGTTAGTCGATGTTATTGCAAAGAACAAAATCGTTTTTCATATTTCTGCCTCCCCGCAAGTCGTGGGGTGTAGTACATCGACTTACAGTGGTATCAGAGCCTCGCTAAACAATAATTAACTCATTAGCAAAGTCGTATGAATTTCGAACGCAAAATGAACCGAAAAAGACATCGATATCACCATGTTTCTGTCGAATTTAAAACAGGCTCTAAAAATTTTTCAGGGAGCTGCAGTATAACCTACAGAGAAATATAAGAACACTGGAGAAAAATGGGTTCCTGAATCGGCCATACAGCCGCGGAACCGCGGCTGATCCCACCGATCCGCGGCGGATCCGCGGCCGAGTTGGAGTCGATTCAACCCAGTTTGCACCTGTAACTCTTCTGTGATATTTTTGTATTTTCTGGAATGTTTATTTTCTGCTCAAGTCTCAGGTGCACAGAGAAGTTTTGGGAGTAGAATCTGATATGTTTGCTCGATCGAAATTATACGATGTTGCTAATTTGATTATATCTGTGATTGTATAATGTGTTCGTAAACCTCCCCTAACTGCTAGTATGTCGGTTGGCAGGGGGTTGCACATTTCTGTAATGGATTTTAACTATTTGTGATTATGAACTATATTAGATTGTTGTGATGATTAGCCGGGGTTTTGTGATGGGTTATTGGTTTAATTCATTCAATGAAAATGCAATTTGTTGTAATATTATTTTGCGGGGCACATCCAGGTTGCGGTTGTAGCCACCATTGTATTATTTCATTTTACTGTTTTTGCTCCTAGGATAGACCTAAGGTGGGGTGCACAAACTACCGGGTATTTTGAAGTGTTTAGTGGCCTACTCACGTTGTTGAAGGAGACCGCTTCACTTCGGGTACTTGGCGGGTAGTTTGCCGTACCCGTAGGGGTCTGGGGTGGGGTAATGGCTATTCATCACAACTGTGTAATCCGTCTTTCGTTGCAGGCTCAAAAGAAACGCGGATTGCTTGCATATCCAATAATGTTCATCTGAGATCTAGAATGCCTATTATTGTGTCTGACGAATGTACAATATCTATATATGATAGCTATTTAGACGTCACTTATGTTTTATACCCGCGCTAGCCCAGCCCCCGCTCTGCCGTTTGTTAAGTAACCTAACGGGTGATGACGAGACCCAGAGGCGAATGCAGATGGCATAAGAGGACGCTGTATTTTCGTTGTTTTCTGCAATGATAGGTTAATAATGGGACGCATTATTATTAATGCAAAGAAAATAAACTAAAGTTTAATCGTTGGAACAATTTAAAAGAAACCACTCGGTTATTTTTAAAACAGAAGATATTTTTAATTGTGGAGCTTAAACCACTCCTTTTTAAAAAAAAAGCTATCAGGTTCCTTCGGTTATATCAAGTTCACTACGTTCACGGTTTCGCCAAAACCATTCGTAACCCTCTGTCATTTCATTTGGGTATTCAGTAGTATTCAAGCTATGCATTTTGACCAACGCCAAGGCATAGTGTTTGGTAGCTGCTGGGTATTCATTTGTTGCATAGATAGATGAGTTAGTTTGGGACAGTCGTATTATCATTTGGCCAACGTCAGGGATATGTACGGATGGGTTAGTTTGGGACAGTCGTATTATCATTTGTTGCATAGATAGATGAGTTAGTTTGGGACATGTGACTTATGACATTTTGACCAACGCCAAGGTCATAAGAGCATGGGGCAAAAATATATATCGGGAATTTCTAAAGAAACTGAAATTTGCAAAGAGATGCATACCATTTGGAGTTTGATGAATGTTGGTAGGATTCCTTCAACATTATCATACGATGATATTTGGATCCCGATCCTACTGTGAGTATATGCTACTCATCAGGAGATTCGTCACTTAACGATCAATGCTATAAACCAAGTAGGTGTCGAGAAAGGTGTCAGCGGGGTGACGCCCCCAGAGAAAAGAGGTTATTTAATTAAGGAACTTCGCGAAAGCGTTGGAAAACCTCCCTCGAAGTATCGACACAGGCCTGGCTGAACGGTTAAGCAAGTATTGTACGGTGAGAATAGTCCTGGCTAATTCTTCTTTTATGGTTTGAGGAAGGATTCGAGAAACAGTGGGAGCCATCCAGTTTAGATAAATTAAAAACCACTCTAAACTTGCAAGAGCATCATGCTAAAGTGTTTCTTCTCTCTCTCCTACTTGCAGCGACCCTGAAAATGACTGGACTTAAGTTACTTTTAGAGAAAAATATACTGACAGAGCCAAACTATAAAGATTGGCTGCGGAATGTCAAAATGGCTTTGACCTATGATAAATTGGGGTACGTCCTCACCGCTAAGGCACCTGCAGTCCCAGGTCCCAAATCCAGTAATGCGGATAAGGAAATCCGCAAAACCTGGGAGTATGATTGCGCGAAGGCCAAGTGCATCGTGCTTGCCTCGATGAACAATGAACATCAGAGGAGGCACGAGGATATGGATCTTGATGCCATATTTCTCCATACAAAGGAACTTTATGGGGAGCAATCTCGTATAGCAAGATACGAGACTTCAAAGAACTTGTTTCGTGCGAGGTTGGCCGTCGGATCATCGGTAGGAGAACATGTCCTAAAGATGATTGGCTATATAGAAGAGCTCGCAGACCTTGGGACGACTTTGGATAATGAGCTCTATACAGACCTTATTCTCCAGTCCCTTCCTTCCACCTAGGCCCAGTTTATTCTGAATTTCAACATTCAAAGAAAAGAAGTTGAACTTCCAAAACTTCCAGAACTCCTTAACTCGCAGAGGGCACCTTGCAGAAGGCAAGGGAAACACCCGCTATGTTTGTTAGCGGTGCTTCTTCTTCCGGGTCCAAGGCTAGGGCCAAAGGAAGGAAGAAGAAGGCCGCCACCAGACCTAGAGGAGGTGTTACTAAGGTGGGAGCGAAGGGAAAGAAAAAGATTGCAGTGACAGTAGTGGCCCAGGACGAGTGCTTCCATTATCACAGGAAAGGGCACTCGAAGAAAGATTGCAAGGCGTGGAACGCCAAGAACCAGGGACCGAAGCAAGCTGTGGCTTCGACTTCGGGTGTGTTTGTAATTGAGAATTGTCTGTCAATCAACTCTACTTCCTTGGTATTGTATACTGGATCAGGATCTCATATATGCAATTCATTGCAGGCACTGAGAAACCGTAAAGTGCTGAAGGATGGTGATATGACCCTAAAGGTTGCTAACGGAGCTAGCGTGGGAGCTGTGTCCGTCGGGGATTATCACCTGGGATTGAGGAGTGGACATATTTTGGTTTTACATAACTGTTTTTGTGTACCTAGTTTAACGTGTAATATCATATCAGTTTCCTTGTTATCAAATAAAGGTTATGATTTCACGTTTGTAAGCGATGTTGTTAACATCCACCTTAATCATAGTTTGATTGGGTTCGGTACACTGGATAACGGTATATATGTCTTAAACCAACTCCAGATTTTCAATGTCCAGAACACACTAAAAAGAAAGTCTCCAGATTTAAATAAGGCTTTCTTATGGCATTGTAGACTAGGTCACATCAATGAGACAAGGTTAACTAAGTTACATAGAGAAGGATATTTGGATTCGTTCGAATATCAAACTTATGCCACTTGTGAATCATGTCTCAAAGGAAAGAAGACAAAGACTCCATTAACTGGACATGGAGCAAGAGCGAGCGAGCTCTTAAGACTCATACACAGCGATGTATATGGTCCAATGTCTACACATGCAAGAGGTGGTTTTTCCTATTTCATTACTTTTACGGATGATTACTCTAGGTACGGATTCATTTATCTGATGAAACATAAATCCGAGGCTTTTGAGAAATTCCAAGAGTAAAAGAATGAAGTAGAAAACCAAACCGGCAAAAGTATCAAGACACTAAGATCTGATCGAGGTGGTGAATACTTAAGTGCCGAGTTCCTAGGTTACCTAAAAGAGAAAGAAATTCTCTCTTAGCTTACTCCTCCATACACTCCACAGCATAACGGTGTATCGGAGAGACAGAATCGAACCCTATTGGATATGGTACGTTCCATGATGAGTAATGCTGAGTCACCGCGATCTTTCTGGGGTTATGCACTAGAATCAGCGGCATATCTTCTGAACAGGGTTCCTACCAAGACTGTGCCTACCACGCCATATCAGATGTGGAGTGGGAAGAAACCCTATCTTCAGTATCTGAGGATATGGGGATGTCCAGCTTTTGTTAAAAAGCAGCATGTGGACAAGCTCGAGGCACGATCAGTACAGTGTAAGTTTGTGGGATATCCAAAGAACTCCAAGGGGTATCTATTCTATTACGCAAAGGAACAAAAGGTTTTTGTTTCTCGTAATGCCCATTTTCTAGAACAGCAGGTTTTAGAAAAGGATACAAGTGGGAGCGAAATAGAACTGGAAGAAATTCCAGAACCACAAACTACTACTGAAAGTTCGGTAGAACCAGTAGTTCAAGAAGATCAGGATATTCCCGCACCCCTCCGCCGAAGTAGTAGGCCGTCTCATCCGCCTGAGAGATACTACGGTTTTCTCATAGATGGGGATGGAGAGGATTGCATCATTGATGATGATGAACCTACTAGCTTCCAGAAGGCCATCCAGAGCGACGTCTCGGTACGATGGCTAGATGCAATGCGAAACGAAATAGAGTCCATGTACACCAACAAAGTATGGACTTTGGACTTTGCTCCAGGTGGGGTAAAACTCATAGGATGTAAATGGATCTTCAAGAAAAAGATTGGTGTAGATGGGCAGGTGGAAACCTATAAGGCTAGACTTGTTGCAAAGGGTCTTCATCAAAGACCTGGTTTGGACTATGACGAAACCTTTTCTTCAGTGGCTATGCTCAAATCTATTCGTATCCTTCTTGCAATTGCTGCCTTCCATGATTATGAAATCTGGCAGATGGACGTAAAGACGGCTTTTCTGAATGGTAATTTAGAAGAGTGCGTCTATATGGATCAGCCAGAGGGTTTCAATCAGAGTGGGAGCAGCGGGAAAGTATGCAAGCTGCTTAAGTCCATTTATGGACTAAAGCAGGCATCGCGGAGTTGGAACATCTGTTTTGATGAGACAGTCAAAGAATATGACTTTATCAAAAATCCAGATGAACCGTGCATATATAGTAAAGTTGTAGCCAGAAGTGTCGTTTTCCTCGTCTTGTACGTGGATGACATTCCCATGAAAGACTTAGGTGATGCCTCTTGCATTCTGGGGATCCGGATCTATCGTGATAGATCCAAGAGGATGTTGGGACTTTCGCAGTCTAGGTATATCAACACTATACTGAAAAGATTCAGTATGGAAGATTCTAAGCGCGGTAATCTACCGGCTTGTCACGGAATCGCCCTATCCAAAAAGATGTCTCCCAAGACTGATTTGGAAAGGGATCGCATGTCTATTATGTTAGTTATATGTATGCCCTAGAGGCCATTACTATACATAGGATGTATATTGTAGTGGAAGCTTGGACATATATAGGGAGGACTTTCTTGCTCGACATGATAGTATGCTATTTGGTTGATCTTTACCTTAACGTGTACACTGATTGTCTCTCTGTTACATGTTGGTAAAGCCCTTAGGATGTGTACTTGACTACCCGGACTATGATGCGGATCATACTAGTGGGAACATGGTAGTCCATAAGTACATCCTTCAAAGTCCCTAGTCGTGGGTGTATCGAGACGGGGCATCGATATACCAGTGTAGACTAGCGTATACCTTCTCGACCCATACAGATGGGCGATGGATGATCCCATATCCATTGGTGTTTGACATCAGAGATGATATACGGGTGCTCGGTGAAGACTGGGTATACTGGACGGACTCGCCGAGAACTCCCAGATGGTATTATACCTTACGTCAGATGGCAGTTCTCTGGTGACACTGGTACAGAGTAGTCTGTTGACCCGAGATCGTCATAGAGTCTTGTGTGGTTCCCACTGTGCTTTGATTTCCACCTTACCACGTCCAAGAGGGCGTGCAAAACGGTGGTTTTTGGGTACAGTCCCGAGTCACATGGAGGCAATGAGCGATAGGAGGGGATTCGTCTCTCCCGATATAGGGAGTTGATGTTGCGCTGTGTCCGATTGGCTATAACCGGAAATCCCTGGCCAGGGTTGCTGAGATTTACTGGTAAGTGTTACCAGTAGTTTCTCGAATTGTTATAGACCTCATATCGACACGACTTATCGAGCTATTGGGGTCTGACGTTTACCACCCCTAGGCGAGATATGCGACATATCAGACGATCAGACCGGACTGTACGGTAAGTGTTACTGGTTGGATTCACAGGAGTGTGAGCGGGCTTGCTCGTCGATCTTCTGATCGCTCAATACCCGGGTGGCCGTTACGTTTAGCAGACCGCTTGCGGCTTGTGGGTGTTTGATATGATCATCACCTGCTGCCGGCGTATTGACGAGTCTTTAGAGTCCTACACAGAGGTTTCCTGGCTCAAGCGAAACGAAATAGGAGCGCATATGAGATATGTGCGGGACCGAGAATAATGCGTGTATGTGATACCGTATTCCATTCTCGCGATAAATGTATCGATTGGTTGTATGCGATATAACCTAGTTATCGATTCAAGCATTGATTCGATAAACCGATACATAGGATACTAGTCGGTTATATGCGATATGACCGGATCGTTAAATCAAGTGTTGATTTAATGATTTAATGTATAATTATATATTTGATATATTACTTTGCATTAACTAGTATTGGTTCACTTTAAATGGATTTTCTCACTTGGATGTACAAGTTGTATATGTGATATACTTTTTGTACAAATGATTGTATCATGTTTGATGATACATGTTTGCTAGGGTTTTTGTGTAAAGATCAAACCATGGTTACATGTTAATGGTTAGGGTTTTTATTTTCTTATTCATTTATTTATTTATTTATTCTTTTTGGAAAATTATTAGCATAATGCAAAATGGTGGCTTTCTTTGGATGCATGTTGAAGCTTTATGAAGCTTTGACCAAGTGACCATTTTGTCTCCATGCTTAACTCTAACCATTCCCACTAACCATGATTTATTCTTTACACTTGACCATGGTTGGTAGATGATAAGTATTATTATTATTTTCTTTTTACTTAATACTTATCATAATATCTTCTTCTTCTTCTTCATCTTCTACTTGAAGAAACCTTGACTTCATCAATGGTGATTGATGAAAAAGGATGAGAAATCCAATTCTAAAGTGAACCCACTTCCTATTTCTTCATCCTCTACCTCTTGCCAAGTAGTATAGGGTGTTTCCTTCACAAGTTTTCATGGCTTGGTGAAGGTGGAGCTTGATCTAGTGATGCCTCGACGTAGATCATCTTCGGCATCGTCGTCGATGACCTAGCCCGCTTTTTCTCCGATGAAGCCGACGCTAGAGCCCGGGATTTGATTTGGACAGTGAGGAGACTTCATCGCGGAGCTATGGAGGTGGAGCACCGGATCTACAAAGGTTGTATTTCCGTTCTTATAGTTAAGTAGTTAACTAGTTTCATTTATCGCCTAGACTTCTAGTTAATGATCCGTATTAGGGTTTCTCGGCACCCATAAAATTTGAAATTGGCATGGTTGATGCCTAGTGAGACCTCATTAGAGTGCCTAGGAACCCTACAGTGGTATCAGAGCCTAGCTAGAGCCTTAGGCGATGCGTAGACGAAGTTTGAAACCCGAACGAACCCGAAACCCTAAACCAAACATGCTCTCTGAACTTTTTCTAAAATCTGGAGTTTTTCCATATTAAAAATATGCAGAAAATTAAGCAGGGTTTTTTATGAATTACTATGCAAAACGGAGCCCTAACTCCGTCAACCCGCCGCGGAACCGCGGCCTTACCCCACGTGGCGCGGCGGTTCCGCGGCCGTTATGTTGAATCTTTGACTTTTGTTTGCACAGTAATTGTTATATTTGACTCCTGTGTTTTCTGGATAATTTTAATATTTTATTCAAGAGTTGAATTTTCTGGGGTTGTTTTGGGGATTCGGTATTTCGATCGGAGTATCAGATTTTGTCTATGTGGCTTTCCGGATAATTTTTGAATATGTTAAAAAGTTCGACCGGATATAAATACCCAATTTTTCCCCTGTCGGGAAATTTCCAAGTGTTGGATTTTTCTGTGGTTTAACGACGTTCTAAGTAGTGCAAGTAACGCGATGGTCCCTCTAGAAGACAACAAAGCTTAACTCGATTATGTGACCGTCTTGAACTGCCCTTTGAACCTTCGGGTTTGGGGCAGTACGGCGTGCCACATGTGAGGCGTTGGCTTGACCCTTCTACGGCTGGACCGTTGGTACTGAGGTACGAACTGAATGTTGTTAGACTTATTTCATATGTTGAGCTGTGTCGGGAAAACTTGGGTGTTAGAATGTTCGATCGGAAAGTTTAACATTTTCTATTTATCTGGAATGGGATACAATAATTGGAATTCACAAAAGGTTATGAGATAACTGAATGAATGTTATAAACACAGCACTTTAGTCTCACTTGATCGGTTGCCACGGAATTTTGATGTGATCAAAGTCCGTCGCAATTACGTAGTGTACGCGGATACTCGCCGGGTAAACTTAATAGACAGCCTCACTCCATAGCCCCGACCAAGTGACTGTAGGAGAACCCCGTCGCCGAAAGCATCCATTCGGGTGCTCTCGGCAGCGGTGTTCGCCTTGGTGCACTTCGTCGACGGTATCGGGGGTGTGGCCGCCTACTGAAGTTTGCGACGAGTATTCGATCAGGATGTCGGGAATCTTGTTGAATTGCCCGACTTGATATTGAAAAGAGTTTTCGATAATGAGACTAAAATGCGGGGTTTATAATGGTTAGGCATGTGATGTCTAAGTACTTCATTTGATTAGGCATGTCTAAAGAGGTTGCGGATTCCAACTGTTGTAGTTTTACACTTTCTTTTCTGTGACCGTAAGTGTAATATGTGATATCGCCGGTTTCGTTGCTATATGTCAACGACAATTGGGATACGCATATTTACTTACGTTGATGACATGTGATGTTATGTGTTGCTGGATATGTTATATTGGATCGTCGTGTTTGAATAGCCGGGGGTTTTTATGTGAGATGAGTGTTTTCCATTTTCATTCATGTAAAAACTTGTATGTAATATTCTTTTATTGGGGCACTTCCAGGTTGCGGAAGATGTCACCTTTTGTATATTATTTACTTTTCCGCACTAGGATAGACCCAAGGAGGGGAGCATAAGTAACCGGGTTCTGGGGTCCAGTGGGAGACCAACTCGAGGAGTCGAGTCCGGGTCTCCTAACTCTAGAATTGGTAGGGTTGCTTGCCGATCTCGTAGGGGTCTAGGGGTGTGGGTTTGGCTATTCATCGCGACCGTGGAATCCGTGTTTTATACTGGCTCGTATTAAAAACACGGACGTCCTAGTATATCCAATATTTCATATGATTCTTCTACTGCGATATCTGTGATGTGATCATGTGAGATGTTCTGTGATAGATACAGTATATAGTATATATGATATATTATATAGACGTTACTTATGTTTTACACCCGCGCTAGCCCTGCCCCGCTCTGCCGTTAGTTACCTAACCTAACGGTGCACGAAGGGACATCGAGGCGAATGCGGATGGCATAAGCGTACGTCGTATTTATCTGTGATGTTTAGGTACTTAAATGATGGGACTTCATTAATGTGATTAATGAAATAAAAGAAACCTAAGATGTTGTAGAATCGAATTTCAAAATAAAATAGGTAGCTACAGTTCTTGCTTTGCACAGAGGTATATGTGATATATCCTGCACCTTATTCGATGAGGAAAGGACCGAGATCCCTTCACCGGGAGTGATTCCTTTAGCAATAACTGGCAGATGCTACACACTCGGTTTGTCTTTTGATTGCTTTTAAGAGTTTTTTCTTTGCACAGTGATATATATGATATATCCCGCACCTCATTCGACGAGGAAAGGACCGACGATCCCTTCACCGGGAGTGACTCCTTTAGCAAAACTAGAAAAGCCTCAAAAACACTCCATTTCAAAAATCATTTGATTCTACAACGATTTCAAGTTCATTACGCAATAGGTTTTCAGAAAAACCTGTCGTAGCCCTCCGTCATTTCAGATAAGTACTAGTTAGTATTCGTGCTGCGGTTGTTTGGCATGCGTCAAGGCGTAGTGTACGGTAGCTAACTAGTGCTTATCTGCTAGCATACGATGCGATTGGATTAGGGTATTCGTACGGCGTTGTTTGGCATGCGTCAAGGGTCGTGCGGGTGGGTTTAATTCAATCAAGAAATGTACGGGTTGAACTTGACTAGCGGACTATGGGTTGTTTGGCATGCGTCAAGGTCATAGCACGCTAGGGGCAAAATATTATCGGGAATTTCAAGTGTTGAAATTTGCAATGAGATTGCATACCTTCTATGGGATAGTTGGATCCCGATACCCGCTGCGAGTAAGAGTTACTCCTGGAAGAGTTTTATACATTACAATTAGCCGATCAAGTAGGTGTCTAGAAAGGTGTTAACGAGGTTACGCCTCTAGGAAAATGAGGTTTACATTAATTAGGTTCGTGCGAAAGCACGGGGGACCTCCCTCAAAGTACCGACACTGGCCTGCCTGAAAGATTGGCGAACTTGTAGTGTGTAATTAATCCCGGCTAGTCTTTCCTTTTAGGGTTTGAAGGAAGATTTGATAAAAAGCAGTGGGAGCCATCCTGATTAGATAAAATAAAAACCAATCTATTCTTGCAAGAGCGCACGCTGAGTGTTTTCTTCTCTCTCTCTCCAGGTAGCGACCATATCACGCCTTAATCAAGATAATAATACGGAATATTGACCGAACCCGCTTGTTATACTGAGCTGGGAAACGTTGGTCCCGCTCCAACTTATAATTGTTATAAGACAGAGCAGGAAATTGGGGATTACCAGAATTCCCGTGCCACCCAAACGAAGAGAGTGCATGCTGATGCATCATCTTCGGGTATGTTCATTACAAAGAACTGTTTCTCCGTATCCTCTACGTCCTGGGTATGTGATACCAGATCAGGATCCCAGATATGTAATCTGTTACATAGGGCTACAGATAGGTAGAAAACTGAGAACGGGTGATAAGTTTCATGAGGCAGAAAATGGGGGCAAGTGTTGCAGCCAAGTCTGTTGGTCACTGTCACCCTGTATTACAAATACATTGATTCTGAACAAATGTTATTAGATACCGAACCTGATATACAAAATCATATCTATCTCTTTATTAGTAAAGAAATGATAAAATTTTGTATAGTTGGATAATATTTTGAACATTTCCTATATCAAAAGTTGATCGGTTCAGGCACGTTATCTAAAAGCATTGATGTTCTAAATCAAACTACAGTTCTTAGTATACGGAACACACACAAGAGGAAAAGTTCAGAAATGAACGAATCCTTCTTGAGGCATTGTAGACTAGGTCATATCAATGCGACCCGACTAGCTGAAGTTACATGTAGATGCATATTTAAATTAGTTTGAATTTACATCTTATGAAACTTGCCAGTCATGTCACAGAGATAAGATGACCATAGCTCTGTTTATTGAAACAGAGAAAGAGTTGGTAAACTCTTGGGATGATATATGTTGATGTATGTAAGGTCCCCTGTCTACACATGCCAAGACCTGTTCTTTGTGTAAGTGCACGGCGGCGCCCCAGCCGTCAATCCGACGGCCAAATGCGGAAGCGGTGATAAACTTTTATTTTACTTGAACTGGCAAACCGCCGCGCACTAATACCCGGATCGAACCACTAACTAGTCCTAGCTATCAACAAGAAAGGGAAGAGAGATATACCGACGATCCAAGTCCTCCGGTCTTCTCATCATCGTCCCGATCTCCTGCGGAATGTCCCGTCTCCTCCTCGTCACCGGAAGTGCACCACATCGCCTACTTCTTTTACGGGCTCCCACCTCAATGCCGAGGCAACTTGGGCACGAAGCCGGCTACTCGACGTGCCCAAGATTCGCTGTAGAATGTGTAGTGAAGAAGTCTCATTTGGGGTTGTAGGAATTGCCTTTTTGGTGGAGGGAAGATACAAGAACTATGTGGAGGAACTTTGGGGATTTTGGAACATGAAATGAACCAAAAACCCCACTCCAAAAATGTTGGACAGCCCCCCTCAAGCTTTGGCCGGCCATGACATCAAGAGGGAGAGAGAGTGTGTAGTGTAAAAAAGAATGAGGGAGGTTCACACACAATAATACAAGTGAGAGAGGTCAAAAATGATATCATGAAAGGAAATGATTATCAACAAAGCCATACTCCACCAACCTCATCATCACAACAAAGGTCAAGCCATCATGACACTATCATGAAGCAAAGTCAAGGGATGGTGCACATCATGAAAGCCATCATGATGCAACAAGATGCAAAGAACCCCCTCCAAAAATGCCTATTTGCAACAATGCAAATAAGCCCTCCTCCACCAATCTTCGGCCAATGAACGGAACAATGGAAATCGGCCGAAACGGAAAGCAAACTGGCAACTCCAGAAAACTGGTCCCGTAATAAATTACAGGAAAACCCCGATACTGTGCATACACACCCGTATCTGTATTTCGACCGAAATACAAATGCAATGAGACAAAGTCTACACCTATACTAGGATCCGGCTTAAACCAAAGCCGGCCAGTAATATCCGTTCGATCCTGATCCGTGCAATACCGCACGTATCTGATCGAACCCTGCCATATATCCATACGGCCTATAGTACAAACTGTCCGATCCGGATCCGTGCAATACCGCACGTATCTGATCGGACCTTGCCATATCTCCATACGGCCTCTACAACCTTTCGCCCGAAAGCTGAGTAACTGAATGTGGGGGACTCTAAAGACTCATCAACACCTTGGTTGTGGATTTAACCACTAGCACGTTAGAGGTATAAGCCAATACATAACGGGCCACCAGGTATTGACCAAAAGGGACGTCTGTGAGCAAACTCACCCTGACTCCCTACTGAGCCTGTCAGTGACAATATCCGTACAGTCCGGTCCGTTCGTCTATGAGCATCGCATGGCGGGCCTAGGGGGTTGGTAAAAGTCAGACCCCCAAAAGCGGTACAAGTCGTGTCGGAGTGTAGCCCAGAACACCCTGAGATACTACTGGAATACCTACCAGTAAATCTCCTTGCCTCGGCCGAGGGTTTCGTGTAATGGCTCTCCTAGACACAGCACGACCTCACCCCCAATACCGGGAGAGACGAACCCCTGAAGATACGCTCACTGCCTCCATGTGGCTCGGGACTGTACCCAACTAAAACCTGTTTGCACGACTCCTTTGAGCCGTGGTAGGGTAGTAATCAAAGTACAGTGGGAACTCACACGAGACAAATGACGATCCCCAGGTCGATGAACTAACCTGCACACATGTCACCAGGGAACTGCCATCTGACGTCTGGTATATGACCAACTAGCATGTTCCCGGCGAGTCCTGTCCGGTGTACTCATAACCCAATGAGCACCTGTATACATCTTAGGTGATCCAACTGACACCAGTGGCTTGTGAGACCGGCCACCGCCCATCGTCGGGGTCTCGACTGTATACACTAGTCTACTATGGAGAATCGATGCCCTGTCTCGAAACTCTCACGACTAGGGACCTTTTAAGGATATGCTTATAGACCCCCAGCTCCCACTTATATGATCGCCCTCATACTGCTGGTGGTCAAGCAAGAATCCTAGGGGCTCTATCAACATGTAATAGCAACTTGTCAGGTCACCTAAAAACAGTACACGATGATAAAGGTAAACCAGATAGCATACTATCATCTCGAGTAAGACTGTCCTACCGGGATAGGTCCTCCATCAATCATTGCAGTCACGTACCTGTGACCTAATAATTGACTCTGAAGGCACTATCTCCAACAATCTCCCACTTGCACTCAAGGCTAATTATTGCGATGTCGCATACTCACAGCCCGTGTGATACCGAACACCCAACTCCTCTACTAATCAGTCCCACAAAGCTCGCTTGTGGAACTATTGCGTTCGAGGAATAGCCTCAGTGAGTGGATCCGCCTTGATGTATCTTTCTATGTCTCTCTATATCTCAAGTTCGCGGAGAAACCCATCTCCCGAAATGAGCAATACCTGTCTTAGAATGTGTCTGGATGTCTGATGGGACATAGCTCATAAATGAGCTCCAAATCCAAACTTCTTAGACTGTATCGTCAACTGAACTTAATCAGTATCCTGCGCCATGCCACCCTCAGTATTGCCTTGGACCACCTGTCCAAAATACTGCCCCTCATCAGAAGGAAAACTATAGCTCTGACAACCTCCTTGTCGTCCATGTCACCTTGGAAGCCTGGAATGATAACTGTTTCCCGAATGAGGTTGTCGTTATCATATCCCAAGAACATCCACTTATGTTCTAAAACTGCTTCCGACTGTTTCTCCAGGATTGGATTAATGTCAACTTATTGCATC
This sequence comes from Agapanthus africanus, assembly GCA_030015575.1. Taxonomy (NCBI): domain Eukaryota; kingdom Viridiplantae; phylum Streptophyta; class Magnoliopsida; order Asparagales; family Amaryllidaceae; genus Agapanthus; species Agapanthus africanus. The sequence goes on along the minus strand of JASDDO010000018.1, from coordinate 240,991,025 downwards.
TAGTGCAAGAACAATGTCTGGTGTGGTACTTGACATCTCATGATTGACTCAATTGCCTGAGCAAGTGATCTGCCAATCATGCACATCCCTCTCCCCTTTAGTCTGCAAGACAGCTTTAGAGAGGGTGACTCCATCTTCTGCAGGTACACTACCGTGCATGGAGTCGTCCATTCTAAATACCCTTAGAATGCTGTCCAAGTACCCAGATTGGGAAACTACCCAAATCTAGATCTAAAACCATAGATCTAGTAACCAGTATGTCTGATATAATGTCCAAGTCCCATGTGGAGAAACCACTGTGTGACGACCAAAGGATAACCGATCGTAGTATAGGAGTTTCCTTTCCTACTTTGTGTATGTCATCCAAATACCAGGATATCACACCCTACTACCTTCTCAACAGATCCATCCCCTATTCTGATGAAGTCAAACCTATGACTGTCACGTCAGAAATAGATGATCTATCTCCGCTACTGGTGCTTCAGTCTATAAATAGACATAAGCTACCTGTCTACCAATGCTTCCGCTGCTCCCACTGACTACGACAACCCTCTGGCAGAGTCATATACACGTACACTTCTAAAACTAGTTTAGAACGACGCTATACTCATCCTCCCGCCGGGTCTCGCAGCCTGGAACAACAGCAATGGTAATTGTGGGTAAACAAGAACTTCCCTGTCACCGTCCTTGAGGCTACCGTAGTACCTCTCGGGTGCCTGAAGTTACCCACCTTATCTGCGGAGTGGCCAATGGAATGTCAATCCAGATTGAATCTTTAGGTTCCTTATTAAATCTTCAGTAATCGTTTGTGGTTCTGGAATCACTTCCAGTTCTACCATACTCCCACTACTGTTTTCTGAAAAAAATCCATTTTTAATAAAACTGTGGCGAGTCTAGAACAATATTGCTATTGTTCATCCAGATGGTAGAAAGTCAACCCTCGTCATAGCCTGGGTTAACCCACAAACAGCCATTACAGAAACGTGCCTTGAGTTGTCCAGTGTCTGGTTTTAATCATAAACCGGACAACTCCCCGTACCTTAACATCGTTAAGATATGAACTGTTCTATATCCCATATAGGACCAGAGGCACTGATTTAATTGAACCAGATCCAAAACATGCAACTGTCTCCAGTGCATGTCAACTAAATGGAAGGAGGCCGATCAGCGTTACTCAACTCAGGAATGCTTCCAATTATGAGTAACCTGAAAGAGAAGCAAGATCTCTTTATCATCACTAGCAACTGAATACCATTGACAAGTATCTACATCTTCGATCTCTTTGAAGAATCCCGATACTTGCTATACCTGGTTCTCTACTCTATTCAAATACCTATAACTTCTCAAAATTCAGATCCTGTGTTTCCACGAAACACCTGTCTAAAAACTAGAGAAGTCATAAGTAAACCGAATATAGTACGAGGACCAACCCCTCTGTCATGATGGACCCTGGACAACATACAATACTCTGTATAAGTCCCTTGAGTCTGATAACTCATTCACTGTGTGTCGTAGGTTGAAAACTGTACTTATGGTTAAGAAGAATTACACCGCTGTTTAATGCTCCTTACCTAACCATCCACTGATATAGGTAAATGTCGTAGACATAATTTCAAAAAGGTATATCTCACTCTATGAAAATAGACGTACAGATATATCAATTTGAAATTGGTGCATGACAGCGGATATTCAAAACCAAATATTTGCCGACCGGCAAACAGCCCAGGTGATTTCCTCAAATATCACCGATTACAACGAATCCCGATATAATGAGGATGATCACCCAATTCCCAATAACTTACTCCCACTCATCATCTGTAAAACCATACAGATGTGAGAATCGTACCTGGTAAATACATACCCTGGAGCAAGTGTCTAATCGGGAAATCAGTTTTCCTTTAACAGTACACAGTGAGACTGAAACATCGAAATGTTTCGATGGGGTATCTTGGTATTCCTAGTAATGCCTCTTCCATTATCCAGATTCACAACTGTAACCGTATAGTTCTTTGCCACCTCTCCAAATCCCTTCATATGTCTTTAGTCTTTACCTTCTGTACACCCCTTTAGGCCAAATGGTTTTCTTCCTTCCCTACCGTTCGGCACCAGCCTATGGTTTGGAAGAAGACTATCCAATAAGCATAATGGGTGTACTGTCCCAATCCTAGGAACACTCGCAATGAGAGAGGGTGAAGATAAAAGACAACCGAATGAACTTAATTCCTATTTCTCCTGAACCAGAATCCATCCCCGAACTGGAACAAGTTCCTTTCGAGTTCGTATATAACCATACGATGGAGTATCCAATAAACTGTGGATCTTCGTAGTGATATGGAGTGTCCTGGAGAAATACAAAGGTGATTTAGGATTGGCGAAGAGATACTTGGTCTGGTCGTGAATATCTGTTGCAATTTACTTTGCCCACTTACTAATCCCTTGCTTTGTCTTAACCTAATACCTTCTGCACACCATTGTTATGCTAATTGGTTTTCTTCATTCCCTACCGGTCGGCACCTGCCTATGGTTTGGAAGAAGACTATCCAATTTGCGTAATAGGTGTACTATCTCCTAATCCAAGGAGTACTCGCAACTTGAGAGAAGGTAAAAAGGAAAAGACAACTGAATAATCCTATCCGTTTTCTCCAGAACCGGAAACCATCCTCGAATAAATCCCTTCGAGTTCGTATATAACCATACGATGGTTTTGTCCAATGGAAGTGGACGTTCGTAGTAATACGGGGTGTCCTGGAGAAAAGGGTAAAAGTAGGAGTGGCAATGAGGTCTGCAACTCTGACAATCCAAAAGCCGGTGTTAAGAAGGTTCGGTCAACTTGGTCACTGAGTCATAGTCTTAGGGTCAGGTCAATGGTCGCTGCCAAAGAGAGAGAGAAGAGAAACACTCAGCGAGCACTCTAACCTAGATCAGAATGGTTACCAATTTATCTAATCTGGAATCCTCCCACTGTACCTCAAATTCTCCTCCAAACCTGAAAGAAGAATTAGTCGGGGTCACCCGAGGAGTAAACTAACTCATCAGTGGGAATCGGGATCCAACTATCATCGCATGATAACGTGACGGAATCCGCTCACGGTGTCACACTCCAGAAGGTATGCGCATATCTGGCAAGTTTCAGTTCTTTTGAAACTCCCGATGTGATTTCTGCCCCATGCTCTTATGACCTTGACTTTGGCCAACAAATCATAAGTCACATGTCAAGTTCTACCCGTCATTCTCCAGGTTGATTCGAATCCACCCGCACAAGCCCTTGACTTTGGCCAACAAGGCTATACGACTGTTCCAAACCAACGCATCTATCTATGCTGCATATGAATAACCAACAGCTACCAAACACTGTGCCTTGACTTTGGCCAACAAACACAGCTTGAATACTATTGACTACCCATATGAAACGACGGAGGGCTACGAATGGTTTCTGGCGAAAACCTTTAACGTAATGAACTTGATATCGTCGAAGGAACGGATAGCTTTTAAAAATATAGTGACGAAAACCTTCGCTAAAGAGGTCACTCTCGGTGAAGGGATCTCGGCTCTTTCCCCGTAGAATGGGGTGCAGGATATCCCAAATGAATACCGCGATGCAAAGCAAAAGTAATCGGCTATAGTGAAGTCATTGCCCTGACGCAAACTTTTTGTCTAAGGGGTCACTCCCGGTGAAGGGATCTCGGCCCTTGCCTCGTCGACTGAGGAGCAGGATATTCAAACTGAATACCACGATGCAAAACAAAAGTGAACGTCCTTGCAATAACAGCTTTTTGAAAAATGTTCCAACAACATCAGTTTAGGTTTGTTTTTTAAACTTGCATTGATCCGAATCAACGCAGTCCCATCAATTGATCACACCAAAAAGAACGAAAATATACTGATGTGCGTATATGCCATCCGCATTCGCCACTGGGTCCTGTCATTACCCGTTAGGTTAGCTAAGTAACGACAGAGCGGGGACTGGACTAGCGCGGATGCAAAACATATACAACATCTACTAATATATATACCAATATATTATATTTCGCTCAAGGCGTGAATAAAAATGCAACATCACAGAGAATGAACAGCATCACAGAAACAATACAGATATCTGGGATCCCCGGGTTTCACAGAGCCGCTGAAACCCGACGTTCCCCTGGTCGTGTGGATAGCCTGTGCAATGAAATCCTAGACCCCTACGGGCGCGGCAAGTTACCCGCCAAAACCTGAAGCGAGGCAGCCCCCTTCAGCTCCGTGAATGGATTACCCAGCACTTCACAGAATCCGGTAACCTGGGCACCCCTCCTGGGTCAACCTGTACCCCCTACGAGTGCGGCGAATAGCCCGCCAATCCCAGAGTGAAGCCCCCTCCGTCTCAATGCCATGAGATGCGGGCTTGTTGCCCTCTAGAATCCGGCTATCCGTGCACCCCTCCGCGGGGCAAGCCTAGTACAGAAAGTAAAATATACATACAACGGGTACATCGACCGCAACCTGGCCGTGCCCCAAAATAATAATACAATCAGGCAGTGACGGCGGTCCACATGTCGGACGCTCGCCCCGCAATATCAAATGTACATAATACAATCACAACTGTACTAGCATTGCATCCAGGCTATCCCCCACGACCGATCCGCAACATCACAGCAAAAACAGAACATCAACGTGAAAGTCACGTTCGCAAATCCGTCTAACCGGGCTATAGCAGTTAGACTGGATTTACCGATCAAGTGACATTCACGGTCGCAGATATAATGTAAATACTGTGAAATAATGTGTTTAAAAATATCCAATCGATCAAAATATAACAAGTGGGCCCCAAGTACTACTGTAGCACATCAAGAAAATCTGGGCCCAATATTAACATTCCAAAACCCCTAAAATCACCCCAGAAGCCCACTGGAGAAATTTGGCCCATTGATCTTTACATACTGCGGCGGAACCGCGGCCCAAGGTGGGTTTTGGCCGCGGTTCCGCGCCCCCCTTGATGGATCAATGACCCGAATTTTTCCAGAAGCCTTAAAACTTCCTGTACAGTACTTTTATACAACCTGAAAAAATTTTCGAGACTGAAAAAAAACAACAGAAAACTGTCGTGGGTGATATAGGGTTTTCGGAACATTTCTTCGATCGGAATTGTAAAACACATTAAGGAAAGCTAGACTAAGTTAATGGTAAGGCTCTGATACCACTGTAAGTGCACGGCGGCGTCCCGGCCGTCAATCCGACGGCCAAATGCGGAAGCGGTGATAAACTTTTATTTTACTTGAACTGGCAAACCGCCGCGCACTAATACCCGGATCGAACCACTAACTAGTCCTAGCTATCAACAAGAAAGGGAAGAGAGATATACCGACGATCCAAGTCCTCCGGTCTTCTCATCATCGTCCCGATCTCCTGCGGAATGTCCCGTCTCCTCCTCGTCACCGGAAGTGCACCACATCGCCTACTTCTTTTACGGGCTCCCACCTCAATGCCGAGGCAACTCGGGCACGAAGCCGGGTACTCGACGTGCCCAAGATTCGCTGTAGAATGTGTAGTGAAGAAGTCTCATTTGGGGTTGTAGGAATTGCCTTTTTGGTGGAGGGAAGATACAAGAACTATGTGGAGGAACTTTGGGGATTTTGGAACATGAAATGAACCAAAAACCCCACTCCAAAAATGTTGGACAGCCCCCCTCAAGCTTTGGCCGGCCATGACATCAAGAGGGAGAGAGAGTGTGTAGTGTAAAAAAGAATGAGGGAGGTTCACACACAATAATACAAGTGAGAGAGGTCAAAAATGATATCATGAAAGGAAATGATTATCAACAAAGCCATACTCCACCAACCTCATCATCACAACAAAGGTCAAGCCATCATGACACTATCATGAAGCAAAGTCAAGGGATGGTGCACATCATGAAAGCCATCATGATGCAACAAGATGCAAAGAACCCCCTCCACAAATGCCTATTTGCAACAATGCAAATAAGCCCTCCTCCACCAATCTTCGGCCAATGAACGAAACAATGGAAATCGGCCGAAACGGAAAGCAAACTGGCAACTCCAGAAAACTGGTCCCGTAATAAATTACAGGAAAACCCCGATACTATGCATACACACCCGCATCTGTATTTCGACCGAAATACAAATGCAATGAGACAAAGTCTACACTGTACTATACTAGGATCCGGCTTAAACCAAAGCAGGCCAGTAATATCCGTTCGATCCTGATCCGTGCAATACCGCACGTATCTGATCGAACCCTGCCATATATCCATACGGCCTATAGTACAAACTGTCCGATCCGGATCCGTGCAATACCGCACGTATCTGATCGGACCTTGCCATATCTCCATACGGCCTCTACAACCTTTCGCCCGAAAGCTGAGTAACTGAATGTGGGGGACTCTAAAGACTCATCAACACCTTGGTTGTGGATTTAACCACTAGCACGTTAGAGGTATAAGCCAATACATAACGGGCCACCAGGTATTGACCAAAAGGGACGTCTGTGAGCGAACTCAGCCTGACTCCCTACTGAGCCTGTCAGTGACAATATCCGTACAGTCCGGTCCGTTCGTCTATGAGCATCGCATGGCGGGCCTAGGGGGTTGGTAAAAGTCAGACCCCCCAAAGCGGTACAAGTCATGTCGGAGTGTAGCCCAGAACACCCTGAGATACTACTGGAATACCTACCAGTAAATCTCCTTGCCTCGGCCGAGGGCTTCGTGTAATGGCTCTCCTAGACACAGCACGACCTCACCCCCAATACCGGGAGAGACGAACCCCTGAAGATACGCTCACTGCCTCCATGTGGCTCGGGACTGTACCCAACTAAAACCTGTTTGCACGACTCCTTTGAGCCGTGGTAGGGTAGTAATCAAAGTACAGTGGGAACTCACACGAGACAAATGACGATCCCCAGGTCGATGAACTAACCTGCACACATGTCACCAGGGAACTGCCATCTGACGTCTGGTATATGACCAACTAGCATGTTCCCGGCGAGTCCTGTCCGGTGTACTCATAACCCAATGAGCACCTGTATACATCTTAGGTGATCCAACTGACACCAGTGGCTTGTGAGACCGGCCACCGCCCCTCGTCAGGGTCTTGACTGTATACACTAGTCTACTATGGAGAATCGATGCCCTGTCTCGAAACTCTCACGACTAGGGACCTTTTAAGGATATGCTTATAGACCCCCAGCTCCCACTTATATGATCGCCCTCATACTGCTGGTGGTCAAGCAAGAATCCTAGGGGCTCTATCAACGTGTAATAGCAACTTGTCAGGTCACCTAAAACAGTACACGTTGATAAAGGTAAACCAGATAGGATACTATCATCTCGAGTAAGACTGTCCTACCGGGATAGGTCCTCCATCAATCATTGCAGTCACGTACCTGTGACCTAATAATTGACTCTGAGGGCACTATCTCCAACACTTTGTACTTCATTACATTCTCTGATAATCTCTCAAGATTCAGACATATGTTCCTGTTGAAACACAAGTCCGAACCTTTTGAGATATTCACAGAATATAAGTTATAAGTAGAGAATCAAAATACGGGTATAAGTATTATGTCCTTTGATGTGATCAAGGAGGAGAATACTTGAGCACGGAATTCCTGGACTATTCTAAAGGAGAATGGGATTCTCTCTCAGCATTACTCCTCCATATACACCATAGCACGATGGTATATCGGGGCGGAGCAATCACACCCTATATGATAAGGTGTGCTCTATGATGAGTACTACTGAGTTACCTATTTCCTTTTGGGAGTTATGCACTTGAGAAGCTGCATACCTATTGAATAGGGTTCAAATCAAATCAGTTGCGTACCACTTCATATTTGATATGATAAGGGAAGAACCCATCTCTTAAGTTAGTTAAGATTTGGGGTTGTCCAGCCTATGTCTGAAAAGCTAAATCCGGACAAGCTCGAGGCAAGATCTGTTATGTAGAACTGGAAATGTTCCAGCTATACAAACTACAGCAGATGATTTGATAAAACCAAAGGATTCAATAGTTGCCAACGAACCTCAGCCTCTCCGCCGATCTAGTAGGGTTCCTCTCCCACCTGAGAGATACTTCGGTTTCTCTATGACAGTGGGAGCGAGGATTGCTTCATGAGATGTTGACTCAACTAGTTTCGAGCTGGCCATCAGGAGTGGGACTCTGTAAAAATGGCTGGATGCTTAGCGATCTGAGATGGAATCCTTATACACCAACAAAGTATGGACTTTGGTTGCTATATCTGAAGGGTTAAATCCCCGTCAGGAGCAAGTATATCTTGAGAAGATTACTTGGTGTAGATGGAAAAGTTGAGACTTTCAAAGCTAGACTTGTTAAAGCTTTTCGTCATCGACCAGGCGTGGATTATGATGAAACCTTTTCAAGTGGCTATGCTTAAGTCCATCCAGATCCTACTTGCCACGGCTACATACCATGACTACGATATCTGGCGGTTGGGTGCCATGACTGCTTTTCTAAATGATGTTTTAGAAGAGAACGTCTATAAGTACACAGCCAGAGGGCTTCGTAGACAGTGGGAGCAGCGGAAACGTGTACAAGATGCTTTATAGAATAAAGCAGGTATCGCGGAGTTGGAACATCTGTTTTGATGTAGTAGTCAAAGAGTTTGACATCATCAAAATGGTAGATGAACCTTGTATAAACAAAAAGATAGTAGGGAGTATGGTGCTGATCCTCGTAGAGTACGTGGATGACATACTCTTGATAAGAAAGGAGTTTCCTATGCTACGCTCGGTCAATCTCCGCTTATCACAATGATTCTCCATATAGGATCAAAGTGATACCTCCTAAATCCTGGGTTTTGGATCTATGAGATAGATCTAATTGGATGTTAGGATTCTCACTAGTTGTAGTGAGATGGTATCAATCGATCCTGGGGAGAATCACTGGAAGGGTCCCAGGGTGATAAAGACGACTGAATGTCAGTCGCAGGCATTGTCCTTACCCTCAGCAAAGGGACGGTATGTTGGAAGAGTTCCAAGCTAGATACCGTGGCATACTAGACGATAAAGGCTGGATACATCGCTATTTGAGATGCTACCAAAGAGGCAGTCAGGGTGTATATTAGTTCATGAGATGAACTTCGTTCCTCCCATTGTGTGACAATGGAGTTGTGGCTTATGCCAAGGAACACCCGTCCCATCAGTGATCCAGACATATTCTAAGGCAGTATCACCTGATCATGGAGATGGTTGATCTCCAGGGTGATCGAGGTTAGGAGAGTAGACTCAGAGGACAACACGGCGGATCCACTCACAAAGGCCTTTTCCCAGAGAGAGACTTTTATGGGATGGTTGAGTATGAGATACTACAACCACTGCTATCAGATGGCCCTAGTGCAAGTGGGAGATTGTTAATTATATGTATGCCCTAGAGGCCATTACTATACATAGGATGTCTATTGTAGTGGATGCTTGGACATATATAGGGAGGACTTTCTTGCTCGACATGATAGTATGCTATCTGGTTGATCTTTATCTTAACGTGTACACTGATTGTCTCTCTGTTACATGTTGGTAAAGCCCTTAGGATGTGTACTTGACTACCTGGACTATGATGCGGATCGTACTAGTGGGAACATGGTAGTCCATAAGTACATCCTTCAAAGTCCCTAGTCGTGGGTGTATCGAGACGGGGCATCGATATACCAGTGTAGACTAACGTATACCTTCTCGACCCATACAGATGGGCGATGGATGATCCCATATCCATTGGTGTTTGACATCAGAGATGATATACGGGTGCTCGGTGAAGACTGGGTATACTGGAGGACTCGCCGAGAACTCCCAGATGGTATTATACCTTACGTCAGATGGCAGTTCTCTGGTGACACTGGTACAGAGTAGTCTGTTGACCCGAGATCGTCATAGAGTCTTGTGTGGTTCCCACTGTGCTTTGATTTCCACCTTACCACGTCCAAGAGGGCGTGCAAAACGGTGGTTTTTGGGTACAGTCCCGAGTCACATGGAGGCAATGAGCGATAGGAGGGGATTCGTCTCTCCCGGTATAGGGAGTTGATGTTGCGCTGTGTCCGATTGGCTATAATCAGAAATCCCTGGCCAGGGTTGCTGAGATTTACTGGTAAGTGTTACCAGTAGTTTCTCGAATTATTATAGACCTCATATCGACACGACTTATCGAGCTATTGGGGTTTGACGTTTACCACCCCTAGGCGAGATATGCGACATATCAGACGATCAGACCGGACTGTACGGTAAGTGTTACTGGTTGGATTCACAGGAGTGTGAGCAGGCTTGCTCGTCGATCTTCTGATCGCTCAATACCCGAGTGGCCGTTACGTTTAGCAGACCGCTTGCGGCTTGTGGGTGTTTGATATGATCATCACCTGTTGCCGGCGTATTGACGAGTCTTTAGAGTCCTACACAGAGGTTTCCTGGCTCAAGCGAAACGAAATAGGAGCGCATATGAGATATGTGCGGGACCGAGAATAATGCATGTATGTGATACCGTATTCCATTCTCGCGATAAATGTATCGATTGGTTGTATGCGATATAACCTAGTTATCGATTCAAGCATTGATTCGATAAACCGATACATAGGATACTAGTCGGTTATATGCGATATGACCGGATCGTTAAATCAAGTGTTGATTTAATGATTTAATGTATAATTATATATTTGATATATTATTTTGCATTAACTAGTATTGGTTCACTTTAAATGGATTTTCTCACTTGGATGTACAAGTTGTATATGTGATATACTTTTTGTACAAATGATTGTATCATGTTTGATGATATATGTTTGCTAGGGTTTTTGTGTAAAGATCAAACCATGGTTACATGTTAATGGTTAGGGTTTTTATTTTCTTATTCATTTATTTATTCTTTTTGGAAAATTATTAGCATAATGCAAAATGGTGGCTTTCTTTGGATGCATGTTGAAGCTTCATGAAGCTTTGACCAAGTGACCATTTTGTCTCCATGCTTAACCCTAACCATTCCCACTAACCATGATTTATTCTCTACACTTGACCATGGTTGGTAGATGATAAGTATTTTTATTATTTTCTTTTTACTTAATACTTATCATAATATCTTCTTCTTCTTCATCTTCTACTTGAAGAAACCTTAACTTCATCAATGGTGATTGATGAAAAAGGGTGAGAAATCCAATTCTAAAGTGAACCCACTTCCTATTTCTTCATCCTCTACCTCTTGCCAAGTAGTATAGGGTGTTTCCTTCATAAGTTTTCATGGCTTGGTGAAGGTGGAGCTTGATCTAGTGATGCCTCGACGTAGATCATCTTCGGCATCGTCGTCGATGATCTAGCCCGCTTTTTCTCCGATGAAGCCGACGCTAGAGCCCGGGATTTGATTTGGACAGCGAGGAGACTTCATCGCGGAGCTATGGAGGTGGAGCACCGGATCTACAAAGGTTGTATTTCCGTTCTTATAGTTAAGTAGTTAACTAGTTTCATTTATCGCCTAGACTTCTAGTTAACGATCCGTATTAGGGTTTCTCGGCACCCATAAAATTTGAAATTGGCATGGTTGATGCCTTGTGAGACCTCATTAGAGTGCCTAGGAACCCTACATATTATACCCTACGCTTCTGTGGTAGGCTCTATAATGTTGGAGATAGTGCCCTCATAGTCAATTATTGGATCGCAGGTACGTGATTGCAATGATTGCGGAGGACCTATCCCGGTAGGACAGTCTTACTCGAAATGATAGTATACTATCTGGTTTGCCTTTATCAGTCGTGTACATGTTCAGGTGACTGATTGCATGTTACACTTTGATAGAGCCCTTAGGATCTTGCTTTACTACCAACTGTATGATGGCGATCATATACGTGAGAGTTGGGTAGTTTATATGCATATCCTTAATTGTGGTCCCTGGTCGTGGGAGTTTCGAGACAGGGCATCGATACTCCGGAGTAGGCTAGTGTATACAGTCGAGACCCCGACGAGGGGCGGTGGCCGGTCTCACAAGCCACTGGTGTCAGTTGGATCACCTAAGATGTATACAGGTGCTCATTGGGTTATGAGTACACCGGACAGGACTCGCCGGGAATCTGCTAGTTAGTACTATACCTATCGTCAGATAGCAGTTCCCAGGTGACATGTGTACATGTTAGTTCATCGACCTGAGGTCGTCATTTGTCTCGTGTGAGTTCCCACTGTGCTTTGATTTCTACCCTACCACGGCTCAAAGGAGTCGTGCAAACAGGTAGCTTTTGGGTACAGTCCCGAGCCATATGGAGGCACGTGAGCGGATCGGCAGGGGATTCGTCTCTCCCGGTATTGGGGGCGAGGTCGTGCTGTGTCTAGGAGAGCCATTACACAAAGTCAATGGCCATGGCAGAAGATTTACTGGTAGGTACTCCAGTAGTATCTCAGGGTGTTATTGGGCTATACTCCAACACGACTTATACTGCTATTGGGGGTCTGACGTTACTAGCCCCTTAGGCGGATATGCGATACTCATTGACGAACGGACCGGACTGTATATACATTGTCACTGTTAGGCTCAGTAGGGTTTCTGGATGAGTTCGCTCATCGGCCACCCTTGAGTGCGCTCATCGGCCTCCCTTGAGGTCAGTCCATGGGCAGCCGTTACGCATAGCTAGTGCCGCTGACGGTTTGTGGTTAAACCCACTGCCAGGGTACTGACGAGTCATTAGAGTCCCCCACAGACAGTTTCCCAAGTTCGGGCGAAACGTTGTAGAGGCCGTATGGTTTTATGGCAGGGTTCGGAAAATGCACGTGCGTTTACGCACGTGTCAGATTTCGGGCAGATGATACTGGTCGACTTTGGTTTAAGCCGGATCCGAGTATTATATTGAGTAGGTATAATATCTTTGTCTCAGTTGCATTTGTATTCGGTCGTAATACAAATGCGGGTATATTTATACAGTTTCGGGGTTGTCCTGAAATTCGTTTCAGGATCACTTTTGGAAGTTGCCAGTTTCCAGTTTTCTATCAGCCGTCTTTTAACATTCGGTTAAAGACGGATTTATCTTTTCTTGGATGAGGGAGAGTCATGCTTCTAGAAGGTTCTAGAAGGTTCTAGAATTTGGTGAGGTGTCTTGTGACTCATGCTTTGATTTTAACCATTTCTTGTTTAGCTAAAGATATTATTTTGTGTTCACATTATGATATTTATCCTATGGTTACTCTCCCCTCTCCTACGGTCACCCCCCCACTCCTATAAGTGGCCGGCCCCCTCTCTCTCTCCTCACACTCTCTCTCACTTGAGGTTTTCATATGGTTGTAAAAAGATATGATAGTATTTGGGGTGCATGGAATTTTACAGTTCATTTCATTCCATCACCCGATTCCCTCGGCAACTTCATTAACCGTCCGTCCATAGCTTTGGACGGAACGAGACAAAGTCATCTACTCATTCTCTACATCAATCTTGATCGTCTCTTCTAGCAAACTTGACGACCGAGTTGCCTCGAGTCAGAGGCGGGAGCCCGTTTAAAGAATCAGTGATGTGGTGCCACCTGGACGAGGAGATCGGAGATCGACGAGATCGGAGCAGCCGCAACGGAGCGTGGGATGATGGTTAAAGAACGAAGGACTCGGATCGTTCGGTATAACCTTTCTACACTCTTTACAGTTTGTTAGTTTAGCAATAATGGCAGATCCGAGTTAAAGTATACGATAGCGCCAGTTAAAAGTTTTTTGTTCCGCATTTGGCGTCTGTAGACTGCCGGGGCGCTAGCGTAGACTTACAGTGGTATCAGAGCCTAACCATTTTGCTATACTTTCTTGTGCTAACGCGTTTAAAACATCGATCGAACCGGAAATCAAAAATCGCAATTTTCAAGCTTGACAGTTTCTGTTGATTTTAAATGATCTCCTAAAATTTTTCTGTATGTCTCAGAACACTGTGCAGGAGTTTCTAAGAACCACGACCAAATTTGGGCACGTGTCTCCACCAAACAGCCGCGGAAACGCGGCCAAACCCATGGTTTGGCCGCGCATCCGCGGCCACGTGGTGAGCACATGCTCCCAAATTTGGTCAGTGGGTTCTTCTCTGGAATTTGTGATTTTTGGTAAATATCGTTTTGGCCCAGGTTTTGTTACTGTTCACCAGTAAGCAGTGGGGCCCACTTTTTGATATTTGGTCGATCGAAATTTAAACACGTTAGTTTACAGTGCTTACATTATATCTCCGACCGGGAATGTCATTTGATCGGTAAACCGCGTCCGATTGCTATAGTTCTTTTAGACGGGTTTGCGAACGTGACATTCGCGTTGATGTTCTGTGTTGTGCTGTGATGTTGCGGATTTGTCGTGGTGGATAGCAGTGTGCAATGGTAGTACAGTTTGAGTTTATTTGTACATTTGATATTGCGGGACGAGCGTCCAACATGTGGACTGCCGTCACTGCCTGTTGTATAATATTCTTTTGGGGCACGACCAGGTTGCGGTCGATGTACCTGTTGTACTATTTTTCATTACTGTACTAGGTTTTACCCCGCGACGGAGTGCACGGATAGCCGGGTTCTGAGGGGCAACGGGTCCGCATCTCATGGCTTTGAGAGGCAGAGGGGCCCCACTCTAAAATTGGCAGACTATTCGCCGCACTCGTAGGGGGTACAGGTTGACCCAAGGAGGGGTGCTCAATTTACCGGATTCCATGAAGTGCCGGGTGTTCCATTCACTATGCTGTGGGGGACTACCTCGCTTCAGGTTTTGGCGGGTAACTTGCCGCACCCGTAAGGGTCTAGGTTTCATTGCACAGGCTATCCACACGACAAGGGGAACGTCGGGTTTCAGCAGCGGCTCTGTGAAACCCGGGGATCCCAGATATCTGTATTGATCTGTGATGCTTATTACTTTTCTGTAATGTTGCATATTATCACGCCTGGAGCGATTATTGTATATTGGTTTATATACTATTAGATGTTGTATATGTTTTACACCCGCGCTAGTCCAGTCCCCGCTCTGTCGTTAGTTAAGTAACCTAACGGGTGATGACGGGACCCAGTGACGAATGCGGATGGCATATACGTACATTTTATTTTCGTTCTTTTCTGGTGTGATTGATTGATGGGACTGCATTGATTCTGATCAATGCAAAAAGAAAAACAAACCTGTTTGATGTTGTTGGAACAAATTTAAAAAGTGTTATTACAAAGACGTTTCCTTTTGTTTTGCATAGCGGTATTCAGTGGAATATCCAGCACCTCATTCGACGGGGCAAGGGCTGATATCCCTTCACCGGGACTGACCCCTTGGGCAGAAGTTTGCGTCAGGGTAATAACTTCACTATAGCCGATTACATGTTGCTTTGGCGGTATTCAGTGGAATATCCTGCACCTCATTCCACGAGGAAAGAGCCGAGATCCCTTCACCGGGAGTGACCTCTTTAGCAAAGGTTTTCGCCACTATATTTTAAAAAGCTATCAGGTTCCTTCAGCGATATCAAGTTCACTACGCTAAAGGTTTTTCGCCAAAAACCAGCCGTAGCCCTCCGTCACTTCTTTTGAGTATTCAGTAGTATTCAAGCTATGTATTTTAGCCAAAGTTAAGGCATAGTGTTTGGTAGCTGCTGGGTATTCAATTGTTGCATAGATAGATGAGTTAGTTTGGGACAGTCGTTCTGCCGATTGGCCAAAGTCAGGGGCATGTGCGGGTGGGTTCAAATTGACAAGATAGTGACGGGTAGAACTTGGCATGTGACTTATGACATTTTGACCAAAGCCAAGGTTATAAGAGCATGGGGCAAAAATCAGATCGGGAGTTTCTAAAGAAACTGAAACTTGCCAAGTGTGCGCATACCTTCTGGAGTATGAGTAACGTGGATGCATTCCATCACGTTATCATGCGATGAGAGTTGGATCCCGATTCCCACTGATGAGTTGGTTTACTCTTCGGGTGATCCCGATTGATTCTTCTTTAGGTTTGGAGGAGAATTTGACAGGACAGTGGGAGGTTTCCGGATTAGATAAAGTTATGACCATTCTGATCTAGGTTAGAGTGCACGCAGAGTGTTTCTTTTCTCTCTCTTTGGCAGCGACCTTTGACCGACCCTAGACTATGACTCAGTGACCAAGTTGACCGAACCTTCTTAAAATACTGGCTTTTGGATTGTCTATGTTGCATATGTCATTGCCACTCCTTCTTTTACCCTTTGCATTTCTCAGAACACCCGTATTACTACGGACATCCACTTCCATTGGATAGATCCATCGTATGGTTATATACGAACTCGAAGGGAATTCTTCGAGGATGGATCAAGGTTCAGGAGAAATAGAATTGGTTTATTCAGTTGTCTTTTATTATCACCTTCTCTCAGGTTGCGAGGGCTCCTTGGTTTAGGAGAGTACACCTATTACGCTTATTGGATAGTCTTATTCCAAACCATAGGCAGGTGCCGAAAGGTAGGGAATGAAGAAAACCAATTAGCCTAAGTAGGGTGTGCAGAAGGCAATAACTAAAGACAAAATAAAGGGATTAGAAAGAGGGCAAAGTAAATTGCGACTGATATCATTCACGACCAAAACCGCGTACTTCATCGCCACTCCTATTTCACCTTTAAAGGAATAAGGTATTATTCAGTTGTCTTTTATCATCACCTTCTCTCAGTTATGAGTACTCCTTGGTTTATGAGGGTACACCTATTATGCTTACTGGATAGTCTTCTTCCAAACCATAGGCTGGTGCCGAACGGTAGGGAAGGAAGAAAACCATTTAGCCTAACGATGGTGTACAGAAGGTAACGACTAAAGACAAATAAAGGGATTTGGAGAGATGGCAATAAAATATACGGTTGAAGTCATGAATTTGATTATGGAAGAGGCATCGCTATGAATACCAGGATACCCCTACGAAACATTTTCATGTTTCAGTGCATTGTTAAAGAAAAACTGTTTTCCCGATTAGATGCTTACTCCAAGGGTATGTATTTACCAGGTTTCATTTTCATATCTGTATGGTTTTACAGATGATGAGTGGGAGTAAGTTATTGGGAATAAGGTGATTCTCCTCATTATATCGGAATTCGTTGCAATTGGTGATATTTGAGGAAATCGCCAGGGTACAGTTTTCAACCTACGACGCACAGGTTTTGAGTTGTTTAACTCAGCGGACTTATACAGAGTATTGTATGTTGTCCAGTGTCCATCAGGACAAAGGGGTAGGTCCTCGTACTATGTTCTGTTTACTTATAACTTCTCTAGTATTTAGACAAGTGTTTCGTAGAAATACAAGGACTAAGTTTTGAGAAATTGTGGGTATAAGAATAAAGTAGAGAACCAGGTATCACAAGTATCGGGATTCTTCAAAGAGATCGAAGATGTAGATTCTTGTGATTGGTATTCAGATGATAGTGATGGTTTTGAGAAACGTGTTTCTCTTTCAGGTTACTCATAATTGGATGGATTCCTAAGTTGAGTAATGCTGATTAGTCTCTTTCCATTAAGATGATATGCACTGGAGACAGCTGCATGATTTGAATATGGTTCCAATTAAATAAGTGCCAAAGTTTCTATATTGGATATAGAATAGCTCGTACCTTAAAAGATGTTAAGGTACGGGGAGTTGTCCAGCTTATGCTTAAAACCAGACACTGGATAACTCAGGGCACGTTTCTGTAATGGCTGTTTGTGGGTTGACCCTGGCTATGACGAGGGTTGATATTCTACCATTTGGAAGACCAATAGTGATATTGTTCTTAACTCGCCACAGTTTTAGTAAAATGGATTTTTTCAGAAAACAGTAGTGGGAGTATGGTAGAACTGGAAGTGATTCCAGAACCGCGAACGATTACGGAAAATTTAATAGGACTTATATATTCAATCAGGTTTGACATTCCAATAGCCACTCCGCAGATAAGGTAGGTAACCTCAGACACCCGAGAGGTACTTCGGTAGCCTCAAGGACGGTGACAGGGAGGTTATTATCTACTCTGACTTGACACTACTGTTGTTCCAGACTATGAGACCAGGCAGGAGGATAAGTATATCGTCGTTCTAAACTAGCTTTAGAAGTGTACGTGTATATTATTCTGCCAGAGGGTTGTCGTAGTCAGTGGGAGCATCGGAAGTATAGTGGGCAAGTAGCTTATGTCTATTTATAGACTAGAGCAGTTATAGCAGAGATAGATCATCTATTTTTGATGTGACAGTCATGGGTTTGACTTCAATCAGAATAGGGGATGGCTCTGTTAAGAAGGTAGTAGGGTGTGATGTCATGGTATTTGGATGACATACACAGAGTAGGAAGTAAAATTCCTATACTATGATCGGTTGTACTGTGATCGTCACACAGTTGTTTCTCCAGACAGGATATGGATATAATATTTGACATTCTGGTTTCTGGATCTATGGTTTTAGATCTGGATTTGGGTAGTTTCCCAATGTGGGTACTTTGACAGATATTCTAATGGTTTTTTAGAATAGTTGACTCCTAGCATGGTGGTGTACCTGCAGGTGATGGGGTCACCCTCTCTAAAGGTGTCGTATAGACTAAAGGGGAGAGGGATGTGCATGATTGACAGATCACTTGCTTAGGCAATTGAGTCAATCATGAGATGTCAAGTACCACACCAGATGTTGTTTTTGCACTAGATGCAATAAGTTTGTATTAATCCAATCCTGGAGAGACATAAGGAAGCAGTTTTAGAACATAAGTGGATGTTCTACGGATTTGATGACGGCAGCCTCCTTCGGGAGACGATCATCATTCCAGGCTTCAAAGGTGACATGGATGACAGAGTGATTGTCAGAGTTATAGTTTTCCCTCTGACCAAGAGGGACAGTATTATGGACAGGTGGTTCAAGAGGATACTGTGGGTGGCATGGTGCCGGATACTGATTAGGTTCAGTGATCGATACAGTCTAAGAGGTTTGGATTTGGAGTTCATTTATGAACTAGGTCCCATCAGATATCCAGACATATTCTAAGACGGGTATTACTCGATTCGGGAGATGGCTTTCTCCGCGAACTTGAGACAAAGAGAGATAAAGAAAGATACTTCTAGGCGGATCCACTCACTAAGGCTATTTCTCGAACACAATAGTTTTACAAACGGGCTTTGTGAAACTGATTAGTAGAGGAGTTGGATGTTCGGTTTCACACGGGCTGTGAGTAGTCGACATCGCAATAATTAGCCTTCAGTGCAAGTGGGAGATTGTTGGAGATAGTGCCCTCATAGTCAATTATTGGATCGCAGGTACGTGATTGCAATGATTGCGGAGGACCTATCCTGGTAGGACAGTCTTACTCGAAATGATAGTATGCTATCTGGTTTGCCTTTATCAGTCGTGTACATGTTCAGGTGACTGATTGCATGTTACACTTTGATAGAGCCCTTAGGATCTTGCTTTACTACCAACTGTATGATGGCGATCATATACGTGAGAGTTGGGTAGTTTATATGCATATCCTTAATTGTGGTCCCTGGTCGTGGGAGTTTCGAGACAGGGCATCGATACTCCGGAGTAGGCTAGTGTATACAGTCGAGACCCCGACGAGGGGCGGCGGCCGGTCTCACAAGCCACTGGTGTCGGTTGGATCACCTAAGATGTATACAGGTGCTCATTGGGTTATGAGTACACCGGACAGGACTCGCCGGGAATCTGCTAGTTAGTACTATACCTATCGTCAGATAGCAGTTCCCAGGTGACATGTGTACAGGTTAGTTCATCGACCTGAGGTCGTCATTTGTCTCGTGTGAGTTCCCACTGTGCTTTGATTTCTACCCTACCACGGCTCAAAGGAGTCGTGCAAACAGGTAGCTTTTGGGTACAGTCCCGAGCCATATGGAGGCACGTGAGCGGATCGGCAGGGGATTCGTCTCTCCCGGTATTGGGGGCGAGGTCGTGCTGTGTCTAGGAGAGCCATTACACAAAGTCCATGGCCATGGCAGGAGATTTACTGGTAGGTACTCCAGTAGTATCTCAGGGTGTTATTGGGCTATACTCCGACACGACTTATACTGCTATTGGGGGTCTGACGTTACTAGCCCCCTAGGCGGATATGCGATACTCATTGACGAACGGACCGGACTGTATATACATTGTCACTGTTAGGCTCAGTAGGGTTTCTGGATGAGTTCGCTCATCGGCCACCCTTGAGTGCGCTCATCGGCCTCCCTTGAGATCAGTCCATGGGCAGCCGTTACGCATAGCTAGTGCCGCTGACGGTTTGTGGTTAAACCCACTGCCAGGGTACTGACGAGTCATTAGAGTCCCCCACAGACAGTTTCCCAAGTTCGGGCGAAACGTTGTAGAGGTCGTATGGTTTTATGGCAGGGTTCGGAAAATGCACGTGCGTTTACGCACGTGTCAGATTTCGGGCAGATGATACTGGTCGGCTTTGGTTTAAGCCGGATCCGAGTATTATATTGAGTAGGTATAATATCTTTGTCTCAGTTGCATTTGTATTCGGTCGTAATACAAATGCGGGTATATTTATACAGTTTCGGGGTTGTCCTGAAATTCGTTTCAGGATCACTTTTGGAAGTTGCCAGTTTCCAGTTTTCTATCAGCCGTCTTTTAACATTCGGTTAAAGAAGGATTTATCTTTTCTTGGATGAGAGAGAGTCATGCTTCTAGAAGGTTCTAGAAGGTTCTAGAATTTGGTGAGGTGTCTTGTGACTCATGCTTTGATTTTAACCATTTCTTGTTTAGCTAAAGATATTATTTTGTGTTCACATTATGATATTTATCCTATGGTTACTCTCCCCTCTCCTACGGTCACCCCCCCACTCCTATAAGTGGCCGGCCCCCTCTCTCTCTCCTCACACTCTCTCTCACTTGAGGTTTTCATATGGTTGTAAAAAGATATGATAGTATTTGGGGTGCATGGAATTTTACAGTTCATTTCATTCCATCACCCGATTCCCTCGGCAACTTCATTAACCGTCCGTCCATAGCTTTGGACGGAACGAGACAAAGTCATCTACTCATTCTCTACATCAATCTTGATCGTCTCTTCTAGCAAACTTGACGACCGAGTTGCCTCGAGTCAGAGGCGGGAGCCCGTTTAAAGAATCAGTGATGTGGTGCCACCTGGACGAGGAGATCGGAGATCGACGAGATCGGAGCAGCCGCAACGGAGCGTGGGATGATGGTTAAAGAACGAAGGACTCGGATCGTTCGGTATAACCTTTCTACACTCTTTACAGTTTGTTAGTTTAGCAATAATGGCAGATCCGGGTTAAAGTATACGATAGCGCCAGTTAAAAGTTTTTTGTTCCGCATTTGGCGTCTGTAGACTGCCGGGGCGCTTGCGTAGACTTACATATAATGTATGCGATGTTGTGCACCAGACCAGATGTAGCTTACGCACTCAGCGTGGTAAGCCGGTATCAGTCAGACCCAGGGAAGAATCACTGGATAGCAGTAAAGAACATTCTCAAGTACCTGAGAAGGACTAAGGAGATGTTCTTGGTATACGGCGGAAAAGACCTCAAGTTAGAGGCCTTTGCAGATTCCGGCTTCCAGAGTGATAAGGACGATTCCAAGTCCATGTCGGGTTATGTCTTTACCCTCAATGGAGGGGCGGTGTGCTGGAAGAGTTACAAGAAAGACACCATTGCTGACTTGACAATGGAAGCGGAGTATAGTGCTGCTTGCGATGCCGCAAAAGAAGCGGTCTGGATGAAGAAGTTCCTAACAGAACTTCAGGTGGTTCCTACTATTGTTGATCCAATACCTCTGTGTTGCGACACAAACGGAGCTATAGCTTTAGCGAAGGAACCAAGGTCCCATCAGAAGTCCAGACACATCTTAAGGCGGTATCACCTGATCAGGGAGATCATTGATCGTCGGGAGATCGAGGTTCGGAGAGTTGCTACTGAAGAGAACATTGCTGATCCATTCACGAAGGCCCTACCTCAGATTCAGTTCGAGAGGCTACTCGAGATCATCGGTCTTCGATATGCCAGTACATGGCCCTAGTGCAAGTGGGAGATTGTTAGTGTATATGCCCTAGAGGCCATTATTGTATCATACTAGTTTGTATATTACTTAATGGAAGCTTGGGATATTCACATGTATATGTTAGTTATATGTATGCCCTAGAGGCCATTACTATACATAGGATGTATATTGTAGTGGATGCTTGGACATATATAGGGAGGACTTTCTTGCTCGACATGATAGTATGCTATCTGGTTGCTCTTTACCTTAACGTGTACACTGATTGTCTCTCTATTACATGTTGGTAAAGCCCTCAGGATGTGTACTTGACTACCTGGACTATGATGCGGATCATACTAGTGGGGACATGGTAGTCCATAAGTACATCCTTCAAGGTCCCTAGTCATGGGTGTATCGAGACGGGGTATCGATATACCAGAGTAGACTAGCGTATACCTTCTCGACCCATACAGATGGGCGATGGATGATCCCATATCCATTGGTGTTTGACATCAGAGATGATATACGGGTGCTCGGTGGAGACTGGGTACACTGGACGGACTCGCCGAGAACTCCCTGATGGTATTATACCTTACATCAGATGGCAGTTCTCTGGTGACACTGGTACAGGTTAGTCTGTAGACCCGAGATCGTCATAGAGTCTTGTGTGATTCCCACTGTGCTTTGATTTCCACCTTACCACGTCCAAGAGGGCGTGCAAAACGGTGGTTTTTGGGTACAGTCCCGAATCACATGGAGGCAATGAGCGATAGGAGGGGATTCGTCTCTCCCGGTATCATGAGTTGATGTTGCGCTGTGTTCGATTGGCTATAACCTGAAATTCCTGGCCAGGGTTGCTGAGATTTACTGGTAAGTGTTACCAGTAGTTTCTCGAACTGTTATAGACCTCATATCGACACGACTTATCGAGCTATTAGGGTCCGACGTTTACCACCCCTGGGCGAGATATGCGACATATCAGACGACGAGACCGGACTGTACGGTAAGTGTTACTGGTTGGATTCACAGGAGTGTGAGCGGGCTTGCTCGTTGATCTTCTGATCGCTCAATACCCGGGTGGCCGTTACGTTTAGCAGGCCGCTTGCGGCTTGTAAGTGTTTGATATGATCATCACCTGCTGCCGGCGTATTGACGAGTCTTTAGAGTCCTACACAGAGGTTTTCTGGCTCAAGCGAAACGAAATAGGAGCGCATATGAGATATTGCGGGACCGAGAATAATACCAGTATGTGATACTGAATTCTATTCTCGCGATTTGTATCATCGGACGGTTATATAAGATATAGCCGGGTTACCGAATCAAATGTTGATTCGATATATTGATACACTTGATATTAGTCGGTTATGTGCAGAATAACCGGATCATTAAATCAAGTGTTGATTTAATGATTTAATGTATAATTATATATTAGATATATTACTTTACATTGACTAGTATTGTTCACTTAAGATTGATTATCTCACTTGATTGTGCACATTGTATATATGATATATGTTTGTGCACTAGTTTGTATCATGTTTGATGATACATGCAAACTTGGGTGTGTGTATGTTTTAAACCATGTTTAGGTTAATGGTTAGGTTTTATTTGTTTTATTTATTTTCTTTATTCATTTTTGGCCAAAATAAAATGGTAGTGGCTTTCTTTGTTTTATTCTTGAAGTTTCATGAAGCTTCAACCATTTTGTTTTTTCCTTAACCTAACCATTACACCTAAACCCTAGTTTATTCTCTACATGTGTTTACTTCACCCATGATTGCATTATGATAAGATTCACTTGATTTATTATTTTCAAGATAATTCTTTTTCCTTCCTGTTCTTCATCTTCTTCAAGTGAAGAAACTTTTCTTGAAAAATTTCAAGTGTTGAAATCAAGTGAGAAATCCAAATCCAAAGTGAACCCACTTCCTATTTCTTCATCCTCTACCACTTGCCATGTTGTATGGGGTGTTTTTTTCACAAGTTTCATGACCTAGTGAAGATGGAGCTTGAGTTAGAGTCGCCTCGACGTAGATCATCTTCGGCATTGAAGTCAACGACCTAGCCCGATCATTTCTCCGATGAAACCAACGCTAGAGTCCGGGATCCCGATGATCGCAGCGGAGGGACGTTATCACGGAGATAAAGAAGTGGAGGACTGGATCTACAAAGGTTGTAGCCCCTTTCACTTGTAGTTAAAGTTGTTAACTTGCTAGTTTTCGCCTAAACCCTAGTTTAAAGATCCGTATTAGAGTTGTTCGGCACGACTAAAATTTTAATCGGGCATGGTTGATGCCTCGTAGACCCTTGTGCGCGTGCCTAGCAACCCTACAGTGGTATCAGAGCCAAGCTAGAGCTTTAGGCGATGTCTAGGCGAAGTTTAATGTCCGATCGAACCTGAAAACCCCGATGTAAACCCTTCTCTGTACATTTTTTGAAAATGTGATTTTTTATGAATTAAAAATGCTCAGAAAAACAATCAGGAAAAACTAAGAATTACTGTGAAGTACGGTCCACTAAGTCCCTGAAATGACCGCGGAACCGCGACCAAACCAAGGGTTTGGCGGCGGTTCAGCGGCCAAAATTTGGACTTAGTCCCTCATATTTCACATATTTATTCTTAGGTCCTTTCTTGTCAATTTTTTCTGGGAATTTTTTTATTCCACTCAAGTGTTGAGTTATCTAGGGTTGTATTGGGGACTCGTTGATTCTATCGGATAATTTAACTTTGTTTAGTTTGTTCCGGATATTTTTAGAAACTGTTAAAAAGTTCGAACGGATATCAATAACTCACTTTTTCCCGACCCGGAAAATTTCCAAGTGTTGGATTTTTCCGTTGTTTGAGAATGTCTGAATCGTGCAAGTTACGCAATGGACCCTCTAGAAGACAACAACCCTTAACTCGATTATGTGACCGTCTTGAACTGCCTTTTGAACCTTAGGGTTTGGGACAGTACAGCGTGCCACATGTGAGGCGTTGACTTGACCCTTCTACGGCTGGACCGTTGGTACTGGAGCATGAAATGGATGTTTTTAAACTCCCCTCAAGTGTTGAGCTATTGGGAAAACTTGGGTGTTTGATTATCCGATCGGAAAGTTTAACATTGTCTATTTATCTGGAATGTGATACAATATTTGGAATCCACAAGTAGTTATGAGATAACTGATTTGAATACTATAAACATAGCAGTTTAGTCTCAAATGATCGGTTGCCACGGAATTTTGATGCGATCAAAAGTCCGTCGCAATCACGCAGCGTACGCGAATACTCGCCGGGTAAACTTAATAGACAGTTATGCCCCATAGCCCCGACCAAGTGCCTGTAGGAGAACCCCATCGCCAAAAGCATCCGTTCAGGTGCTCGTGGCAGTGGTGTTCCGCCTTAGTGTACTTTGTCGACGGCATCGGGGGGTGCGGCCGTCTACTAAAGTTTGCGACGAGCATTCGATCACTTATCGGGAATCTTGTTGAATTGCCTGACTAGATATTGAAAAGTGTTTTCGATATAGAGACTAAAATGCGGGGCTTATAATTGTTAGGCATGTTATGTCTAAGGAGATTGCGGATTCCAACTGTTGTAGTTTTACACTTTCTTTTCTGCGACCGTAAGTGTAATATGTGATATCGCCGGTTTCGTTGCTATATGTCAACGACAATTGGGATACGCATGTTTACTTACGTTGATGACATGTGATGTTATGTGTTGCTGGATATGTTATATTGGATCGTCCCGTTTTGAATAGCCGGGGTTTTTTATGTGAGACGGGTATTTTTCATTTTCATTCATGTAAATTTAATGTATGTAATATTCTTTTATTGGGGCACTTCCGAGATGAGGTTGATGTCACAATTTGTATATTATTTACTTTTCCGCACTAGGATGACCCAAGGAGGAGAGCACAAGTAACCGGGTTCTAGGATCCAGTGGGAGACCAACTCGAGGAGTCGAGTCCGGGTCTCCTAACTCTAGAATTGGTAGGGTTGCTTGCCGCTCTCGTAGGGGTCTTGGGGTGTGGGCTTGGCTATTCATCGCGACCGTGGAATCCGTGTTTTATAGAGGCTCAAAATAAAACACGGACGTCCTAGTATATCCAATGTTTCATATGTTTCTTCTGCTGCGATATCTGTGATGTGATCATTTGATGTTCTGTGATAAATACTGTATATAGTATATATGATATATTATATAGACGTTACTTATGTTTTACACCCGCGCTAGCGCTGCCCCACTCTGCCGTTAGTTACCTAACCTAACGGTGCACGAGGGGACATCGAGGCGAATGCGGATGGCATAAGTGTACGTCGTATTTATCTGTGATGTTTAGGTGACTTAAATGATGGGACTTCATTAATATGATTAATGAAAGAAAAGAAACCTAAAAGATGTTGTGGAATCGAATTTTCAAAAAACAGGTAGCTATAGTTCTTGCTTTGCATCGCGGTGTTCCTTGTAGAACATCCTGCACCTTATTCGATAAGGAAAGGGCCGAGATCCCTTCACCGGGAGTGACCCCTTTAGCAATAACTGGCAGATGCTATACACTCGGTTTGTCTTTTGATTGCTTCTATAGTTCTTGCTTTGCATAGTGATATTTATGAAATATCCTGCACCTTATTCGATGAAGAAAGGGCCGACGATCCTTTCACCGGGAGTGACCCCTTTAGCAAAACTAGAAAAGCCTCAAAAACACTCCATTTAAAATCATTTGATTCTACAACGATATCAAGTTCATTACGCAATAGGTTTTCAGAAAAACCTATCGTAGCCCTCCTTCATTTCAGATAAGTCCTGCTTAGTATTCGTGCTGCGTTTGTTGACCTTGTCAAGGCGCAGTGTGCGGTAGCTGACCAGTATTTATCTGCTTATGCATATGATGTAGATTGGATTAAGGTAGTCGTACGGCCTTGTTGACCTTGTCAAGGGTCGTGCGGGTGGGTTTAATTTAATCAAGAAATGACGGGTTGATCTTGACTTACGGTCTATGGTTTGTTGACCTTGTCAAGGTCATAGACCATAGACCGTAAGTCATGTTCAACCCGTCATTTCTTGATTGAATTAAACCCACCCGACTAGGGCCATCTGTTGTGGTATCACATACCCAACAATTAGCTCTAGTCGGGTGGGTTTAATTCAATCAAGAAATGACGGGTTGTTGACCTGATAAGGGTCGTGCGGGTGGGTTTAATTCAATCAAGAAATGACGGGTTGAACTTGACTTACGGTCTATGGTTTGTTGACCTTGTCAAGGTCATAGATTGTTTGGGGCAAAATATTATTGGGAATTTCAAGTGTTGAAATTTGCAATGAGATTCCATACCTTCTATGAGATAGTTGGATCCCGATACCCGCTGCGAGTAAGAGTTACTCCTGGGAGAGTTTTACACATTACAATTAGCCGATCAAGTAGGTGTCTAGAAAGGTGTTAATGAGGTTACGCCTCTGGGAAAACGAGGTTTACTTTAATTAGGTCCGTGCGAAAGCACGGGGCACCTCCCTCAAAGTACCGACACTGGCCTGGCTGAAAGATTGGCGAACTTGTAGCGTGTAATTAATCCCGGCTAGTCTTTCCTTTTAGGGTTTGAAGGAAGATTTGATAAAAACGGTGGGAGCCATCCTGATTAGATAAAATAATAACCAATCTATTCTTGCAAGAGCGCACGCTGAGTGTTTTCTTCTCTTTCTCTCTCTCTCTCCAGGTAGCGACCATATCACGCCTTAATCAAGATAATAAAACGGATATATTGACCGAACCCGCTTGTTATACTGAGCCGGGGAACGTTGGTCCCGCTCCAATTTATAATTGTTAAAAGACAGAGCAGGAAATTGGGGAATACCAGATTTCCCGTACCGCCCAAACGAAGAAAGTGCATACTGATGCATCTTCTTCGGGTGTGTTCATTACAGAGAACTGTTTCTCAGTATCCTTTACGTCCTGGGGTATGAGATACCGGATTAGGATCCCGCATATGTAATCTGTTACATAGGCTACAGAAAGGCAGAGAACTGAGAACGGGTGATAAGTTTCATGAGACAGAAAACGGTGCAAGCGTTGCAGCCAAGTCTGTTGGTCACTGTCACCCTGTATTTACCAGAATACATTGATTTTGAACGAATGTTATTAGATACCGAACCTGATATACAAAATCATATCAGTCTCTTTATTTGTAAAGAAAGGATATAATTTTGTATTGTTGGATAATGTTTTGAACATTTCCTATATCAAAAGTTGATCGGTTCAGGCACGTTATCTAAAAGCATTGACGTTCTAAATCAAACTACAGTTCTTAGTATACAGAACACACACAAGAGGAAGAGTTCAGAAATGAACGAATTCTTCTTGAGGTATTGTAGACTAGGTCATATCAATGCGACCCGACTAGCTGAAGTTACATATAGATGCATATTTAAATCAGTCTGAATTTACATCTTGTGAAACTTGCCAGTCATGTCACAAAGATAAGATGACCATAGCTCTATTTAAATGGAAACAGAGAAAGAGTTAGTGAACTTTTGGGATGATACATGTTGATGTATGAAGGTCTCCTGTCTACACATGCCAAGACCGGTTCTTTGTACTTCATTACATTCTTTGATGATCTCTCAAGATTTAGACATATGTTCCTGTTGAAACACAAGTCCGAACCTTTTGAGATATTCACAGAATATAAGTTAGAAGTAGAGAACCAAAACAGGTATAAGTATAATGTCCTTTGATGCGATCAGGGAGGAGAATACTTGAGCACGGAATCCCTGGATTATTTGAAAGGAGAATGAGATTCTCTCTCAGCATTACTCCTCCGTTTACACCATAGCACGATGGTATATCGGGGCGGAGCAATAGCACCCTATGTGATATGGTGTACTCTATGATGAATACTACTGAGTTTCCTATTTCCTTTTGGGAGTTATGCACTTGAGAAGCTGCATACCTATTGAATAGGGTTCAAATCAAATCAGTTGTCTACCACTTCATATGTGATATGGAAAGGGAAGAGCCCATATCTTAGGTTTGTTAAGATTTGGGGTTGTCCGGCTTATGTCTAAAAGCAAAATCCGGACAAGCTCGAGGCAAGGTCTGTTATGTAGAACTGGAAAGGTTCCAGCTATACAAACTTCAGCTGATGATTTGGTAGAACCAAAGGATTCAATAGTAACCAACGAACCTCAGCCTCTCCGCCGATCTAGTAGGGTTCCTCAACCACCTGAGAGATACTTTGGTTTCTCTATGACAGTGGGAGCGAGAATTGCATCATGAGATGATGACCCAACTAGTTTCGAGCTGGCCATCAGGAGTGAGACTCTGTAAGAATTGCTGGATGTTTATCGATCTGAGATGGAATCCTTATACACCAACAAAGTATGGACTTTGGTTGCTATATCTGAAGGGTTAAATTCCCATCAGGAGCAAGTATATCTTGAGAAGATTATTTGGTGTAGATGGAAAAGTTGAGACTTTCAAAGCTAGACTAGTTAAAGGTTTTTCGTCATCGACCAGGCGTGGATAATGATGAAACCTTTTCCAGTGACTATGCTTAAGTCCATCCAGATCCTACTTGCCACGGCTACATACCATGACTACGATATCTGGTGGTTGGGTGTCATGACAGCTTTTCCAAAATGATGTTTTGGAAGAGAGCGTCTATAAGTACACAGCCAGAGGGCTTCGTAGACAGTGGGAGCAGCGGAAACGTGTGCAAGATGTTTTATGTGATAAAGCAGGCATCGCGGAGTTGGAACGTCTGTTTTGATGTGGTAGACAAAGAGTTTGACTTCATCAAAATGGTAGATGAATCTTTATACAAAAAGGTAGTAGGGAGTATGGTGGTGATCCTCGTAGAGTACGTGGATGACATACTCTTGATAGGGAAGGAGTTTCCTATGCTACGCTCGGTTAATCTCCGCTTATCACAAGGATTCTCCATATAGGATCAAAGTGATACCTCCTAAATTCTAGGTTTTGGATCTATGAGATAGATCTAATTGGATGTTAGGATACTCACTAGTTGTAGTGAGATGGTATCAATCGATCCTGGGGAGAATCACTGGAAAGGTTCTAGGGTGATAAGGACGACTGAATGTCAGTCGTAGGCATTGTCTTTACCCTCAGTGGAGGGACGGTGTGTTGGAAGAGTTCCAAGCTAGATACTGTGGCAAACTAGACGATAAAGGCTGGTAACATCGCTATTAAAGATACCACCAAAGAGGCTGTTTGGGTGTATACTGGTTCATGAGATGAACTAGGTTCCTACTATTGTGTGACAATGGAAGTGTGGCTTTGGCCCAGGAACCCTGGTCCCATCAATGACCCAGACATGTTCTGAGGCAGCATCACCTGATCATGGAGATGGTTGATCTCCAGGGGATCGAGGTTAGGAGAGTAGACTCAGAGGACAACACGGCGGACCCATTCACAAAGGCCTTTTCCCAAAGAGAGACTTTAATGGGATGGTTGAGTATGAGATACTGCAACCACTGCTATCAGATGGCCCTAGTGCAAGTGGGAGATTGTTAGTTATATGTATGCCCTAAAGGCCATTACTATACATAGGATGTATATTGTAGTGGATGCTTGGACATATATAGGGAGGACTTTCTTGCTCGACATGATAGTATGCTATCTGGTTGCTCTTTACCTTAACGTGTACACTGATTGTCTCTCTTTTACATGTTGGTAAAGCCCTTAGGATGTGTACTTGACTACCTGGACTATGATGCGGATCATACTAGTGGGGACATGGTAGTCCATAAGTACATCCTTCAAGGTCCCTAGTCATGGGTGTATCGAGACGGGGCATCGATATACCAGAGTAGACTAGCGTATACCTTCTCGACCCATATAGATGGGCGATGGATGATCCCATATCCATTGGTGTTTGACATCAGAGATGATATACGGGTGCTCGGTGGAGACTGGGTATACTGGACGGACTCGCCGAGAACTCCCAGATGGTATTATACCTTACGTCAGATGGCAGTTCTCTGATGACACTGGTACAGGTTAGTCTGTAGACCCGAGATCGTCATAGAGTCTTGTATGATTCCCACTGTGCTTTGATTTCCACCTTACCACGTCCAAGAGGGTGTGCAAAACGGTGGTTTTTGGGTACAGTCCCGAATCACATGGAGGCAATGAGCGATAGGAGGGGATTCGTCTCTCCCGGTATAGGGAGTTGATGTTGCACTGTGTTCGATTGGCTATAACCTGAAATCCCTGGCCAGGGTTGCTGAGATTTACTGGTAAGTGTTACCAGTATTTTCTCGAACTGTTATAGACCTCATATCGACACGACTTATCGAGCTACTGGGGTCTGACGTTTACCACCCTTAGGCGAGATATGCGACATATCAGACGACGAGACCGGACTGTACGGTAAGTGTTACTGGTTGGATTCACAGGAGTGTGAGCGGGCTTACTCGTTGATCTTCTGATCGCTCAATACCCGGGTGGTCGTTACGTTTAGCAGACCGCTTGCGGCTTGTGGGTGTTTGATATGATCATCACCAGCTGCCGGCGTATTGACGAGTCTTTAGAGTCCTACACAGAGGTTTCCTGGCTCAAGCGAAACGAAATAGGAGCGCATATGAGATATGTGCGGGACCGAGAATAATACCAGTATGTGATACTGAATTCTATTCTCGCGATTTGTATCATCGGACGGTTATATAAGATATAGCCGGGTTACCGAATCAAATGTTGATTTGATATATTGATACACTTGATATTAGTCGGTTATGTGCAGTATGACCGGATCATTACATCAAGTGTTGATTTAATGATTTAATGTATAATTATATATTAGATATATTACTTTATATTGCCTAGTATTGTTTACTTAAGATTGATTATCTCACTTGATTGTGCACATTGTATATATGATATATGTTTGTGCACTAGTTTGTATCATGTTTGATGATACATGCAA
Organism: Agapanthus africanus; assembly: GCA_030015575.1. Taxonomy (NCBI): domain Eukaryota; kingdom Viridiplantae; phylum Streptophyta; class Magnoliopsida; order Asparagales; family Amaryllidaceae; genus Agapanthus; species Agapanthus africanus. Next base: position 240,959,246 of record JASDDO010000018.1, on the reverse strand, counting down.
ACTTGGGTGTGTGTATGCTTTAAACCATATTTAGGTTAATGGTAAGGTTTTATTTGTTTTATTTATTTTCTTTATTCATTTTTGGCAAAAATAAAATGGTAGTGGCTTTCTTTGTTTTATTCTTGAAGTTTCATGAAGCTTCAACCATTTTGTTTTTTCCTTAACCTAACCATTACACCTAAACCCTAGTTTATTCTCTACATGTGTTTACTTCACCCATGGTTGCATTATGATAAGATTCACTTGATTTATTATTTTCAAGATAATTCTTTTTCCTTCTTGTTCTTCATCTTCTTCAAGTGAATAAACTTTTCTTGAAAAATTTCAAGTGTTGAAGTCAAGTGAGAAATCCAAATCCAAAGTGAACCCACTTCCTATTTCTTCATCCTCTACCACTTGCCATGTTGTATGGGGTGTTTTCTTCACAAGTTTCATGACATAGTGAAGATGGAGCTTGAGTTAGAGTCGCCTCGACGTAGATCATCTTCGGTATCGAAGTCAACGATCCAGCCCGATCATTTCTCCGATGAAACCAATGCTAGAGTCCGGGATCCCGATGATCGCAGCGGAGGGACGTCATCACGGAGCTAAAGAAGTGGAGGACCGGATCTACAAAGGTTGTAGCCCCTTTCACTTAGTAGCAAAGTAGTTTGCTTACTTGTAGTTTCGCCTAATCTCTAATTAACGATGTTGCATAGGGTTGTTAGGCACATAAATTTTTGAATTTGGCATGGTTGATGCCTTGTAGAACCTTATGAGTGTGCCTAGGATCCCTACAGTATATAACAGTCTTGCTAAATATGGTAGTATGCTATTTGGTTTTACTATCTTAATATGTGAGTATACGTATTGATAGAGCTCTTAGGATCTTGCTTGACTACCAGCGTTGTGATGGCAGTCACACTAGTGGGGACTGGGTAGTCTACAAGCACATCCTTATTCAGGTCCCTAGTCGTAGTATTATCGCGACAGGGCATCGATACTCCGGAGTAGACTAGTGTGTACGCTTCTCATCCCAGTTGGGGAGATGGTCTGTCCCACAGCCGTCAGTACGTCGTACTTGAGATAGTATACAGGTGCTCGTTGGGTTACGGGTACACCGGACAGGACTCGCACGGAACTGTAGGTTGGTTTTATACCAGTCGTCAGTTAACAGTTCCCAGGTGACATGAGTACAGCATAGTCCGCAGACTTGACACTGCTACTTCGCCTCGAGTGTGTCCCACTATTCTTAGATTGCTACCCTACCACGGCTCAAAGGAGTCGTGCAAACAGGTAGCAGTTGGGTGCAGTCCCGAGCACTTGGAGGCAGTGGCAGTTAGACAGAATTCGTCTCTCCCGGTATTAGGAGTTGATATCGCGCTGTGTCAGAGAGCCATTACGCAAAGTCCCTGGCCAGGGCAAGCGAGATTTGCTGGTAGGTTCCAGTAGTTTCTCAGGGTGTAATGGGCTTCACTCCGACACGACTTATACCGCTATTAGGGGACTGACGCTTGCCGCCCCCTAGGCCCGATATGCGATAGTCTTAGACGAACAGACCAGACTGTACGGAGATTGTCACATCAGGCTCAGTAGGAGTTCGGATGGGTTTCCTCATCGTCCTTCTTATCGACATCTACCTGGGGACTGTTACGTACAGCTAGTGCTGCTTGCGGTCTGTGGTTAAACCCACTGCCAGCGTAGTAGTCAAGTCATTAGAGTCCCACACAGAGAGTTTCCCTGCTTCGGGCGAAACGATATAGAGGTCGTATGGTTTTACGACAAGGGTTCGGACGCATACGTGTGTTTACGCACGTACGACTTTCGGACAGTTTTTACTAGCCGGTTTTGGTTTAAGCCAGATTCTAGTATCGGAATATTGGATTTATACAGTCTAAAGTTTTTCCGTGTTTTCACGGATAGGAGGGGCGTTCTCATAATTTCGCGAGAAGCTTCTAGAAGGATGGTGACTTGGGGGCTTAGGTGGCATAAGCATTAAATGAGATTAGTGACCCATTTGTGTGATTCATCCTTGTCATTAATGCATCATAAATGCTTAATGACTCATGTAGATGAACCACTCATTTGTATTTATGAAGCATGGTTGTTAAATCCTTTATTTGATTTATTTGATAAATATAATGCTTCGTATATATCATGGGAGATCATTATCTCATTCTCATACTCACCTTCTCTTTCCTCAAGCTCTCTCTCTTCAAACCCTAATCCTCCCCTCTCATGTGTTGAGATCAAGGATTAGAATAGACTAATCAATCCATAATCCAACTTTATATCACCTAGGTTACTTAGATTAGCACTTTAAGAAACCTAGTTACCTCAAGTTAGAGGTGAAGCTTGAAGTATAGCTCTCGGGTGGATCATCTACTACATAGAAAAGGCCGGAGAGGAGGTGGAGAACGAAAAGACGAAGGACACGGTTCATTAGGTATAATCACTTCACATAGTAGTTTAGAACTCCTATGCATTTGTTAGTTATCGTTTAGCAACGATTCTTGCGGTTAATCGATGTTATTGCAAAGAACAAGATCGTTTTTCATATTTCCGCCTCCCCGCAAGTCGTTGGGTGTAGTACATCGACTTACAGATGTTTCTTTCTATGTCTCTCTTTATCTCAAGTTCGTGGAGAAAACCATCTCCCGAAATGAGCAATACCTGTCTTAGAATGTGTCTGGATATCTAATGGGACCTAGTTCATAAATGAACTCCAAATCCAAAGTTCTTAGACTGTATTGTCAACTGAACTTAATCAGTATCCTACGCCACACCTCCCACAGTATCCTCTTGGACCACCTGTCCAAAATACCGCCCCTCATCAGAGGGAAAACTATAACTCTGACAGACACTCTATCATCCAGGTCACCTTGGAAGCCTGGAGTGATAACTGTCTCCCGAAGGAGGATGCCGTTATCATATCCCTAGAACATCCACGTATGTTCTAAAACAGCTTCCGATCGTTTCTCCAGGACTGGATTAATATCCTAAGTGGAGAAACCACTGTGTGACAACCAAAGTATAACCGACCATAGTATAGGAATTTCACTTCCTACTTTGTGTATGTCATCCAAATACCAGGACATCACACCCTACTACTTTCTTAACAGATCCATCCCCTATTCTGATGAAGTCAAACCTATGACTGTGACATCAGAAATAGATGATCTATCTCCGCTATATCTGCTTTAGTCTATAAATGACATAAGCTACTTGTCCACTATACTTCCGCTGCTCCTACTGACTACGACAACCCTCTGGCAGAGTCATATAGACGTGCACTTCTAAATCTAGTTCAGAACGACACTATACTCATCCTCCTGCCGGGTCTCATAGTCTGGAACAACAGCAATGGCAAGTCTGGGTAAACAAGAACCTCCCTGCCACCGTCCTTGAGTCTACCTGAGTACCTCTCGGGTGCCTGAGGTTACCCACCATATCTGCGGAGTGGCCAATGGAATGTCAAATCAGATTGAATCTTTAGGTTCTTATCAAATTTTTAGTAATCGTTTGCGGTTCTGGTATCACTTCCAGTTCTACCATACTCCCACTACTGTTTTCTGAAAAATTCCATTTTTATTAAAACTGTGGCGAGTCAAGAACAATATCACTATTGATCTTCCAGATGGTAGAAAGTCAACCCTCGTCATAACCCGGGTCAACCCACAAACAGCCATTACAGAAACGTGACTTGAGTTATCCAGAGTCTGGTTTTAAGCGTAAGCCGGAAAACTCCCCGTACCTTAACAATGTCAAGATATGAACTGTTCTATATCCAATACAGAAACAGAGGCACTGATTTAATTGGAACCAGATTCAAATCATGCAGCTGTCTCCAGTGCATGTCAACTAAATGGAGAGAGGCCGATCAGCATTACTCAACTTAGGAGTACTTCCAATTGTGAGTAACCTGAAAGAGAAGCATGTTCTCTTAATCATTACTATTAACTGAATACCATACACAAGTATCTACATCCTCGATCACCTTGAAGAATCCCGATAATTGCAATACCAGGTTCTCTACTTTATTCTTATACCTATAACTTCTCAAAACTTGGATCTTGCATTTCTACGAAACACATGTCTAAAAACTAGAGAAGTCACAAGTAAACAGAATATAGTACGAGAGCCAACCCCTCTGTCCTCATGGACACTGGACAACATACAATACTCTGTATAAGTCTCCTGAGTCTAATAACTCATTCGCTGTGTGTCGTAGGTTGAAAACTGTACTTATGGTTAAGAAGAATTACACCGCTGTTTAATGCTCCTTACCTAACCATCCACTGATATAGGTAAATGTCACCGACATAATTTCAAAAAGTTATATCTCACTTTATAAAAATAAACGTACAGATATATCAATTTGAAATTAGTGCATAACAGCGGATATTCAAAACCAAATATTTGCCGTCCGGCAAACAGCCCAGGTGATTTCCTCAAATATCACCAATTACAACGAATTCCGATATAATGAGGATGATCACCCAATTCCCAATAACTTACTCCTACTCATCATCTGTAAAACCATACAGTTGTGAGAATCATACCTGGTAAATACATACCCTGGAGTAAGGGGTATGTATTTTTTTTAACAATACACAGTGAAACTGAAACATGTAAATGTTTCGAAGGGGTATCCGGGTATTCCTAGTAATGCCTCTTCCATTATCCAGATTCACAACTGCAACCGTATATTTCTTTGCCACTTCTCTAAATCCCTTTATATGTATTTGGTCGTTACCTTCTGTACACGCTCTTAGGCTAAATGGTTTTCTTCCTTCCCTACCTTTCGGCACCAGCCTATGGTTTGGAAGAAGACTATCCAATAAGCATAATGGGTGTGCTTTCCTAATCCTAGGAGCACTCGCAATGCGAGAGAAGGTAAAGATAAAAGATAACTGAATAAAACCTTATTCCTATTTCTCCTGAACCAGAATCCATCCCCGAACTGGAACAAGTTCCTTTCGAGTTCGTATATAACCATACGATAGAGTATCCAAATAAACTGTGGATTTTCGTAGTGATACGGAGTGTTCTGGAGAAATACAAAGGTGAAGTGGGAGTGGTAATGAAATACTTGGTTTGGTCGTGAATAGCAGTCGCAGTTTACTTTGCCCTCTTACTAATCCCTTTCTTTGTCTTTACTTAATACCTTCTGTACACCATTTAGGCTAATTGGTTTTCTTCATTCCCCACCGTTCGGAACCAGCCTAAGGTTTGGAAGAAGACTATCCAATTTGCGTAATAGGTGTACTATCCCCTATTCCAAGGAGCACTCGCAACCTGAGAGAAAGTAAAAAGAAAAGACAACTGAATAGTCCTATCCGTTTTCTCCAGAACCGGAAACCATCCTCGAATAAATTCCTTCGAGTTCGTATATAACCATACGATGGTTTTATCCAATAGAAGTGGACGTTCGTAGTAATACGGGGTGTCCTGGAGAAAAGGGTAAAAGTAGGAATGGCAATGAGGTTTGCAACTCTGACAATCCAAAATCCAGTGTTATAAGAAGGTTCGGTTGACTTGGTCACTGAGTCATAGTCAAGGGTCGGGTCATGGTCGCTGCCAAAGAGAGAGAGAAAATAAACACTCAGCATGCACTCTAACCTAGATCAGAATGGTTATCAATTTATCTAATCAGGAAACCTCCCACTGTACTGTCAAATTCTCCTTCAAACCTGAAAGAAGAATTAGTCGGGATCACCCAAGGAGTAAACTAACTCATCAGTGGGAATCGGGATCCAACTATCATCGTATGATAACGTGACGGAATCCACTCACGTTATCACACTCCAGAAGGTATGCGTATATCTGGCAAGTTTCAGTTTCTTTAGAAACTCCCGATGTGTGTTTTTACCCCTAGGACCCAAGTGACCTTGACACAGTCAACAAATCAAAGAGTCCTAGTCAAGTTCAACCCGTCATTATCCTGGATTGCATTAAATCCACCTGTACAAGCCCTTGACACAGTCAACAAGGCCGCACGACTGTCCTAACCAATCCCATTAATATGCTACAAACAAACACTACTTACCAACCGCACACTACGCCTTAACACAGTCAACAAACGCAGCACGAATACTAAATAATACTTGTAAGAAATGACGGAGGGCTACGTCTAGTTTTTGGCGAAAAGCTTTTAACGTAATGAACTTGATATCGTTGAAGGAACTGCATAGCCTTTTTATAAAAAATATAGTGACGAAAACCTTTGCTAAAGAGGTCACTCCCGGTGAAGGGATCTCGGCTCTTTCCCCGTAGAATGAGTTGCAGGATATTCCAACTGAATACCACGATGCAAAGCAAAAGGAAATCGGCTATAGTGAAGTTATTACCCTGACGCAAACTTCTGTCCAAGGAGTCACTCCCGGTGAAGGGATCTCGGCCCTTGCCTCGTCGACTGAGGTGCTGGATATTCATAACCGAATACCACTGTGCAAAACAAAAGAGAACGTCCTGGCAATAACAGCTTTTTGAAAAAATGTTCCAACAACATCAGAATAGGTTTGTTTAGCTTGCATTGATCCGAATCAACGCAGTCCCATCAATTGATCACACCACAAAAGAACGAAAATAATGATGTACGTATATGCCATCCGCATTCGCCACTGGGTCCCGTCATCACCCGTTAGGTTACTTAACTAACGACAGAGCGGGGACTGGACTAGCGCGGGTGCAAAACATATACAACATCTACTAGTATATATATCAATATATAATATTCGCTCAAGGCGTGACAAAATGCAACATCACAGAAATGTAATAAGCATCACAGAACAATACAGATATCTGGGATCCCCGGGTTTCATAGAGCCGCTACTGAAACCCAACGTTCCCCTGGTCGTGTGGATAGCCTGTGCAATGAAATCCTGGACCCCTACGGGCGCGGCAAGTTACCCGCCAAAACCTGAAGCGAGGCAGCCCCCTTCAGCAACGTGAATGGACCACCCATCACTTCACGGAATCCGGTAACTTGAGCACCCCTTCTTGGGTCAACCTGTACCCTCTGCGAGTGCGGTGAATAGCCCGCCAATTCTAGAGTAAAGCCCCGTCCGTCTCAACGCCATGAGATGCGGGCCCGTTGCCCTCTAGAACCCGGCTATCCGTACACCCCTCCGTGGGGTAATCCTAGTACAGAAAATAAAATATACATACAATGGGTACATCGACCTCAGCCCGGTCGTGCCCCAAAAGAATAATATACAAACAGGAAGTAACGGCAGTCCACATGTCGGACGCTCGCCCCGCAATATCAAATGTACATATACCAAAACTGTACTATGATTGCATCCAGGCTATCCACCACGATAAATCCGCAACATCACAGCAGAACACAGAACATCAACGTGATGTCACATTCGCAAATCCGTCTAAAAGGGCTATAGCAGTTAGACAGGATTTACCAATCAAGTGACATTCACGGTCGTAGATATAATGTAAATACTGTGAACTAACATGTTTAAAATTTTCGATCGACAAAATTTACCGAAGTGGGCCCCAAGCACAACTGTAGCACTCAAAGAAAATCTGGGCCCAAACAGTATATTCCAGAAACCCTATTTCGATGTCTGAAAGACATTGTAGAAATTTGGCGCAAAGAAGAGTCAATATTGCGGCGGAACCGCGGCCAAAGCATGGGTTTGGCCGCGGTTCCGCGGCCGAATAGTAAAGTTAGGGCACCAAATTTTCACAGAACTCTTAGAAAACCCTGCACGTATTTCTGCAATACACCAAATAATTTTTTGACCACTGCAAAAATTCGACAGAAACTGATGCAAGAAAATACGGTTTTTGGAAAATCCGATCGATCGAAGTTCTAAACACAATAGAGCAAGCTAGACTAGGTTAATGGCGTGGCTCTGATACCATATTGGACTACGGTAGCGCCCCGGCCGTCTTTCCTCGGCCAAAATGCGGAAACGAAAAATTTTCTTGACTTGAAAACCGGCACTACCGCATCCTAAAACCCGGATCGTAACCATTAACCTACAGCTAGCTATCAAGAGAAGGGATAGAATGCTATACCGATCGATCCATGTCCTTCGGTCTTCGGCCACCATCCTGATCTCCCCGCGGCAACTCCGGTCTTCATCTCCTCGTCGGAAAGGGCACCACATCGAGAAGTCTTTTTACGGGCTCCCGCTTCATCCGAAGCAACTCGGGCGCGAAGTGTGATAGCCGACACGTCCAAGATGTTGTAGAGAATGTTTGTGATCACTTTGTCTCTTGCATCCATGGCTTTGGATGGAGGTTAAAGTATTGCCATTGATGGAAGCAATAAGCTAGAGGAAGAAGAAGAAGAACAAGAGCTTTTCTTTTTATTTTCTTTTCTTTTGTGATGTTGGAATGAGAGTGTGAGAGAGTGATTATCAAAATACAAGACCAATAATATCAACCATGGCAGCCCCCCTCTCTCTCCATCTCATTTCAACACATTAAACAATTCATTAATGTGACATTTTTGCAAGAAAAGAGACCATGACTCATGATACAAGTCCATGTCACATTAATGCATTGTCATGATGAAAATCTAGCTTATTATTTCCTTAAGCAAACATTAATCCAAATGTTTGCCATAACAAAGAAAATCCTGCAACATCTAAAGTAAACGCATGACGGATCACGAGGATACCCCTCACCTGTATATACATACCTGCATCCGCATTCCGACTGAATGCGAATGCGATGAGACTAAAGTAATCCAACAAATCTAATACTAGGATCCGGCTTAAACCAAAGCCCACTAGTATGATCCGTCCGATCATGATCCGTGCAATACCGCACGTATATGATCGGACCCTGCCATATATCATACGGCCTCTACAACGTTTCGCCCGAAACTTGAGAAACTGTCTGTGGGGGACTCTAAAGACTCGTCAATACTTTGGCTGTGGATTTAACCACTAGCACGTCAGAGGTATTAGCTGTACGTAACGGGCCACCAAGTATTGACCAAAAGGGAGGTCGATGAGCGAACTCATCCTGACACCCTACTGAGCCTGTCAGTGACAATATCCGTACAGTCCGGTCCGTTCGTCTATGAGTATCGCATGGCGGGCCTAGGGGGTTGGTAAAAGTCAAACCCCCAAAAGCGGTACAAGTCGTGTCGGAGTGTAGCCCAGAACACCCTGAGATACTACTGGAATACCTACCAGTAAATCTCCTGCCTCGGCCGAGGGCTTTGTGTAATGGCTCTCCTAGACACAGCGCGACCTCACCCCCAATATCGGGAGAGACGAACCCCTGCAGATCCGCTCACTGCCTCCGTGTGGCTCGGGACTGTACCCAACTAAAACCTGTTTGCACGACTCCTTTGAGCCTGGTAGGGTAGTAATCAAAGTACAGTGGGAACTCACACGAGACAAATGACGATCTCAGGTCGATGAACTAACCTGTACACATGTCACCAGGGAACTACTATCTGACGTCTGGTATAAGACCAACTAGCATGTTCCCGGCGAGTCTTGTCCGGAGTACTCATAACCCAATGAGCACCTGTATACATCTTAGGTGAACCAACTGACACCAGTGGCTTGTGAGACCGGCCACCGCCCCTCGTCGGGGTCTCGACTGTATACACTAGTCTACTCTGGAGTATCAATGCCCTGTCTCAAAACTCCCACGACTAGGGACCTTTTAAGGATGTGCTTATAGACCCCAGCTCCCACATATATGATCGCCATCATACTGCTGGCCGTCAAGCAAGAATCCTAAGGGCTCTATCAACGTGCAATAGTGACCTGTAAGGTCACCTGAAACAGTACACGATGATAAAGATAAACCAGATAGCATACTATCATCTTGAGTAAGACTGTGCTATCGGCATAGGTCCTCCCTCAATCATTGCAATCACGTGCATGTGATCCAATAATTGACTCTGAGGGCACTATCTCCAACACGGGTTTCATAGAGCCGCTATTGAAACTCGACGTTCCCCTGGTCGTGTGGATAGCCTGTGCAATGAAATCCTAGACCCCTACGGGCGCGGCAAGTTACCCGCCAAAACCTGAAGCGAGGCAGCCCCCTTCAACAGAGTGAATGGACCACCCAGCACTTCACGGAATCCGGTAACTTGAGCACCCCTCCTTGGGTCAACCTATACCCCCTACGAGTGCGGCGAATAGCCCGCCAATTCTAGAGTGAAGCCCCCTCTGTCTCATAGCCATGAGATGCGGGCTCGTTGCCCTCTAGAACCCGGCTACCCGTGCACCCCTCCGCGGGGTAATCCTAGTACAGAAAGTAAAATATAGAACGGGTACATCGACCTCAGCCCGGTCGTGCCCCAAAAGAATAATATACAAACAGGCAGTGACGGAAGTCCACATGTCGGACGCTCGCCCCGCAATATCAAATGTACAAATACAACCAAACTGTACTACCATTGCATCCAGGCTATCCACTACGACAAATCCGCAATATCACAGCACAACACAGAACATCAACGTGAATGTCATGTTTGCAAATCCGTCTAAAAGAACTATAGCAATTAGACAGGATTTACCGATCAAATGACATTCACGGTCGCAGATATAATGTAAATACTGTGAACTAACATGTTTAAAATTTTCGATCGACAAAATTCCCGAAGTGGGCCCCAAGCACAATACTCAGTACTCAAATAAATCTGGGCCCAAAATAAAATTACCAGAAACCCCTTTTCCGAGCCAGAGACCCACTGAAGAAATTTGGTGCATTTTTGCTACAGGACAGCGGCGGAACCGCGACCAAAGCTTGGGTACGGCCGCGGTTCCGTGGCGCTACAGTGGGATTAGCTCACCAAATTTTCTCAGTTCTCTTAGAAAACCCTGCACTTATTTCTGGAACACTCAAAATAATTTTTAGAGCACAAAATAAATTTGACAGAAACTGCGCAATTGGAAACGCGTTTTTTGGAAATTTCGTCCGAACGAAGTTCTAAACACACGCTAGAGCAAGCTAGTAAAGGTTAATGGTGTGGCTCTGATACCATGTAAGACTACGGTAGTGCCTCGGCCGTCATTCCGAGGCCAAAATGCGGAAACGAAACTTTTTCAAACTAGAAACCAGCGCTATCATATGCTTAAATCCGGATCGAACCATTAACCTATAACTAGCTATCTAGAGAGAGGGTTGGAAAGCTATACCGATCGATCCGTGTCCTTCGGTCTTTGGCAACCATCCCAAGCTCCTCGCAGCATCTCCGGTCTCGATCTCCTCGTCGGAAAGGGCACCACATCATCGATTCTTTTTACGGGCTCCCGCTTCATCCGAAGCAACTCGGGCACGAAGTGTGCTAGCCGACGTGTCCAAGATGATGTAGAGAATGTGTATGATCACTTTGTCTCTTGCATCCATTGATTTGGATGGAGGTTAGAGGTGTTTCCATTAATGGAGATTTTGAGCTAGAGGAGGAAGAAGAAGAAGAAGCTTTCTTTTTCCTTTTGTGATGGAATGATAATGAGAGTGAGAGTGAGAAGAAAATCAAAATACAAGAGTTAGCAACCATATCATGGCAGCCCCTCTCTCTCTACTTATCAATTCATCACTCAAATCCATCATATAATGTGACATGTGCACAATAAAAGAGACCATGAGTCACTAACCTTGCACATGCCACATTAAATGCACAAAATGATGATTTCTAGCTCATAATTTCCATATGCAAACATTAATCCAAATGTTTGCAACAATAAAAAGATACGACAACATCTAAAGTAAACTCGTGACGGATCACAAGGATACCCCTCACCTGTATATACATACCTGCATCCACATTCTGACTGAATGCGAATGTGACGAGACTAAAGTAATCCAACAAATCTAATACTAGGATCCGGCTTAAACCAAAGCCCACTAGTATGATCCGCCCGATCATGATCCGTGCACTACTGCATGTATATGATCGGGCCCTGCCATATATCATACGGCCTCTACATCGTTTCGCCCGAAAGTTGAGAAACTGTCTGTGGGGGACTCTAAAGACTCGTCAATACTTTGGCCGTGGATTTAACCACTAGCACGTCAGTGGTATTAGCTGTACGTAACGGGCTACCAGGTATTGACCAAAAGGGAGGTCGATGAGCGAAATCATCCTGACACCCTACTGAGCCTGCCAGTGACAATATCCGTACAGTCCGGTCCGTTCGTCTATGAGCATCGCATGGCGAGCCTAAGGGGTTGGTAAAAGTCAGACCCCCAAAAGCGGTACAAGTCGTATTGGAGTGTAGTCCAGAACACCCTGAGATACTACTGGAATACCTACCAGTAAATCTCCTGCCTCGGCCGAGGGCTTTGTGTAATGGCTCTCCTAGACACAGCGCGACCTCACCCCCAATACCGGGAGAGATGAATCCCCTGCCGATCCGCTCACTTGCCTCTATGTGGCTCGGGACTGTACCCAACTAAAACCAGTTTGCACGACTCCTTTGAGTCATGGTAGGGTAGTAATCAAAGCATAGTGGGAACTCACACGAGATAAATGACGACCTCAGGTCGATGAACTAACCTGTACACATGTCACCAGGGAACTGCTATCTGACGTCTGGTATAAAACTAACTAGCATGTTCCCGGCGAGTCCTGTCCGGTGTACTCATAACCCAATGAGCACCTGTATACATCTTAGGTGAACCAACTGACACCAGTGGCTTGTGAGACCGGCCACCGCCCCTCGTCGGAGTTTCGACTGTATACACTAGTCTACTCCGGAGTATCGATGCCCTGTCTCGAAACTCCCACGACTAGGGACCACTTTTAAGGATGTGCTTATGGACTACCCAACTCTCACGTATATGATCGCCATCATACTGTTGGTAGTCAAGCAGGATCCTAAGGGCTCTATCAACGTGTAATAGTGAACATGTCACCTAAAATTGTACACGACTGATAAAGACAAACCATGGTAGCATACTATTCTCCATCAACGTGTAATAGTGAACTACAATGTCACCCAAAGCATGTACACGATGATAAAGACAAACCAGATAGTATACAAACCTCTCGAGTAAGACTGTCCTACCGGTATAGGTCCTCCCTCAATCATTGCAATCACGTGCCTGCGATCCAATAATTGACTCTGAGGGCACTATATCCAACAGATACATCCTTATTTGCGCACATACACATTGTATATTCATATTGGTGCACATATACATTGATACATCCTTATTTGCACACATACACATTGTATATTCATATTGGTGCACATATACATTGATACATCCTTATTTGCACACATACACGTTATATATACACATTTGTATATCCATATTGGTGCACATATACATTGATACATCCATACTTGCGGATATACACATTTGTATATCCATATTGGTGCACATATACATTGATACATCCATACTTGCGCACATACACATTGTATATCCATATTGGTGCACATATACATTGATACATCTATACTTGCGCACATACACATTGTATATTCATATTGGCGCACATATATATTGATACATCCTTATTTGCACACATACACATTGTATATTCATATTGGTGCACATATACTTTGATACATCCATACTTGCGGATATACACATTGTATATCCATATTGGTGCACATATACTTTGATACATCCATAGTTGCGGATATACACATTTGTATATCCATAGTGGTGCACATATACATTGATACATCCTTATTTGCGCGCATACATATTGTATATTCATATTGGTGCACATATACCTTGATACACCCATACTTGTGCACATACACATTGTGTATCCATATTTGTGTACACATACATTGGTACATCTATACTTGCGCATATACATATTGTACCTACATAGATAACCGGTTTTATTAGGAAATTGGGAACCGCATGTGATATTTTAAAAACTGGAATCATTTTAAAGGAGCGGTTTCCCCTTAATATGTCATATCACTGTTCCATGTTGCATGATACACGGATATGGTCGCATTTCTCTTATATGTCGCATACATCATGCTCTATTATTTTACGCATTGAGATATACTGTTTTCATGAGATTTCTGGATTTGAGAACCGTGGACATTTCAAAAGAGATTATGTGTTATTTTAAAAACCCGGTTTCTCTTGATATGATATTTCAGTGCGTCCACCATAAGTTTTCTCGGTTCATGAGAGCTTGTGTGAGTATACCCGATTTGAGGAGTGGTAGCACCGTCTGTTGCTATATGGTGGACCCGGTGAGATACCCCGGGGCAAGAAGACTCGTATATGTTAGACGGTGAGCCCGGCAGGGGAGCACTACCTACCGGTGATAGTATTTAGACTCGGCGGTTATCCGATGGATAACGACCGGAGTAGCGAGATGGATATGAGGGCCGACCAGGGTGTGAGGCGCCTGAGGGCCGATCTGAGGATACGGCGCCTGAGATATATGAGGATTTACGTGTCGATGCTAGACACGGTTTTCATGATGTTTTCGAGTGTCGATGCTAGGCACTCAGGTTCCATGATTTTGATGTGTCGTGAGGGACACCATTGATATATATATCCTTATACTTCCATGCACACTCTTTTATGATATTTACGTGCATACAGACATTAATTATATGGGTGGACGTGATCCACATGCATACATACATTGATTATATGGGTGGACGAGATCCACATGCATACATACATTGATTTTATGGGTGGACGAGATCCACATGCATACATGCATTGTTATTACTGTTGGATGTTATCCACATGCATATAGGTATTGACTAGCTTGTTGGCACACATACAGACCCGGTCACCCTAGATATCATAGTATTACCTTTTTGATATAGTTGAGCTAGGAGTCGTTGTTTATTCGATTTCTACTTGTAGATAATTTTCTACTCACGAGTTGGCAACTCACCCCTATTGTGCCACAGTTCTTGCAGGTTGACCGCTTAGATCAGTAGCGGTATCGCTGGCACACAGCTTCATTTGGGTGTTTTGCAGTGGTAGGTGGGACATTTGTATCGTACCCACTCTTGTATTATATTTCTTATTGTATCTAGTTAACTCCATCAATTAATCAAAACTTGTAAATTGTATATGTAATGAGACTTAGTGGGATTGTGGTTGCGAGACTTAGAGCGAGGGGTTTTCCGCTACTTGTGATTTATATGTCTTGCTTTTCTTTATCTTTTGTGGTGAACTTCGCCGTTGGGCGTCATATACTTATATATACTGTATTGCGTGGTTGTGATCCGCCGTTTGGCGAAGAGCTAGCTCCCGCTTGGGGATGCCATTATCATTATTATGTATTTGTGGTTTTGGATCAAAATATACAAAGGAGGTGCTGTTAAAATTTTTAAAAGACGAAACATGTTTTCAAACCAGTAAATTTCACTTGCATCATTCATGTTCCTTTTCTATGCATTAAGAAAACTTGATTTCATTATACTTTTATTCAAACTTCACCTCCTTTATTTTTCTTAAAAGGTTTAGATTTCTGGGTTTCAGCATACTTGAATTCCGTTGCGCCTTTAGACGTTGTGTGATTCAAGTGCTGGTCACGAGCTAATATTTCGGGTCGTGATAGTACGGTAGCTAAGTGATGTCTTCCTACAAAGCATATGATGCGATTAATTAGGACATTCATGTGATTATGTTGATTATAGTCAAGGGTCATATGAGTGGGTTTAATTAATCAAGAAATGACGGGTAGAACTTGACTAGTGCTTATGATATGCTGATTATAGTCAAGGTCATGAGTGCTAGGGGTAAAAACCATATCGGGAGTTTCAAGACTTGAAATTTGCAATGAGATTGCATACCTTCCATATGATAGTTGGATCCCGATCCTACTGTAAGCAAGAGTTGCTCCTAGGAGAGTTTTGCACTTTAAAATTAGCTAACCCATTAGGTGTCTAGAATGGTAACTACGGGGCTATGCTTCTAGGAAAACGAGGTTTATTTTAATTAGGTCCGTGCGAAAGCACGAGGAACCTCCCTCAAAGTACCGACACTGGCCTGGCTGAACGGTTAGAGAAGTTGTAGAATGCAATTAATCCTGGCTAGTTTTCTTTTTAAGGTTTGAAGGAAAATTGATAAAAGCAGTGAGAAACATCGATTAGATAAGATAATAACCAATCTGATCTTTGCAAGAGCTTTCGCTGAGTGTGTTCTTTTCTCTCTCCTAATGGCAGATACCATGCCTGGACTTAAGCTTCTACTAGAGAAAAATAAACTGAATGTGACCAATTATAAAGACTGGCTGATGAACATTACATTGCCCTGACTTATGATAAGGTATCGTATGACCTCACAGCTCCAGCCCCACCCGTCCCAGGTCCTAAATCTTCAGTTGCGGATAAGGAGATCCGCAAGACATGGGATATTGACTGTGCCACGGCCAAATGCCTCGCGCTTGTCGGGTTACCTACAACGGCAGCAAGGTTTCGGGAGGCATCACCCATGCCAAGTTTAAATTTTTGCCATTCTAGATAACCCTAACCCTAGATCTTTAACTAGAGAATCAAACTAAACTAACATGTTAACAACTTAACATCTAAGAGTTAGGGATTACAACCTTTGTAGTTCGTTCCTTCGTTTCATAAGTTCCGAGTTGAGGTCCCTTCGATGCGATCATCATTCTACCGGACTCTAGAGAGGCTCCATGAAGAGAATGATGCATCCTTGCTAGTAATCTCCATAATCCAAGATGATCTACCTTGAAAAATCACAAACCCAAGCTCTCACTTCACTAATCAAGTATTAGTGAAGCAAACACCCTAATCTAAATGGCTAGAATAGATAAGGATGATGAAGTAGGAATTTTGCTCTCTTTTGTTTTCTATTTCTCACACACAATCATCACAAAGTAAAAGCTAGAAAGCTTTTGGAGAGAGGAAGAAGAAGATGAAGTTGTGATGAAAATGAATTATTGTTGAGCTTAGAAATGCAACCAAGGTTAAGCATGACATGCTTAACACTTGTAGAGAATAAACTATAGGCTAAGGTTAAGAGGTTAGGTTAACAAATAAATAGCAAAATATGAGGGTGGACTAAGTCAAAGTGTCATGAAGCTTCCTCAAAGCTCATCCATAACTTAATCCAAACAAAAAGAATAAACCATAAAGAAAATGTTAACCCAATATTAAACCCTAGCATGGTTTAATCCTCTAAAACCTAGTTGCATTTGTAACCCTAGCATGTTACAATATTATATATCGCATATATAATATATAATGTAACAAAGAAAATAATACAATTAACATATATCACATATATATCAATGTATCATCTAGTGAGAAAAAGAATCATTTAAATGAGCTTATATTAGTTAATGTAATGTAATATATCACATATTAAATCAACACTTGATTTAATAACCCGACTATATTACATATAACCGACTAATATAATATGTATCAGTTCATCGAATCAACACTTGATCCGATTGTCACGACCCGAAAGTACGGAACATGACCGGCACTTAAACTACGAACGTCTCGAGGCGTACGTAATCTAAGTAAACCGAAAACCCAGAAATCCAAACCAAGAAAAGTAGTAGAGTGCAGGAAAAACCAACTTAAAGCAAGTAGTATCAATAGCATAAGCCGAATTATGCGGTTTTTAAAAACATCAAAAATTTACTGAAAATTTCGGCAGAGTCTCCTTTGTAAATACTGGCTCCCAAACGGGATACAACATGAATAGTATACGAAATCAATAAAAAGGCATCCCCAAGCGGGAGCTAGCTCTTCGTCAATCGACGGTCACAACCACAAGCAATATAATATGCAACGCCAACGGCGAGGATCAAAACTCAAAAGGAAACTCAAAACCACCAGAAATATAACGAGCGACACTAAGGTCGAAAGAATAAACAACACTGGTCTCTATCTCAATAAATACATGTTTGGTTGATGGAACTTCTAGATACAACTGAATAATGATATACAAGATATAATGATAGGTAAAATACAAATAACCCACCTACTAGCAAGCCACCCGGAAATGGAAATAGTGCCCGCAAAGCCGTAATGAAACCTGTACGGCGAAACCTGCAAGAACTGTGGCACAACGGGGGTGAGTTGCCAACTCGTGAGTAGAAAAACATCTACGCACAGAAATCGCATAAATAACGCAATCCTAGGTCAATGATCATAATATATCCTCAAAAATGTATAAAACATGCAGCCTATAACAATGGCTAGGGTAAATATCTAACCCGAGTGTAATCTCATGTGCCCGTGTCAGTGCCTCAGGTAGCAATATATCATATGGATGATGTATGAATGCATGAAACAGAATGCATGTACTGAATAAAACTGGTTTCATAAATCAGTGAGATTTCTGTATTTTAAAAGAAATGAGGTACCATATATGAAATCAGCATAAAACAGTGCCCAGCATCGACACAAAACAAGTGTCCAAATACCTCGATATCTCTGTGTCACAATCTACGTAGCTCAAGTCTCAATCTCAATGTCTCAATCACAATATCTAGGGCGCCGTCAGTCCAGACCGGCCCCTACCATCCATCTCAAGACCACGACGGTATCCTCCGGATATCCGACGCGTCGGGTAATATCACCGGTAGGTAGTGCTCCCCTTCCAGGCTCACATCGTCATCATCACGCGCTTCTTGCCCCGGGGTACCTTACCGTGTCCACCATGTACCCGAAACGGTTCATCCGTCTCCTCGAATCGGGTCTCGAAATCCATCAGCAAACTCATGGTGGACGACTCATACATCATGGGAAAACCGCACTTTTTATTTTAAAAAGAGAGAAATCAGTTCATATAAGTTTTTGCGGTTTTCCTCCAAATCCAGAAAATCTCATGGAAATCCGAATCCAAAACCTCAATAACACGTAAAATAGTGAATATATGCATGAGAATCCATAAATGCGGCATAACAATGAATAACAGTATGCATGAAGTAGCAGGTAATAACTACAATGTCTAAACTAACATATAAGGCAAGTACATTAATATCATGTCTAACTATTAGCTAACAGGCTATGTCAAGCAATAATATTTTCTAAGGTGTACGTGACATGGCAATTACCGATGAAGATGTGTGTGAGCCGGCAAGTAAGTGTATGTGGTACATACGCATCATCGGTAATGGTGGTGGTGTCCTAACAGTATGATATCAATAATGGAATATACAGCAAAATAAGTATGCGAGGCAGAGCGAACAACAATAATGTGCGGGAGCTGAATACTAGACACAACGATAACTAATCAGTATTAATCTAATATAAGTCCTACAAATGGTGCCTTTTGAAATAACACGAATCATGGGGTTTTGAAAATAGGGCTACGGTGTTTTTATGAAAAGATACGTCTTTTGAAATATCCGTAAGATCCCTTGGGCTGTCTTTTAAAATACCCACGATTCGTTAGTTTTGAAATAGGTAAGAATCGAATCTAATCTAACAACTAAACTAAACTAAAGGGCTAAGCTAACAAGCTGGACTACAGGTAAGGAAACCCCCTAACATCTGAGTCGATACATATACCTACCTGTATATGTATAGTCGGTGATCCCGCCTCAATAATATCATAGCCGATACCATATCTATAATCAGGTATCCCAAGTCAAGAGTGCGGATCAATCATCAATATAGCTCGTACGTAAATCCGTCGTACGGCATCCCAAATCTGGGTACGGGTCAATATCACATTCATCATACTATTCACCTGGTATTCTCTTTATCAAATATCATGATCGCGGTACTGATCTACGTCTAGTACCATACTGATACCGCCTACGTATGCATGGACGTGTGTGAAACACTACGTCAAGGACCCGCTACAACGTCATGTCGTATCTCAAATACGAACCCTGCTATATCACCGGCCTCACGGCCACAAATCAAATCTCATCAACTCAGCTCAATCCCAAGTATCATCCTCAAATCCGTATGTGAACACATAGTCCCATACCCATGTGAACACATAACTATAAAGAATCCCATGAGCACATATCAATAGGAAAGTATACAAGTATGTATGTGTGTATGTGTAGTGCAACACTACCCTAGGGTTCGCAACGCTAAAATAATCCAACACACCAATATCCGTCCTAAGCATCGTTATTAATCCCAAATAACATATAATAATTGTTGGTGTGTATACGCATCCGTATACACCACCACGGACTGTGGGGGTGCAATACGTCATCCACCCGACTTCTCCCCGTAGATATAAATCTAATCACCTGGTCCTCGCTAGCCGGTGCCGACGTCGCCACACGCTTGCTTGTCGTCTTGAAGTGCACATGGGGGTACCTACATATCATGACGCACCATATCGCATTAAAACTAAATTCGAAATCGAAACGGCATACGAAAATCAAATCGGCACGCGTATCACGCATAGGTCCAAACCTATCGCCTACGCATGCAAGAATAGTCAAACCAACCCTCGATGTCGATGTACAAACGTCAAACCATCGAGAAAAATCCAATCACGCTCATTTGTACATTCACGAACACTAATTTTAATATAAACTAGGTTAAAACTCACAAAAACCCCAATTTCACTTAAAAAGTCATTTTTCCGAAAATCTAGCAAGCACAATTCGCTGTTTTTGTACAAAGCAGGATGTTTAAATGAATGTAGCGGCCAATATATTTATTAAATATCTTAAATAAGTCATATAAACAATTCCCGAAATTTAATCTCATTAAATTCCAAAAACCCTAATATTCTAGTTTACAAAATACCTAAAATTTAACAATTTCAAAGCAAAAAATGCACAAACTACAATCTAGCTTAGATTTGCATGATCTAAACCATTAAACCACACTTAATAAAGTTAATGAAGTCATGAAAAACCTAAACACATCTTTAATCCCAAGTATTTAACCAATTTCAAAACCTAGTAAGCAAATTAGCAAATTAACACAATTTTTAAACTAACCATTAGCACAAGCTACAAATCTTGTATTAACATGACAAAAAAGCCTAAATATAACACACAACCATACACCAATTTTATAAAACCCTAACTTGCATTCAAATTCATAACTTGAATTCCAAAACTTGCAACTTAAGCCTAATTAACACTTAAGTAGTTTAGCTTTAAGAAATTAGTAACAAATTAAGCAAAAATGTTTTAGAATTATACCCAAAAACATTTGAAGATCCACAAGCATCCATGGCCTCCCAAAATGCTCTCTTTTCACAAAGATCCATGCTATACGGGCTAAGCTAAAATAGGTAGGAGTCGGATTTGGGTTTTGGGATTTTTTTTGATGGATTTGAGGCAATTTTTGATGAAGTTTGAAGAGAAAAGAGAAGGAAAATGGGTGGGCTGTTGCTGCTGTAGGAGGGTGGGGGGGTCGGCTGATTGGGAGTGGGAGAGGAGAGAGAGGGAGGTAGAGAAAGTGGGGGAAGAAGTCAAAGTCAATTCAAGGTCAAAGGTCCACCTCATTTCTCCATTTTCTTTTCTTTTCTTTCATTTCTTTCCTTTGAAATTCAAGTGGGGAAAAAAAATGGGGGCTGCTGAATTCTTCAAGGGGAGAAGTAAATGGGAGTGTGTGGATGTGGGTACGGGTGTGGGGTGATGAAAAATGATAAATATAATACCCCAAACATCCATTTACGCTAAAAAAAAAGCCTTTTTTTCTTCAATAATTTCTAAACCGTTTTGGCAAATGATTTCGTTCCAAAAAACCACATGATAAAATTTTATTTAATATTTTATGATGCACAAAATTTGTTTCAACTCATTCCAATTTTTAATTTTCCCTAATTAAATGTATTAGTGACGGCTTAAATAATAATAAAATAATATTTTTTTCAGAAAATTTGAAATTTCACCAGCTGCTCAATAAACACCAAATAATAGCAATTACATAGCTAGAATATGTATATTTAATTTTTATAATAAGATATTTATATTTTGACTTTTTACAGAAAACCCCCTTATTTTACCGATTTTTCGAAATTTCACCGAAACGATTTTCAAAACGTTACAATCTTCCCCCCTTAAAGAAATTCGGTCCCCGAATTTAAATTCAAACTCCCCCAAACACTAAAACATCTAAGAAAACCATCAAGTCGTCGGGGCTCCGAAATTGTAAATACATAAAACAAATAGTAGCGCAGCGCATGCGCTTGAAAAATGAGTATATAACTCAAATCAAAACTCCGTCAAGCATCCCGCAATCATCGGAGTCATGAAGAAGACATCAATGCCAAATCTAAATCAAACCAATATGATATAACTCGAAACTATACATGTAAACATCGAATCTATATCTGTAAGTATCTGAAGGAAATGCATGCCAAATCTCTTTAAGTCGCTGTGCAACGCGTATAACACTGCACAGTGGCGGACGTCTATCATAAGAAAATAACTATATACATATATACCTTTGTTTGAAATGTACGTTCCGCCGTTTTGGAAACAATTTAGAAGGGCCTCCTTGTTTTAAACATTTCGTGTCATATTAGACACGTAGGTAAATACTGAGGCTATAGCTCGCTTTTTGGAAATCCCTTCAATAACTATCAATGCATGCAAAATATATTCAGGTACTGTCCTCTGACTAGTCCTGCTCAGTACGAAAACACATAGCAATATCATAAAAACGTACTGCTCTATACGAAATCAATCCCAAAATATGCACATGAATGCTACGTGCGTCTGGTACGCACGGAAATCAAAATCCATGAATGTGCCATACATGCGCACAGAAACAACATCTAAGTGCATCGGGTGTGCACGAAACATCTGTTGTAGGCAACATGTGTGCCTGACAGCAAAATCAGGTGCATCTGACATGCACGAAAAATTCTCAATTTAGTGCCTCTGGTGTGCACCAAAATCACCCTTCAAAACATGCGCCCAACATGCGCGAAAATCCAAATCAGGTGCATCCATCGTGCAGGAAATCATGAAATCCAATATAAAGCGCCGAACGTGCGCAAAATCAATCAGGTGCACAAGGTGCACAAAACAAATATCGAGTATCACAATCGAAATCGAAGTCCAGTGCATCTAAGTGCACAAAAGGCGTATCACTGCACTGCAAGCATATAATAACTATACAGAGTGCAGGAACCAATTCGTGTGCATGCATACACACAAAACCAACTCAACTGTTTAAAACCGTAAAATCACAAACATGTGAAACTAAAGCACGAAAACGATATCAAGTGCAACACTGTGCAAAGATCGTAAGTCCTCAATCATCAAAATCAAATCATACGAATAAATCACCCAAAACATCGTAATCAATAATGGCGGAATAGTACCGATCAAGCGCATCCTCTAAGAATCTCGGCCAACTGTCATGGTCACTAGTGGGACGTTGCATACGCACAAAACCAACTCAACTGTTTAAAACCGTAAAATCACAAACATGTGAAACTAAAGCACGAAAACGATATCAAGTGCAACACTGTGCAAAGATCGTAAGTCCTCAATCATCAAAATCAAATCATACAAATAAATCACCCAAAACATCGTAATCAATAATGGCGGAATAGTACCGCTCAAGCGCATCCTCTAAGAATCTCGGCCAACTGTCATGGTCACTAGTGGGACGTCTCGTCGATGATCATGAACTCTGTCCTGCTGATGTGCGTAACCATGACCACTCCTGGTCAAGGTCTTCACTGTGAATTACCAATCTTTCGGTCCATCGGCTCATCGGCCCTGTCGGGTGTGCTAACGGGGATGATCCAGTTCTGGCACGTCTCTTGTCATCTCCCAGTCAATCATTGCGACCACTCGTAAGACAGCATATCACTGGCGTCGGTTTCTGGCTCTCTGAATGTACATGACACATCTGATCCTGGGTGCAAGTATCATTGCAGCAGTGTCCTGGAAGGAATCCTGCTCACGGTCTATTCCATGCCTCGTCTCTGCCAACTGTCCGGAAGTCGTCCTTTCCTATATCTGCATCTTTCTCTGGAACGACTGCATACTCATCGCGATTCCTTCTGGAAGGTAAGTCCAAGTACCATGCCTCGGCATGCGCATCGCATCTCTGATGTCGGCGGAGTGGAACGTCATCTCATCTAGATCTGGTACGAACCACTTACTCCACTTTTCTCTAATGTCGTCTGCTTTGGACTCGTCTCGTCGCGGCTGCATGGACTGAGCTCCAACGACTATCCTCATATCTGGAGTCTCCCAAGAATGCATCTCACCACCAAGCATCCGATTGAAGTCGAACCATTCGATCGATTCGTCAAAACCTCATAATCCCCCAAGGTCTCAACATCTTGGGCACAGTTTAATAGTATCGAGTACATACCACAGCATCGGTGGTCCAGCCGTAGAAGGGAAAACCCAAGCCTCACTAATGGCGCCGTAGAACTGCCGCAAACCCGAAGGTTCAAAGGCTTTCACACGGTCATTAAGTCGAGTTAGGGTTTCATTCTTCTAGAAGGACCATAGAATTGCCTGCATGTCTTTCCGACTACTTTAAACTTGGAATAATAGGTTTCTGAAATTCGATCATCTCTGCCGACTCCCAACGTCTCCGCGTGAAGTCGTCTCTAGCTGGAACCAATCTATCTGATGACCTCGCATCGGGATAGGCGAACGATCCACATGTCCTAGTCAGTCATCATCGGGTGACTAGCGACCTTCTATCATTTATTCGTACAACTCGCCCCGCAATAGCTCCAACATATGGGGCGATATCTCGTCGCTCGCAGCAACAACTGGCTCGCTCGTCTGCAAGCTGAACAGTGCCTAAATCATCAGGAGTAAGCAACACACCAACGATCATCAAAATCTGGCTGGCCTCCATCATTGGCTCAATTCTCTAGTGTCGATCAGCACCTCCGAGTAACCTCATAAAGGCGATCCGCCAAACGCTCGTGGTGCGGAAACACAGTAAAAAGACACATCTCTGCAATCGTGTGTCGCCGGAATTTCGCCCTGGTCAGTCCTCGTTCGTGACGAGCTTGTGCTGACCGCAACTCTAGCCGTAGCTCTCCCTGCCCGTAACCGTAGCAGCAAAACCAAACTGGTACCGATAAGGCTAGATCAGGAAGGAATATAATACTGAACAAGGAAATGTACATCCTAAGGCTTCATAAGTGGAGTGGCGTGTCGTAAATATGCCGCGGAACATACCAACGGTACGTCACTCTACTTTAGTCACCTATTCCATCAACCAAGGGTCATCCTACGCTCCGAAGGTTAAAACCCAACGCTCTGATACCAACTTTGTCACGACCCGAAAGTACGGAACATGACCGGCACTTAAACTACGAACGTCTCGAGGCGTACGTAATCTAAGTAAACCGAAAACCCAGAAATCCAAACCAAGAAAAGTAGTAGAGTGCAGGAAAAACCAACTTAAAGCAAGTAGTATCAATAGCATAAGCCGAATTATGCGGTTTTTAAAAACATCAAAAATTTACTGAAAATTTCGGCAGAGTCTCCTTTGTAAATACTGGCTCCCAAACGGGATACAACATGAATAGTATACAAAATCAATAAAAAGGCATCCCCAAGCAGGAGCTAGCTCTTCGTCAATCGACGGTCACAACCACAAGCAATATAATATACAACGCCAACGGCGAGGATCAAAACTCAAAAGGAAACTCAAAACCACCAGAAATATAACGAGCGGCTCTAAGGTCGAAAGAATAAACAACACTGGTCTCTATCTCAATAAATACATGTTTGGTTGATGGAACTTCTAGATACAACTGAATAACGATATACAAGATATAATGATAGGTAAAATACAAATAACCCACCTACTAGCAAGCCACCCGGAAATGGAAATAGTGCCCGCAAAGCCGTAATGAAACCTGTATGGCGAAACCTGCAAGAACTGTGGCACAACGGGGGTGAGTTGCCAACTCGTGAGTAGAAAAACATCTACGCACAGAAATCGCATAAATAACGCAATCCTAGGTCAATGATCATAATATATCCTCAAAAATGTATAAAACATGCAGCCTATAACAATGGCTAGGGTAAATATCTAACCCGTGTGTAATCTCATGTGCCCGTGTCAGTGCCTCAGGTAGCAATATATCATATGGATGATGTATGAATGCATGAAACAGAATGCATGTACTGAATAAAACTGGTTTCATAAATCAGTGAGATTTCTGTATTTTAAAAGAAATGAGGTACCATATATGAAATCAGCATAAAACAGTGCCCAGCATCGACACAAAACAAGTGTCCAAATACCTCGATATCTCTGTGTCACAATCTACGTAGCTCAAGTCTCAATCTCAATGTCCCAATCATAATATCTAGGGCGCCGTCAGTCCAGACCGGCCCCTACCATCCATCTCAAGACCACAACGGTATCCTCCGGATATCCGACGCGTCGGGTAATATCACCGGTAGGTAGTGCTCCCCTGCCAGGCTCACATCGTCATCATCACGCGCTTCTTGCCCCGGGGTACCTTACCGTGTCCACCATGTACCCGAAACGGTTCATCCGTCTCCTCGAATCGGGTCTCGAAATCCATCAGCAAACTCATGGTGGACGACTCATACATCATGGGAAAACCGCACTTTTTATTTTAAAAAGAGAGAAATCAGTTCATATAAGTTTTTGCGGTTTTCCTCTAAATCCAGAAAATCTCATGGAAATCCGAATCCAAAACCTCAATAACACGTAAAATAGTGAATATATGCATGAGAATCCATAAATGCGGCATAACAATGAATAACAGTATGCATGAAGTAGCAGGTAATAACTACAATGTCTAAACTAACATATAAGGCAAGTACATTAATATCATGTCTAACTATTAGCTAACAGGCTATGTCAAGCAATAATATTTTCTAAGGTGTACGTGACATGGCAATTACCGATGAAGATGTGTGTGAGCCGGCAAGTAAGTGTATGTGGTACATACGCATCATCGGTAATGGTGTTGGTGTCCTAACAGCATGATATCAATAATGGAATATACAGCAAAATAAGTATGCGAGGCAGAGCGAACAACAATAATGTGCGGGAGCTGAATACTAGACACAACGATAACTAATCAGTATTAATCTAATATAAGTCCTACAAATGGTGCCTTTTGAAATAACACGAATCATGGGGTTTTGAAAATAGGGCTACGGTGTTTTTATGAAAAGATACGTCTTTTGAAATATCCGTAAGATCCCTTGGGCTGTCTTTTAAAATACCCACGATTCATTAGTTTTGAAATAGGTAAGAATCGAATCTAATCTAACAACTAAACTAAACTAAAGGGCTAAGCTAACAAGCTGGACTACAGGTAAGGAAACCGCCTAACATCTGAGTCGATACATATACCTACCTGTATATGTATAGTCGGTGATCCCGCCTCAATAATATCATAGCCGATACCATATCTATAATCAGGTATCCCAAGTCAAGAGTGCGGATCAATCATCAATATAGCTCGTACGTAAATCCGTCGTACGGCATCCCAAATCTGGGTACGGGTCAATCACATTCATCATACTATTCACCTGGTATTCTCTTTATCAAATATCATGATCGCGGTACTGATCTACGTCTAGTACCATACTGATACCGCCTACGTATGCATGGACGTGTGTGAAACACTACGTCAAGGACCCGCTACAACGTCATGTCGTATCTCAAATACGAACCCTGCTATATCACCGGCCTCACGGCCTCAAATCAAATCTCATCGACTCGGCTCAATCCCAAGTATCATCCTCAAATCCGTATGTGAACACATAGTCCCATAACCATGTGAACACATAACTATAAAGAATCCCATGAGCACATATCAATAGGAAAGTATGCAAGTATGTATGTGTGTATGTGTAGTGCAACACTACCCTAGGGTTCGCAACGCTAAAATAATCCAACACACCAATATCCGTCCTAAGCATCGTTATTAATCCCAAATAACATATAATAATTGTTGGTGTGTATACGCATCCGTATACACCACCACGGACTGCGGGGGTGCAATACGCCATCCACCCGACTTCTCCCCGTAGATATAAATCTACTCACCTGGTCCTCGCTAGCCGGTGCCGACGTCGCCACACGCTTGCTTGTCGTCTCGAAGTCCACATGGGGGTACCTACATATCATGACGCACCATATCGCATTAAAACTAAATTCGAAATCGAAACGGCATACGAAAATCAAATCGGCACGCGTATCACGCATAGGTCCAAACCTATCGCCTGCGCATGCAAGAATAGTCAAACCAACCCTCGATGTCGATGTACAAACGTCAAACCATCGAGAAAAATCCAATCACGCTCATTTGCACATTCACGAACACTAATTTTAATATAAACTAGGTTAAAACTCACAAAAACCCCAATTTCACTTAAAAAGTCATTTTTCCGAAAATCTAGCACGCACAATTCGCCGTTTTTGTACAAAGCAGGATGTTTAAATGAATGTAGCGGCCAATATATTTATTAAATATCTTAAATAAGTCATATAAACAATTCCCGGGATTTAATCTCATTAAATTCCAAAAACCCTAATATTCTAGTTTACAAAATACCTAAAATTTAACAATTTCAAAGCAAAAAATGCACAAACTACAATCTAGCTTAGATTTGCATGATCTAAACCATTAAACCACACTTAATAAAGTTAATGAAGTCATGAAAAACCTAAACACATCTTTAATCCCAAGTATTTAACCAATTTCAAAAACCTAGTAAGCAAATTAGCAAATTAACACAATTTTTAAACTAACCATTAGCACAAGCTACAAATCTTGTATTAACATGACAAAAAAGCCTAAATATAACACACAACCATACACCAATTTTATAAAACCCTAACTTGCATTCAAATTCATAACTTGAATTCCAAAACTTGCAACTTAAGCCTAATTAACACTTAAGTAGTTTAGCTTTAAGAAATTAGTAACAAATTAAGCAAAAATGTTTTAGAATTATACCCAAAAACATTTGAAGATCCACAAGCATCCATGGCCTCCCAAAATGCTCTCTTTTCACAAAGATCCATGCTATACGGGCTAAGCTAAAATGGGTAGGAGTCGGATTTGGGTTTTGGGATTTTTTTTGATGGATTTGAGGCAATTTTTGATGAAGTTTGAAGAGAAAAGAGAAGGGAAATGGGGGGGCTGTTGCTGCTGTAGGAGGGTGGGGGGGGTCGGCTGATTGGGAGTGGGAGAGGAGAGAGAGGGAGGTAGAGAAAGTGGGGGAAGAAGTCAAAGTCAATTCAAGGTCAAAGGTCCACCCCATTTCTCCATTTTCTTTTCTTTTCTTTCATTTCTTTCCTTTGAAATTCAAGTGGGGAAAAAAAATGGGGGCTGCTGAATTCTTCAAGGGGAGAAGTAAATGGGAGTGTGTGGATGTGGGTACGGGTGTGGGGTGATGAAAAATGATAAATATAATACCCCAAACATCCATTTACGCTAAAAAAAAGCCTTTTTTTCTTCAATAATTTCTAAACCGTTTTGGCAAATGATTTCGTTCCAAAAAACCACATGATAAAATTTTATTTAATGTTTTATGATGCACAAAATTTGTTTCAACTCATTCCAATTTTTAATTTTCCCTAATTAAATGTATTAGTGACGGCTTAAATAATAATAAAATAATATTTTTTTCAGAAAATTTGAAATTTCACCAGCGGCTCAATAAACACCAAATAATAGCAATTACATAGCTAGAATATGTATATTTAATTTTTATAATAAGATATTTATATTTTGACTTTTTACAGAAAACCCCCTTATTTTACCGATTTTTCGAAATTTCACCGAAACGATTTTCAAAACGTTACACCGATGACCCGGCTATATCACATATACCCGGCCGATATCACATATCGCGAGAATGGAATACGGTATCTCATATCGTATTAATCTCGGTCCCCCACATATCACATATGTGCTCCTACTCCGTTTTGCCTGAGCCAGGAAACCTGTATGTAAGACTCTAAAGAGTCGTCAATACGCCGGCAATAGGTGATGATCATATCAAACACCCACAAGCTGCAAATGGTCAGCTAAATGTAACAGCCACCCGGGTATTGAGCGATCAGAAGATTAACAAGCAAGCTTATACATACTCCTGTGAATCCAATCAGTAACACTTCCGTACAGTCCGGTCTCTTCGTCTGATATGTCGCATATCTAGGGGTGGAAAACGTCAGACCCCAGTAACCGATAAGTCATGTCGATGTGTGGCTCATAACGGGTCGAGAAACTACTGATAACTCTTACCAGTAAATCTCCATAACAGCCCTGGCCAGGGACTTCCAGTTGTAGCCAATCGAACACAGCGCAACATCAACTCCCAATACCGGGAGAGACGAAACCCTTCCTATCGCTCATTGCCTCCATGTGATTCGGGAATGTATCCAAAAGCCACCGTTTTGCACGTTCTTGTGAACGTGGTAAGGTGGAAATTAAAGCACGGTGGGAATCACACAAGACTCTATGACGATTTCGGGTCTACAGACTAACCTGTACTAGTGTCACCAGAGAAATGCTACCTGACGATAGGTATAATACCATCCAGGAGTTCTCGGCGAGTCCGTTCAGTGTACCCAGTCTCCACTGAGCACCCATACACCATCTTTGGTGTCACCACACTAGATGGATATGGGATCATCCACCGCCCATCAAATGGATCAAGATGCATATACGATAGTCTACTCTGGAGTATCTGTTGGAGATAGTGCCCTCAGAGTCAATTATTAGGTCACAGGTACGTGATTGTAATGATTGAGGGAGGACCTATCCCGGTAGGACAGTCTTACTCGAGATGATAGTATGCTATCTGGTTTACCTTTATCATCGTGTACTGCTTTAGGTGACCTGACAAGTTGCTATTACACGTTGATAGAGCCCCTAGGATTCTTGCTTGACCACCAGCAGTATGAGGGCGATCATATAAGTGGGAGCTGGGGGTCTACAAGCATATCCTTAAAAGGTCCCTAGTCGTTGGAGTTTCGAGACCGGGCATCGATACTCCATTAGTAGACTAGTGTATACAGTCGAGACCCCGACGAGGGGCGGTGGCCGGTCTCACAAGCCACTGGTGTCAGTTGGATCACCTAAGATGTATACAGGTGCTCATTGGGTTATGAGTACACCGGACAGGACTCGCCGGGAACATGCTAGTTGGTCATATACCAGACGTCAGATGGCAGTTCCCTGGTGACATGTGTTCATCGACCTGGGGATCGTTTTGCACGTTCTTGTGAACGTGGTAAGGTGGAAATTAAAGCACGGTGGGAATCACACAAGACTCTATGACGATTTCGGGTCTACAGACTAACCTGTACTAGTGTCACCAGAGAAATGCTACCTGACGATAGGTATAATACCATCCAGGAGTTCTCGGCGAGTCCGTTCAGTGTACCCAGTCTCCACTGAGCACCCATACACCATCTTTGGTGTCACCACACTAGATGGATATGGGATCATCCACCGCCCATCAAATGGATCAAGATGCATATACGATAGTCTACTCTGGAGTATCTGTTGGAGATAGTGCCCTCAGAGTCAATTATTAGGTCACAGGTACGTGATTGTAATGATTGAGGGAGGACCTATCCCGGTAGGACAGTCTTACTCGAGATGATAGTATGCTATCTGGTTTACCTTTATCATCGTGTACTGCTTTAGGTGACCTGACAAGTTGCTATTACACGTTGATAGAGCCCCTAGGATTCTTGCTTGACCACCAGCAGTATGAGGGCGATCATATAAGTGGGAGCTGGGGGTCTACAAGCATATCCTTAAAAGGTCCCTAGTCGTTGGAGTTTCGAGACCGGGCATCGATACTCCATTAGTAGACTAGTGTATACAGTCGAGACCCCGACGAGGGGCGGTGGCCGGTCTCACAAGCCACTGGTGTCAGTTGGATCACCTAAGATGTATACAGGTGCTCATTGGGTTATGAGTACACCGGACAGGACTCGCCGGGAACATGCTAGTTGGTCATATACCAGACGTCAGATGGCAGTTCCCTGGTGACATGTGTTCATCGACCTGGGGATCGTCATTTGTCTCGTGTGAGTTCCCACTGTACTTTGATTACTACCCTACCACGGCTCAAAGGAGTCGTGCAAACAGATTTTAGTTGGGTACAGTCCCGAGCCACATGGAGGCAGTGAGCGTATCTTCAGGGGTTCGTCTCTCCCGGTATTGGGGGTGAGGTCGTGCTGTGTCTAGGAGAGCCATTACACAAAGTCCTTGGCCAAGGCAAGGAGATTTACTGGTAGGTATTCCAGTAGTATCTCAGGGTGTTCTGGGCTACACTCCGACACGACTTGTACCGCTTTTGGGGGTCTGACTTTTACCAACCCCCTAGGCCCGCCATGCGATACTCATAGACGAACGGACCGGACTGTACGGATATTGTCACTGACAGGCTCAGCAGGGTGTCAGGATGAGTTCGCTCATCGACGTCCCTTTTGGTCAATAGCTGGTGGCCCGTTACGTATTGGCTTATACCTCTGACGTGCTAGTGGTTAAATCCACAACCAAGGTGTTGACGAGTCTTTAGAGTCCCCCACATTCAGTTACTCAGCTTTCGGGCGAAACGTTGTAGAGGCCGTATGGAGATATGGCAAGGTCCGATCAGATACGTGCGGTATTGCACGGATCAGGATCGGACAGTTTGTACTATAGGCCGTATTGGTATATGGCAGGGTTCGATCAGATACGTGCGGTATTGCACGGATCAGGATCGAACAGATATTACTAGCCGGCTTTGGTATAAGCCGGATCCTAGTATAGTACAGTGTAGATTTTGTCTCATTGCATTTGTATTTCGGTCGAAATACAGATGCGGGTGTGTATGCACTGTATCGGGGTTTTCCTGTAATTTATTACGGGACCAGTTTTCTGGAGTTGCCAGTTTGCTTTCCGTTTCGGCCAATTTCCTTTGTTCCGTTCATTGGCCGAAGATTGGTGGAGGAGGGTTTATTTGCATTGTTGCAAATAGACTTTTTAGGAGGGGGTCTTTGCATATTCTTGTGTTATGATGGAGCACTCTTCTTTGACCTTGACTTCTTCTTCTATCATTACTTGACTTTGTGAGATGATAGTTGTAATGGAGTGTTGGGTTTTGTGGACATCATTATGCTTTTCTTGTTTTCTACCCACCTCCTTGCCTTTTCCCTCCATCATTCTGAAAAGCATTGGCCGGCCACTTGATTAGATGATGGGGATAGAGATTTGTGAGAAAGGTTGCTTGCATGCTCAATTTCGTGGGTCCCCCCCCCCTTTGTTTGAGTGTGCAGGAGGTTTATTTTTAATTGAACATGAATGGGTTAAATGATTAATTAATAAAGGAGGTTGCATAGAGTTTTATATTGGGTGCAGGGACTGTTTTGTTCCTGAGGCTGATTGTTTTTAGAGAGGGCATCTCATTTGTAGTTCTGGCCGAGCTCTTTTACAGAGCACACTCCATTTCATTCCCTGCAAGCCTCCATGGTTTTTTTTTCTTTTGCACCAATTCCTCCATCATGGCAACTCCTTCAACCCCAATAGAGACAATAGCTCACTACACATTCTACAGCAAATCTTGGGCACGTCGACTAGCCAGCTTCGTGCCCGAGTTGCCTCGGCATTGAGATTGGAGCCCGTAAAAGACGTAGGCGATGTGGTGCCCTTCCGGCGATGAGGTGGAGACTGGACATTCCGCGGGAGATCGGGACGACGACGAGAAGACCGGAGGACTCGGATCACTCGGTATATCTCTTCCTCATCTTGTAGTTAGCTAGATCTAGTTTAATGGCCCGATCCGGGTTTAGTGCGCGGTGGTGCCGGTTTGCTAAGTTCGCAAAATTTAAGTTTATCACCGCTTCCGCATTTGGCCGTCGGATCGACGGCCGGGGCGCCGTCGTGCACTTACAGTGGTATCAGAGCCTCGCCATTAACTTAGTCTATCTTGGTGTAGTGTGTTTTTCTGTTCCGATCGATCGAAATGTCCAAAAACCCGTATTTGCTCACGATAGTTTTCTGTTGAAATTTTTTGGTCCCCAAAAATTTTTCAGGTTGTATAAAAGTACTGTACAGGATGACATAAGACTTCTGGGAAAATTCGAGCAGTTGACTTTTCAGTCAGAGCGCAGAACCGCGGCCAATACCCACCTGGGGCCGCGGTTCCGCCGCAGAATGAAAGGTTCAATGGGTCGGATTTTTTCAGTGGGCCTCTGGGCTTATTTTAGGGGTGTTGGAACATTAATTTTGGGCCCATAATTTCTTTAACTGCTACAGTATTATTTTGGGGCCCACTTGTTATATTTTGATCGGTCGGATATTTTAAACACATTTTCACAGTATTTACATTATATCTGCGACCGTGAATGTCACTTGATCGGTAAATCCGGTCTAACTGCTATAGCTCGGTTAGACGGATTTGCGAACGTGACTTTCACGTTGATGTTTTGTTTTTGCTGTGATGTTGCGGATCGGTCGTGGGGGATAGCCTGGATGCAATGCTAGTACAGTTTTGTTGTATTATGTACATTTGATATTGCGGGGCGAGCGTCCGACATGTGGACTGCCGTCACTGCCTGTTTGTATTATTATTTTGGGGCACGACCTGGTTGCGGTCGATGTACCCGTTGTATGTATATTTTACTTTCTGTACTAGGATTGCCCCGCGGAGGGGTGCACGGATAGCCGGGTTCTGGAGGGCAACAAGCCCGCATCTCATGGCATTGAGACGGAGGGGGCTTCACTCTAGGATTGGCGGGCTATTCGCCGCACTCGTAGGGGGTACAGGTTGACCCAGGAGGGGTGCCCAAGTTACCGGATTCCGTGAAGTGCTGGGTGGTCCATTCACGTTGCTGAAGGGGGCTGCCTCGCTTCAGGTTTTGGCGGGTAACTTGCCGCGCCCGTAGGGGTCTAGGATTTCATTGCACGGGCTATCCACACGACCAGGGGAACGTCGGGTTTCAGTAGTGGCTCTGTGAAACCCGGGGATCCCAGATATCTGTATTGTTTCTGTGATGCTGTACATTTTCTGTGATGTTGCATTCCTTTCACGCCTTGAGCGAAATATAATATATTGGTATATATATTAGTAGATGTTGTATATGTTTTGCATCCGCGCTAGTCCAGTCCCCGCTCTGTCGTTAGTTAGCTAACCTAACGGGTAATGACGGGACCCAGTGGCGAATGCGGATGGCATATACGTACATCAGTATATTTTCGTTCTTTTTGGTGTGATCAATTGATGGGACTGCGTTGATTCGGATCAATGCAAGTTAAAAACAAACCTAATCTGATGTTGTTGGAACACTTTTTCAAAAAGCTGTTATTGCAAGGACGTTCACTTTTGTTTTGCATCGTGGTATTCAGTTAGAATATCCTGCTCCTCAGTCGACGAGGCAAGGGCGAGATCCCTTCACCGGGAGTG
Source organism: Agapanthus africanus (assembly GCA_030015575.1). Taxonomy (NCBI): domain Eukaryota; kingdom Viridiplantae; phylum Streptophyta; class Magnoliopsida; order Asparagales; family Amaryllidaceae; genus Agapanthus; species Agapanthus africanus. The sequence goes on along the minus strand of JASDDO010000018.1, from coordinate 240,924,010 downwards.
ACCCCTTGGACAAAAGTTTGCGTCAGGGCAATAACTTCACTATAGCCGATTACTTTTGTTTTGCATCGCGGTATTCAGTTGGAATATCCTGCACCTCATTCTACGGGGAAAGAGCCGAGATCCCTTCACCGGGAGTGACCTCTTTAGCAACGGTTTTCGTCACTATATTTTTAAAAGCTATCCGTTCCTTCGACGATATCAAGTTCATTACGTTAAAGGTTTTCGCCAGAAACCATTCGTAGCCCTCCGTCGTTTCATATGGGTAGTCAATAGTATTCAAGCTGTGTTTGTTGGCCAAAGTCAAGGCATAGTGTTTGGTAGCTGTTGGTTATTCATATGCAGCATAGATAGATGCGTTGGTTTGGAACAGTCGTATAGCCTTGTTGGCCAAAGTCAAGGGCTTGTGCGGATGGATTCGAATCAACCTGGAGAATGACGGGTAGAACTTGACATGTGACTTATGATTTGTTGGCCAAAGTCAAGGTCATAAGAGCATGGGGCAGAAATCACATCGGGAGTTTCAAAAGAACTGAAACTTGCCAGATATGCGCATACCTTCTGGAGTGTGATGACGTGAGCGGATTCCGTCACGTTATCATGCGATGAGAGTTGGATCCCGATTCCCACTGATGAGTTAGTTTACTCCTCGGGTAACCCCGACTAATTCTTCTTTCAGGTTTGGAGGAGAATTTGAGGTACAGTGGGAGGTTTCCAGATTAGATAAATTGGTGACCATTCTGATCTTGGTTAGAGTGCACGCTGAGTGTTTCTTTTCTCTCTCTCTTTGGCAGCGACCATTGACCCGACCCTAAGACTTTGACTCAGTGACCAAGTTGACCGAACCTTCTTAAACACCGGCTTTTGGATTGTCAGAGTTGCAAACCTCATTGCCACTCCTACTTTTACCCTTTTCTCCAGGACACCCCGTTTTACTACGAACGTCCACTTCCATTGGACAAAACCATCGTATGGTTAGATACGAACTCGAAAGAATTTATTCGAGGATGGTTTCCGGTTCTGGAGAAAACGGATAGGATTATTCAGTTGTCTTTTCCTTTTACCCTCTCTCAGGTTACGAGTACTCCTTGGTTTAGGGGTAGTATACCTATTACGCAAATTGGATTGTCTTCTTCCAAACCTTAGGCTGGTGCCGACCGGTAGGGAATGAAGAAAACCAATTAGCATAACGATGGTGTGCAGAAGGTATTAAGTTCAGACAAAGCAAGGGATTAGTAAGAGGGCAAAGTAAATTGCAACAGATATTCACGACCAAACCAAATATTTCGTTACCACTCCCACATCACCTTTGTATTTCTCCAGGACACTCCGTATCACTACGAAGATCCACAGTTTATTTGGATACTCCATCGTATGGTTATATACGAACTCGAATGGAACTTGTTCCAGTTCGGGGATGGATTCTGGTTCAGGAGAAATAGGAATAAGGTTTATTCGGTTGTCTTTTATCTTCACCCTCTCTCATTGCGAGTGTTCCTAGGATTGGGACAGTACACCCATTATGCTTATTGGATAGTCTTCTTCCAAACCATAGGCTGGTGCCGAACGGTAGGGAAGGAAGAAAACCATTTGGCCTAAAGGGGTGTGCAGAAGGTAATGACTAAAGACATATGAAGTGATTTGGAGAGGTGGCAGAGAACTATACGGTTACAGTCGTGAATCTGGAAGAGGCATTACTAGGAATACCAGAATACCCCATCGGAACATTTCAATGTTTCAGTTTCACTGTGTAATGTTAAAGGAAAACTGATTTCCCGATTAGATACTTACTCCAGGGTATGTATTTACCAGGTACGATTCTCACATCTGTATGGTTTTACAGATGATGAGTGGGAGTAAGTTATTGGGAATTGGGTGATTATCCTCATTATATCGGGATTCGTTGTAATCGGTGATATTTGAGGAAATCACCTGGGCTGTTTGCCGGTCGGCAAATATTTGGTTTTGAATATCCGCTGTTATGCACCAATTTCAAATTGATATATCTGTACGTCTATTTTCATAGAGTGAGATATACCTTTCTGAAATTATGTCTACGACATTTACCTATATCAGTGGATGGTTAGGTAAGGAGCATTAAACAGCGGTGTAATTCTTCTTAACCATAAGTACAGTTTTCAACCTACGACACACCGTGAATGAGTTATCAGACTCAAGGGACTTATACAGAGTATTGTATGTTGTCCAGGGTCCATCAGGACAGAGGGGTTGGTCCTCGTACTACATTCAGTTTACTTATGACTTCTCTAGTTTTTAGACAGGTGTTTCGTGGAAACACAGGGTCCGAATTTGGAGAAGTTATTGGTATTTGAATAGAGTGGAGAACCAGGTGTCACAAGTATCGGGATTCTTCAAAGTGATCGAAGATGTAGATACTTGTGTATGGTGTTCAGTTGATAGTAATGATTAAGAGAAATTGCTTCTCTTTCAGGTTACTCATAATTGGAAGCATTCCTAAGTTGGGTAACGCTGATCAGGCCTTCTTCCATTTAGTTGACATGCACTGGAGACAGCTGCATGATTTAAATCTGGTTCAATTAAATCAGTGCCTCTGGTCCTATATTGGATATAGAACAGTTCGTATCTTAACGATGTTAAGGTACGTGGAGTTGTCCGGATTATGCTTAAAACCAGACTCTGGATAACTCAAGGCACGTTTCTGTAATGGCTGTTTGTGGGTTGACCCAGGCTATGACGCGGGTTAACTTTCTACCATCTGGATGAACAATAGCAATATTGTTCTAGACTCGCCACAATTTTATTAAAAATGGATTTTTTTCAGAAAACAGTAGTGGGAGTATGGTAGAACTGGAAGTAATTCCAGAACCACAAACGATTACTGAAGATTTGATAAGGAACCTAAAGATTCAATCTGGATTGACATTCCATTGGCCACTCCGCAGATAAGGTGGGTAACTTCAGGCACCCGAGAGGCACTACGGTAGCCTCAAGGACGGTGACAGGGAAGTTCTTGTTTACCCACAATTGCCATTGCTGTTGTTCCAGGTTACGAGACCCGGCGGGAGGATGAGTATAACGTCGTTCTAAACCAGTTTTAGAAGTGTACGTCTATATGACTCTGCCAGAGGGTTGTCGTAGTCAGTGGGAGCAGCGGAAGCATTGGTGGACAGGTTGCTTATGTCTATTTATAGACTAGAGCAGATGTAGCGGAGATAGATCATCTATTTCTGACGTGACAGTCATAGGTTTGACTTCATCAGAATAGGGGATGGATCTGTTAAGAAGGTAGTAGGGTGTGATATCCTGGTATTTGGATGACATACACAGAGTAGGAAAGGAAACTCCTACACTACGATCGGTTATACTTTGGTCCTCACACAGTTGTTTCTCCACAAAGGAAATGGATTTTATATCAGACATACTGGTTACTAGATCTATGGTTTTAGATCTAGATTTGGGTGGTTTCCCAATCAGGGTACTTGACAGCATTCTAAGAGTATTTAGGATGGACGACTCCTGGCACGGTAGTGTACCTGCAGGTAATGGAGTCACCCTCTCCAAAGGCGTCTTACAGACTAAAGGGGAGAGGGACGGGCATGATTGGCAGATCACTTGCTCAGGCAATTGAGTCAATCGTGAGATGTCAAGTACCACACCAGATGTTGTTCTTGCACTAGATGCAATAAGTTGACATTAATCCAATCCTGGAGAAACAGTCGGAAGCAGTTTTAGAACATAAGTGGATGTTCTAGGGATATGATAACGACAGCCTCATTCAGGAGACAGTTATCATTCCAGGCTTCCAAGATGACATGGACGACAAGGAGGTTGTCAGAGTTATAGTTTTCCTTCTGATGAGGGGCAGTATTTTGGACAGGTGGTCCAAGGCAATACTGAAGGAGGCATGGCGCGCAGGATACTGATTAAGTTCAGTTGACGATACAGTCTAAGAAGTTTGGATTTGGAGTTCATTTATGAGCTAGGTCCCATCAGACATCCAGACATATTCTGAGACAGGTATTGCTCTTTTCGGGAGATGGCTTTCTCCACGAACTTGAGATATAGAGAGACATAGAAAGAAACATCTAAGCGGATCCACTCACTGAGGCTATTCCTCGAACGCAATAGTTCCGCAAACGAGCTTTGTGAGACTGACTAGTAGAGGAGTTGGATGTTCGGTATCACACGGGCTGTGAGTATGCGACATCGCAATAATTAGCCTTGAGTGCAAGTGGGAGATTGTTGGAGCTGGTGCCCTCAGAGTCAATTATTAGGTCACAGGTACGTGATTGTAATGATTGAGGGAGGACCTATCCCGGTAGGACAGTCTTACTCGAGATGATAGTATGCTATCTGGTTTACCTTTATCATCGTGTACTGCTTTAGGTGACCTGACAAGTTGCTATTACACGTTGATAGAGCCCCTAGGATTCTTGCTTGACCACCAGCAGTATGAGGGCGATCATATAAGTGGGAGCTGGGGGTCTACAAGCATATCCTTAAAAGGTCCCTAGTCGTTGGAGTTTCGAGACCGGGCATCGATACTCCATTAGTAGACTAGTGTATACAGTCGAGACCCCGATGAGGGGCGGTGGCCGGTCTCACAAGCCACTGGTGTCAGTTGGATCACCTAAGATGTATACAGGTGCTCATTGGGTTATGAGTACACCGGACAGGACTCGCCGGGAACATGCTAGTTGGTCATATACCAGACGTCAGATGGCAGTTCCCTGGTGACATGTGTGCAGGTTAGTTCATCGACCTGGGGATCGTCATTTGTCTCGTGTGAGTTCCCACTGTACTTTGATTACTACCCTACCACGGCTCAAAGGAGTCGTGCAAACAGGTTTTAGTTGGGTACAGTCCCGAGCCACATGGAGGCAGTGAGCGTATCTTCAGGGGTTCGTCTCTCCCGGTATTGGGGGTGAGGTCGTGATGTGTCTAGGAGAGCCATTACACAAAGTCCTTGGCCAAGGCAAGGAGATTTACTGGTAGGTATTCCAGTAGTATCTCAGGGTGTTCTGGGCTACACTCCGACACGACTTGTACCGCTTTTGGGGGTCTGGCTTTTACCAACCCCCTAGGCCCGCCATGCGATACTCATAGACGAACGGACCGGACTGTACGGATATTGTCACTGACAGGCTCAGCAGGGTGTCAGGATGAGTTCGCTCATCGACGTCCCTTTTGGTCAATAGCTGGTGGCCCGTTACGTATTGGCTTATACCTTTGACGTGCTAGTGGTTAAATCCACAACCAAGGTGTTGACGAGTCTTTAGAGTCCCCCACATTCAGTTACTCAGCTTTCGGGCGAAAGGTTGTAGAGGCCGTATGGAGATATGGCAAGGTCCGATCAGATACGTGCGGTATTGCACGGATCAGGATTGGACAGTTTGTACTATAGGCCGTATTGGTATATGGCAGGGTTCGATCAGATACGTGCGGTATTGCACGGATCAGGATCGAACAGATATTACTAGCCGGCTTTGGTATAAGCCGGATCCTAGTATAGTACAGTGTAGATTTTGTCTCATTGCATTTGTATTTCGGTCGAAATACAGATGCGGGTGTGTATGCACTGTATCGGGGTTTTCCTGTAATTTATTACGGGACCAGTTTTCTGGAGTTGCCAGTTTGCTTTCCGTTTCGGCCAATTTCCTTTGTTCCGTTCATTGGCCGAAGATTGGTGGAGGAGGGTTTATTTGCATTGTTGCAAATAGACTTTTTAGGAGGGGGTCTTTGCATATTCTTGTGTTATGATGGAGCACTCTTCTTTGACCTTGACTTCTTCTTCTATCATTACTTGACTTTGTGAGATGATAGTTGTAATGGAGTGTTGGGTTTTGTGGACATCATTATGCTTTTCTTGTTTTCTACCCACCTCCTTGCCTTTTCCCTCCATCATTCTGAAAAGCATTGGCCGGCCACTTGATTAGATGATGGGGATAGAGATTTGTGAGAAAGGTTGCTTGCATGCTCAATTTCGTGGGTCCCCCCCCTTTGTTTGAGTGTGCAGGAGGTTTATTTTTAATTGAACATGAATGGGTTAAATGATTAATTAATAAAGGAGGTTGCATAGAGTTTTATATTGGGTGCAGGGACTGTTTTGTTCCTGAGGCTGATTGTTTTTAGAGAGGGCATTTCATTTGTAGTTCTGGCCGAGCTCTTTTACAGAGCACACTCCATTTCATTCCCTGCAAGCCTCCATGGTTTTTTTTTCTTTTGCACCAATTCCTCCATCATGGCAACTCCTTCAACCCCAATAGAGACAATAGCTCACTACACATTCTACAGCAAATCTTGGGCACGTCGACTAGCCAGCTTCGTGCCCGAGTTGCCTCGGCATTGAGGTGGGAGCCCATAAAAGACGTAGGCGATGTGGTGCCCTTCCGGCGACGAGGTGGAGACCGGACATTCCGCGGGAGATCGGGACGACGACGAGAAGACCGGAGGACTCGGATCACTCGGTATATCTCTTCCTCATCTTGTAGTTAACTAGATCTAGTTTAATGGCCCGATCCGGGTTTAGTGCGCGGTGGTGCCGGTTTGCTAAGTTCGCAAAATTTAAGTTTATCACCGCTTCCGCATTTGTCCGTCGGATCGACGGCCGGGGAGCCGCCGTGCACTTACAGTATCGATGCCCTGTCTTGATACACCCTCGACTAGGAACAGTTATAGGATGTACTCATGAACTACCCTGGCCCCACTAGTATGATCTACATCATAGTCCTAGTAGTCGAGTACATATCCTAAGGGTTTTATCAACATGTGAGAGCAAGACAGTAACCCAATACAAGTCAACATGTTAAGACAAAGTGAAACCAGATAGCATACTATCATGTCGAGCAAGAAAGTCCTCTCTATATATATCCAAGCATCCATTATAATATACATCAAATGTACAACAATGGCCTCTAGGGCATATACATAACTAACAATCTCCTACTTGCATAAAGCCAGTGTTATAGTATCTTATACCCAACATCCCGAAGAGTCTCTCAAATTGTATCTGGGGTATGGCTTTCGTGAGTGGATCCGCAGTGTTGTCCTTCATGTCAACTCTCCTGACCTCGATCTCTCGGCGATCAACTATCTCCCGGATCAGGTGATACCACCTCAGAATATGTCTGGATCTCTGATGGGACCTGGGTTCCTTGGCCAAAGCCACAGCTCCATTGTTATCACAATACAAAGGTATTGGATACACAGTGGATGGAACCACACCAAGTTCAGTGATGAACTTCTTCATCCAGACAGCCTCTTTGGCAGTATCGTTGGCAGCGATGTATTCAGCCTCCATCGTCGAGTCTGCCACGGTTTCTTGCTTGGAACTCTTCCAACAAACCGCCCCTCCATTTAGGGTAAAGACAAATCCCGAGTGCGGCTTAGAGTTGTCCTTATCACTTTGGAAGCTTGAATCGGTAAAGGACTCCACCTGGAGTTCTCCGTTACCATACACTAAGAACATCTCCTTAGTTCTTCTCAAGTACTTGAGAATGTTCTTTACAGCTGTCCAGTGACTCACTCCTGGATTTTCTTGATACCAACTCACTACACTTAGTGAGTATGCTACATCGGGTCTGGTACATAGCATCGCGTACATGTGTCACGACCCGGAACATGACCGGTACTTAAACTACGAAACGTCTCGAGGCGTATGTAATCTAAGTAAGCCGAAAACCCAGAAATCCAAATCAAGAAAAGTAGTAGAGTGAAGGAAAAACTAATTTAAATCAAGTAGTTTGCAACATACGCCGAAATATGCATTTTTAAAATCACAAGTCTTTTCTAAAAATTTCGGCAGAGTTTCCTTTGTAAAAACTGACCCCAAACGGGTACAAAACCTGATAAAGCATATATATAATGAATAAAGGCATCCCCAAGCGGGAGCTAGCACTTCGTCAATCGACGGTCACAACCACACAAGCAATATAATATACAACGCCGAAAGGAGAGGATCACAACAGAAAAGGAAACTCAAAACAGCATGAAATCCGTAGAAATACAACGTACGACTCTAAGGTCGAAAGAATAAACATCACTGGTCTCTATCTGAAATAAATACATGTTTGGTTGATGGAGCTTCTAGATAAAACAGAATAATAATATAAAAAATATAATGATGGTCACGATGCAAGTGAACCCACCTACTAGCAAATCACCCGGAAAAGGAAGCAGTGTACCAGCAAAGCCGTAAAGAAACCTGTACGGCAAAACCTGCAAGAAACTGTGGCACAACAGGGGTGAGTTGCCAACTCGTGAATAGAAAACATCTACGCGCAGAAATCGCATGAACAACGCAATCCTAGGTTATACGATCACTATATATATATAATCCTCAAATATGACAAGTCTGGAGCATGAAAAGGTGGCAAGGGTAAATATCTAACCCAAGTGTAATCCCATGTGCTCGCGTCAGTGCCTCAGGTAGCAATATATCATATGGATGAGGTATGAATGCATGAAAACAGAATACATGAAAATGAAGAAAACTGCTTTCATAATTTACTGAGATTTCTGTATATTTAAAACGAGGTATCATAAATGAAATCAGCATAAACAGTGTCTAGCATCGACACAAAACATAAATCCCAACATCTCAATATCTCAGTGTCGCAATCTCACTATCTAGGGCGCCGTTAGTCCAGACCGGCCCCTACCATCAAATCCCAAGACCACGACGGTATCTCCGGATATCCGACAAGTCAGATAAAATCACCGGTAGGTAGTCTTCCCCTGCCAGGCTCAACGCCATCATCTGCGACCTTCTCGCCCCGGGGTTCCTTACCGGGTCCACCATGTACCCGAGACGGTTCATCCAACTCCTCGAATCGGGTCTCGAAATCCATCAGCAATCATGAAAATCACATCGGAAAACCAAGACGGCACATGCTACTCTCATAGGTAAAAACCTATAGTCTCGCATGCAAACACGACCAATAACCCTTTGCCGTTGACGTTCAAACGCCACCCGACAGAAACGAATCATCAAATACCAAAACTTGAATTCAAAAACAATGGAAAGCTTAAGGAAGCAACATTGAAAACATGTTCCAGATTTTGCTTAAAGTGAAAATAAAGTTCCAAAACAACACTAGGGTGATATATAGGGTACATATGACCTACTGAAGCAATCTAGGCACTTTCCATCACCAAATGGCCGAGCACAACCCTGGGAAAACCGGCCTTCTCGGTTTTGGCATGGTGGATTGGCCTCGAACTTGCAAGGGGGTCTCACAATGGTCCAAAAAAGTCTCAGGTATTGTTTGCTTTTCAAGTTTTGGTCTCGGTTCACTCCAGATTTCCTTGCACGCTCCAAACCCTCACAAAACCGACATTAACAGTTTCTGTTTTCAGTAAACTCGGTTTGTTTCAAAAAGATCTGGGTTTCTAACCTCATAGGGGGTTTTAAGGTCATCTCTAAGGTCCAATTGCACTAACACCACTCAAAATCCCACACAAGTATTTCCAGATTTTGACTTAGGTCAAATAAAGCCAAGCAAACAAGTCTAGGGTGATGTATATAGTATAGGTGAGCTACTGAACCAACCTAGGCTCCTAACCTCACCAAGTGGCCGTCCCCTATACCCAAAATTCCGATGTCGCCGGCCCAAGGGTCTCAGTTTGGGTTCATCAGGTCAACTTGGTCTCCTAGTAGTATGTCTAGGCCCCCAGTATTGTTTGGTTGTCTCAGATATTCCCTGGGTTGCTCCAGATACCCAATAGGCACACTCAAAGTCACAAAAGTGATATGGGTCAATTCCTGAGTTCATGCAACGGCTCAGCTTTATGGCTCAGGTCATGAATCGTGTTACCATGGTCAAGCAAACACTCACCGAAGTCCCCAGAATTCACCCATAGTTATTATAGAAAAACCAAGTAGAACCAAATACCCCTAAACACCTTCAGGTAACTACCCTACAAAACCCAAGCCCTAGTTCTCCTATTCAGCCGAGGTCGCCGGAATTGGTCCACTGGTCGCCGGCCCATGACCGGTGGGAAGGGGTAGGGTTTTAGGTGGTCACCTAGGGCTACCAGTTCAACACTATGATACTGTTTGTTTTTCCAGTGAGGGCCCGGGGTTACAGCTGGTCAGCAACATCTTAAAACGACACTAAAACACGATATCACACACAACTAATCTAAAGGGAAGAAATTATACCTCATCTAGTCCACTCAAGGCAGCACTAACTTCCCAACGTCGTCAAAATCCCATTTTGCTCGGTCCATCGTGTAGAGGAGAAGATGGGGATTAAGTTTTGTGAAGGGAGTGTAGGGTTTTGGGGAATGGTTGGAGGTAGATCTAGGGTTTAAGTGGAGGGTGGAGGAGTTGAAGAAGATGAAGAGAGTGATGGAAATGGTGGGGGGTTTCAATTTGGGCAGCAGCCCCCCTTCTCTCTCACTGATACTCACTCTCTCTTCTCTCTCTAAGTACACCTAGCCACTCATTATGTCTCCTTTGACTTTTCCTTTTTCTCATTTCTTTTCTTTTCCTTTTATTTCCTTCTCCTCACAATAGTAAACCCAAAGCAAACCATGCACCCAAAACATGTAAGAAAATGTAGCAAGTGTGGAAAAATGATATGTGCATGTTTTGAACAAAAAACAAAAAATACGATTAGCGATTTTTAATCACGATTAGCACTAAATTAGTGTCAAATAAATCTTAAAAACTTAAAAATGGCATAATTCCATAAAATACCCTATTTTAGAATTTTCCATAATTTTTCCATAATTTTTCCCATTTATCGGTATTTAATTATACCGAAATATTAAAATATTCATTAAAAATTAATATTAAATTATGAAAATTCCCTAAAATAATATTTTATTTTTTTGAAATGTTACAATATTCCCCCCTTACAGAAATTCGGTCCCCGAATTTAAATTTAAACCCCCAAGTTCTAAAACATTTCAATAAAAAGTCCAAGTCGTCGGGGCTCCGAAATCATCAATACATAAAACGCATCATAGTGCAATGCATGAGCATGAGTAATGAGCAGATAACTCCAAATCGAAACTCCGTCAAGCGTCCCGCAATCATCGGAGTCAAAGTAAAGACACGAATGCCAAATCCAAAGCAAAACCAATATGATATCGATCAGAACCATACATGTAAATATCAAATCTGTACATGTAAATATCTAAAGGAAATGCATGCCAAATCTTTTAAAGTCGATGTGCAATACGCATAACACTGCACAGTGGCGGACGCCAATTGTAAGAAAATAACTCTATATGCATATACCTTTTGTTTAATATGTGCGTTCCGCCGTTTTGGAAACAATTTAGAAGGGTTTCCCTTGTTTTGAACGTTTCGTGTCATATCAGACACGTAGGTAAATACTGAGACTATAGCTCGCTTTTGGAAATCCCTTCGATAACTATCAATGCATGCAAAATATACTCAGGTACTGTCATCTGACTCGTCCTGCTCAGTACGAAAACAATAATAAAACATCACAAAAACGTACTGCTCCATAAGAAATCAATCCCAAAATGTGCATATGAATACTACGTGCGTCTGGTGCGCACGGAAATCAAAATCCATGAATGTGCCATACATGCACACAGAAACAATATCTAAGTGCATCGGGTGTGCACGAAACATCTGTCAAGGGCAACGGGTGTGCCTGACAGCAAAAACAGGTGCATCTGACATGCACGAAGAATCTCGATTTAGTGGATCTGGTGTGCACCAAAATCGCATCTCATAACATGCGCCCAACATGCGCGAAAACCCAAATCAGGTGCATCCATCCTGCACGAAGTCATGAAATCCAATATCAAGCGCCGAACATGCGCAAAAATCCAATCAGGTGCACAAAACAAATATCGAACATCACAATCGAAATCGAAGTCCAGTGCAACCGTGGTGCACAAATGCGTATCCCTGTACTACAAGCATATGTGAACTATACCGAGTGCAAAAACCAAATCGTGTGCATACATATGCACGAAATCAACTCAACTGTATGAAACCCATAAAATCATAAACATGTGAAACCAAGGCACGAAAACGATATCAAGTGCAACAACTTTGCAAAAATCGCAAATACTCAGTAGGTGCAACCATGGTGCAATAATAAAACATCACAAAAACGTACTGCTCCATAAGAAATCAATCCTAAAATATGCATATGAATACTACGTCCGTCTGGTGCGCACGGAAATCAAAATCCATGAATGTGCCATACATGCACACAGAAACAATATCTAAGTGCATCGGGTGTGCACGAAACATCTGTCAAGGGCAACGGGTGTGCCTGACAGCAAAAACAGGTGCATCTGACATGCACGAAGAATCTCGATTTAGTGCATCTGGTGTGCACCAAAATCGCATCTCATAACATGCGCCCAACATGCGCGAAAACCCAAATCAGGTGCATCCATCCTGCACGAAGTCATGAAATCCAATATCAAGCGCCGAACATGCGCAAAAATCCAATCAGGTGCACAAAACAAATATCGAACATCACAATCGAAATTGAAGTCCAGTGCAACCGTGGTGCACAAATGCGTATCCCTGCACTGCAAGCATATATGAACTATACCGAGTGCAAAAACCAAATCGTATGCATACATATGCACGAAATCAACTCAACTGTATGAAACCCATATAATCATAAACATGTGAAACCAAGGCACGAAAACGATATCAAGTGCAACAACTTTGCAAAAATCGCAAATACTCAGTAGGTGCAACCATGGTGCATGAAAACAAATATCATGAAACTCAACCATCAAAATCAATTATGCGAATAGATCGCCTAAAATACCGAAATCAAGTATGGCGGAATAGTCCCGCTCAAGCACATCCTCCAAGAATCTCTAGCCAACTATCGTGGTCACTCATAGCATGTCTTGTCGACGCTCATGAACTCTGGCCTGCTGGTGTGCGTAACATGACCACTCCTGGGTCCAAGTCTTCTCGTAATTTATTCCAGAAAGGTCTTGTCGAGGTCTGTCCCAAATCTCGTCTCTGCCTAACTGTCCGGAAGTCATCGTCCTTTCCTATATCTGTTTCTTGTTCCGGAACGACTGCATACTCATCGCGACTCCTTCTGGAAGGTATATCCAAGTACATTGCCTCGGCATGCGTACCGCATCACTGATGTCGGCGGAGCGGAACGTCATCTTATCCAGATCTTGTACGAACCTCTTACTCCACTTTTCTCTAATGTCAACTGCTTCGGACTCGTCTCGTCGTGGCTGCGTGGACTGAGCTCCAATGGCTATCCTTGTATATGGAGTCTTCCAAGAAGTGCATCTCACCACCTAGCATCCGAATGAAGTCGAACCATCCGATCGATTCGTCAAAATCTCATAATTCCCCAAGAGCTCAACATCTTGGGTATAGTTTAATAGTATTGAGTACGTACCACAGCATCGATGGTCCAGCCGTAGAAGGGCAAACCCAAGCCTCACTAATGGCGCCGCGGAACTGCCGCAAACCCTAAGGTTCAAAGGCTTTCACACAGTCATTATGTCGAGTTAGGGTTTCATTCTTCTAGAGGGTCCATAGAATTTCCTGCATGTCTTTCCGAATACTTTAAACTTGGAATAATAGGTTTCTGACATTCGATCGCCTCTATCGACTCTCAACGTATCCGCGTGAAGTCGTCTCTAGCTGGAAGCAATCTATCTGATGACCTCGCATCGGGGTAGGCGAACGAACCACATGTCCTAGTCATTCATCGTCAGTGACTAGCGACCTTCTATCATCTCTTAGTACAACTCGTACTGCAGTAGCTCCAACATCTGGGGTGATATCTCGTCATTCACAGCAACAACTGGCTCACTCGTATGCACGCTGAACAGTGCCTCAAACATCATGAATACGCAATACATCAACGGTCATCAAAATCTGGCTGGCCTCTATCAGTGGCCCAATCCTCTGGTGCTGATCTGCACGTCCGAGTAATCTCATACAGCGATCCATCAAACGCTCGTGGCGCAAAAACACCACAAAAAGACACATCTCTGTAATCGTGTGTCGCCGGAATTACGCCCTGGTCAGTCCTCGTTCGTGACGAGCTCGTGCTGACCGCAACTCTAGCCGTAGCTCTCCCTGCCCGTAATCGTGACAGCAAAACCATAACTGGTACCGATGAGGCTAGATCATGAATGAATGTAATAATGAGCAAAGAAATGTACATTCTAAGGCTTCTTAAGTGGAGTAGCGTATCATAAATATGCCGCGGAACATACGTACGGTACGTCACTCTACTCAAGCTACCTACTCCATCAACCAAGGGTCATCCTACGCTCCGAAGGTAAAACCTAACGCTCTGATACCAACTTTGTCACAACCCGAAAGTACGGAACATGACCGGCACTTAAACTACGAAACGTCTCGAGGCGTACGTAATCTAAGTAAGCCGAAAACCCAAAAATCCAAACCAAGAAAAATAGTAGAGTGAAGGAAAAACTAATTTAAATCAAGTAGTTTGGAACATACGCCGAAATATGCATTTTTAAAATCACAAGTCTTTTCTAAAAATTTCGGCAGAGTTTCCTTTGTAAAAACTGACCCCAAACGGGTACAAAATCTGATAAAGTATATATATAATGAATAAAGGCATCCCCAAGCGGGAGCTAGCTCTTCGTCAATCGACGGTCACAACCACACAAGCAATATAATGTACAACGCCGAAAGGCGAGGATCACAACAGAAAAGGAAACTTAAAACAGCATGAAATCCATAGAAATACAACGCACGACTCTAAGGTCGAAAGAATAAACATCACTGGTCTCTATCTGAAATAAATACATGTTTGGTTGATGGAGCTTCTAGATACAACAGAATAATAATATACAAAGTATAATGATGGTCACGATTCAAGTGAACCCACCTACTAGCAAATCACCCGGAAAAGGAAGCAGTGTGCCAGCAAAGCCGTAAAGAAACATATACGGCAAAACCTGCAAGAAACTGTGGCACAACGGGGGTGAGTTGCCAACTCGTGAGTAGAAAACATCTACGAGCAGAAATCGCATGAACAACGCAATCTTAGGTCATACGATCACTATATATATATAATCCTCAAATATGACAAGTCTGGAGCATGAAAAGGTGGCAAGGGTAAATATCTAACCCAAGTGTAATCCCATGTGCTCGTGTCAGTGCCTCAGGTAGCAATATATCAAATGGATGAGGTATGAATGCATGAAAACAGAATACATGAAAATGAAGAAAACTGCTTTCATAATTTACTGAGATTTCTGTATATTTAAAACGAGGTATCATAAATGAAATCAGTATAAACAATGTCTAGCATCGACACAAAACATAAATCCCAATATCTCAATATCTCAGTGTAGCAATCTCACTATCTAGGGCGTCGTTAGTCCAGACCGGCCCCTACCATCAAATCCCAAGACCACGACGGTATCTCCGGATATCCGACGCGTCAGATAAAATCACCGGTAGGTAGTCTTCCCCTGCCAGGCTCAACACCATCATCTGCGACCTTCTCGCCCCGGGGTTCCTTACCGGGTCCACCATGTACCCGAGACGGTTCATCCAACTCCTCGAATCGAGTCTTGAAATCCATCAGCAATCATGAAAACTCATGGTGGACGACTCATACATCATGGGAAAACTGCACTTTTCATTTTTAAAAAGAGAGATAGAAGAAGTTTATATATGTTTTTGCGGTTTTCCCCCAAATCCAGGAAATCTCATGAAAATCTGAATCCAAATCATCAATAGCCCGTAAAACAGTGAATATAGGCATAAAAATCCATGAATGCGACATAACAGTGAATAACAATATGCATGAAGTAGCAAGTAATAACTACAATGTCTAAACTAGCATATAAGGCAAGTACACTAATATCATGTCGAAACTATTAGCTAACAAGCTATGTACATGAAATATTATTCTCTAAAGTGTACGTGATATGGCAATTACTGATGATGATGTGTGTGAGCCGGCAAGTAAGTGTACGTGGAGTATACGCATCATCGGTAATGGTGCTGGTGTCCTAACAGCATGATATCAATAATGGTATATAAATCACAATATAAGTATGCGATGCGGAGCAAACAACAATAATGTGTGGGAGCTGAATACTAGACACAACGATAACTAATCTGCATTTAATATAAATATAAATCATACAGTAGTGCCTTTTGAAATAACACGAATCGCGGTGTTTTGAAAATAAGGGCTACGGTGTTTTTAAGAAAAGATACGTCCTTTGAAATATCCGTAGAACCCCTTGGCCTGTCTTTTAAAATACCCGCGATTCGTTAGTTTTGAAATAGGTAGGAGTCTAATCTAGTCTAACAACTACACTAAACTATACGGCTGAGCTAACAAGCTGAACTAAAGGTAAGGAAACCGCCTAACATCTGAGTCGATATATACATATATATATATATATATATATATATTAGTCGGTGATCCCGTCTCAATAATATCACATCCGATACTATATCTATAATCAGACATTCCCAAGTCAAGAGTGCGGATCTATCATCAATATATAGCTCGTACGTAAATCCGTCGTACGGCATCCCAAATCTGGGTACGGGTCAATATCACATTCATCATATTATTCATCTAGTATTCTCTTTATCAAAGATCATAATTCGGGTACTGATCTATGTTTAGTACAATACTGATACCACCTAGGTATGAATGCATGTGTATGAAACACTATGTCAAAGGACCCGCTAAAACATCATGTCGTATCTCAAATACGAACCCTGCCATATCACTGATCTCACGGCCTCAAATCAAATCTCATTGACTCATCTCAAATCCCAAGTACTATCCTCAAATCCAGTATATGAACACATAGTCCCATACCCAGGTGAACACATAAATATCTATTCCCATATACGCACAGGTGGATGAAGGAATGTATGCATGTATGTGTTGAAAGGTTCCTAGGCACCCTATAGAGGTCTCACAAGACATCGAACATGCCATTTTACAAAAATAATGGTGCCGAGAAACCCTAACACAGATCTTAGACTAGAATTCTAGGCGAAAAACTAAACTAGTTAGCAAATTAACTAAAGGTCGGAAACTACAACCTTTGTAGATCCGGATTTCCACCTCCTTAGCTCCACGTGGTCGTCCCCTCGCTGTCCATCACGAACCTCGGACTCTCGCGACGGCTCCATCGGAGAAGTGAGCGGAATAGTTCGTCGGCTTCGTGTCAAAGACGATCTACGTCGAGGTTGCACTAGTTCAAGCTCCGACTTCACCAAGTAGTGAAACTTGTGAAGAAAACACCCAAAACCACTTGGCAAGAGGTAGAGGATGAAGAAATAGGAGGTGGGTTCACTTTAGATTTGGATTTCTCTCACTAAATCTCAAATTGCCATTGATGTAGCAAGCTTGAAGAAGAAGAAGAAGAAGATGGTTATGATAAGTTCAATTAAAAAGAAATAGAAAATCAAATACATATCATAACTTAAACTAGGGTTAAGTGTAGAGAATTAACCATGGTCATTTGGATGGGTTAGGGTTAAGCATGAAGACAAGAATGGTTAGCAAAGTCAAAGCTTCATGAAGCTTCAACATAAAACAAATAAAGCCACCATTCTTATCTTAAACTTATCCAAATAAATGAATAAACAAATAAATGAATAACTAAATATGCAAAACCCTAATTATCATAATAACCATGGTTTAATTCTATTCACTTAACCATATGATCAAGTATCATCAAACATGATACAAAAAAGTGCACAAAAGTATATCACATATACAATGTGCAATCCAAGTGAGAAAAATCCGTTTAAAGTGAACCAATACTAGTTAATGCAAAGTAATATATCAAATATATAATTATACATTAAATCATTAAATCAACATTTGATTCAATGATCCGGTCATGTCGCACATAATCGACTAGTATTCAATGTATCGATTTATCGAATCAATGATTCGATAACTAGGTCATATCAAATATAACCAATCGAAACATTTATCGCGAGAATGAAATGCGGTATCACATACACGCATTATTCTCGGTCCTGCACATATCTCATATGCGCTCCTATTTCGTTTCGCTTGAACCAGGAAACCTCTGTGTAGGACTCTAAAGACTCGTCAATACGCCGGTAGCAGATGATGATCATATCAAACACCCACAAGCCGCAAGCGGTCTGCTAAACATAACGGCCACCCGGGTATTGAGCGATCAGAAGATCGACGAGCTAGCCCGCTCACACTCCTGCGAATCCGACCAGTAACACTTACCGTACAGTCCGGTCTCTTCGTCTGATACGTCGCATATCAAGTCTAGGGGTGGTAAACGTCAGACCCCAATAACCCGATAAGTCGTGCCGATGTGAGGCTCGTAACAGGTCGAGAAACTACTGGTAACACTTACCAGCAAATCTCTGATCAGCCCTGGCCAGGGACTTCCCTGTTACGGCCAATCGAGCACAGCGCAACATCTACCCCCAATACCGGGAGAGACGAAACCCCTCCTATCGCTCATTGCCTCCATATGACTCGGGACTGTACCCAAAGACCACCGTTTTGCACGCCCTCATGGACGTGGTAAGGTGGAGATCAAAGCACAGTGGGAATCACACAAGACTCTATGACGATCTCGGGTCTACAGACTAACCTGCACAAGTGTCACCAGAGAACTGCCATCTGACGTGAGGTATAATACCATCTGGGAGTTCTCGGCGAGTCCGTCCAGTGTACCCAGTCTCCACTGAGCACCCGTATACCATCTCTGATGTCAAACACCAATGGATATGGGATCATCCATCGCCCATCACATGGGTCGAGAAGCGTATATGCTAGTCTACTCTGGTATATCGATGCCCCGTCTCGATACACCCACGACTAGGGACCTTGAAGGATGTACTTATGGACTACCATGTCCCCACTAGTATGATCTGCATCATAGTCCAGGTAGTCAAGTACACATCCTAAGGGCTTTACCAACATGTAACTATAAGACAGTATAAAGAGACTAGTGTACATGTTAAGATAAATAGCAACCAGATAGCATACTATCATGTTGAGCAAGAAAGTCATCTCTATATATGTCCAAGCATCTAATATAATATACATAATCTGTACAATACTGGCCTTTAGGGCATACATACAACTAACAATCTCCCACTTGCACTAGGGCCAGCTGCTGTAGTATCTCATACCGAGCATCCCGAAGAGTCTCTCAAACTGTATCTGGGGAATGGCCTTCGTGAGTGGATCCGCCGTGTTGTTCTTCGTGTCTACCCTCCTTTCCTCGATCTCCCGGCGATCAACTATCTCCCGGATCAGGTGATACCGCCTCAGAATATGCCTGGATCGCTGATGGGACCTGGGTTCCTTGGCCAAAGCCACCGCTCCATTGTTATCGCAATACAAAGGTATTGGATGCTCAATGGATGGAACCACTCCAAGTTCAGTAATGAACTTCTTGATCCAGACAGCTTCTTTAGCAGCATCGTTGGCAGCGATGTATTCAGCCTCCATCGTCGAGTCTGCCACGGTTTCCTGCTTGGAACTCTTCCAGCTAACCGCCCCTCCGTAAAGGGTAAAGACAAAGCCCGACTGCGACTTAGAGTCGTCCTTATCACTCTGGAAGCTCGAATCGGTAAAGGACTCCACTTGGAGTTCTCCGTTACCATACACCAAGAACATATCTCTAGTCCTTCGCAAGTACTTGAGAATGCTCTTCACAGCTGTCCAGTGACTCTCTCCAGGATCAGCTTGATACCTGCTCACTATACTTAGTGAGTATGCTACATCGGGTCTGGTACATAGCATCGCATACATGATAGAGCCTACTGCCGAAGCATAGGGTATCCCTTGCATGCGAGCTCTCTCCAAATCAGTCTTGGGAGACATTTCTTTGGAGAGAGTGACTCCAGAGATCGTGGGTAAGTTCCCACGCTTGGACTCTTCCATACTAAACCTCTTTAGTATGGTGTCAATGTACCTGGATTGGGACAATCCCAAAATCCGTTTGGATCTATCTCTATAGATCCTAATTCCCAATATGCAGGAGGCATCACCAAGATCTTTCATTGAGAATCTTTGTGATAAGAAGAGCTTGACCGATTGCAGCATAGGAATATCATTTCCTATCAAGAGTATGTCGTCCACGTACAATACGAGGAAGACAACCTTACTCTCTGCCACCTTCTTGTAGATACAAGGTTCATCTGGATTTTTGACGAAATCAAACTCTTTGATAACGACGTCAAAGCAGATGTTCCAACTCCGCGATGCTTGCTTTAATCCATAAATGGATTTAAGCAGCTTGCACACCTTCCCGCTGCTCCCACTGTCTACGAAGCCCTCTGGCTGAGTCATGTACACGCACTCTTCTAAATCACCATTTAGAAAGGCGGTCTTAACATCCATTTGCCAGATTTCGTAATCATGATAAGCAGCGATGGCAAGCATGATCCGGATGGATTTAAGCATAGCTACTGGAGAAAAGGTCTCGTCATAGTCCACACCTGGTCTTTGACGAAAACCCTTTGCTACTAGTCTAGCTTTGAAAGTCTCCACTTTCCCATCTACACCAAGTTTCTTCTTGAAGATCCACTTGCTCCCAATGGGTTTTACCCCTTCAGGAGCAACTTCCAAAGTCCATACTTTGTTGGTGTACATGGATTCCATCTCGGACCGCATAGCATCCAGCCATTTCACTGAGTCCCCACTCGTGATGGCCTGCTCGAAGCTAGTTAGGTCATCATCCTCCATGATGCAATCCTCGCTCCCACCGTCCATGAGAAAACCGTAGTATCTCTCAGGCTGGCGAGGAACCCTACTAGATCGGCGGAGAGGCTGAGGTTCATTGGGAGCTACTGAATCTTCTGGTTCCACTAAATCTTCAGTTACGGTTTGTGTATCTGGAACCTCTTCCAGCTCTACCACTTTGCCACTAATTTCTTTTTCAAGGAATTCCTTTTCTAAAAAGGTGGCATGTTGAGCAACAAACACTTTTTGTTCCTCACTGTGGTAGAAAAAATACCCATAAGAATTCTTTGGATATCCCACAAACTTGCAGAGAACTGACCGTGCCTCGAGCTTGTCCGGATTTTGTCTTTTGACATAGGCCGGACAACCCCATATCTTAACTCGTTTAAAATATGGTCTCTTCCCACTCCATATCTCATATGGTGTGGTAGGTACAGATTTAGATGGAACTTGATTCAATAGGTATGTTGCTATTTCCAGCGCATAACCCCAGAAGGAAATAGGTAACTCAGCTGTGCTCATCATAGAGCGCACCATATCTAATAGGGTGCGATTCCTTCGTTCAGATACACCGTTGTGATGTGGTGTATATGGAGGAGTCAGCTGAGAGAGAATCCCATTCTCTTTTAGGAAGTCCAGGAATTCATTGCTCAAGTATTCCCCTCCTCGATCAGATCGAAGGATTTTAATACTTTTTCCGGTTTGGTTCTCAACTTCTTGTTTATATTCCCTAAATTTCTCAAAAGCTTCTGATTTGTGTTTCATCAGGAACACATACCCGAACCTAGAGAGATCGTCAGTGAATGTAATGAAGTATGAAGAACCATCCCTGGCATGTGTAGACATGGGACCGCATACATCACTATGTATAAGTCCCAAGAGTTCGGTAACTCTTTCCCCGTGTCCCGTAAACGGAGTTTTGGTCATCTTGCCTTTGAGACATGACTGGCAAGTGTCATAAGATGAAAATTCAAAAGGTTTCAAATATCCATCCTTATGCAACTTAGCCAGTCGTGTCACATTGATGTGACCCAGTCTACAATGCCACAAGAAGGATTTATTGAGTTCAGAACTCTTCCTCTTGTGTGTGTTTGTTATGCTCAGAACTGTTGATTGATTTAGAACATAAATGCCATTGCATAACGTGCCTGATCCAACAAACTTTTGGTTACGGAAAATGTTCATAACATTATCCTGTAATACAAAATTATATCCCTCTTTACTCAATAAAGAAACCGATATAATGTTGCATATCAGGTTCGGCATGTAATAGCATTCGTTCAGAACCAATGTATTACCAGTTGGTAATACAAGGTGATATTCCCCGACAGTCTTAGCTGCAACAATTGCACCATTTCCAACTCTAATGTCTTTATCACCTTCCCCAAGTTCTCTACCTTTCCTTAGCCCATGTAACTGATTACATATATGGGATCCCGACCCGGTATCCAATACCCAGGACGTAGAGCAAATGGAGAAACAGTTCTCAGTAACGAACACACCCGAAGAAAATGCATCAACATGTACTTTCTTCATTCGGGTGGCATGAGAATCCTGGCATTCCCCTATATCCTGTTCATTCCTATAACTCTTATAAGAAAGAACGGAACCAACGTTCCCCAGCACAGTATAACATGCGGGTACGGTCAATACATCCATATTATTATCTTTATTAAGGCATGAAATGGTCGCTACCTGGAGAGAGAGAGAAGAAAACACTTTAGCGTATGCTCGTGCAAGATCAGATTGGTTATTATCTTATCTAATCAGGATGGCTCCCACTGCTTTTTATCAAATCTTCCTCCAAACCCTAAAAGGAAAGACTAGCCGGGATTAATTACACACTACAAGTTCGCCAATCTTTCAGCCAGGCCAGTGTCGGTACTTTGAGGGAGGTCCCCCGTGCTTTCGCACGAACCTAATTACTGTAAACCTCGTTTTCCCAGAGGCGTAACCCCGTTGACACCTTTCTAGACACCTACTTGATCGGCTAATTGTAGTGTGTAAAACTCTCCCAGGAGTAACTCTTACTCGCAGCGGGTATCGGGATCCAACTATCTCATAGAAGGTATGCAATCTCATTGCAAATTTCAACACTTGAAATTCCCGATAATATTTTGCCCCGAACGATCTATGACCTTGACAAGGTCAACAAACCATAGACCGCAAGTCAAGTTCAACCCGTCATTTCTTGATTGAATCAAACCCACCTGCACGACCCTTGACAAGGTCAACAAGGCCGTACGACTACACTAACTCAATCTGCATCATATGCATAAGCAGATAAATACTGGTTAGCTACCGCACACTGCGCCTTGACAAGGTCAACAAACGCAGCACGAATACTAAACAGGACTTATCTGAAATGACGGAGGGCTACGCAGGTTTTTCATAAAAACCATGAGCGTAATGAACTTGATATCGTTGTAGAATCAAATAAAGTTTTGAAATGGAGTGATTTTGAGGCTTTTCTAGTTTTGCTAAAGGGGTCACTCCCGGTGAAGGGATCGTCGGCCCTTTCCTCGTCGAATGAGGTGCGGGATATATCATATATATCACTGTGCAAAGCAGAAACTATAGAAGCAGTCAAAAACAAACCGAGTGTGTAGCATCTGCCAGTTATTGCTAAAGGAGTCACTCCCGGTGAAGGGATCTCGGTCCTTTCCTCATCGAATAAGGTGCAGGGCATATCACATATACCGCTATGCAAAGCAAGAACTGTAGCTACCAGTTTTATTTTAAAATTCGATTCCACAACATCATAGGTTTCCTATCTTTCATTAATCACATTAATGAAGTCCCATCATTTAAATACCTAAACATCACAGATAGATATGACGTACACTTATGCCATCCGCATTCGCCTCGATGTCCCCTCGTGCACCGTTAGGTTAGGTAACTAATGACAGAGCAGGGCAGGGGTAGCGCGGGTGTAAAACATAAGTAACGTCTATATAATATATCATATATACTATATACTATATCCATCACAGAATCACAACACAGATATCGCAGCAGAATAAACATATGAAATATTGGATATACTAGGACGTCCGTGTTTTCAATACGAGCCAGTATAAAACACGGATTCCACGGTCGTGATGAATAGCCAATCCCACACCCCTAGACCCCTAGGAGAGCGGCAAGCAACCCTGCCAATTCTAGGGTTAGGAGACCCGGACTCGACTCCTCGAGTTGGTCTCCCACTGGACCCCAGAACCCGGTTACTTATGCTCCCCTCCTTGGGTCTATCCTAATGCAGAAAAGTAAATAATATACAAAGGGTGACAACTTCCGCTACCTGGAAATGCCCCAAATAAAAGAATATTACATACAAGTTTTTACATGAATGAAAAAGAAAAACACTCATCTCACATAAAAACCCCCGGCTATTCGAACACAACGATCCAATATAACATATCCAGCAACACATAACATCACATGTCATCAACGTAAGTAAGTATGCATACCCCAATTATCGTTGACGTATAGCAACGAAACCGGCGATATGAACATACTACACTTACGGTCACAGAAAAGAAAGTGTAAAACTACAACAGTTGGAATCCGCAACCTCTTTAGACATCGCATGCCTAACAGATATAAATCCCGCATTTTAGTCTCATTATCGAAAACTCTTTTCAATATCATATGGGACTAAATTGCTAGATTTATAACATTCATTCAGTTATCTCATAACTACTTGTGAATTCCAATTATTGTATCACATTCCAGATAAACAGAAAATGTTAAACTTTCCGATCGAACAGTCGAATACCCAAGTTTTCCCGATACAACTCAACACATGAAATAAGTCTAACAACATTCAGTTCGTGCCTCAGTACCAACGGTCCAGCCGTAGAAGGGTCAAGCCAACGCCTCACATGTGGCACGCCGTACTGCCCCAAACCCGAAGGTTCAAAGGGCAGTTCAAGACGGTCACATAATCGAGTTAAGGTTTGTTGTCTTCTAGAGGGTCCATCGCGTTACTTGCACTACTTAGAACGTTGTTAAACTACGGAAAAATCCAACACTTGGAAATTTCCCGACAGGGGAAAAATTGGGTATTTATATCCGGTCGAACTTTTTAACATATTCTAAAAATTATCCGGAAAAACACAAAGACGAAATTTGATACTCCGATCGAAACACCGAATCCCCAAAATAATTCCAGAAAATTCAACTCTTGAATAAATATTAAAAATTCCCAGAAAATCCAGCATAATAAAATATGAGTTACTGTGCAAACATTATTGCGCAATATGAACAGTGAGCGGCGGAAGCGCGGCAGAAGGCATGCTTCTGCCGCGTTTCCGCGGCTGTATAGATGAATCAGGAGATCGTGTTTCACCATAACTCTTAGATACTCCTGCTGAATTTTTTAGGCATTTTTAATCTGGAAAAATCCCGGTTTTTAGAAAATGTACAGAGAGCATTATAGATTTGGGGTTTCGGGTTCATTCGGACTTCAAATCGCGTCTAGACTTCGCCTAAGGCTCTAGCTTGGCTCTGATACCACTGAAAGGTTCCTAGGCACCCTATAGAGGTCTCACAAGACATCGAACATGCCATTTTACAAAAATAATGGTGCCGAGAAACCCTAACACGGATCTTAGACTAGAATTCTAGGCGAAAAACTAAACTAGTTAGCAAATTAACTAAAGGTCGGAAACTACAACCTTTGTAGATCCGGATTTCCACCTCCTTAGCTCCACGTGGTCGTCCCCTCGCTGTCCATCACGAACCTCGGACTCTCGCGACGGCTCCATCGGAGAAGTGAGCGGAATAGTTCGTCGGCTTCGTGTCAAAGACGATCTACGTCGAGGTTGCACTAGTTCAAGCTCCGACTTCACCAAGTAGTGAAACTTGTGAAGAAAACACCCAAAACCACTTGGCAAGAGGTAGAGGATGAAGAAATAGGAGGTGGGTTCACTTTAGATTTGGATTTCTCTCACTAAATCTCAAGTTGCCATTGATGTAGCAAGCTTGAATAAGAAGAAGAAGAAGATGGTTATGATAAGTTCAATTAAAAAGAAATAGAAAATCAAATACTTATCATAACTTAAACTAGGGTTAAGTGTAGAGAATTAACCATGGTCATTTGGATGGATTAGGGTTAAGCATGAAGACAAGAATGGTTAGCAAAGTCAAAGCTTCATGAAGCTTCAACATAAAACAAATAAAGCCACCATTCTTATCTTAAACTTACCCAAATAAATGAATAAACAAATAAATGAATAACTAAATATGCAAAACCCTAATTATCATAATAACCATGGTTTAATTCTATTCACTTAACCATATGATCAAGTATCATCAAACATGATACAAAAAAGTGCACAAAAGTATATCACATATACAATGTGCAATCCAAGTGAGAAAAATCCGTTTAAAGTGAACCAATACTAGTTAATGCAAAGTAATATATCAAATATATAATTATACATTAAATCATTAAATCAACATTTGATTCAATGATCCGGTCATGTCGCACATAATCGACTAGTATTCAATGTATCGATTTATCGAATCAATGATTCGATAACTAGGTCATATCAAATATAACCAATCGAAACATTTATCGCGAGAATGAAAGGCGGTATCACATACACGCATTATTCTCGGTCCTGCACATATCTCATATGCGCTCCTATTTCGTTTCGCTTGAACCAGGAAACCTCTGTGTAGGACTCTAAAGACTCGTCAATACGCCGGTAGCAGATGATGATCATATCAAACACCCACAAGCCGCAAGCGGTCTGCTAAACGTAACGGCCACCCGGGTATTGAGCGATCAGAAGATCGACGAGCTAGCCCGCTCACACTCCTGTGAATCCGACCAGTAACACTTACCGTACAGTCCGGTCTCTTCGTCTGATACGTCGCATATCAAGTCTAGGGGTGGTAAACGTCAGACCCCAATAACCCGATAAGTCGTGCCGATGTGAGGCTCATAACGGGTCGAGAAACTACTGGTAACACTTACCAGCAAATCTCTGATCAGCCCTGGCCAGGGACTTCCCTGTTACGGCCAATCGAGCACAGCGCAACATCTACCCCCAATACCGGGAGAGATGAAACCCCTCCTATCACTCATTGCCTCCATATGACTCGGGACTGTACCCAAAGACCACCGTTTTGCACGCCCTCATGGACGTGGTAAGGTGGAGATCAAAGCACAGTGGGAATCACACAAGACTCTATGACGATCTCGGGTCTACAGACTAACCTGCACAAGTGTCACCAGAGAACTGCCATCTGACGTGAGGTATAATACCATCTGGGAGTTCTCGGCGAGTCCGTCCAGTGTACCCAGTCTCCACTGAGCACCCGTATACCATCTCTGATGTCAAACACCAATGGATATGGGATCATCCATCGCCCATCACATGGGTCGAGAAGCGTATATGCTAGTCTACTCTGGTATATCGATACCCCGTCTCGATACACCCACGACTAGGGACCTTGAAGGATGTACTTATGGACTACTATGTCCCCACTAGTATGATCTGCATCATAGTCCAGGTAGTCAAGTACACATCCTAAGGGCTTTACCAACATGTAACTATAAGACAGTATAAAGAGACTAGTGTACATGTTAAGATAAATAGCAACCAGATAGCATACTATCATGTCGAGCAAGAAAGTCATCTCTATATATGTCCAAGCATCCAATATAATATACATAATCTGTACAATACTGGCCTCTAGGGCATACATACAACTAACATGTGTGTGCGTGTGTGTGGGTGCAACCACTACTCTAGGGTTTCGCAACTACACTAAACCAATCCAAGAACACCAAAATCCATCTTTATCATCAATAATCTCAATCAACATATAAAATCTATATGTGTGTATACGTATCCGTATACATCACCACGAACTGCGGGGGGTGCTATACGCCATCCGCCTGACTTCTCCCCGTAGATATAAATCTACTCACCTTGCTTCTCGTGTGCCGACGCCGATGCCGCCATCTTCATCTTCAACGCCTCGACATTACGTAGGGTACCTACAAAGATAACACAATTGCAAAAGAATCATGAAAATCACATCGGAAAACCAAGACGGCACATGCTACTCTCATAGGTAAAAACCTATAGTCTCGCATGCAAACACGACCAATAACCCTTTGCCGTTGACGTTCAAACGCCACCCGACAGAAACGAATCATCAAATACCAAAACTTGAATTCAAAAAAAATGGAAACCATAAGGAAGCAACATTGAAAACATGTTCCAGATTTTGCTTAAAGTGAAAAAAAGTTCCAAAACAACACTAGGGTGATATATAGGGTACATATGACCTACTGAAGCAATCTGGGCACTTCCTATCACCAAATGGCCGAGCACAACCCTGGGAAAACCGGCCTCCTCGGTTTTGGCATGGTGGATTGGCCTCGAACTTGCAAGGGGGTCTCACAATGGTCCAAAAAAGTCTCAGGTATTGTTTGCTTTCAAGTTTTGGTCTCGGTTCACTCCAGATTTCCCTGCACGCTCCAAACCCTCACAAAACCGACATTAACAGTTTCTGTTTTCAGTAAACTCGGTTTGTTTCAAAAAGATATGGGTTTCTAACCTCATAAGGGGGTTTAAGGTCATCTCTAAGGTCCAATTGCACTAACACCACTCAAAATCCCACACAAGTATTTCCAGATTTTGACTTAGGTCAAATAAAGCCAAGCAAACAAGTCTAGGGTAATGTATATAGTATAGGTGAGCTACTGAACCAACCTAGGCTCCTAACCTCACCAAGTGGTCGACCCCTATACCCAAAATTCCAATGTCGCCGGCCCAAGGGTCTCAGTTTGGGTTCATCAGGTCAACTTGGTCTCCTAGTAGTATGTCTAGGCCCCTAGTATTGTTTGGTTGTCTCAGATATTCCCTGGGTTGCTCCAGATACACCATAGGCACACTCAAAGTCACAAAAGTGATATGGGTCAATTCCTGAGTTCATGCAACGGCTCAACTTTATGGCTCAGGTCATGAATCGTGTTACCATTGTAAGTCCATGTCACGCACCCCACGAATTTGCGGGGAGGCGGAGTATATGAAAAACGATTATCAAAGCTTCGTAACACGGACTTGAGCGCATGAATCGTGTCTAAACCATTACTAGCAAACTACGAAAGGTTTAACTACTCTGATTCGAAGTTATACCTCACGTTACTTGTCCTTCGGGTCTTCATCGATGTCCTCCACTCCTCGTAGGATCTTTGGAACGTCGGCACCTCAACGGCCTCCTCGAGTCAAAGACGATCCACCCGAGAGCTCCTACTCCAAGCTTGACCTCTAACTTGAGGTAACTAGGTTTCTCAAAGTGCTAATCTAAGCAACCTGGGTGATATAGAGTTGGATTATGGATGTATTAGTCTAGCTAACCCTTGATCTCAACACATGAGAGGTTAGGGTTAGGGTTTGAAGAGAGAGAGCTTGAGGAGAGAGAAGGTGAGAATGAGAATGAATGAAAAAGTTTCTCACTTCTAATATATTATGAAGCATAAGAAAATATCAAATGAATAAATCAAATGCATTATCATCATGCTTCATTAAATATATGCAATGAATCATCAAGTGAGTCATTAAGCAATAAATGCTTCATTAACTCACTTGAATGATTCATCTAAATGAGTCACTAGATCATTAATTGCTAATGCCACCTTACCCTCCAAGTCATCATCCTTCGAGAAGCATCCCGACAAATTACGAGAACGCCCCTCCTATCCGTGAAAACACGGAAAAACTTTAGACTGTATAAATCTAATAATCCGATACTATAATCTGGCTTAAACCAAAGACGACTAGTAAAAACTGTCCGAACGTCGTACGTGCGTTTAAACACGTATGCGTCCAAACCCTTGTCGTAAAACCATACGACCTCTATATCGTTTCGCCCGAAGCAGGGAAACTCTCTGTGTGGGACTTTAAAGACTCGACACTATGCCGGCAGTGGGTTTAACCACAGACCGCAAGCGGCACTAGCTGTACGTAACGGTTCCCAGGTAGATGTCGATAAGAAGGCCGATGAGAAAACCCATCCGAACTTCTACTGAGCCTGATGTGACAATCTCCGTACAGTCCGGTATTTTCGTCTAAGACTATCGCATATCGGGCCTAGGGGGCGGCAAGCGTCAGTCCCCTAATAGCGGTATAAGTCGTGTCGGAGCGTAGCCCATTACACCTTGAGAAACTACTGGAACCTACCAGTAAATCTCGCTTGCCCTGGCCAGGGACTTTGCGTAAAGGCTCTCTGACACAGCGCGATATCAACCCCCAATATCGGGAGAGACGAATCCTGTCTAACCGCCATTGCCTCCAAGTGCTCGGAACTGCACACAACCGCTACCTGTTTGCACGACTCCTTTAGGCCGTGGTAGGGTAGCAATCTAAGAACAGTGGGACACACTCGAGGCGAAGTAGCAGTGTCAAGTCTGTGGACTATGCTGTACTCATGTCACCTGGGAACTGTTAACTGACGACGAGTATAATACCAACCAACAGTTCCCCGCGAGTCCTGTCCGGTGTACCCGTAACCCAACGAGCACTTGTATACTATCTCCAGTACGACGTACTGATGGCTGTGGGACAGACCATGTCCCCAACTGGGATGAGAAGCGTATACACTAGTCTACTCTGGAGTATCGATGCCCTGTCTCGATAATCCAACGACTAGGGACCTGTATAGGAAGTTGCTTATAGACTACCCAGCTCCCATTAGCGTGACTGCCATCACAATGCTGGTAATCAAGCAAAGATCATAAGGGCTCTACTAATATGTATAAGCGATACGTTACAAGAAACATAGGCACATATTAAAGTAGACACAAACCAAGTAGCATACTACCATTTTTAGCAAGACTGTCAATACAACTGTGAATATCCCAAACTTCCATTAAGTAATATACAAACTAGTATGATACAATAATGACCCCTAGGGCATATACACTAACAATCTCCCACTTGCACTAGGTCCATATGCTGGCATATCGCAGACCTATCATCTCGAATAGCCTCTCGAACTGCGCCTGAGGAATGGCCTTTGTGAATGGATCAGCAGTGTTATTCTCTGTATTTACTCTCTTTACCTTGATCTCCCAGCGATCTACGATCTCCCTGATCAGGTGATACCGCCTTAAGATGTGTCTGGACTTCTGATGGGACCTAGGTTCCTTCGCTAAAGCTATAGCGCCATTGTTGTCGCAATACAGGGGTATTGGACCAACACTGGTAGGAACCAACTGAAGTTCTATGAGGAACTTCTTCATCCAGACAGCTTCTTTTGCGGCATCGCAAGCAGCTATGTACTCCGCTTCCATCGTTGAGTCAGCAATGATCTCCTGCTTGGAACTCTTCCAACAGACCGCCCCTCCATTGAGGGTAAAGACATAACCCGACATGGACTTGGAGTCATCCTTGTCACTCTGGAAGCTGGAGTCGGCAAATGCCTCGATCTGGAGGTCTTTTCCGCCATACACCGAGAACATCTTCTTAGTCTTCCTCAGGTACTTGAGAATGTTCTTTACTGCTATCCAGTGCTTCTCCTCTGGGTTTGCCTGATACCGGCTTACAACGCTCAATGCGTATGCTACATCTGGTTTGGTACATAACATCGCATACTTTATAGAGCCTACCGCAGAAGCGTAGGGTATAATCGACATGTGATCCCTTTCCAAATCAGTCTTGGGAGACATCTCTTTGGAGAGGGTGATTCCGTGACATGCCGGTAGGTTACCGCTCTTAGAATCTTCCATACTGAATCTTTTCAATAGGGTGTCTATGTACCTGGACTGCGAAAGTCCCAACATCCTCTTTGATCTATCACGATAGATCTGGATCCCCAGAATGTAGGTGGCATCACCCAGGTCCTTCAATGATGCAATCTTCTCGATCCCCGTCTATGAGAAAACCGTAGTATCTCTCGGGCGGATGAGACTGCCTACTACTTCTGCAGATAGGCGCAGGTATGTCCCTTTCTTCTGAAACCTCAGGTTCTACCATACTTTCAGTAACAGTTTGTGGTTCTGGAATTTCTTCCAGCTCTACTGCGCTCCCACTCTTCTGCTTTTCTAAAAATCAGCTTCTAAGAAGTGGGCATGACGAGAAACAAAAACCTTTTGTTACTCTACGTAATAGAAATAATATCCCTTGGAGTTCTTTAGATATCCCACAAACTTACACTGTACTGAGCGTGCCTCGAGCTTGTCCGGATGCTGCTTTTTTACAAAAGCTGGACATCCCCATGTCTTCAGGTACTGAAGATAGGGTTTCTTCCCACTCCATATCTGATATGGTGTGGTAGGAACAGTCTTGGTTGGAATCTTGTTCAAAAGATATGCAGCTGATTCTAGTGCATAACCCCAGAAAGATCGCGGTAACTCAGCCTTACTCATCATGGAACGAACCATATCCAATAGGGTTCGATTCCTCCTTTCCGATACACCGTTGTGTTGTGGTGTGTATGGAGGAGTAAGCTGAGAGAGAATTCCATTCTCTTTTAAGTAACCCAGGAACTCGGCACTTAAGTATTCACCACCTCGATCAGATCTCAGTGTCTTGATACTTTTGCCTGTTTGGTTTTCCACTTCATTCTTGTAATCCTGGAATTTCTCAAAGGCCTCGGATTTATGCTTCATAAAGAAGATATGTCCATACCTAGAGAAATCGTCCGTAAAAGTAATGAAGTAGGAATAACCACCTTGCGCATGTGTAGACATTGGACCGCACATGTCACTGTGTACGAGTCCCAAGAGCTCGCTTGCTCTTACTCCGTGTCCAGTAAACGGAGTCTTTGTCATCTTTTCCATGAGACAAGATTCACAAGTACCATAAAATTGATATTCGAACGGATTCAAATATCCTTCTCTATGTAACTTAGTTAATCGTGTTTCATTGATGTGACCTAGTCTACAATGCCATAAGAAAGCTTAATTTATTTCTGGAGACTTTCTTTTAAGTGTGTTATGGACATTGAAAACCTGAGCTTGACTCAATACGTATATACCGTCATCTAATGTACCGGACCCAATCAGAACTTGATTTAGGTTGATGTGAACTACATCGCTTACGAATGTAAAATCATATCCCTCTCTCAAAAGTGAGGACACTGATATGATATTACAAGTCAAACTAGGTACATACAAACAGTTACGTAGAATCAATATCTGCCCACTTGTCAAACCTAGGCGATATTCTCCCACGGATTCAGCGTTCACGCTCATTCCGTTTGCAACTCTGAGAGACAAATCACCTATCCTTATAACTCTACGGTTTCTCAAAGCACGTAATGAATTACAGATATGAGATCCTGCTCCAGTATCTAGTACCCAGGAAGTAAAGTTAATTGATAAACAGTTCTCAATTACAAACACACTTGAGGCCGAAGCCACAACATGCTTCGTATCCTGGCTACCGGCATCCAAAGCTCTGCAATCCTTCTGCCAATGCCCATTCCCATAACAATAGGAACATCCCTCCTTAGCTACACCAAGTCCCAAAACTTTTGCTCTTCCCTTTCCTCCTACTTTATTGACACCGTATATCGGCTTTGTAGAGGTCTTCTTCTTTTCACCCTTTGCTTTCACTCTGGATGTAGAAGAAGAAGGTCCCCCATTAAGCAGAGCTTGTGTCTCCCTGGTTTCTTTCAGGGTGTAAGTAGAAGGTAGGGACTGTGGAAATAAGTCAGCGTATGACCTGTTTCCCAACGTGGTCTCTAGGTCCTTGAGCTCATCAATATAGCTAGTCATTATAAGGACGTCGTCCCCTACAGATGACCCGACAGCCAACCTCGCTTGAATTAATTCGTTCGAGGTCTCATATCTTGCAATATGAGATTGCTCTCCATATAAATCTTTGTTATGGAGAAAGATGGAACTAAGTCCATCTTCTCGTGCTGCTTCTGGTATACACCATCAACTGAAGCCAACACGAGGCACTTAGCTTTCACTTTATCCTTTTCCGCTGTCTGACGGATATCCATATCCGCGACGGTGGAAACTGGACCTGCGACGGCGGGATCTTGAGTAGTAATAGGGTGGTCCAGCTTGTCATAGGCAATGGACATCTGGACAGACCTTTGCCAGTCATATAAGTTAGATTCAGTCAACTTGTTATCTAGATGTAACCTAGTCATGGTCACAAGGTCGCTGTAATGAGAGAGAGAGAAGAAAACACTTTAGCATGATACTCTTGCAAGTTTAGATTGGTTTTTAATTTATCTAAACTGGACGGCTCCCATTGTTTCTCGAATCCTTCCTCAAACAATAAAAGAAGAATTAGCCAGGACTATTCTCACTGTACAGTACTTGCTTAACCGTTCAGCCAGGCTAGTGTCGGTACTTCGAGGGAGGTTTTCCAACGCTTTCGTGAAATTTCTTAATTAAATAACCTCTTTTCTCTGGGGGCGTAGCCCCGCTGACACCTTTCTCGACACCTACTTGGTTTATAGCATTGATCGTTAAGTGACGAATCTCCTGATAAGTAGCATATACTCACAGTAGGATCGGGATCCAAATATCATCGTATGATAATGTTGAAGGAATCCTACCAACATTCATCAAACTCCAAATGGTATGCAACACTAGCAAGTTTCAGTTTCTTTAGAAACTCCCGATGTGGATTTTTTCCCCATGTTCTTATGACCTTGACGAAGGCCAACAAATCATAAGTCACATGTCAAGTTCTGCCCATTATTATCTTGTTAATTTGAACCCACCCGTACATACCCTTGACGAAGGCCAACAAGGTAATACGACTGTCCCAAACCAACTCATCTATCTATGCAAGAAATGAATACCCCAGCAGCTACCAAACACTATGCCTTGACGAAGGCCAACAAACATAGCTTGAATACTACTGACCATCCATAAGAAATGACGGAGGGCTACGACTGGTTTTGGCGAAACTGTGAACGTAGTGAACTTGATATAATCGAAGGAACCTGATAGCTTTTTTAAAAGGAGTGGTTAAAGCTCCGCAATTAAAAATTCTGCATTTTTAAAAATAACCGAGTGGTTTCTTTTAAATTTGTTCCAACGATTCAACTTTGGTTTATTTTCTTTGCATTAAAATAATGCGTCCCATCATTTAACCTATCATTGCAGAAAACAACGAAAATACAACATCCTCTTATGCCATTCGCATTCGCCACTGGGTCCCGTCATCACCCGTTAGGTTACTTTAACTAACGACAGAGCGGGGGCTGGGCTAGCGCGGGTGTAAAACATAAGTGACGTCTAAATAGCTATCATATATAGATATTGTACATTCGCCAGACGCAATAATAGACATTCCAGATCACTGATGAACATTATTGGATATACAAGCAATCCGCGTTTGCTTTCAACCTGCAACAAAAGACGGATTACACAGTTGTGATGAATAGCCTTACCCCACCCTAGACCCCTACGGGTACGGCAAACTACCCGCCAAGTACCCGAAGTGAAGCGGTCTCCCTCAACAACATGAGTAGGCCACTAAACACTTCAACGTACCCGGTAGTCTGTGTACCCCACCTTGGGTCTATCCTAGGAGCAAAAAACAGTAAATGAAATAATACAACGGTGGCTACAACCGCAACCTGGATGTGCCCCGCAAAAGAATATTACATCATATTACAATTTACATCGAATGAATGAATATTAAAACCTATCTCAAACCTCGGCTAATCATCACAACAATCCAATCAAATTCATATACACAAACAGTAAACATTTCAGAAATGTGCAACCCTCTGCCAACCGACATACTAGCAGTTAGCGGAGGTTTACAAACACATTAAACATTACAGATAAAAAACCCGATTAGCAAATAACTTAGAACATCGATCGACAACCTTTTTCCGTGTCTACCCCAAATGCAAGCCAGCACAGAAGTAACCTGGGCAGAAACAGAATATACTGAAAAAAAACACCAAAAACTATGAATTACAGAGCAAATCCGAGTCAACTCGGGGTTGACTCGGCGGCGGATCCGCGGCCAAAAGCACTATCTGGCAGCGGTCCGCGGCCATCTAACCGAGTTACAACATCGTATTTTTCCAGTATTCTTATATTTCCCTGCTGTGAATTTTAAGTCATATCAAATATTTTTTTCGACACGTTTAAAATTAACAGAAACTGATAGGGGTTCGGGGTGTTGTTTTCGCGTTTTTCCGACGATCGAAGTTCTAATTAGTTGCTAACAAGCTAGTAAAGGTTTAGTCGGCTCTAATACCACTGTAAGTCCATGTCACGCACCCCACGAACTTGCGGGGAGGCGGAATATATGAAAAACGATTATCAAAGCTTCGTAACACGGACTTGAGCGCATGAATCGTGTCTAAACCATTACTAGCAAATTACGAAAGGTTTAACTACTCTGATTCGAAGTTATACCTCACGTTACTTGTCCTTCGGGTCTTCATCACTGTCCTCCACTCCTCGTAGGATCTTTGGAACGTCGGCACCTCAACGGCCTCCTCGAGTCAAAGACGATCCACCCGAGAGCTCCTACTCCAAGCTTGACCTCTAACTTGAGGTAACTAGGTTTCTCAAAGTGCTAATCTAAGCAACCTAGGTTATATAGAGTTGGATTATGGATGTATTAGTCTAGCTAACCCTTGATCTCAACACATGAGAGGTTAGGGTTAGGGTTTGAAGAGAGTGAGCTTGAGGAGAGAGAATGTGAGAATGAGAATGAATGAAAAAGCTTCTCACTTCTAATATATTATGAAGCATAAGAAAATATCAAATGAATAAATCAAATGCATTATCATCATGCTTCATTAAATATATGCAATGAATCATCAAGTGAGTCATTAAGCAATAAATGCTTCATTAACTCACTTGAATGATTCATCTAAATGAGTCACTAGATCATTAATTGCTAATGCCACCTTACCCTCCAAGTCATCATCCTTCTAGAAGCTTCCCGACAAATTACGAGAACGCCCCTCCTATCCGTGAAAACACGGAAAAACTTTAGACTGTATAAATCCAATAATCCGATACTAGAATCTGGCTTAAACCAAAGCCGACTAGTAAAAACTGTCCGAACGTCGTACGTGCGTTTAAACACGTATGTGTCCAATCCCTTATCGTAAAACCCATACGACCTCTATATCGCTTCGCCCGAAGCAGGGAAACTCTCTGTGTGGGACTCGAAAGACTCGACACTACGCTGGCAGTGGGTTTAACCACAGACCGCAAGCAGCACTAGCTGTACGTAACGGTCCCCAGGTAGATGTCGATAAGAAGGCCGATAAGGAAACCCATCCGAACTCCTACTGAGCCTGATGTGACAATCTCCGTACAGTCCGGTCTGTTCATCTAAGACTATCGCATATCGGGCCTAGGGGGCGGCAAGCGTCAGTCCCCTAATAGCGGTATAAGTCGTGTCGGAACGTAGCCCATTACACCTTGAGAAACTACTGGAACCTACTTGTAAATCTCGCTTGCCCTGGCCAGGGACTTTGCGTAATGGCTCTCTGACACAGCGCGATATCAACCCCCAATACCGGGAGAGACGAATCCTGTCTAACCGCCACTGCCTCCAAGTGCTCGGGATTGCACCCAACTGCTACCTATTTGCACGACTCCTTTGAGCCGTGGTAGGGTAGCAATCTAAGAACAGTGGGACACACTCGAGGCGAAATAGCAGTGCCAAGTCTGCGGACTATGCTGTACTCATGTCACCTGGGAATTGTTAACTGACGACGGGTATAATACCAACCAACAGTTCCTCGCGAGTCCTGTCCGGTGTACCCATATCCCAACGAGCACCTGTATATTTTCTCCAGTACGACGTACTGATGGCTGTGGGACAGACCATCTCCCCAACTGGGATGAGAAGCGTATACACTAGTCTACTCCGGAGTATCGATGCCCTGTCTCGATAATCCAACGACTAAGGACCTGTATAGGATGTTGCTTATAGACTACCCAGCCCCCACTAGGGTAACTGCCATCACAACGCTGGTAATCAAGCAAAGATCCTAAGGGCTCTACTAATATGTATAAGCGATACGTTACAAGAAACATATGCACATATTAAAGTAGACACAAACCAAGTAGCATACTACCATTTTTAGCAAGACTGTCAATACAACTGTGAATATCCCAAGCTTCCATTAAGTAATATACAAACTAGTATGATACAATAATAACCCCTAGGGCATATACACTAACAATCTCCCACTTGCACTAGGTCCATGTGCTGGCATATCGCAAACCTATCATCTCGAATAGCCTCTCGAACTGCGTCTGAGGAATGGCCTTTGTGAATGGATCAGCAGTGTTATTCTCTGTATTTACTCTCTTTACCTCGAACTGCCAGCGATCTACGATCTCCCTGATCAGGTGATACCGCCTTAAGATGTGTCTGGACTTCTGATGGGACCTAGGTTCCTTCGCTAAAGCTATAGCGCCGTTGTTGTCGCAATACAGGGGTATTGGACCAACACTGGTAGGAACCACCTGAAGTTCTGTGAGGAACTTCTTCATCCAGACAGCTTCTTTTACGGCATCGCAAGCAGCTATGTACTCTGCTTCCATCGTTGAGTCTGCAACGGTCTCCTGCTTGGAACTGTTCCAACAGACCGCCCCTCCATTGAGGGTAAAGACATAACTCGACATGGACTTGGGGTCATCCTTGTCACTCTGAAAGCTGGAGTCGGCAAAGGCCTCGATCTGGAGGTCTTTTACGCCATACACGAAGAACATCTCCTTAGTCTTCCTCAGGTACTTGAGAATGTTCTTTACTGCTATCGAGTGCTTCTCCTCTGAGTTTGCCTGATACCGGCTTACAACGCTCAATGCGTATGCTACATCTGGTTTGGTACATAACATCGCATACTTTATAGAGCCTACCGCAGAAGCGTAGGGTATAATCGACATGTGATCCCTTTCCAAATCAGTCTTGGGAGACATCTCTTTGGAGAGGGTGATTCCGTGACATGCCGGTAGGTTACCGCTCTTAGAATCTTCCATACTGAATCTTTTCAATAGGGTGTCTATGTACCTGGACTGCGAAAGTCCCAACATCCTCTTTGATCTATCACGATAGATCTGGATCCCCAGAATGTAGGTGGCATCACCCAGGTCCTTCATGGAGAACTTCTGTGACAAGAATCTTTTGACTGACTGTAGCATAGGAATATCATTTCCTATTAGGAGAATGTCATCCACGTACAAGACGAGGAATACTACAACTCTCCCTACAATCTTACTGTATATGCATGGTTCATCTGGATTCTTGATAAAGTCGAATTCTTTGACAGTATCATCAAAACAGATGTTCCAACTCCGCGATGCTTGCTTTAGTCTATAAATGGACTTAAGCAACTTGCACACTTTATTGCTGCTCCCACTCTGAATGAATCCCTCTGGCTGATCCATATAGACGCACTCTTCCAAATTTCCATTTAGAAAGGCCGTCTTTACGTCCATCTGCCAGATCTCATAATCGTAGAAGGCAGCAATGGCAAGAAGGACCCGAATGGATTTGAGCATAGCCACTGGAGAAAAGGTTTCATCATAGTCCAAACCAGGTCTTTGACGAAAACCCTTTGCAACAAGTCTAGCCTTATAGGTTTCAACATGTCCATCTACACCAATCTTCTTTCTGAACATCCACTTGCATCCTACGGGTTTTACCCCATCTGGAGCAATGTCCAAAGTCCATACTTTGTTAGTGTACATGGACTCCATTTTGGTCCGCATTACATCCAGCCATTTTACCGAGTCGCCGCTCTGAATGGCTTGCTGGAAGCTAGTAGGGTCATCATTATCAATGATGCAATCTTCTCGATCCCCGTCTATGAGAAAACCGTAGTATCTCTCGGGCGGATGAGACTGCCTACTACTTCTGTGGATAGGCGCAAGTATGTCCCATTCTTCTGAAACCTCTGGTTCTACCATACTTTCAGTAACAGCTTGTGGTTCTGGAATTTCTTCCAGTTCTACTGTGCTCCCACTCTTCTGATTACTAAAAATTCAGCTTCTAAGAAGTGGGCATGACGAGAAACAAAAACCTTTTGTTTCTCTGCGTAATAGAAATAATATCCCTTGGAGTTTTTTGGATATCCCACAAACTTACACTGTACTGAGCGTGCCTCGAGCTTGTCCGGAT
Source organism: Agapanthus africanus (assembly GCA_030015575.1). NCBI lineage: Eukaryota > Viridiplantae > Streptophyta > Magnoliopsida > Asparagales > Amaryllidaceae > Agapanthus > Agapanthus africanus. The sequence continues at coordinate 240,884,223 of JASDDO010000018.1, read as the reverse complement.
GCTGCTTTTTTACAAAAGCTGGACATCCCCATGTCTTCAGGTACTGAAGATAGGGTTTCTTCCCACTCCATATCTGGTATGGTGTGGTAGGCACAGTCTTGGTTGGAACCTTGTTCAAAAGATATGCAGTTGATTCTAGTGCATAACCCCAGAAAGATCGCGGTAACTCAGCCTTACTCATCATGGAACGAACTATATCCAATAGGGTTCGATTCTTCCTTTCCGATACACCGTTGTGGTGTGTATGGAGGAGTAAGCTGAGAGAGAATTCCATTCTCTTTTAAGTAACCCAGGAACTCGACACATAAGTATTTACCACCTCGATCAGATCTCAGTGTCTTGATACTTTTGCCTGTTTGGTTTTCCACTTCATTCTTGTATTCCTGGAATTTCTCAAAGGCCTCGGATTTATGCTTCATCAAGAAGATATGTATAGACCTAGAGAAATCATCCGTAAAAGTAATGAAGTAGGAATAACCACCTCGCGCATGTGTAGACATTGGACCGCATACGTCACTGTGTACGAGTCCCAAGAGCTCGCTTGCTATTACTCCGTGTCCAGTAAACGGAGTCTTTGTCATCTTTTCTATGAGACAAGATTCACAAGTAGCATAAGATTGATATTCGAATGGATTCAAATATCCTTCTCGATGTAACTTAGTTAATCGTGTTTCATTGATGTGACCTAGTCTACAATGCCATAAGAAAGCCTGATTTATTTCTGGAGACTTTCTTTTAAGTGTGTTCTGGACATTGAAAACCTGAGCTTGACTCAATACGTATATACCGTCACCTAATGTACCGGACCCAATCAGAACTTGATTTAGGTGGATGTGAACTACATCGCTTACGAATGTAAAATCATATCCCCCTCTCGAAAGTGAGGACACTGATATGATATTACAAGTCAAACTAGGTACATACAAACAGTTACGTAGAATCAATATCTGCCCACTTGTCAAACCTAGGCGATATTCTCCCATGGATTCAGCGTCCACGCTCATTCCGTTTGCAACTCTGAGAGATAAATCACCTATCCTTATAACTCTACGGTTTCTCAGAGCATGTAATGAATTACAGATATGAGATCCTGCTCCGGTATCTAGTACCCAGGAAGTAGAGTTAATTGATAAACAGTTCTCAATTAAAAACACACTTGAGGCCGAAGCCACAACATGCTTCGTATCCTGGCTACTGGCTTCCGAAGCTCTGCAATCCTTCTGCCAATGCCCATTCCCATAACAATAGGAACATCCCTCCTTAGCTACACCAAGTCCCGAAACTTTTGCTCTTCCCTTTCCTCCTACTTTATTGACACCGTATATCGGCTTTGTAGAGATCTTCTTCTTTTCACCCTTTGCTTTCGCCCTGGATGTAGAAGAAGAAGGTACCCCATTAAGCAGAGCTTGTGTCTCCCTAGTTTCTTTCAGGGTGTAAGTAGAGGGTAGGGACTGTGGAAATAAGTCAGCGTATGACCTGTTTCCCAACGTGGTCTCTAGGTCCTTGAGCTCATCAATATAGCTAGTCATTGTAAGGACGTCGTCCCCTACAGATGACCCGACAGCCAACCTCGCTTGAATTAATTCGTTCGAGGTCTCATATCTTGCAATATGAGATTGCTCTCCATATAAATCTTTGTTATGGAGAAAGATGGAAACTAAGTCCATCTTCTCGTGCTGCTTCTGGTATACACCATCAACTGAAGCCAACACGAGGCACTTAGCTTTCGCTTTATCCTTTTCCCTTGTCTGACGGATATCCATATCCACGATGGTGGAAACTGGACCTGGGACGACGGGATCTTGAGTAGTAATAGGGTGGTCCAGCTTGTCATAAGCAATGGACATCTGGACAGACCTTTGCCAGTCATATAAGTTTGATTCAGTCAACTTGTTATCTAGATGTAACCTAGTCATGGTCACAAGGTCGCTGCTATGAGAGAGAGAGAAGAAAACACTTTAGCATGATGCTCTTACAAGTTTAGATTGGTTTTTAATTTATCTAAACTGGATGGCTCCCATCGTTTCTCGAATCCTTCCTCAAACCATAAAAGAAGAATTAGCCAGGACTATTCTCACTGTACAATACTTGGTTAACCATTCAGCCAGGCTAGTGTCGGTACTTCGAGGGAGGTTTTCCAACGCTTTCGCGAAGTTCCTTAATTAAATAACCTCTTTTCTCTGGGGGCGTAGCCCCGTTGACACTTTTCTCAACACCTACTTGGTTTATAGCATTGATGTTAAGTGACGAATCTCCTGATAAGTAGCATATACTCACAGTAGGATCGGGATCCAAATATCATCGTATGATAATGTTGAAGGAATCCTACCAACATTCATCAAACTCCAAATGGTATGCAACACTAGCAAGTTTCAGTTTCTTTAGAAACTCCCGATGTGGATTTTTTCCCTATGTTCTTATGACCTTGACGAAGGCCAACAAATCATAAGTCACATGTCAAGTTCTGCCCATCATTATCTTGTTAATTTGAACCCACCCGTACATACCCTTGACGAAGGCCAACAAGGTAATACGACTGTCCCAAACCAACTCATCTATCTATGCAACAAATGAATACCCCAGCAGCTACCAAACACTATGCCTTGACGAAGGCCAACAAACATAGCATGAATACTACTGACCATCCATAAGAAATGACGGAGGGCTACGACTGGTTTTGGCGAAACCGTGAATGTAGTGAACTTGATATAATCGAAGGAACCTGATAGCTTTTTTAAAAGGAGTGGTTAAAGCTCCGCAATTAAAAATTCTGCATTTTTAAAAATAACCGAGTGGTTTCTTTTAAATTTGTTCCAACGATTCAACTTTGGTTTATTTTCTTTGCATTAAAATAATGCGTCCCATCATTTAACCTATCATTGCAGAAAACAAAGAAAATACAACGTCCTCTTATGCCATCCGCATTCGCCACTGGGTCCCGTCATCACCCGTTAGGTTACTTAACTAACGACAGAGCGGGGGTTGGGCTAGCGCGGGTGTAAAACATAACTGACGTCTAAATAGCTATCATATATTGATATTGTACATTTGTCAGACGCAATAATAGGCATTCCAGATCACTGATGAACATTATTGGATATACAAGCAATCCGTGTTTGCTTTGAGCCTGCAACAAAAGACGGATTACACAGTTGTGATGAATAGCCATTACCCCACCCTAGACCCCTACGGGTACGGCAAACTACCCGCCAAGTACCCGAAGTGAAGCGGTCTCCCTCAACAACGTGAGTAGGCCACTAAACACTTCAATGTACCCGGTAGTCTGTGTACCCCACCTTGGGTCTATCCTAGGAGCAAAAAACAGTAAATGAAACAATACAACGGTGGCTACAACCGCAACCTGGATGTGCCCCGCAAAAGAATATTACATCATATTACAATTTACATCGAATGAATGAATATTAAAACCCATCTCAAACCCCGGCTAATCATCACAACAATCCAATCAAGTTCATATACACAAACAGTAAACATTTCAGAAATGTGCAACCCCCTACCAACCGACATACTAGCAGTTAGGGGAGGTTTACGAACACATTAAACATTACAGATAAAAAAACCCGATTAGCAAATAACTTAGAACATCAATCGACAACCTTTTTTCGTGTCTACCCCAAATGCAAGCTAGCACAGAAGTAACCTGGGCAGAAACAGAATATACTGGAAAACAAAACACCAAAAACTATGAATTACAGAGAAAATCCGAGTCAACTCGAGGTTGACTCGGCGGCGGATCCGCGGCCAAAAGCACTATCTGGCCGCGGATCCACGGCCATCTAACCGAGTTACAGTATTTTCCCAGTTTTCTTATATTTCCCTGCTGTGAATTTTAAGGCATATCAAATATTTTTTCGACACGTTTAAAATTAACAGAAACTGATAGGGGTTCGGGGTGTTGTTTTCGCGTTTTTCTGACGATCGAAGTTCTAATTAGTTGCTAACAAGCTAGTAAAGGTTTAGTCGGCTCTAATACCACTGTAAGTCCATGTCACGCACCCCACGAACTTGCGGGGAGGCGGAATATATGAAAAACGATTATCAAAGCTTCGTAACACGGACTTGAGCACATGAATCGTGTCTAAACCATTACTAACAAACTACGAAAGGTTTAACTACTCTGATTCGAAGTTATACCTCACGTTACTTGTCCTTCGGGTCTTCATCACTGTCCTCCACTCCTCGTAGGATCTTTGGAACGTCGGCACCTCAACGGCCTCCTCGTAGGATCTTTGGAACGTCGGCACCTCAACGGCCTCCTCGTAGGATCTTTGGAACGTCGGCACCTCAACAGCCTCCTCGAGTCAAAGACGATCCACCCGAGAGCTCCTACTCTAAGCTTGACCTCTAACTTGAGTTAACTAGGTTTCTCAAAGTGCTAATCTAAGCAACCTAGGTGATATAGAGTTGGATTATGGATGTATTAGTCTAGCTAACCCTTGATCTCAACACATGAGAGGTTAGGGTTAGGGTTTGAAGAGAGAGAGCTTGAGGAGAGAGAAGGTGAGAATGAGAATGAATGAAAAAGCTTCTCACTTCTAATATATTATGAAGCAGAAGAAAATATCAAATGAATAAATCAAATGCATTATCATCATGCTTCATTAAATATATGCAATGAATCATCAAGTGAGTCATTAAGCAATAAATGCTTCATTAACTCACTTGAATGATTCATCTAAATGAGTCACTAGATCATTAATTGCTAATGCCACCTTACCCTCCAAGTCATCATCCTTCTAGAAGCTTCCCGACAAATTACGAGAACGCCCATCCTATCCGTGAAAACACGGAAAAACTTTAGACTGTATAAATCTAATAATCCGATACTATAATCTGGCTTAAACCAAAGACGACTAGTAAAAACTGTCCGAACGTCGTACGTGCGTTTAAACACGTATGCGTCCAAACCCTTGTCGTAAAACCATACGACCTCTATATCGTTTCGCCCGAAGCAGGAAAACTCTCTGTGTGGGACTCTAAAGACTCGACACTATGCCGGCAGTGGGTTTAACCACAGACCGCAAGCGGCACTAGCTGTACGTAACGGTCCCCAGGTAGATGTCGATAAGAAGGCCGATGAGGAAACCCATCCGAACTCCTACTGAGCCTGATGTGACAATCTCTGTACAGTCCGGTCTGTTCGTCTAAGACTATCGCATATCGGACCTAGGGGGCGGCAAGCGTCAGTCCCCTAATAGCAGTATAAGTTGTGTCGGAGCGTAACCCATTACACCTTGAGAAACTACTGGAACTTACCAGTAAATCTCGCTTTCCCTGGCCAGGGACTTTGTGTAATGGCTCTCTGACACAGCGCGATATCAAACCCCAATACAGGGAGAGACGAATCCTGTCTAACCGCCACTGCCTCCAAGTGCTCGGGACTGCACCCAACTGCTACCTGTTTGCACGACTCCTTTGAGCCGTGGTAGGGTAGCAATCTAAGAACAGTGGGACACACTCGAGGCGAAGTTGCAGTGTCAAGTCTGCGGACTATGCTGTACTCATGTCACCTGGGAACTGTTAACTGACGACGGGTATAATACCAACCAACAGTTCCCCGCAAGTCCTGTCCGGTGTACCCGTAACCCAACGAGTACCTGTATACTATCTCCAGTACGACGTACTGATGGCTGTGGGACAGACCATCTCCCCAACTGGGATGAGAAGCGTATACACTAGTTTACTGCGGAGTATCTGTCACGCCCCGAAAGTATGGAACATGACCGGCACTTAAACTACGAAACGTCTCGAGGCGTACGTAATCTAAGTAAGCCGAAAACCCAGAAATCCAAACCAAGAAAAAAATAGTAGAGTGAAGGAAAACCAATTTAAAATCAAGTAGTTTTAATAGCATAAGCCGAGTTATGCGGTTTTAAAAACATCAAGTATTTCCTGAAAATTTCGGCAGAGTCTCCTTTGTAAATACTGGCTCCCAAACAGGATACAACATGAATAGTATACGAAATCAATAAAAAGGCATCCCCAAGCAGGAGCTAGCTCTTCGTCAATCGACGGTCACAACCACACAAGCAATATAATATACAACGCCAATGGCGAGGATCAAAAACTCAAAAGGAAACTCAAAACCACAAGAAATCCACAGAAATATAATGCGCGACTCTAAGGTCGAAAGAATAACATCACTGGTCTCTATCTCAAAATAAATACATATTTGGTTGATGGAACTTCTAGATACAACAGAATAATAATATACAAGATATAATGATGGGTGCGATACAAATAAACCCACCTACTAGCAAGTCATCCGGAAATGGAAATAGTGCCAGCAAGCCGTAATTAAATCTGTACGGCGAAACCTGCAAGAAACTGTGGCACAACGGGGGTGAGTTGCCAACTCGTGAGTAGAAAAACATCTACGAACAGAATCGCATGAACAACGCAATCCTAGGTCAACAATCATAATATGTCCTTAAATATATAACATGCAGCCTATAACAATGGCTAGGGTAAATATCTAACCCGAGTGTAATCCCATGTGCCTTGTGTCAGTGCCTCAGGTAGCAATATATCATATAGATGATGTATGAATGCATGAAACAGAATGCATGTACTGATGAAAACTGCTGTCATAAATTAGTGAGATTTCTGTATCTTTTTAAAAACAAGGTATCATAAATGAAATCAGCATAAACAGTGCCTAGTATCGACACAAAACAAGTATCCAAATCTCTTGATATCTCTGTGTCGCAATCTCTGTACCTCAATATCTCAAAATCTCTGTGTGTCAATCTCACTATCTAGGGCGCCGTCAGTCCAGACCGGCCCCTACCATCAATCTCAAGACCACGATGGTATCCTCCGGATATCCGACGCGTCGGGTAAAATCACCGGTAGGTAGTGCTCCCCTGCCAGGCTCACATTGTCATCATCACGTGCTTCTTGCCCCGGGGTACCTTACCGGGCCCACCATGTACCCGAAATGGTTCATCCGCCTCCTCGAATCGGGTCTCGAAATCCATCAGCAAACTCATGGTGGACGACTCATACATCATGGGAAAACCGCATTTTTTATTTAAAAAGAGAGAAAGCAGTTTATACATGTTTTGCGGTTTTCCTCCAAATCCAGAAAATATCATGGAAATCCGAATCATCCATAGCATGTAAAACCATGAATACAAGCATGAGCATCTATGAATGCGGCATATAATGAATAACCGTATGCATGATGTGACAAGTAACAACTACAATGTCTAACTAGCATATAAGGCAAGCAACTAATCATCTTGTCAAAACTACTAGTTAACAAGCTACATTAGGCAATAATATTTTCTAAGTTGTGCGTGACATGGCAATTACCGATGAAGATGTGTGTGAGCCGGCAAGTAAGTGTACGTGGTACATACGCATCATCGGTAATGGTGCTGGTGTCCTAACAGCATAATGTCAACAATGCAAAATGAAATAACAATGTAAGTATGCGATGCGTTGCGAGCAACCAAAATGAGCGGGAGCTAAATATTAAACAATGGTGCCATTTGAAATAACATGAATCGTGGAGTTTTGAAAATAGGGGCTACGGTGGTTTTAAGAAAGGATATGTCTTTTGAAATATCCGTAGATCACTTGACCTGTCTTTTAAAATACCCACGATCTGCTAGTTTTGAAATAGGTAGGAGTCTAATCTAATCTAACAACTATACTAAACTATACGGCTGAACTAACAAGCTGAACTACAGGTAAGGAAACCGCCTATCATCTGAGTCGATACATATACATACCTGTATATATACAGTCGGTGATCCCGCCTCAATAATATCATATCCGATACCATATCTATAAGCAGGCATCCCAAGTCAAGAGTGCTGATCAATCATCAATATAGCTCGTACATAAATCCGTCGTACGGCATCCCAAATCTGGATACGGGTCAATATCACATTCATCATACTATTCACCTGGTATCCTCTTTATCAAATATCATGATCGGGGTACTGATCTACGTCTAGTACAATACTGACACCGCCTAAGTATGCATGCACGTGTGTGAAACACTACGTCAAGACCCGTTACAACGTCATGTCGTATCTCAAATACGAACCCTGCTATATCACCGATCTCACGGCCTCAAATCAAATCTCATCGACTTATCTTAAATCCCAAGTACTATCCTCATCATCCATGCATGTGTATATGAATGTATATATGCATAGTAAGTGCACGGCGGCGCCCCGGCCGTCAATCCGACGGCCAAATGCGGAAGCGGTGATAAACTTTAATTTTTCTTGAACTGGCAAACCGCCGCGCACTAATACCCGGATCGAACCATTAACTAGTCCTAGCTATCTACAAGAAAGGGAATAGAGATATACCGACGATCCAAGTCCTCCGGTCTTCTCGTCATCGTCCCGATCTCCTGCGGAATGTCCCGTCTCCTCCTCGTCGCCGGAAGTGCACCACATCGCCTACTTCTTTTACGGGCTCCCACCTCAATGCCAAGGCAACTCGGGCACGAAGCTGGCTAGTCGACGTGCCCAAGATTTGCTGCAGAATGTAGTGTGGATTACATGTCTCACTTGGGGTTCATGGAGATGCCTTTTTGGTGGAGGAAATGATATGTAGTTTTTGAGAGGGAACTTGTGGGAATTTTTTGCAACAACCAAATGAACTAGACCCTCTCTCCAAAAATGGGCAGCCCCTCTAATATGGCCGGCCTTGGTGAGTGGGGGGGAAAAAACATGAGAGAGAGAGAGAGAATGGCTTGATCAATAATGCAAAGAAAATGATGGCTTGGAAAGTCCAACACTCAACAACCATATCATCTCCCATCATTACATCCAAAGTCAAGAAATCATGAAAAACAAAGTCAAGAAGTCAAGGTATGGTGCTACCATGATGAAGTCAAAACAAGTCAATGATGGGGAAGTCATCATGAAGCAACAAGATGCAAAGAACCCCTTCCCCAAACACTTATTTGCAACAATGCAAATAAGCCCTACTCCACCAATCTTCGGCCAATGAACGATACAAAGGAAATCGGCCGAAACGAAAAACAAACTGGCAACTCCACAAAACTGGTCCCGTAATAAATTACAGGAAAACCCCGATACTGTGCATACACACCCGCATTTGTATTCCGACCGAAATACAAATGCAATGAGACAAAATCCACACTGTACTATACTAGAATCTGGCTTAAACGAAAGCCGGCTAGTAATATCCGTTCGATCCTGATCCGTGCAATACCGCACGTATCTGATCGAACCCTGCCATATATCCATACGGCCTGTAGTACAAACTGTCCTATCCTGATCCGTGCAATACCGCACGTATCTGATCGGACCTTGCCATATCTCCATACGGCCTCTACAACCTTTCGCCCGAAAGCTGAGTAACAGAATGTGGGGGACTCTAAAGACTCGTCAACACCTTGGTTGTGGATTTAACCACTAGCACGTCAGAGGTATAAGCCAATACGTAACGGGCTACCGGGTATTGACTAAAAGGGACGTCTGTGAGCGAACTCAGCCTGACAACCCTACTGAGTCTGTCAGTGAAAATATCCGTACAGTCCGGTCCGTTCGTCTATGAGCATCGCATGGCGGGCCTAGGGGGTTGGTAAAAGTCAGACCCCCAAAAGCGGTACAAGTCGTGTCGGAATGTAGCCCAGAACACCCTGAGATACTACTGGAATACCTACCAGTAAATCTCCTTGCCTTGGCCGAGGGCTTCCTGTAATGGCTCTCCTAGACACAGCATGACCTCACCCCCAATACCGGGAGAGACGAACCCCTGAAGATACGCTCACTGCCTCCATGTGGCTCGGGACTGTACCCAACTAAAACCTGTTTGCACGACTCCTTTGAGCCGTGGTAGGGTAGTAATCAAAGTACAGTGGGAACTCACACGAGACAAATGACGATCCCCAGGTCGATGAACTAACCTACACACATGTCACCAGGGAACTGCCATCTGACGTCTGGTATATGACCAACTAGCATGTTCCCGGCGAGTCCTGTCCGGTGTACTCATAACCCAATGAGCACCTGTATACATCTTAGGTGATCCAACTGACACCAGTGGCTTGTGAGACCGGCCACCGCCCCTCGTCGGGGTCTCGACTGTATACACTAGTCTACTCTGGAGTATCGATGCCCTGTCTCGAAACTCACACGACTAGGGACCATTTAAGGATATGTTTATAGACCCCAGCTCCCACTTATATGATCGCCCTCATACTGCTGGTGGTCAAGCAAGAATCCTAGGGGCTCTACCAACGTGTAATAGCGACTTGTCAGGTCACCTGAAGCAGTACACGATGATAAAGGTAAACCAGATAGCATACTATCATCTCGAGTAAGACTGTCCTACCGGGATAGGTCCTCCATCAATCATTGCAATCACGTACCTGTGACCTAATAATTGACTCTGAGGGCATTATCTCCAACAATCTCCCACTTGCACTCAAGGCTAATTATTGCGATGCCGCATACTCACAGCCCGTGTGATACCGAACACCCAACTCCTTTACTAGTCAGTCTCACAAATCTCGTTTGCGAAACTATTGCGTTCGAGGAATAGCCTTAGTGAGTAGATCCGCTTTGTTGTTTCTTTCTATGTCTCTCTATATCTCAAGTTCGCGGAGAAAGCCATCTCCCGAAAAGAGTAATACCTGTCCTAGAATGTGTCTGGATGTCTGATGGGACATAGCTCATAAATGAACTCCAAATCCAAACTTCTTAGACTGTATCGTCAACTGAACTTAATCAGTATCCTGCGCCATGCCTCCCTCAGTATTGCCTTGGACCAACTGTCCAAAATACTGCCCCTCGTCAGAAGGAAAAACTATAACTCTGACAACCTCCTTGTCGTCCATGTCACCTTGGAAGCCTGGAATGATAACTGTCTCCCGAATGAGGCTGTCGTTATCATATCCCTAGAACATCCACTTATGTTCTAAAACTGCTTCCGACCGTTTCTCCAGGATTGGATCAATGTCAACTTATTGCATCTAGTGCAAGAACAACATCTGGTGTGGTACTTGACATCTCATGATTGACTCAATTGCCTGAGCAAGTGATCTGCCAATCATGCACATCCCTCTCCCCTTTAGTCTGTAAGACACCTTTAGAGAGGGTGACTCCATCACCTGCAGGTATACTACCCTGCCAGGAGTCGTCCATTCTAAATACCCTTAGAATGCTGTCTAAGTACCCTGATTGGGAAACCACCCAAATCTAGATCTAAAACCATAGATCTAGTAACCAGTATGTCTGATATAAAATCCAAGTCCTTTGTGGAGAAACCACTGTGTGACGACCAAAGTATAACCGATCGTAGTATAGGAGTTTCTTTTCCTACTTTGTGTATGTCATCCAAATACCAGGATATCACACCCTACTACCTTCTCAACAGATCCATCCCCTACTCTGATGAAGTCAAACCCATGACTGTCACGTCAGAAGTAGATGATCTATCTCCGCTACATCTGCTTTAGTCTATAAATAGACATAAGCTACCTGTCCACCAATGCTTCCGCTGCTCCCACTGACTACGACAACCCTCTGGCAGAGTCATATAGACGTACACTTCTAAAACTAGTTTAGAACGACGCTATACTCTTAAGTCGATGTACTACACCCCAATACTTGTGGGGAGGCGGAATTTTCAAAAACGAACTTGTTTAGTGAACGAACATCGACTAACCGCTTGAATCGAAGCTAAACTATAAATAACCAAACACAAAGTGTTTCTAAACTACTGTGTTTAGGGATTATACCTAATGAACCAACTCCTTCGTCTTTACGATCTCTTTGTCCTCCTCGGCCTTCTCTAGGTAGTAGACGATCCACCCGAGAGCAAAACTCCAAGCTAAACCTCTAAACTTGAGGCAACTAACCTTCTTGGATTGCTAATCAAAGAAGCTAGGTGTAATATAGAGATGGTTATGGATTAATTAGTCTTACTAACCCTTGTACTCAACTCATGAGAGGGGAGGATTAGTCTTTTGAAGAGGGAGAGCTTGAGGAGAGAGAATGTGAGAATGAATTATGATGAGAATAGTAATGTATCATAATAAATATGAAGCATTCTTATTTATGAGAAAAAGAATAATACATAATGAATAAGCATGCTTCACAAATATCTAATGGTGATTCATTGTCATGACTCACTAAGCATTTATCATGCATTAATGATATGCATGAATCACCCTCATGACTCACTAAACTCATTTAATGCAAATGACACATAACCCTCCTTAGTCACCATCTTCTAGAAGCTTCTCGTACAATTACGAGAACGCCCCTCCAATCCGCAAAAATACGGAAAAACTTTAGACTGTAAAAATCCAATAACCGGATACCAGTAACTGGCTTAAACCAAAGCCGACTGGTAAAAACTGTCCGAAAGTCGTACGCGCGTAAACGCACGTATGCGTCCGAACCCTTTGTCGCAAAACCATGCGACCTCTATATCGTTTCGCCTGGAGTAGGAAACTCTCTGTGTGGGACTCTAGAGACTCGACTACTATGCTGGCAGTGGGTTTAACCACAGACCGCAAGCGGCACTAGCTGTACGTAACGGTCCCCAGGTAGTTGTCGATAAGAAGGCCGATGAGGAAACCCATCCGAACTCCCACTGAGTCTGATGTGACAATCTCCATACAGTCCGGTCCGTTCGTCCAAGACTATCGCATATCGGGCCTAGGGGGGCGGCAAGCGTCAGTCCCCTAATAGCGGTATAAGTCGTGTCGGAGGGAAGCCCATTACACCCTGAGAAACTACTGGAACCTACCAGCAAATCTCGCTTGCCCTGGCCAGGGACTTTGCGTAATGGCTCTCTGACACAGCGCGATATCTACTCCCAATACCGGGAGGGACGAATCCTGTCTAACCGCCACTGCCTCCAAGTGCTCGGGACTGCACCCAACTGCTACCTGTTTGCACGACTCATTTGAGCCGTGTAGGGTAGCAATCTAAGAACAGTGGGACACACTCGAGGCGAAGTAGCAGTGTCAAGTCTGCGGACTATGCTGTACTCATGTCACCTGGGAACTGCTCACTGACGACTGGTATCAAACCAACCAACAGTTCCCTGTGAGTCCTGTCCGGTGTACTCGTAACCTAACGAGCACCTGCATACTATCTCCAGTACGACGTACTGACGGCTGTGGGACAGACCATCTCCCCAACTGGGATGAGAAGCGTACACACTAGTCTACTCCGGAGTATCGATGCTCTGTCTCGATAATCCAACGACCAGGGACCTGAATAAGGATGTGCTTGTAGACTACCCAGCCCCCACTAGTGTGACTGCCATCACAACGCTGGTAGACAAGCAAGATCCTAAGAGCTCTATCAATACGTACACTCACATATTAAAGATAGAAAAACCAAGTAGCATACTACCATGTTTAGCAAGACTGTTATATACATGTGAATATCCCAAGCTTCCATTAAGTAATATACAAACTAGTACGATACAGTAATGGCCTTCTAGGGCATAAACACTAACAATCTCCCACTTGCACTAGGGCCATGTACTGGCATATCGTAGACCGATGATCTCGAGTAGCCTCTCGAACTGAATCTGAGGTAGGGCCTTCGTGAATGGATCAGCAATGTTCTCTTCAGAAGCAACTCTCCGAACCTCTATCTCCTGACGATCAATGATCTCCCTGATCAGGTGATACCGCCTCAAGATGTGTCTGGACTTCTGATGGGACCTTGGTTCCTTCGCTAAAGCTATAGCTCCGTTGTTGTCGCAATACAGAGGTATTGGATCAACTATGGTAGGAACCACCTGAAGTTCTATTAGGAACTTCTTCATCCAGACTGTTTCTTTTGCGGCATCGCAAGCAGCTATATACTCCGCTTCCATCGTCGAGTCAGCAACGGTGTCCTGCTTGGAGCTCTTCCAGCACACCGCCCCTCCATTGAGGGTAAAGACATAACCCGACATGGACTTGGAATCTTCCTTATCACTCTGGAAGCCGGAATCAGCAAAGGCCTCCAACCTGAGGTCTTTTCCGCCGTAAACCAAAAACATCTCCTTAGTCCTCTACAGGTACTTGAGAATGTTCTTTACTGCTATCCAGTGCTTCTCCCCTGGGTCTGACTGATACCTGCTTACCACGCTCAGTGCGTAAGCTACATCTGGTCTGGTACACAACATCGCACACATTATAGAGCCTACCGCAGAAGCGTAGGGTATAATAGACATGCGTTCCCTTTCCAAATCAGTCTTGGGAGACATCTCTTTGGAGAGGGTGATTCCGTGACAAGCCGGTAGATTACCGCGCTTAGAATCTTCCATACTGAATCTTTTCAGTTCAGTGTCGATATACCTGGACTGCGAAAGTCCCAACATCCTCTTGGATCTATCACGATAGATCCGGATCTCCAGAATGTAAGAGGCATCACCCAGGTCTTTCATGGAGAACCTGTGTGACAAGAATCCTTTGACAGATTGTAGCATAGGAATGTCATTTCCTATTAATAGAATGTCATCCACGTACAAGACGAGGAATACGACACTTCTGGCTACAACTTTACTATATATGCACGGTTCATCTGGATTTTGATAAAGTCATATTCTTTGACTGTCTCATCAAAACAGATGTTCCAACTCCGCGATGCTGCTTTAGTCCATAAATGGACTTAAGCAGCTTGCATACTTTCCCGCTGCTCCCACTCTGATTGAAACCCTCTGGCTGATCCATATAGACGCTCTCTTCTAAATTTCCATTTAGAAAAGCCGTCTTTACGTCCATCTGCCAGATTTCATAATCATGGAAGGCAGCAATAGCAAGAAGGACCCGAATGGATTTGAGCATAGCCACTGGAGAAAAAGTTTCGTCATAGTCCAAACCAGGTCTTTGACGAAAACCCTTTGCAACAAGTCTAGCCTTATAGGTTTCCACCTGTCCATCTACACCAATCTTTTTCTTGAAGATCCATTTGCATCCTATGGGTTTTACCCCATCTGGAGCAAAGTCCAAAGTCCATACTTTGTTGGTGTACATGGACTGCATTTCGGTCCGCATTGCATCTAGCCATCGTACCGAGTCGCCGCTCTGTATGGCCTGCTGGAAGTCAGTAGGTTTATCATCATCTATGATGCAATCCTCTCTATCCCCATCTATGAGAAAACCGTAGTATCTCTCAGGCGGATGAGACGGCCTACTACTCCAGCGGAGGGGTACGGGAATGTCCTGTTCTTCTTGAACTACCGGTTCTACCAAACTTTCAGTATTAGTTTGTGGTTCTGGAATTTCTTCCAGTTCTATTTCGCTCCCACTTGATTCCTTTTCTAAAAACTGATGTTCTAGAAAATAGGCATTACGAGAAACAAATACCTTTTGTTCCTCTGCGTAATAGAATAGATATCCCCTGGAGTGCTTTGGATATCCCACAAAACTACACTTTACTGATCGTGCCCTCGAGCTTGTCCACATGCTGCTTTTTAACAAAAGCTGGACATCCCCAAATCTTTATATACTGTAGATGGGGTTTCTTCCCGCTCCACATCTGATATGGAGTGGTAGGCACAGTCTTGGTAGGAACCATGTTCAAAAGATATGCCGCTGATTCTAGCGCATAACCCCAGAAAGATCGCGGTAACTCAGCATTACTCATCATGGATCGTACCATATCCAATAGGGTTCGATTCCGTCTCTCCGATACACCGTTATGCTGTGGAGTGTATGGAGGAGTAAGCTGAGAGAGAATTCCTTTCTCTTTTAGGTAACCTAGGAACTCGGCACTTAAGTATTCTCCACCTCGATCAGATCTCAGTGTCTTATACTTTTGCCGGTTTGGTTTTCTACTTCATTCTTATACTCTCGGAATTTCTCAAAAGCCTCGGATTTATGTTTCATCAGATAAATGAATCCGTATCTAGAGTAATCATCCGTGAAAGTAATGAAATAGGAAAAACCACCTCTTGCATGTGTAGACATTGGACCGCATACATCGCTGTGTATGAGTCCTAAGAGCTCGCTCGCTCTTACTCCTTGTCCAGTAAATGGAGTCTTTGTCATCTTTCCTTTGAGACAGATTGACAAGTGTCATAAGTTTGATATTCGAACGAGTCCAAATATCCTTCTCTATGCAACTTAGTCAACCTTCTCTCATTGATGTGACCCAGTCTATAATGCCATAAGAAAGCTTTATTTAAATCTGGAGACTTTCTTTTTAGTGTGTTCTGGACATTGAAAATTGGAGTTGGTTTAAAACATATATGCCGTTATTTAGAGTACCGGACCCAATCAAACCATGATTAAGGTGGATGTAACAACATCTCTTACAAACGTGAAATCATAACCTTTATTTGATAACAAGGAAACTGATATGATATTACACGTTAAGCTTGGTACAAAATAACAGTTATGCAAAACCAAAATATGTCCACTCGTCATCCTAGGTGATAATCCCCGACGGACGCAGCTCCCACGCTAGCTCCGTTAGCAACCTTTAGGGTCATATCACCTTCCTTCAGCACTCTACGGTTTCTCAGTGCCTGCAATGAATTGCAAATATGAGATCCTGATCCGGTATCCAATACCCAGAAAGTAGAGTTGATCGACAGACAATTCTCAATTACAAACACACCTGAAGTCGAAACCACAGCTTGCTTCGGTTCTTGGTTCTTGGCGTTCCACGCCTTGCAATCCTTCTTCCAGTGCCCTTTCCTGTGATAATGGAAGCACTCATCCTGGCCAACTACCGGTACTTGCAAACTTTTTCTTTCCCTTCCCTCCCACCTTACTAACACCTCCTCTAGGTTTGGGTGCGGCCTTCTTCTTCCTTCCTTTGGCCCTAGCCTTGGACCCGGAAGAAGATGCACCGCCAACAAACATAGCGGGTGTTTCCCTTACTTTCTGCAAGGTGCCCTCTGCACTCCTTAACATGTTCAGGAGTTCCGCAAGTTCAACTTCTTTTCCTTGAAGGTTGAAGTTGAGGATAAACTGGGCGTAGGTGGGAGGAAGGGACTGGAGAATGAGGTCTGTATAGAGCTCATTATCCAAAGTCGTCCCAAGGTCTGCGAGCTCTTCAATATAGCCGATCATCTTTAGGACATGTTCACCTACCGATGACCCGACAGCCAACCTCGCTCGAAACAAGTTCTTAGAGGTCTCGTATCTTGCTATACGAGATTGCTCTCCATAAAGTTCCTTTGTATGGAGAAATATGCCATCTAGGGACATATCCTCGTGCCTCCTCTGATGTTCATTGTTCATTGAGGCAAGCACGATGCACTTGGCTTTCGCGCAATCTAAATCCCAGGTTTTGCGGATTTCCTTATCCGCATTGCTGGATTTGGGACCAGGGACAGCAGGTGCCGTAGCGGTGAGGATGTACCCCAATTTGTCATAGGTCAAAGCCATTTTGACATTCCGCAGCCAATCTTTATAGTTTGGCCCTGTCAGTATATTTTTCTCTAAAAGTAACTTAAGTCCAGTTATTTTCAGGGTCGCTGCAATTAGGAGAGAGAGAAGAAAACTCTTTAGCATGATGCTCTTGCAAGTTTAGAGTGGTTTTTAGTTTATCTAAACTGGATGGCTCCCACTGTTTCTCGAATCCTTCCTCAAACCATAAAAGAAGAATTAGCCAGGACTATTCTCACCGTACAATACTTGCTTAACCGTTCAGCCAGGCCAGTGTCGATACTTCGAAGGAGGTTTTCCAACGCTTTCGCGAAGTTCCTTAATTAAATAACCTCTTTTCTCTGGGGGCGTAACCCCGCTGACACTTTTCTGGACACCTACTAGGTTTATAGCATTGATCGTTAAGTGACGAATATCCTGATAAGTAGCATATACTCACAGTAGGATCGGGATCCAAATATCATCGTATGATAATGTTGAAGGAATCCTACCAACATTCATCAAACTCCAAATGGTATCCATCTCTTTGCAAATTTCAGTTTCTTTAGAAATTCCCGATATATATTTTTGCCCCATGCTCTTATGACCTTGGCGTTAGGTCAAAATGTCATAAGTCACATGTCAAGTTCTACCCATCATTATCTTGTCAATTTGAACCCATCCGTATTTATCCTTGACGTTCGGCCAAAATGATAATACGACTGTCCCAAACTAACTCATCTACCTATGCAACAACTGAATACCCAGTAGCTACCAAACACTATGCCTTGGCGTTAGGTCAAAATACATAGCTTGAATACTACTGAATACCCAGATGAAATGACGGAGGGCTACGAATGGTTTTGGCGAAACCGTGAACGTAGTGAACTTGATATAACCGAAGGAACCTGATAGCTTTTAAAAGGAGTGGTTAAAGCTCCGCATTTAAAAATATCTGTTTTTAAAATTAACCGAGTGGTTTCTTTTAAATTGTTCCAACGATTTAAACTTTGGTTTGTTTTTCTTTGCATTATAGATAATGCATCCCATCATTAACCTATCATTGCAGAAAACAACGAAAATACAACGTCCTCTTATGCCATCCGCATTCGCCGCGGGGTCCCGTCATCACCCGTTAGGTTACTTAACTAACGACAGAGCGGGGGCTGGGCTAGCGCGGGTGTAAAACATAAGTGACGTCTAAATAGCTAACATATATATAGATATTTTACATTCGTCTGACGCAATGATATACATTCCAGAACACAGATAAACAATATTGGATTTGCAAGCAATCTGTATTTCTTTTGAGCCTGCAAGAAAAGACAGATTACACAGTTGTGATGAATAGCCGTTACCCCACCCTCGACCCCTACGGGTACGGCAAACTACCCGCCCGGCAGTTTGTGTACCCCACCTTGGGTCAGTCCTAGGAGCAAAAACAGTAAAATGAAATAATACAACGGTGGCTACAACCGCAACCTGGATGTGCCCCGCAAAAATAATATTACAATAAATTACATTTACAACAAATGAATTAAACAATAACCCATTGCAAACCCCGGCTATACACCACAACAGTCCAATACAGTTTATATGCACAAACAGATATAACCATTACAGAAATGTGCAACCCCCTGCCAACCAACATACTAGCAGTTAGGGGAGGTTTACGAACACATTTATCAATCACAGATATAATCCAACATGCAAATACTGTACAATTTCGATCGATTAAACATCTTTAATATTGCTCCAAAAACTGCTCTGTAAAACTGAAACCTGAGCAAATATTAAATATCCCAGAAAATCCCAAATTACACAGAGAAGCAGCACAGGAAATTTGAGTTCCTGACTCGGCAACTCGGCGGCGGAAGCGCGGCGGATCGGTGCGATCCGCCGCGGTTCCGCGGCCGCGTTGCCGATTCAGGAGCTCAAATTTCTTGGGTGTTCTTCTGGTATCTTTTCAAGCTCTCTGAACTTACCTGAAAAATTTTTAGACTTCATTTTAATTTCGACAGAAACTTGACAGATTTAGGGTTTTCCGGCTTCGTTTTTCCGTTCGAAATTCGTACAAATTTGCAATAAAGTTATTTATTGTTTAGCGAGGCTTTGATACCACTGTAAGTCGATGTACTACACCCCAATACTTGTGGGGAGGCGGAATTTTCAAAAACGAACTTGTTTAGTGAACGAACATCGACTAACCGCTTGAATCGAAGCTAAACTATAAATAACCAAACACAAAGTGTTTCTAAACTACTGTGTTTAGGGATTATACCTAATGAACCAACTCCTTCGTCTTTACGATCTCTTTGTCCTCCTCGGCCTTCTCTAGGTAGTAGACGATCCACCCGAGAGCAAAACTCCAAGCTAAACCTCTAAACTTGAGGCAACTAACCTTCTTGGATTGCTAATCAAAGAAGCTAGGTGTAATATAGAGATGGTTATGGATTAATTAGTCTTACTAACCCTTGTACTCAACTCATGAGAGGGGAGGATTAGTCTTTTGAAGAGGGAGAGCTTGAGGAGAGAGAATGTGAGAATGAATTATGATGAGAATAGTAATGTATCATAATAAATATGAAGCATTCTTATTTATGAGAAAAAGAATAATACATAATGAATAAGCATGCTTCACAAATATCTAATGGTGATTCATTGTCATGACTCACTAAGTATTTATCATGCATTAATGATATGCATGAATCACCCTCATGACTCACTAAACTCATTTAATGCAAATGACACATAACCCTCCTTAGTCACCATCTTCTAGAAGCTTCTCGTACAATTACGAGAACGCCCGTCCAATCCGCAAAAATACGGAAAAACTTTAGACTGTAAAAATCCAATAACCGGATACCAGTAACTGGCTTAAACCAAAGCCGACTGGTAAAAACTGTCCGAAAGTCGTACGCGCGTAAACGCACGTATGCGTCCGAACCCTTTGTCGCAAAACCATGCGACCTCTATATCGTTTCGCCTGGAGTAGGAAACTCTCTGTGTGGGACTCTAGAGACTCGACTACTACGCTGGCAGTGGGTTTAACCACAGACCGCAAGCGGCACTAGCTGTACGTAACGGTCCCCAGGTAGTTGTCGATAAGAAGGCCGATGAGGAAACCCATCCGAACTCCTACTGAGTCTGATGTGACAATCTCTATACAGTCCGGTCCGTTCATCCAAGACTATCGCATATCGGGCCTAGGGGGCGGCAAGCGTCAGTCCCCTAATAACGGTATAAGTCGTGTCGGAGGGAAGCCCATTACACCCTGAGAAACTACTGGAACCTACCAGCAAATCTCGCTTGCCCTGGCCAGGGACTTTGCGTAATGGCTCTCTGACACAGCGCGATATCTACTCCCAATACCGGGAGGGACGAATCCTGTCTAACCGCCACTGCCTCCAAGTGCTCGGGACTGCACCCAACTGCTACCTGTTTGCACGACTCATTTGAGCCGTGGTAGGGTAGCAATCTAAGAACAGTGGGACACACTCGAGGCGAAGTAGCAGTGTCAAGTCTGCGGACTATGCTGTACTCATGTCACCTGGGAACCGCTCACTGACGACTGGTATCAAACCAACCAACAGTTCCCTATGAGTCCTGTCCGGTGTACTCGTAACCTAACGAGCACCTGCATACTATCTCCAGTACGACGTACTGACGGCTGTGGGACAGACCATCTCCCCAACTGGGATGAGAAGCGTACACACTAGTCTACTCCGGAGTATCGATGCTCTGTCTCGATAATCCAACGACCAGGGACCTGAATAAGGATGTGCTTGTAGACTACCCAGCCCCCACTAGTGTGACTGCCATCACAACGCTGGTAGACAAGCAAGATCCTAAGAGCTCTATCAATACGTACACTCACATATTAAGATAGAAAAACCAAGTAGCATACTACCATGTTTAGCAAGACTGTTATATACATGTGAATATCCCAAGCTTCCATTAAGTAATATACAAACTAGTATGATACAGTAATGGCCTTCTAGGGCATAAACACTAACATACTCATCCTCCTGCCGGGTCTCACAGTCTGGAACAACAGCAATGGTAAGTGTGGGTAAACAAGAACTTCCCTGTCACCGTCCTTGAGGCTACCGTAGTACCTCTCGGGTGCCTGAAGTTACCCACCTTATCTGCGGAGTGGCCAATGGAATGTCAATCCAGATTGAATCTTTAGGTTCCTTATCAAATCTTCAGTAATCGTTTGTGGTTCTGGAATCACTTCTAGTTCTACCATACTCCCACTACTGTTCTCTGAAAAAATCCATTTTTTTTAATAAAACTGTGGCGAGTCTAGAACAATATTGCTATTGTTCATCCAGATGGTAGAAAATCAGCCCGCGTCATAGCCTGGGTCAACCCACAAACAGCCATTACAGAAACATGCCTTGAGTTGTCCAGTGTCTGGTTTTAAGCATAAACCGGACAACTCCCCGTACCTTAACAACGTTAAGATATGAACTGTTCTATATCCAATATAGAACCAGAGGCACTGATTTAATTGAACCAGATCCAAATCATGCAACTGTCTCCAGTGCATGTCTACTAAATGGAAGGAGGCCGATCAGCGTTACTCAACTTAGGAATGCTTCCAATTATGAGTAACCTGAAAGAGAAGCAATTTCTCTTAATCACTACTATCAACTGAATACCATATACAAGTATCTACATCTTCGATCACTTTGAAGAATCCCGATACTTGCTACACCTGGTTCTCTACTCTATTCAAATACCTATAACTTCTCCAAATTCGGACCCTGTGTTTCCGCGAAACACCTGTCTAAAAACTAGAGAAGTCATAAGTAAACCGAATATAGTACGAAGACCAACCCCTCTGTCCTGATGGACCCTGGACAACATACAATACTCTGTATAAGTCCCTTGAGTCTGATAACTCATTCACTGTGTGTCGTAGGTTGAAAACTGTACTTATGGTTAAGAAGAATTACACCGCTGTTTAATGCTCCTCGCTGTTTAATGCTCCTTACCTAACCATCCACTAATATAGGTAAATGTTATCGACATAATATCAAAAGGTATATCTCACTCTATGAAAATAGACGTACAGATATATCAATTTGAAATTGGTGCATAACAGCGGATATTCAAAACCAAATATTTGCCGACCGGCAAACAGCCCAGGTGATTTCCTCAAATATCACCGATTACAACGAATCCCGATATGATGAGGATGATCACCCAATTACCAATAACTTACTCCCACTCATCATCTGTAAAACCATACAGATGTGAGAATCGTACCTGGTAAATACATACCCTGGAGTAAGGACTAATTGGGAAATCAGTTTTCCTTTAACAGTACACAGTGAGACTGAAACATCGAAATGTTTCGATGAGGTATCCCGGTATTCCTAGTAATGCCTCTTCCAGTATCCAAATTCACAACTGTAACCGTATATCTCTTTGCCACCTCTCCAAATCCCTTCATATGTCTTTAGTCTTTACCTTCTGCACACCCCTTAGGCCAAATGGTTTTCTTCCTTCCCTACCGTTCGGCACCAGCCTATGGTTTGGAAGAAGACTATCCAATAAGCATAATGGGTGTACTGTCCCAATCCTAGGAACACTCGCAATGAGAGATGGTGAAGATAAAAGACAACCGAATAAACCTTATTCCTATTTCTCCTGGACCAGAATCCATCCCCGAACTGGAACAAGTTCCTTTCGAGTTCGTATATAACCATACGATGGAGTATCCAATAAACTGTGGATCTTCGTAGTGATACGGAGTGTCCAGGAGAAATTCAAAGGTGATTTTAGGATTGGCGAAGAAATACCTGGTTTGGTCATGAATATCTGTTGCAATTTACTTTGCCCTCTTACTAATCCCTTGCTTTGTCTTAACTTAATACCTTCTGCACACCATCGTTATGCTAATTGGTTTTCTTCATTCCCCACCGGTCGGCACTAGCCTAAGGTTTGGAAGAAGACTATCCAATTTGCGTAATAGGTGTACTATCCCCTAAACCAAGGAGTACTCACAACCTGAGAGAAGGTAAAAGGAAAAGACAACTGAATAATCCTATCCGTTTTCTCCAGAACCGGAAACCATCCTCGAATAAATTCCTTCGAGTTCGTATCTAACCATACGATGGTTTTGTCCAATGGAAGTGGACGTTCGTAGCAACACGGGGTGTCCTTGAGAAAAGGGTAAAAGTAGGAGTGGCAATGAGGTTTGCAACTCTGACAATCCAAAAGCCAGTGTTAAGAAGGTTCGGTCAACTTGGTCACTGAGTCATAGCCTTAGGGTCGGGTCAATGGTCGCTGCCAAAGAGAGAGAGAAAAGAAACACTCAGCGTGCACTCTAACCTAGATCAGAATGGTCACCAATTTATCTAATCTGGAAACCTCCCACTGTACCTCAAATTCTCCTCCAAACCTGAAAGAAGAATTAGTCGGGATCACCCGAGGAGTAAACCAACTCATCAGTGGGAATCGGGATCCAACTATCATCGCATGATAACGTGACGGAATCCGCTCACATCATCATACTCCAGATGGTATGCGCATATCTGGCAAGTTTCAGTTCTTTTGAAACTCCCGATGAGATTTTTACCCCATGCTCTTATGACCTTGGCGTGAGGTCAAAATATCATAAGTCACATGTCAAGTTCTACCCGTCATTATCCAGGTTAATTTGAATCCACCCGTACATACCCTTGACGTAGGCCAAAATAGTAGTACGACTGTCCCAAACCAACGCATCTATCTATGCAACAGATAAATACCCGGCAGCTACCAATCACTATGCCTTGGCGTGAGGTCAAAATACATAGCTTGAATACTACCGAATATTTAACTGAAATGACGGAGGGCTACGAATGGTTTCTGGCGAAAACCTTTAACGTAATGAACTTGATATCGTTGAAGGAACGGATAGCTTTTTGAAAATATAGTGACGAAAACCATTGCTAAAGAGGTCACTCCCGGTGAAGGGATCTCGGCTCTTTCCCCGTAGAATGAGGTGCAGGATATTCCAACTGAATACCACGGTGCAAAGCAAAAGTAATCGGCTATAGTGAAGTCATTGCCCTGACGCAAACTTTTTGTCCAAGGGGTCACTCCCGGTGAAGGGATCTCGGCCCTTGCCTCGTCGACTGAGGAGCAGGATATTCTAAATGAATACCGCGATGCAAAACAAAAGTGAACGTCCTTGCAATAACAGCTTTTTGAAAAGTGTTCCAACAACATCAGATTAGGTTTGTTTTTAACTTGCATTGATCCAAATCAATGCAGTCCCATCAATTGATCACACCACAAAGAACGAAAATATACTGATGTACGTATATGCCATCCGCATTCGCCACTGGGTCCCGTCATTACCCGTTAGGTTAGCTAACTAACGACAGAGCGGGGACTGAACTAGCGCGGATGCAAAACATATACAACATCTACTAATATATATACCAATATATTATATTTCGCTCAAGGCGTGAATAAAATGCAACATCACAGATATGTACAGAATCACAGAAACAATACAGATATCTGGGATCCCCGGGTTTCACAGAGCCACTACTGAAACCCGACGTTCCCCTGGTCGTGTGGATAGCCTGCGCAATGAAATCCTAGACCCCTACGGGCGCGGCAAGTTACCCGCCAAAACCTGAAGCGAGGCAGCCCCCTTCAGCAACGTGAATGGACCACCCAGCACTTCACGGAATCCGGTAACTTGGGCACCCCTCCTGGGTCAAGCTGTACCCCCTACGAGTGCGGCGAATAGCCTGTCAATCCTAGAGTGAAGCCCCCTCCGTCTCAATGCTATGAGATGCGGGCTTGTTGCCCTCTAGAACCCGGCTATCCGTGCACCCCTCCGCGGGGCAATCCTAGTACAGAAAGTAAAATATACATACAACGGGTACAACGACCGCAACCTGGCCGTGCCCCAAAATAATAATACAAACAGGCAGTGACGGCAATCCACATGTCGGACGCTCGCCCCGCAATATCAAATGTACATAATACAACCACAACTGTACTAGCATTGCATCCAGGCTATCCCCCACGACCGATCCGCAACATCACAGCAAAAACAGAACATCAACGTGAAAGTCACGTTCGCAAATCCGTCTAACCGGGCTATAGCAGTTAGACCGGATTTACCGATCGAGTGACATTCACGGTCGCAGATATAATGTAAATACTGTGAAATAATGTGTTTAAAATATCCGATCGATCAAAATATAACAAGTGGGCCCCAAGTACTACTGTAGCACATCAAGAAAATCTGGGCCCAAAATTAACATTCCAAAACCCCTAAAATCACCCCAGAAGCCCACTGGAGAAATTTGGCCCATTGATCTTTTCATACTGTGGCGGAACCGCGGCCCAAGGTAGGTTTTGGCCGCGGTTCCGCGCTCCCCTTGATGGATCAATGACCCGAATTTTTCCAGAAGCCTTATAACTTCCTGCACAGTACTTTTATACAACCTGAAAAAAATTTCGAGACTGAAAAAAAACAACAGAAAACTGTCGTGGGTGATATTGGGTTTTCGGAACATTTCTTCGATCGGAATTGTAAAACACATTAAGGAAAGCTAGACTAAGTTAATGGCGAGGCTCTGATACCACTGTAAGTGCACGGCGGCGCCCCGGCCGTCAATCCGACGGCCAAATACGGAAGCGGTGATAAAATTTAATTTTTCTTGAACAGGCAAACCGCCGCGCACTAATACCCGGATCGAACCATTAACTAGTCCTAGCTATCTACAAGAAAGGGAATAGAGATATACCGACGATCCAAGTCCTCCGGTCTTCTCGTCATCGTCCCGATCTCCTGCGGAATGTCCCGTCTCCTCCTCGTCGCCGGAAGTGCACCACATCGCCTACTTCTTTTACGGGCTCCCACCTCAATGCCGAGGCAACTCGGGCACGAAGCTGGCTAGTCGACGTGCCCAAGATTTGCTGCAGAATGTAGTGTGGATTACATGTCTCACTTGGGGTTCATGGAGATGCCTTTTTGGTGGAGGAAATGATATGTAGTTTTTGAGAGGGAACTTGTGGGAATTTTTTGCAACAACCAAATGAACAAGACCCTCTCTCCAAAAATGGGCAGACCCTCTAATATGGACGGCCTTGGTGAGTGGGGGGGGGGGGGGGAAACATGAAAGAGAGAGTGAATGGCTTGATCAATAATGCAAAGAAAATGATGGCTTGGAAAGTCCAACACTCAACAACCATATCATCTCCCATCATTACATCCAAAGTCAAGAAATCATGAAAAACAAAGTCAAGAAGTCAAGGTATGGTGCTACCATGATGAAGTCAAAACAAGTCAATGATGGGGAAGTCATCATGAAGCAACAAGATGCAAAGAACCCCTTCCCCAAACACTTATTTGCAACAATGCAAATAAGCCCTCCTCCACCAATCTTCGGCCAATGAACGATACAAAGGAAATCGGCCAAAACGAAAAACAAACTGGCAACTCCACAAAACTGGTCCCGTAATAAATTACAGGAAAACCCCGATACTGTGCATACACACCCGCATTTGTATTCCGACCGAAATACAAATGCAATGAGACAAAATCCACACTGTACTATACTAGAATCCGGCTTAAACCAAAGCCGGCTAGTAATATCCGTTTGATCCTGATCCGTGCAATACCGCACATATCTGATCGAACCCTGCCATATATCCATACGGCCTGTAGTACAAACTGTCCTATCCTGATCCGTGCAATACCGCACGTATCTGATCGGACCTTGCCATATCTCCATACGGCCTCTACAACCTTTCGCCCGAAAGCTGAGTAACAGAATGTGGGGGACTCTAAAGACTCGTCAACACCTTGGTTGTGGATTTAACCACTAGCACGTCAGAGGTATAAGCCAATACGTAACGGGCTACCGGGTATTGACTAAAAGGGACGTCTGTGAGCGAACTCAGCCTGACAACCCTACTGAGCCTGTCAGTGACAATATCCGTACAGTCCGGTCCGTTCGTCTATGAGCATCGCATGGCGGGCCTAGGGGGTTGGTAAAAGTCAGACCCCCAAAAGCGGTACAAGTCGTGTCGGAGTGTAGCCCAGAACACCCTGAGATACTACTGGAATACCTACCAGTAAATCTCCTTGCCTCGGCCGAGGGCTTCGTGTAATGGCTCTCCTAGACACAGCACGACCTCACCCCCAATACCGGGAGAGACGAACCCCTGAAGATACGCTCACTGCCTCCATGTGGCTCGGGACTGTACCCAACTAAAACCTGTTTGCACGACTCCTTTGAGCCGTGGTAGGGTAGTAATCAAAGTACAGTGGGAACTCACACGAGACAAATGACGATCCCCAGGTCGATGAACTAACCTGCACACATGTCACCAGGGAACTGCCATCTGACGTCTGGTATATGACCAACTAGCATGTTCCCGGCGAGTCCTGTCCGGTGTACTCATAACCCAATGAGCACCTGTATACATCTTAGGTGATCCAACTGACACCAGTGGCTTGTGAGACCGGCCACCGCCCCTCGTCGGGGTCTCGACTGTATACACTAGTCTACTCAGGAGTATCGATGCCCTGTCTCGAAACTCACACGACTAGGGACCATTTAAGGATATGTTTATAGACCCCAGCTCCCACTTATATGATCGCCCTCATACTGCTGGTGGTCAAGCAAGAATCCTAGGGGCTCTACCAACGTGTAATAGCGACTTGTCAGGTCACCTGAAGCAGTACACGATGATAAAGGTAAACCAGATAGCATACTATCATCTCGAGTAAGACTGTCCTACCGGGATAGGTCCTCCATCAATCATTGCAATCACGTACCTGTGACATAATAATTGACTCTAAGGGCACTATCTCCAACACATAGTCCCATACCCATGCGTATATACATATATACACATCCCCATCTATATACAAGAAAGTAATGTATGCAAGTCTGTATGTGCGTATGTGGATATAACAACTACTTTAGGGTTTCGCAACTAACCCAAAGCTAATCCATGAACACCTATATAAACATATATATATAAGCTACACTACGGACTGCGGGGGTGCTATACGCCATCCACCCGACTTCTCCCCGTAGATATAAATCTACTCACCTGGTCCTCGCTTGCCGATGCCGATGTTGCCACGTGCTTTCTCGTCATCTCGAAGTCCTCGTGATGGTACCTACGTATCATAACAAATCGTATCGCATTAAAATCCGACTCATGACCAAAACGACACACGAATCTCACATAGATCAAAACCTATGGTCTGCTCATGCAAAAGAACCAAATAACCCTTGATATCGGCGTACAAACGCCGATTGATCGAGAAAAATCCAAACGTACAATTCGTGGTTTCGCAATACACTAAACATATATATGAAATAGGGTGAAATCATCAAAACCAATAAATTGATTAAATCGATTTATTATAAGAAACCTAGTAAGCATCAATTAGCCGTTTTAAAACAAAACTTGATGTTTTAACAATTCTAAAGGCCATAATACTCATTAAACATCTTAAATAAGTCATACAAACCATTTCCACAATTTAATCTCATTAAATTTTATTAACCCCAAAATTCTAGTTTGCAATATATCCAATTTTAACAATTTTCAAAGTAACAATACACAAATCAACAATTTGACTAGGTTTTGCATGATCTAAGGTGGTAAACTACAATTTATAAATTTAAAGATGTCATGAAGATCCTAATTAGATTTTTAATCTTACAATTTAACTTAATTTTAAAACCTAGTTTGCAATATAGCTTAATTATTACAATTTTAAATTAACAAATTGCAAACTAGCAACTAGATTAGGTTTTTCATTTCATAAGGTGATAAATTACACTTTGCAACATAATTACATAATAAAAACCCTAACTTGCATTCAAACCCCTCTCTTGAATTCTCAAGTATTGAAATTGGTACCATAATTATACACCAATTATGCTAAATTCAAGTAATTAACCAACAAATTGAGCAAAGGGTTAGAATTTATACCCAACAAATTGAAGATCCCACAAGCAAACTTAGCCCTCCAAATTAGCTTCTTTTCACCAAGATCCATACTAGATAGGCTAAGGAAAAATGGGTAGGGCTTGGATTTGGATTTTGTGGGATTTCTTGTGTTGTTTTTTGGGCATATTATGAAGAAATTTTGAGGTGAAATGAGAAGAGAAGGGGGGGCTGCTGCTGCAGTGAGGATGGAGGGGGGTTCGGCCAAAATTAAGGGGAGGAAGAGAGAGAGAGAGAGAGAGAATGAGGTTGGGGTGTGGGTTGAAGTCAACAAAGTCCACTTCATGTTAAATACCATACCTCATCAATTAATCTATTCATTCTTCTTTCTTTTCTTCTTCTATTTTTTTTTTCAAACTTAACAAGTGGGGAATTTTGTGGAAGGGCTGTGCTCGGCCAGGTGGCATGGGTGTGTGTGTTGGACAAATTTTCAAATAAGAAAACTATAACTCAAATTAATTTATTATATTCTTTTAAATTTTCTTTTCTATTTAACCCTTCTCTAAATTTCAAAAACCATCATGATAATTTCTTTTCATTTCAAAAACATGTTAAATTTTTGTTTAATGTGACATGATGTACAAAATTTGTTTCAACTCATTCCAATTTGTAATTTTCCTTAATTAAATGTATTAGTGACGGCTTAAAATAATAATAAAATAATTTTTTTTCACAAAATTTGAAATTTCACCAGTGGCTCAATAAACACCAAATACTGGCAATTACATTGCTAGAATATGTATATTTAATTTTTATAATAAGATATTTGCATTTTGACTTTTTACAGAAAACCCTCTTATTTTACCGATTTTCCGAAATTTCACCGAAACGATTTTCAAAACGCTACAATCTTCCCCCTTAAAGAAATTTGGTCCCCGAATTTAAATTAAAACTTCCCCCAAATACTAAAATATTTCAGCCAAAACCATCAAATCGCCGGGGCTCCGAAATCATAAATACATAAAACAAATCGTAGCGCAACGCATGCGCATGAAAAATGAGCATATAACTCAAATCAGAACTCCGTCAAGCATCCCGCAATCATCGGAGTCATGGGGAAGACATCAATACCAAATCCAAAGCAAAACCAATATGATATAACTCGAAACTATACATGTAAAATATATTCAGGTACTGTCCTCTGACTAGTCCTGCTCAGTACGAAAACACATAGCAATATCATAAAAACGTATTGCTCTATAAGAAAAATCAATCCCAAAATACGCGTATGAATACTACGTGCGTCTTGTGTGCACGGAAATCAAAATCCAAATATGTGCCATACATATGCACAGAAACAACATCTAAGTGCATCGGGTGTGCACTAAACATCTGTCGTAGGCAACATGTGTGCCTGACAGCAAAATCAGGTGCATCTGACATGCACGAAAAATCTCGATTTAGTGCATCTGGTGTGCACCAAAATCGTATCTCATAACATGCGCCCAACATGCGCGAAAAACCCCAAATCAGGTGCATCCATCATGCACGAAATCATGAAATCCAATATCAAGCACCGAACATGCGTAAATCCAATCAAGTGCACAAGGTGCACAAAACAAATATCGAACATCATAATCGAAATCGAAGTCCAGTGCATCTAAGTGCACAAAATGCGTATCACTGCACTACAAGCATATATGAACTATACCGCGTGCAAAAACCAAATCGTGTGCGTATATACGCACAAAATCAACTCAGATGTCTAAAACCGTAAAATCACAAACATGTGGAACCAAGCACGAAAACGATATCAAGTGCAACACTGTGCAAAGATCGTAAATCCTCAATCATCAAAATCAAATCATGCGAATAAATCACCCAAAACATCGAAATCAATAATGGCGGAATAGTACCGCTCAAGCGCATCCTCTAAGAATCTCGGGCCAACTGTCGCGGTCACTAGTGGGACGTCTCGTCGATGATCATGAACTCTGGCCTGCTGGTGTGCGTAACAATGACCACTCCTGGGTCAAGGTCTTCTTGTAATTCATTCCAGAAAGGTCCTGTCGGGATTTCTCCCAAATCTCGTCTCTGCCGAACTGTCCGGAAGTCATCGTCCCTTTCTAGATCTGTCCTCGTTCCAGAAGGGCTGCATACTCATCGCGACTCCTTCTGGAAGGTATATCCAAGTACAATGCCTCGGCATACGTATCGCATCTCTGATGTCGGTGGAGTGGAACGTCATCTTATCCAGATCTTGTACGGACCTCTTTACTCCACTTTCTTTAATGTCGACTGCGTCGGACTCGTCTCGTCGTGGCTGCATGGACTGAGCTCCTACGGCTATCCTTGTATCTGGAGTCTCCTAAGAAATGATCTCACCACCTGGCATCCGAATGAAGTCGAACCATCCGATCGATTTGTCAAAACCTCATAATCCCCCAAGAGCTCAACATCTTGGGTACAGTTTAACAGTATCGAGTACATACCACAGCATCGATGGTCCAGCTGTAGAAGGGTAAACCCAAGCCTCACTAATGGCGCCGCGGAACTGCCGCAAACCTTAAGGTTCAAAGGCTTTCACATGGTCACTATGTCGAGTTAGGGTTTCATTCTTCTAGAGGGTCCATAGAATTGCCTGCATGTCTTTCCGAATAATTTAAACTTGGAATAATAGGTTTCCGACATTCGATCGTCTCTGTCGACTCTCTACGTCTCCGCGTGAAGTCGTCTCTAGCTGGAATCAATCTATCTGATGACCTCGCATCGGGCTAGGCGAACGAACCACATGTCCTAGTCATTCATTCTCGGTGATGAGCGACCTTCTATCATCTCTTAGTACAACTCGTACTACATTAGCTCCAACATCTGGGGCGATATCTCGTCGTTCCAGCAATAACAGGCTCACTCGTTTGCACGCTAAACAGTGCCTCAAACCTCATGAATAAGCAATACACCAACGGTCAGCAAAATCTGGTTGGCCTCTATCATTGGCTCGATCCTCTGGTACTGATCGGCACGTCCGAGAAATCACATAAAGGCGATCCGCCAAACGCTCATGGCGCGAAACACAGTAAAAAGACACATCTCCGCAATCGTGTGTCGCCAAAATTATGCCCTGGACAGTCCTCGTTCGTGACGAGCTCGTGCTGACCGCAAGTCTAGCTGTAGCTCTCCCTGCCCGTAATCATGGCAGCAGAACCATAACTGGTACTGATGAGGCTAGATCGGAATGAATATAATACTGAGCAAAGAAATGTACATCCTAAGGCTTCTTAAGTGGAGTAGCGTATCGTAAATATGCCGCGGAACATACCTACGGTACGTCACTCTACTTTAGTCACCGATTCCATCAACCAAGGGTCATCCTACGCTCCGAAGGTAAAACCTAACGCCCTGATACCAACTTTGTCACTTAAACTACGAAACGTCTCGAGGCGTACGTAATCTAAGTAAGCCGAAAACCCAGAAATCCAAACCAAGAAAAAAATAGTAGAGTGAAGGAAAACCAATTTAAAATCAAGTAGTTTTAATAGCATAAGCCGAGTTATGCGGTTTTAAAAACATCAAGTATTTCCTGAAAATTTCGGCAGAGTCTCCTTTGTAAATACTGGCTCCCAAACGTGATACAACATGAATAGTATACGAAATCAATAAAAAGGCATCCCCAAGCGGGAGCTAGCTCTTCGTCAATCGACGGTCACAACCACACAAGCAATATAATATACAACGCCAATGGCGAGGATCAAAAACTCAAAAGGAAACTCAAAACCACAAGAAATCCACAGAAATATAATGCGCGACTCTAAGGTCGAAAGAATAACATCACTGGTCTCTATCTCAAAATAAATACATATTTGGTTGATGGAACTTCTAGATACAACAGAATAATAATATACAAGATATAATGTTGGGTGCGATGCAAATAAACCCACCTACTAGCAAGTCACCCGGAAATGGAAATAGTGCCAGCAAGCCCTAATGAAATCTGTACGGCGAAACCTGCAAGAAACTGTGGCACAACGTGGGTGAGTTGCCAACTCGTGAGTAGAAAAACATCTACGAACAGAATCGCATGAACAACGCAATCCTAGGTCAACAATCATAATATATCCTCAAATATATAACATGTAGCCTATAACAATGGCTAGGGTAAATATCTAACCCGAGTGTAATCCCATGTGCCTGTGTCAGTGCCTCAGGTAGCAATATATCATATGGATGATGTATGAATGCATGAAACAGAATGCATGTACTGATGAAAACTGCTGTCATAAATTAGTGAGATTTCTGTATCTTTTTAAAATCAAGGTATCATAAATGAAATCAGCATAAACAGTGCCTAGTATCGACACAAAACAAGTATCCAAATCTCTCGATATCTCTGTGTCGCAATCTCTGTACCTCAATATCTCAAAATCTCTGTGTGTCAATCTCACTATCTAGGGCGCCGTCAGTCCAGACCGGCCCCTACCATCAATCTCATGACCACGACGGTATCCTCCGGATATCCGACGCGTCGGGTAAAATCACCGGTAGGTAGTGCTCCCCTGCCAGGCTCACATCGTCATCATCACGCGCTTCTTGCCCCGGGGTACCTTACCGGGCCCACCATGTACCCGAAACGGTTCATCCGCCTCCTCGAATCGGGTCTCAAATTCCATCAGCAAACTCATGGTAGACGACTCATGCATCATGGGAAAACCGCATTTTTTTATTTAAAAAGAGAGAAAGCAGTTTATATATGTTTTGCGGTTTTCCTCCAAATCCAGAAAATATCATGGAAATCCGAATCATCCATAGCATGTAAAACCATGAATACAAGCATGAGCATCCATGAATGCGGCATATAATGAATAACAGTATGCATGATGTGACAAGTAACAACTACAATATCTAACTAGCATATAAGGCAAGCAACTAATCATCATGTCAAAACTACTAGTTAACAAGCTACACTAGGCAATAATATTTTCTAAGTTGTGCGTGACATGGAAATTACCGATGAAGATGTGTGTGAGCCAGCAAGTAAGTATACGTGGTACATACGCATTATCGGTAATGGTGCTGGTGTCTTAACAGCATAATGTCAACAATGCAAAATGAAATAACAATGTAAGTATGCGATGCGTTGCGAGCAACCAAAATGAGCGGGAGCTAAATATTAAACAATGGTGCCATTTGAAATAACATGAATCGTGGGGTTTTAAAAATAGGGGCTACGGTGGTTTTAAGAAAGGATACGTCTTTTGAAATATCCTTAGATCCCTTGACCTGTCTTTTAAAATACCCACGATCCGCTAGTTTTGAAATAGGTAGGAGTCTAATCTAATCTAACAACTACACTAAACTATACGGCTGAACTAACAAGCTGAACTACAGGTAAGGAAACCGCCTATCATCTGAGTCGATACATATATATACCTGTATATATACAGTCGGTGATCCCGCCTCAATAATATCATATCCGATACCATATCTATAAGTAGGCATCCCAAGTCAAGAGTGCGGATCAATCATCAATATAGCTCGTACGTAAATCCGTCGTACGGCATCCCAAATCTGGGTACGGGTAAATATCACATTCATCATACTATTCACCTGGTATCCTCTTTATCAAATATCATGATCGGAGTACTGATCTACGTCTAGTACAATACTGACACCGCCTAAGTATGCATGCACGTGTGTGAAACACTACGTCAAGACCCGTTACAACGTCATGTCGTATCTTAAATACGAACCCTGCTATATCACCGATCTCACGGCCTCAAATCAAATCTCATCGACTTATCTTAAATCCCAAGTACTATCCTCATCATCCATGCATGTGTATATGAATGTATATATGCATAGTCCCATACCCATGCGTATATACATATATACACATCCTATCTATGCACAAGAAAGTAATGTATGCAAGTCTGTGTGTGCGTATGTGGGTATAACAACTACTCTAAGGTTTCGCAACTAACCCAAAGCTAATCCATGAACACCTATATAAACATATATATATAAGCTACACTACGGACTGCGGGGGTGCTATACGCCATCCACCCGACTTCTCCCCGTAGATATAAATCTACTCACCTGGTCCTCGCTTGCCGATGCCGATGTCGCCACGTGCTTTCTCGTCATCTCGAAGTCCTCGTGAGGGTACCTACGTATCATAACAAATCGTATCGCATTAAAATCCGACTCATGACCAAAACGACACACGAATCTCACATAGGTCAAAACCTATGGTCTGCTCATGCAAAAGAACCAAATAACCCTTGATATCGGCGTACAAACGCCGATTGATCGAGAAAAATCCAAACGTACAATTCGTGGTTTCGCAACACACTAAACATATATATGAAATAGGGTGAAATCATCAAAACCAATAAATTGATTAAATCGATTTATTACAAGAAACCTAGTAAGCATCAATTAGCCGTTTTAAAACAAAACTTGATGTTTTAACAATTATAAAGGCCATAAAACTCATTAAACATCTTAAATAAGTCATACAAACCATTTCCACAATTTAATCTCATTAAATTTTATTAACCCCAAAATTCTAGTTTGCAATATATCCAATTTTAACAATTTTCAAAGTAACAATACACAAATCAACAATTTGACTAGGTTTTGTATGATCTAAGGTGGTAAACTACAATTTATAAATTTAAAGATGTCATGAAGATCCTAATTAGATTTTTAATCTTACAATTTAACTTAATTTTAAAACCTAGTTTGCAATATAGCTTAATTATTACAATTTTAAATTAACAAATTGCAAACTAGCAACTAGATTAGGTTTTTCATTTCATAAGGTGATAAATTACACTTTGCAACATAATTACATAATAAAAACCCTAACTTGCATTCAAACCCCTCTCTTGAATTCTCAAGTATTGAAATTGGTACCATAATTATACACCAATTATGCTAGATTCAAGTAATTAAACAACAAATTGAGCAAAGGGTTAGAATTTATACCCAACAAATTGAAGATCCCACAAGCAAACTTAGCCCTCCAAATTAGCTTCTTTTCACCAAGATCCATACTAGATAGGCTAAGGAAAAATGAGTAGGGCTTGGATTTGGATTTTGTGGGATTTCTTGTGTTGTTTTTTGGGCATATTATGAAGAAATTTTGAAGTGAAATGAGAAGAGAAGGGGGGGCTGCTGCTGCAGTGAGGATGGGGGGGTTCGGCCAAAATTGAGGGGAGGAAGAGAGAGAGAAAGAATGAGGTTGGGGTGTGGGTTGAAGTCAACAAAGTCCACTTCATGTTAAATACCATACCTCATCAATTAATCTATTCATTCTTCTTTCTTTTCTTCTTCTATTTTTTTTTTTCAAACTTAACAAGTGGGGAATTTTGTGGAGGGGCTGTGCTCGGCCAGGTGGCATGGGTGTTTGTGTTGGAGAAATTTTCAAATAAGAAAACGATAACTCAAATTAATTTATTATATTCTTTTAAATTTTCTTTTCTATTTAACCCTTCTCTAAATTTCAAAAACCATCCTGATAATTTCTTTTCATTTCAAAAACATGTTAAATTTTGGTTTAATGTGACATAATGTACAAAATTTGTTTCAACTCATTCCAATTTGTAATTTTCCCTAATTAAATGTATTAGTGACGGCTTAAAATAATAATAAAACAATTTTTTTTCAGAAAATTTGAAATTCCACCAGTGGCTCAATAAACACCAAATACTGGCAATTACATTGCTAGAATATGTATATTTAATTTTTATAATAAGATATTTGCATTTTGACTTTTTACAGAAAACCCCCTTATTTTACCGATTTTCCGAAATTTCACCGAAACGATTTTCAAAACGCTACAGTATCGATGCCCTTTCTCGATAATCCAACGACTAGGGACCTGTATAGGATGTTGCTTATAGACTACCCAGCCCCCACTAGTGTGACTGCCATCACAACGCTGGTAATCAAGCAAAGATTCTGAGGGCTCTACTAATATGTATAAGCGATACGTTACAAGAAACATATGCACATATTAAAGTAGACATAAACCAAGTAGCATACTACCATTTTTAGCAAGACTGTCAATACAACTGTGAATATCCCAAGCTTCCATTAAGTAATATACAAACTAGTATGATACAATAATGGCCCCTAGGGCATATACACTAACAACCATGGTCAAGCAAACACTCACCGAAGTCCCCAGAATTCACCCATAGTCATTATAGAAAAACCAAGTAGAACCAAATACCCCTAAACACCTTCAGGTAACTACCCTACAAAACCCAAGCCCTAGTTCTCCTATTCATCCGAGGTCGCCGGAATTGGTCCACTGGTCGCCGGCCCATGACCGGTGGGAAGGGGTAGGGTTTTAGGTGGTCACCTAGGGCTACCAGTCCAACACTATGATACTGTTTGTTTTTCCAGTGAGGGCCCGGGGTTACAGCTGGTCAGCAACATCTTAAAACGACACTAAAACACGATATCACACACAACTAATCTAAAGGGAAGAAATTATACCTCATCTAGTCCACTCAAGGCAGCACTAACTTCCCAACGTCGTCAAAATCCCATTTTGCTCGGTCCATCGTGTAGAGGAGAAGATGGGGATTAAGTTTTGTGAAGGGAGTGTAGGGTTTTGGGGAATGGTTGGAGGTAGATCTAGGGTTTAAGTGGAGGGTGGAGGAGTTGAAGAAGATGAAGAGAGTGATGGAAATGGTGGGGGGTTTCAATTTGGGCAGCAGCCCCCCTTCTCTCTCACTGATACTCACTCACTCTTCTCTCTCCTCTCTCTCCAAGTACACCTAACCACTCATTATGTCTCCTTTGACTTTTCCTTTTTCTCATTTCTTTTCTTTTCTTTTTATTTCCTTCTCCTCACAATAGTAAACCCAAAGCAAACCATGCACCCAAAACATGTAAGAAAATGTAGCAACTGTGGAAAAATGATATGTGCATGTTTTGCACAAAAAGCTAAAAATCCGATTAGCGATTTTTAATCGCGATTAGCACTAAATTAGTGTCAAATAAATCATAAAAACTTAAAAATGGCATAATTCCATAAAATACCCTATTTTAGAATTTTCCAAAATTTTTCAAAATTTTTCCCATTTATCGGTATTTAATTATACCGAAATATTAAAATATTCCTTAAAAATTAATATTAAAATTATGAAAATTCCCAAAAATAATATTTTATTTTTTTGAAATGTTACAACATGATAGAGCCTACTGCCGAAGTATAGGGTATCCCTTTCATGCGAGCTCTCTCCAAATCAGTCTTAGGAGACATCTCTTTGGAGAGAGTGAGTCCAGAGATCGTGGGTTGGTTCCCATGCTTGGATTCTTCCATACTAAACCTCTTTAATATGGTGTCAATGTACCTGAATTGGGACAATCCCAGTATCCTCTTAGATCTATCTCTATAGATCCTAATCCCCAAAATGCAGGAGGCATCACCTAGATCTTTCATTAAGAATCTATGTGATAAGAAAAGCTTGACCGAGTACAGCATAGGAACATCATTTCCTATCAAGAGTATGTCATCCATGTACAATATGAGGAAGACAACCTTACTCTCTGCAACTTTCTTGTAAATACTAGGTTCATCTACGTTCTTGATAAATTCAAACTCTTTGACTATAACATCAAAACAGATGTTCCAACTCCGCGATGCCTGCTTTAACCCGTAGATGGATTTAAGCAGCTTGCATACCTTTCCGCTGCTCCCACTGTCTACGATGCCCTCTGGTTGAGTCATGTACACGCACTCCTCTAAATAACCATTTAGAAAAGCGGTCTTAACATCCATTTGCCAGATTTCGTAGTCATGGTATGCAGCAATGGAAAGTAAGATCCGGATGGACTTAAGCATAACCACTGGAGAAAAGGTTTCGTCATAATCCACACCTAGTCGTTGACGAAAACCCTTTTCAACAAGTCTAGCTTTGAAAGTCTCAACTTTTCCATCTACACCAATTTTCTTCTTAAAGATCCATTTGCTCCCAATGGGTTTTACCCCTTCAGGAGCAATTTCCAAAGTCCATACTTTGTTAGTGTACATGGATTCCATCTTAGATCACATTGCATCCAGCCATTTCACAGAGTCTCCATTCGTGATGGCCTGCTCGAACCTAGTTGGGTCATCATCTTATATGATGCAATCCTCGCTCCCACCATCAATAAGAAAACCGTAGTATCTCTTAGGTGGATGAGGAACTCTACTAGATCGGCGGAGAGGCTGGGGTTCGTTGGGAACTACTGAATCTTCTGGTTCCACCAAATCTTTTGTTGCAGTTTGTGTAGCTGGAACTTCTTCCAGTTCTACCTCATTGCCACTAATTTCTTTTTCAAGAAATTCCTTTTCTAAAAAGGTGGCATGCTGAGCAATAAACACCTTTTGTTCTTTAGGGTTGTAGAAGATATGTCCTCGTGAATGCTTGGGATATCCTACAAACTTGCACAGAACTGAACTTGCCTCGAGCTTGTCCGGATTTTAGTTTTTGACATAGGCCGGGCAACCCCAAATCTTAACAAAATTAAGACACGGTCTCTTCCCCTCCCATATCTCATATGGAGTGGTAGGCACTGATTTGTTTGTGTTAGTGTTTATGCCCTAGAAGGCCATTACTGTATCATACTAGTTTGTATATTACTTAATGGAAGCTTGGGATATTCACATGTATATAACAGTCTTGCTGAACATGGTAGTATGCTACTTGGTTTTTCTATCTTAATATGTGAGTATACGTATTGATAGAGCTCTTAGGATCTTGCTTGACTACCAGCGTTGTGATGGCAGTCACACTTGTGGGGGCTGGGTAGTCTACAAGAACATCCTTATTCAGGTCCCTGGTCGTTGGATTATCGAGACAGAGCATCGATACTCCAGAGTAGACTAGTGTGTACGCTTCTCATCCCAGTTGGGGAGATGGTCTGTCCCACAGCCGTCAGTACGTCGTAATGGAGATAGTATGCAGGTGCTCGTTAGGTTACGGGTACATCGGATAGGAATCACAGGGAACTGTTGGTTGGTTTTATACCAGTCGTCAGTGAACAGTTCCCAGGTGACATGAGTACAGCATAGTCCGCAGACTTGACACTGCTACTTCGCCTCGAGTATGTCCCACTGTTCTTAAATTGCTACCCTACCACGGCTCAAAGGAGTCGTGCAAACAGGTAGCAGTTGGGTGCAGTCCCGAGCACTTGGAGGCAGTGGTGGTTAGACAGGATTCGTCTCTCCCGGTATTGGGGGTTGATATCGCGCTGTGTCAGAGAGCCATTACGCAAAGTCCCTGGCCAGGGCAAGCGAGATTTGCTGGTAGGTTCCAGTAGTTTCTCAGGGTGTAATGGGCTTCGCTCCGACACGACTTATACAGCTATTAGGGGACTGACGCTTGCCGCCCCCTAGGCCCGATATGCGATAGTCTTAGACGAACAGACCGGACTGTACGGAGATTGTCACATCAGACTCAGTAGGAGTTCGGATGGGTTTCCTCATCGGCCTTCTTATCGACATCTACCTGGGGACCGTTACGTACAGCTAGTGCCGCTTGCGGTCTGTGGTTAAACCCACTGCCAGCGTAGTAGTCGAGTCTCTAGAGTCCCACACAGAGAGTTTCCCTACTCCAGGCGAAACGATATAGAGGTCGTATGGTTTTACGACAAGGGTTCGGACGCATACGTGTGTTTACGCACGTACG
The DNA here is from genome assembly GCA_030015575.1 of Agapanthus africanus. Taxonomy (NCBI): domain Eukaryota; kingdom Viridiplantae; phylum Streptophyta; class Magnoliopsida; order Asparagales; family Amaryllidaceae; genus Agapanthus; species Agapanthus africanus. Next base: position 240,843,252 of record JASDDO010000018.1, on the reverse strand, counting down.
ACTTTCGGACAGTTTTTACCAGTCGGCTTTGGTTTAAGCCAGTTACTGGTATCCGGTTATTGGATTTATACAGTCTAAAGTTTTTCCGTATTTTTGCGGAAAGGAGGGGCGTTCTCGTAATTGCACGAGAAGCTTCTAGAAGATGGTGACTAAGGAGGTTTAGGTGGCATATACAATGAATGTGATTAGTGAGTCATATGGATGATTCATCCATGTCATTAATGCTTCATAATTGCTTAATGACTCATGGAGATGAATCACCACTAGATATTTATCAAGCATGGTTGTAAATCATTTTCTTTTCTTTTCTTGATAAAAAGAAATGCTTGATATATATTATGATAACTCATTATTCTCACTTCATTATTATCTTCACCTTCTCTCTCCTCAAGCTCTCCCTCTTCAAACCCTAATCCTCCCCTCTCATGTGTTGAGTATAAGGATTAGTTAGACTAATTAAACCATAAACCTCACTCTATATCACCTAGCTTCTTTGCTTAGCACTTAAAGAAGGTTAGTTGCCTCAAGTTTAGAGGCTAAGCTTGGAGTAAAGCTCTCGGGTTGATCGTCTACTACTTCGAGAAGGCCGAGGAGGAGGAGGAGTTCGCAAAGACGAAGGACACGATTCGTTAGGTATAATCCCTAAACATAGTAGTATAGAACTTCTATGTTTCTTGTTAGTTATCGTTTAGCTTCGATTCGTGCGGTTAGTCGATGTTTAAGCAAAGAACAAGATCGTTTTCATATTTCCGCCTCCCCGCAAGTCGTGGGGTGTTGTACATCGACTTACAGTGGTATCAGAGCCTCGCTAAACAATAAATAACTTACTTGCAAATTTGTATGAATTTCGAACGGAAAAAACGAAACCGGAAAACCCCGAAATCACTAGTTTCTGTCGAATTTTAAATGAAGTCCTAAAATTTTTCAGGGAGGTTCAGAAAGCTTAAAAAGACAGTAGAAGAACACACAAGAAATTTGGGCCCCTGAATCGCCTAAAGTGCCGCGGAACCGCGGCGGATCGCACTGATCCGCCGCGGAGTTGGCGATTCAGGAACCCAAATTTCCTGTGTTGCTTCTCTGTGATATTTGGTATTTTCTGGAAGTTTTTATTTTTGCTCAGGTTTCAGATTTAGAGAGAAGTATTGGAGCAAAATTAAAAGTGTTTAATCGATCGAAATTATACAGTATTTGCTTGATGGATTATATCTGTGTTTGTATAATGTGTTCGTAAACCTCCCCTAACTGCTAGTATGTTGGTTGGCAGGGGGTTGCACATTTCTGTAATGGTTTTTACTGTTTGTGGATATGAACTGTGTTGGACTGTTGTGATGTATAGCCGGGGTTATGTGATGGGTTATTATTTAATTCATTTGATGTAAATGTAATTTGTTGTAATATTATTTTGCGGGGCACATCCAGGTTGCGGTTGTAGCCACCGTTGTATTATTTCATTTTACTGTTTTGCTCCTAGGACAGACCCAAGATGGGGTGCACAAACTACCGGGCGGGTAGTTTGCCGTACCCGTTGGGGTCTTGGGTGGGGTAATGGCTATTCATCACAACTATGTAATCCGTCTTTTGTTGCAGGCTCAAAACAAACACGGATTGCTTGCAAATCCAATAAAGTTCATCTGTGATCTGGAATGCCTATTATTGCGTCTGACGAATGTACAATATCTATATATGATAGCTATTTAGATGTCACTTATGTTTTACACCCGCGCTAGCCCAGCCCCCGCTCTGTCGTTAGTTAAGTAACCTAACGGGTGATGACGGGACCCCGTGGCGAATGCGGATGGCATAAGAGGACGTTGTATTTTCGTTGTTTTCTGCAATGATAGGTTAATGATGGGACGCATTATTTATAATGCAAAGAAAATAAACCAAAAGTTTAATCGTTGGAACAATTTAAAAGAAACCACTCGGTTAATTTTAAAAACTAGATATTTTTAAATGCGGAGCTTTAACCACTCCTTTTAAAAGCTATCAGGTTCCTTCGGTTATATCAAGTTCACTACGTTCACGGTTTCGCCAAAACCATTCGTAGCCCTCCGTCATTTCATTTGGGTATTCAGTAGTATTCAAGCTATGCATTTTGGCCAAAGTCAAGGCATAGTGTTTGGTAGCTGCTGGGTTTTCATTTGTTGCATAAGATAGATGAGTTAGTTTGGGACAGTCGTATTATCATTTGACCAAAGTCAGGGGTATATACGGATGGGTTCAAATTAACAAGATAATGACGGGTAGAACTTGACATATGACTTATGACATTTTGACCAAAGCCAAGGTCATAAGAGCATGGGGCAAAAACTTATATCGGGAATTTCTAAAGAAACTGAAATTTGCAAAATGATGCATACCACTTGGAGTTTGATGAATGTTGGTAGCATTCCTTCAACATTATCATACGATGATATTTGGATCCCGATCCTACTGTGAGTATATGCTACTTACCAGGAGATTCGTCACTTAACGATCAATGCTATAAACCAAGTAGGTGTCTAGAAAGGTGTCAGCGGGGTTACGCCCCCAGAGAAAAGAGGTTATTTAATTAAGGAACTTCGCGAAAGCGTTGGAAAACCTCCCTCGAAGTATCGACACTAGCCTGGCTGAACGGCTAAGCAAGTATTGTACGGTGAGAATAGTCCTGGCTAATTCTTCTTTTATGGTCTGAGGAAGGATTCGAGAAACAGTGGGAGCCATCCAGTTTAGATAAACTAAAAACCACTCTAAACTTGCAAGAGCATCATGCTAAAGAGTTTTCTTCTCTCTCTCCTAATTGCAGCGACCCTGAAAATGACTGGACTTAAGTTACTTTTAGAGAAAAATATACTGACAGGGCCAAACTATAAAGATTGGCTGCGGAATGTCAAAATGGCTTTGACCTATGACAAACTGGGGTACGTCCTCACCGCTACGGCACCTGCTGTCCCTGGTCCCAAATCCAGCAATGCGGATAAGGAAATCCGCAAAACCTGGGATTTAGATTGCGCGAAAGCCAAGTGCATCGTGCTTGCCTCAATGAACAATGAACATCAGAGGAGGCACGAGGATATGACCCTAGATGGCATATTTCTCCATACAAAGGAACTTTATGGAGAGCAATCTCGTATAGCAAGATACGAGACCTCTAAGAACTTGTTTCGAGCGAGGTTGGCTGTCGGGTCATCGGTAGGAGAACATGTTCTAAAGATGATCGGCTATATTGAAGAGCTCGCAGACCTTGGGACGACTTTGGATAATGAGCTCTATACAGACCTTATTCTCCAGTCCCTTCCTCACACCTACGCCCAGTTTATCCTGAACTTCAACCTTCAAAGAAAAGAAGTTGAACTTCCGGAACTCCTGAACATGTTAAGGAGTGCAGAGGGCACCTTGCAGAAAACAAGGGAAACACCCGCTATGTTTGTTAGCGGTGCATCTTCTTCCGGGTCCAAGGCTAAGGCCAAAGGAAGGAAGAAGAAGGCCGCCACCAAACCTAGAGGAGGTGTTACTAAGGTGGGAGGGAAGGGAAAGAAAAAGTTTGCGGTACCGGTAGTTGGTCAGGATGAGTGCTTCCATTGTCACAGGAAAGGGCACTGGAAGAAGGATTGCAAGGCGTGGAATGCCAAGAACCAGGAACCGAAGCAAGCTGTGGCTTCGACTTCAGGTGTGTTTGTAATTGAGAATTGTCTGTCGATCAACTCTACTTCCTGGGTATTGGATACCGGATCAGGATCTCATATTTGCAATTCATTGCAGGCACTGAGAAACCGTAGAGTGCTGAAGGAAGGTGATATGACCCTAAAGGTTGCTAACGGAGCTAGCGTGGGAGCTGCGTCTGTCGGGGATTATCACCTAGGATTGACGAGTGGACACATTTTGGTTTTACATAACTGTTTTTTTGTACCAAGCTTAACGTGTAATATCATATCAGTTTCCTTGTTATCAAATAAAGGTTATGATTTCACGTTTGTAAGAGATGTTGTTAACATCCACCTTAATCATGGTTTGATTGGGTCCGGTACACTAAATAACGGTATATATGTTTTAAACCAACTCCAAATTTTCAATGTCCAAAACACACTTAAAAGAAAGTCTCCAGATTTAAATAAAGCTTTCTTATGGCATTGTAGACTGGGTCACATCAATGAGAGAAGGTTGACTAAGTTGCATAGAGAAGGATATTTGGACTCGTTCGAATATCAAACTTATGACACTTGTCAATCTTGTCTCAAAGGAAAGATGACAAAGACTCCATTTACTGGACAAGGAGTAAGAGCGAGCGAGCTCTTAGGACTCATACACAGCGATGTATGCGGTCCAATGTCTACACATGCAAGAGGTGGTTTTTCCTATTTCATTACTTTCACGGATGATTACTCAAGGTACGGATTCATTTATCTGATGAAACATAAATCCGAGGCTTTTGAGAAATTCCAAGAGTATAAGAATGAAGTAGAAAACCAAACCGGCAAAAGTATCAAGACACTTAGATCTGATCGAGGTGGTGAATACTTGAGTGCCGAGTTCCTAGGTTACCTAAAAGGGAAAGGAATTCTCTCTCAGCTTACTCCTCCATACACTCCACAGCATAATGGTGTATCGGAGAGACGGAATCGAACCCTATTAGATATGGTACGATCCATGATGAGTAATGCTGAATTACCGCGATCTTTCTGGGGTTATGCGCTAGAATCTGCGGCATATCTTTTGAACAGGGCTTCTACCAAGACTGTGCCTACCACTCCATATCAGATGTGGACTGGGAAGAAACCCCATCTTCAGCATATGAAGATTTGGGGATGTCCAGCTTTTGTTAAAAAGCAGCATGTGGACAAGCTCGAGGCACGATCAGTAAAATGTATGTTTGTGGGATATCCAAAGAACTCCAAGCGATATTATTTCTATTACGCAGAGGAACAAAAGGTTTTTGTTTCTCGTAATGCCCATTTTCTGGAACATCAGTTTTTAGAAAAGGAAATAAGTGGGAGCGAAATAGAACTAGAAGAAATTCCAGAACCACAAACTGCTACTGAAAGTTTGGTAGAACCGGAAGTTCAAGAAGAACAGGACATTCCCGCACCCCTCCGCAGGAGTAGTAGGCCGTCTCATCCGCCTGAGAGATACTACGGTTTTCTCATAGATGGGGATAGAGAGGATTGCATCATAGATGATGATGAACCTACTGACTTCCAGCAGGCCATCCAGAGCGGCGACTCGGTACGATGGCTAGATGCAATGCGGACCGAAATGGAGTCCATGTACACCAACAAAGTATGGACTTTGGACTTTGCTCCAGATGGGGTAAAACCCATAGGATGCAAATGGATCTTCAAGAAAAAGATTGGTGTAGATGGACAGGTGGAAACCTATAAGGCTAGACTTGTTGCAAAGAGTTTTCATCAAAGACCTGGTTTGGACTATGACGAAACTTTTCTCCAGTGGCTATGCTCAAATCCATTAGGGTCCTTCTTGCTATTGCTGCCTTCCATGATTATGAAATCTGGCAGATGGACGTAAAGACGGCTTTTCTGAATGGAAATTTAGAAGAATGCGTCTATATGGATCAGCCAGAGGGTTTCAATCAGAGTGGGAGCAGCGGGAAAGTATGCAAGCTGCTTAAGTCCATTTATGGACTAAAGCAGGTATCGCGGAGTTGGAACATCTGTTTTGATGAGACAGTCAAGGAATATGACTTTATCAAAAATCCAGATGAACCGTGCATATATAGTAAAGTTGTAGCCAGAAGTGTCGTATTCCTCGTCTTGTACGTGGATGACATTCTATTGATAGGAAATGACATTCCTATGCTACAATGTCAAAGGATTCTTATCACACAGGTTCTCCATGAAAGACCTGGATGATGCCTCTTACATTCTGGGGATCCGGATCTATCGTGATAGATCCAAGAGGATGTTGGGACTTTCGCAGTCCAGGTATATCGACACTATACTGAAAAGATTCAGTATGGAAGATTCTAAGCACGGTAATCTACCGGCTTGTCATGGAATCACCCTCTCCAAAGAGATATCTCCCAAGACTGATTTGGAAAGGGAACGCATGTCTATTATACCCTACGCTTCTGCGGTAGGCTCTATAATGTATGCGATGTTGTGCACCAGACCAGATGTAGCTTACGCACTGAGCGTGGTAAGCCGGTATCAGTCAGACCCAGGGGAGAAGCACTGGATAGCAGTAAATAACATTCTCAAGTACCTGAGAAGGACTAAGGAGATGTTCTTGGTTTACGGCGGAAAAGACCTCAGGTTGGAGGCCTTTGCTGATTCCGGCTTCCAGAGTGATAAGGACGATTCCAAGTCCAGGTCGGGTTATGTCTTTACCCTCAATGGAGGGGCGGTGGGCTGGAAGAGCTCCAAGCAGGACACCGTTGTTGACTCAACGATGGAAGCGGAGTATATAGCTGCTTGCGATGCCGCAAAAGAAGCAGTCTGGATGAAGAAGTTCCTAACAGAACTTCAGGTGGTTCCTACCATAGTTGATCCAATACCTCTGTATTGCGACAACAACGGAGCTATAGCTTTAGCGAAGGAACCAAGGTCCCATCAGAAATCCAGACACATCTTAAGGCGGTATCATCTGATCAAGGAGATCATTGATCGTCAGGAGATCGAGGTTCGGAGAGTTGCTTCTGAAGAGAACATTGCTGATCCATTCGAGAAGGCCCTACCTCAGATTCAGTTCGAGAGGCTACTCGAGATCATCGGTCTTCGATACGCCAGTACATGGCCCTAGTGCAAGTGGGAGATTGTTAGTGTTTATGCCCTAGAAGGCTATTACTGTATCATACTAGTTTGTATATTACTTAATGGAAGCTTGGGATATTCACATGTATATAACAGTCTTGCTGAACATGGTAGTATGCTACTTGGTTTTTCTATCTTATTATGTGAGTATACGTATTGATAGAGCTCTTAGGATCTTGCTTGACTACCAGCGTTGTGATGGCAGTCACACTTGTGGGGGCTGGGTAGTCTACAAGCACATCCTTATTCAGGTCCCTGGTCGTTGGATTATCGAGACAGAGCATCGATACTCCAGAGTAGACTAGTGTGTACGCTTCTCATCCCAGTTGGGGAGATGGTCTGTTCCACAGCCGTCAGTACGTCGTACTGGAGATAGTATGCAGGTGCTCGTTAGGTTACGGGTACACCGGACAGGACTCACAGGGAACTGTTGGTTGGTTTTATACCAGTCGTCAGTGAACAGTTCCCAGGTGACATGAGTACAGCATAGTCCGCAGACTTGACACTGCTACTTCGCCTCGAGTGTGTCCCACTGTTCTTAGATTGCTACCCTACCACGGCTCAAAGGAGTCGTGCAAACAGGTAGCAGTTGGGTGCAGTCCCGAGCACTTGGAGGCAGTGGCGGTTAGACAGGATTCGTCTCTCCCGGTATTGGGGGTTGATATCGCGCTGTGTCAGAGAGCCATTACGCAAAGTCCCTGGCCAGGGCAAGCGAGATTTGCTGGTAGGTTCCAGTAGTTTCTCAGGGTGTAATGGGCTTCGCTCCGACACGACTTATACCGCTATTAGGGGACTGACGCTTTCCGCCCCCCTAGGCCCGATATGCGATAGTCTTAGACGAACGGACCGGACTGTACGGAGATTGTCACATCTGACTCAGTAGGAGTTCGGATGGGTTTCCTCATCGGCCTTCTTATCGACATCTACCTGGGGACCGTTACGTACAGCTAGTGCCGCTTGCGGTCTGTGGTTAAACCCACTGCCAGCGTAGTAGTCGAGTCTCTAGAGTCCCACACAGAGAGTTTCCCTACTCCAGGCGAAACGATATAGAGGTCGTATGGTTTTACGACAAGGGTTCGGACGCATACGTGTGTTTACGCACGTACGACTTTCGGACAGTTTTTACCAGTCGGCTTTGGTTTAAGCCAGTTACTGGTATCCGGTTATTGGATTTATACAGTCTAAAGTTTTTCCGTATTTTTGCGGAAAGGAGGGGCGTTCTCGTAATTGTGCGAGAAGCTTCTAGAAGATGGTGACTAAAGAGGTTTAGGTGGCATATACAATGAATGTGATTAGTGAGTCATATGGATGATTCATCCATGTCATTAATGTTTCATAATTGCTTAATGACTCATGGAGATGAATCACCACTAGATATTTATCAAGCATGGTTGTAAATCATTTTCTTTCTTTTCTTGATAAAAAGAAATGCTTGATATATATTATGATAACTCATTATTCTCACATCATTATTATCTTCACCTTCTCTCTCCTCAAGCTCTCCCTCTTCAAACCCTAATCCTCCCCTCTCATGTGTTGAGTATAAGGATTAGTTAGACTAATTAAACCATAACCCTCACTCTATATCACCTAGCTTCTTTGGTTAGCACTTAAAGAAGGTTAGTTGCCTCAAGTTTAGAGGCTAAGCTTGGAGTAAAGCTTTCGGGTGGATCGTCTACTACTTCGAGAAGGCCGAAGAGGAGGAGGAGTTCGCAAAGACGAAGGACACGATTCGTTAGGTATAATCCCTAAACATAGTAGTATAGAACTTCTATGTTTCTTGTTAGTTATCGTTTAGCTTCGATTCGTGCGGTTAGTCGATGTTTAAGCAAAGAACAAGATCGTTTTTCATATTTCCGCCTCCCCGCAAGTCGTGGGGTGTTGTACATCGACTTACAGTTTGGAACTCTAATCAATAGGTATATGGCTGTCTCAAGCGCATACCCCCAAAAGGAAATAGGCAACTCAGCAGTGCTCATCATAGAGCGCACCATATCTAATAGGGTGTGATTCCTCCGTTCCGATACACGGTTGTGCTGTGGTGTATATGGAGGAGTAAACTGAAAGAGAATCCCATTCTCTTTTAGATAGTCCAGGAACTCATTGCTCAAGTATTCTCCTCCTCGATCAGATCGAAGGATCTTAATACTTTTACCCATTTAGTTCTCGACTTCTTGCTTATATTCTCTAAATTTCTCAAAAGGTTCAAACTTGTGTTTCAACAAGAACACATGTCCGTTTCTTGAGAGATCGTCAGTGAATGTGAAGTATGAGGAACCATTTCTGGCATATGTAGACATGGGACCACATACATCACTATGTATCAGTCCCAAGAGTTCCGTAACTCTTTCTCTGTGTCCACTAAACGGAGTTTTGGTCATCTTGCTTATGAGACATGAATGGCAAGTTTCATAAGATGATAATTCGAATGGATTCAAATATCCATCTTTATGTAACTTAGCTAGTCGTGTCGCATTGATATGACCTAGTCTACAATGCCACAAGAAGGATTTGTTCATTTTTGAACTCTTCCTCTTGTGTGTGTTTTGTACATTAAGAACCGTTGTTTGGTTTAAAATGTATATGCCATTATTTAACGAGCCTGGTCCAATCAACTTTTGATTCAGGAAGATGTTCATAACATTATCCTGTACTACAAAATTAAATCCTTCTTTACTTAATAAAGAAACTGATATAATATTGTATATCAGGGTCGGAATGTAATAACATTCGTTCAGAATCAATGTATTACCATTTGGTAACACTAGGTGATATTCGCCAATTGCTTTGGCTGCAACATTTGCACCATTCCCTACTCTTATGGAATGATCACCCATTCCCAGTTCCCTACCTTTCTTAAGCCCATGTAACATATTACATATGTGGGATCCTGATCCGGTATCTAATACCCAGGACGTGGAGTGAACTGAGAAACAGTTTTCGATAACTAACACACTCAAAGAAGATACATCAGCATGCTTGTTCTTCGTTTGGGTGGCATGAGAATCTGGATATTCTCCTATTTTCTGCTCTGATTTATAACAATTATAAGTTGGAGCGGGACCAACGTTCCCCTGCTCAGAATAACAAGCGGGTTCGGTCAATACATCCATATTATTATCTTGATTAAGGCCTGACATGGTCGCTACCTGGAGAGAGAGAGAAGAAAACACTTTAGCGTATGCTCTTGCAAGATTAGATTGGTTATTATCTTATCTAATCAGGATGGTTCCCACTGTTTTCATCAAATCTTCCTTCAAACCATAAAAGGTAAGACTAGCTGGGATTAATTACACTTTACAAGTGTCATGACCCGAAATTGGCACGTGACGGCCCTTAAACTACGCAACGTCTACAGGCATAACGCAAATTAAGTAAGCCAAAAACCCAGCAATCTAAACCATCAAAAGTAGTAAGTTATAATAACAATTTTAAACTTTTGAAATCCCAAACCAAATTCTTTAAAGTACAATTTTATTTCCTTTAAAATTTTGGCAGCACCTCCTTTGTAAAAACAAGCCCCAAAAAAGGGTACAACAAAGATATAAGTAAAGAATCCCCAAACGGGAGCAAAAACACGCCCATAGGCGGAAAACAACCACCACAACAGATATACGATGCCGTAGCGAAGAAATAAAAGACGATATAAAGAAACTGCATAAAAGACCTCCAAATCACAAAATAATATACAATATCGTTCTCACATCAAGTCTCTAAGTCATACACGAAAGTGGTAGATGGAGAGTACATGGTACAACGAATATACAATGAGCAATATCGGATAACCGCAAAACCCACATATAGCAAAATTGCACACAGTCAGCCGTAGCGGTATCCGCTGCAAAATATGGTATGATAGATGAAAAACCCTGCAATTGACTGCCCTGAGGGACAACCTGCAGAACACTATGGCACAACGGGGGTGAGTTGCCAACTCATGAATAGTATATAACATATGCAGGTAATCGTAAGTATGCACGTACAACGCGAATCTAACATAAGCAAGTTGATAGCAATAAATGACAATATGTATGCAACAGTCATGAAAGGTACTCTATCAGATACTACTAATACATGAAGAAATAAATGGCAATATGTATAAATGCGGAGTATGGGGTAAAACATGTCATCCTCACAGAATCCTAATCTCACGGCAGGACCAAAGTCCATCAAGACAATCAAAATTCCAAATTTCCTCAAATCAGCCCCCAAATTGGCTCTCATATCCTGTAAGTCTCATATATCCTGAGTGTCCAATATCCTGTAAATCTCATATATCCTGAGTGTCCAATATCAAGTAAATCTCATATATCCTGTATCCAATATCAAGTAAATCTCATATATCCTGAGTGTCCAATATCAAGTAAATCGCATATATCATGTATCCAATATCAAGTAAATCTCATATATCCTGTATCCAATATCGAGCAAGTCTCATGAAATGAATAAGTATATTTGCATGAATCATTATGATGATGTATATAAATTAGATATGTATACATATATATTAGCGTCCCATTCCACTAATATATATATATATATATATAACAGCGTCCCATTCTACTGTTATATATATATATATATAACAGCGTCCCATTCCACTGTTATATATACTTTGGAGTAAAACTATCATGAAAACAAGTGTCTAGTATCGATACATAAATACAGATCTATCAGGTGCTGTCACCACGACTGGCCCTGATAGGTACGTATCATACGCTATCTCGAAAACCCGAGTGCCCAGCTTTGACCCTCGCAATTCGACGTATTCATACGTACATAACTCCGGTCGGTATCCCCACGATAACCGCCGAGTCTAAATACTGTCACCGGTAGGTATGATTCCCCTGTCAGACTCATCGGCGTGGTCCATCGACATACCTTTCTTGCCCCGGGGTACTTCCGGGCCCTACCATGTACCCGCACACGGCCCACGACATCTTCTCGCATGGGGTATATATCAGAACCAAGAAATCTCATGGTGGCTGCTGAAATATCATATCAAGAGAAACCGGGTTTTTCAAATAATGCATAATTTCATGAAACTACCACGTGTTTCCTGATTTAAAATCAGGAAAGCTTCTGTGGAAAGCTTCTATGGAAAGCTTCAAAAGGGGGTCACGTGCTCACACATGACTAGTGGTCACGTGTTGGCACGTGACACCTAAAAACGTCGTTAAGGCAAGTTCAATTCCCTGACTGCGAAGAAGGAAAAGAAAAGCTTCAAGGAGAGTCGCGTGCTCCCACGTGACCAGGGTCACGTGTTGGCACGTGACGTTTAAATACAAGCGTCAAAGGCACGTCGGGTAACTGACCAAGTCAAGAAAAAGGCTTCAGAAGAAGTCACGTGCTCCCACGTGACCAGGGTCACGTGTCGGCACGTGACGTTCAAGGCAGCAAGCGCGTCTCCAGAACAACCAAGGAAAGAGAGCTCAAACAAAGGGTCACGTGCTCACACGTGACCAGGGGTCACGTGGTAGCACGTGATGTTTAAGCAGCAATCAGAAGACACAGCGCAGAAAGCTCGTTCCAAAGGGGGTCACGTGCTCACACGTGACCATGGGTCACGTGGTCACACGTGACCGGCTTTCAAAGCCCATTTTTGACGACAGAATTAAATTCTGAAGGAAATTCGAATCTTTTCAAAGGAAAGTAATTATTTGGGACCAATCAAATTAAAGATTCAGAGATGATTAAATATCATCTATCTATGGAAAATCTCGGGTTTGGAAAGATTTTCCCCTTAAATCTAACCAAAATATCAAAGGAGAATCTCTGAATTCAAGATCCAATGGTGAATAAAATTCACCTAATAATCCAAAGGCCCAAAATGAATTATGGATGCAAATCAAATCTCCCAATGAAGATTCGTCAAAAAACTGATTGATGCGGCTGCCTCTCCTATAAATAGGAGCCAAGGGACACAAAAAAGGGATATACATGCGCAGAGAAGAAAAGAGAAAAGGAGAAGAGCTTTGATACTCAGATCTTCTGCAAAAAAAAACCCTAGGTAAGAAAGGGAAGGCATTTTGAAAGAAGCAGAATTTAATTCTCAACAGAGTTTAACTCTGATAATATAAAAGCAGAAGAACTTATTTCTTCTCTCTTTGATAGAGGATCTGCAAAGTGCACATCTCCCCTTAAGGTTGAGAATTTAATTCTCAATGGGTTGAGATCCTGCCATGCAGATCCAAAACATAGAGAAGGAGTGCAAACTTGAGAATTTAATTCTCACAGAACTATAGGAATTTAATTCCTCCAAAATAAAAGTGGGGCTAGACCCTGTATCATGGGAATTTAATTCCTTCAAAACAAAAAAAAAGAGAAACAGGGTTTAACCCTAATTAAAGAACTTAGTTCTGTTGAAACAACGATCATCATTTCCTCAAAAATTTTATTAGGGTTCAACCCTATTCAGCCCTTCACATAAATGGGGAATTTAACTCCCGCAGAAAATTCAGAGTTAAACTCTATTCCAGAATACAAGTCTTCAAAAGAAAGAAGGATTTAATTCCTCTGAAATTAAAAAGTCTCCGGAATTTAATTCCTGAAAAAAGGAGTAACAAATCCTCTGAAAAAAAAAACCACATTAAGGCAGGGTCACGTGTCACCACGTGACCCCCCCTCAAAAACCCTACAGAAAACCCCTTTGAGGCAGCACCCCACGTGACCCACGTGACTTTCAGCAGAAGCCTTAACGCATAGGCATTTGAATGCCCATCACGTGCTGACACGTGATGCTATCAAAAGATGCAGTAATTTCAGCAGAACAAATGGAGGAAGGGCGCTCTCACGTGCTGCCACGTGACCCCTCTTGTCTTAGTGTTTAACACTAAATTGAAACTCTCGCACTCAGTGTTAAAATATTGTTGGGCCTTAGTGTTCAACACTAATTAAAAAGCTTTATCTGCAGTGTTCAACACTGATTACCTTAGTGTTTAAATACTAATCTGAGATCTTCATTTGCAGTGTTCAACACTGATCTGTTTTAGTGTTTAACACTAATTTGAGAAGCCTTATTGCTGGTGTTTAACACCAATTATTTCTTAGTGTTAAACACTAACTTGTTAACCGCATTCCCAGTGTTCAACACTGATTGCTCTATATGTTTAACACTAGGCTTTGGCCCAATTGGCTAAATGGATAGAGGCAAAGCCTCTCCTTCAATGGATCAGCAAAAAGTCAATGTTTCAGACCCGACTGGACTTAGCCCAAGCTGGCCATAAGTCCTCAATTTGTGATTAACTGGGCTAATGGGCTCATAACATAATTAATCAGTCTCGACCCCAAATTGGGTCAGGGACTATTAAATCCATTCCGGTTCTAGGGTACATCTCTTCACTCCTTTGAAACTTGGCATTGTAATCCCTCAATGTCTTCAAAGAGGTGACGGGTCCCGACGGCCACTCATGATATGGACTGTGGGGTCCTTAAACCCATGCCTAATGCAAAATTCCTGGTTACGTGGAACACGGATAATGTCACTCTTTGACCCCGTGGGAAACGTCCAGAGCGGATCCTGGTCCTCGCAGAGCACGGCAGTGAACCCGTGTGAAGCATCCAGAGCGGAGCCTGGTCCTCGCCAAGCACGGCAGTGAACCCGTGTGAAGCATCCAGAGCAAATACCGGACTGTGGGGTCCTTAAACCCATGGACTACGACGTCCTTAACCTTGACCGAGATGTCTTAAAACTAACAATGGACCGCAATGTCCTTAAACTACCCACGGACCGCAATGTCCTTAAACTACCCATGGACCGCAATGTCCTTAAACTACCCACGGACCGCAACGTCCTTAAACTACCCATGGACCGCAACGTCCCTAAACTAGAACAATAGGGCCCTCCATATGCTCTTTTGTCGGATCTAAACGGTCCCGTTTAAGTTGATCTTAGCCTCCAAAAATGGCTAACGCGTCCTTAAACCTTCAAACAGATTGGACTACGAATCCCCTAAATTAACTCCGGCTCGAGGGTACATCTCTGAACTCCTCTGACATCCGTCGTTGTAATCTTTCAACGTCGTCAGAGAGGTGATGAGTCCCGATGGCCATACATACGATGGACCACTACGTCCCTAAACTGGAACATTAGAGTCCAAACACTCTTCTGTCGGATCTAAACGATCCCGTTAAGTTGATCTTAGTCACAAAGTTAGACTAACGTATCCTTAACAAACGTTTGAGTTGATCTTAGCCTCAAGTATGGCTGACGTATCCTCAAACCAAACCCCCAAACCCAAATCTAAGATAATGCGGATTTGGACTAGTCCACGCCCTACGGGCGACGACATAACTCAGTCTCCGTAAACAATCCACGGGCAACAAAACAAACACCCACGACACGAAGTGACCATCTGGAGAAGGAGAAAGTTGTTACCGCAACGCGGTAGCGTAATTAACTGCAGGGGCTTGCGCCTGCAGGGAAGAGCGTCCCCACAATCAAAAACCCCTCAAATGAGGGGGAATCTGACGAAGTCTGCTACATCGGACGCATCCGTCTAAACCTTCGATACATGGTGCCATAAATCAACTTGGCATCTTCGGAGGGGTAGACGGATAGCACCAATTAGCATCTGCCCCGAACCCCAGGCATTCGGACGTCCCGACGTCCCGGCCGCCGTTCGGAGGGGAACAGATTCTGGCACGCCCGGTGGGACCTTTTCCTCTTTCCACTCCACACTTCGTGTGTCGTGATTCGCGAACCAATCGCGGTTCGCTAATAGTTGCCCTTGGGTCTCAAGGTACTGAGAATTGGCATCTTGCTTATTGCAGAAAGCAAAGGATCGATGGCTTTCATCCCTGCGAAATCCTCCAACTGCTCAGACGGCAACTGCAGCCGACGCTCTGCCTCGCCAGGAGGTATAGCCTATGGACCCCAAGCTGCTTCGCTGTTCACAATGCCGATGGAACAGGTCACCCGCGCCACCACAGGATGGTTTTTTGGGACCATGATCCCGCCGACAAACTTTACCGTTCCAGTGCTGGCGAAGGAAACTCTCAAGAAGTCGGTCTTTGATCGTCTTACCCCTACCGCGGCTCCTCTCAACGAGTCGCCCAACGTCAACGCCTCGGTCTTCTCTAGACTGGGCCAGAAATCATGCGAGCTCATTACGGGGCCTACAATCTCAAAGAAGACTGCTTCTAAGAAAGTGAACGCTCCCATACCCGAAATCGCCAAGGCAACCTCTCCAGCCAAAAAGTCGGTCTTTACAAGATTGACGGCTCCGGCCTTTGCTCCCGCTTCCCAGAGGACATCGGTCTTCGATAGGTTAACGCCAACAACAACCCCCCATCCACACAGGGGGCATGAAGAAACCATTCTTACCGCTGACCCTGCACCGTCCGCTCGACACTCTCGACGTCGCCATTGGCGCCGAGTGAGGAAGGCTGGGGGCAACTCTCCCTCCGGATTGACTCCACCAGCCCCGGTGGCCGAAGTTAATGCCGCTGTTCCGACTGGGAACAGTTTTGAAATGCTAAATAAGGTGCGAAGGAATTCCCCTACGGCAGTACTGAAGAAATCTCCTCCCTTACTAAAAAAGGTGGTGGAAACAAAACCCGAACAGCCTCGATCTCCTCAACGGCTGTCTTCCAAAATTTATAAGGTTTGGCGACAAGCCCGAGATTCGATCATCGATCCAAACTTCTCCCGCCAGCACAAGAAACTGAAAATCCAACCTGAAGCTGGTCACCAGGCTAAACCCCAAAAGGCTGTTGATCAACTGACTCATAAAAGGAGGAGGCCAGAGGGGACCCCACAGCATGCAACGACGGCTAAAAACACTAGGCCTAGACGCCCTAAGTCTGGGGGCATGATGGTCCACACTGTATACATGGCCTCTGGAAAGGAGGAGAGCCGCACTTCTACAGGCCATCGACCACTAACCCGATCCGTAACAAAATCCCAGGAGCAGCAACAAAAGCTCCAAGAAATGATGAATGCTATGGCCGCGCTCACCGGGCCAAAGGAAAGCCCAGAAGCGTCCTCAGACGCACGCCGGGAGGAAGAAACCGACGCTGAATTCCTTCGCCGAACACTGGAGAAAAGGGACAAAGAGGCGGCTGAACAAGCGGCCAACATACAACGGATGGGCCTTCTCTTTCAAGATGTGATAGGAATGATGATCCAGCAAGACTTGCCAGCTGAAGATCCTCCGATTATTCTGGAGGACGACCGAGGAGAGACGTCAAATCCACCTCCAGCCCTCTCGACGGCCAAGGAAGAAACGATCTCTAAGGCTGACTTGGCTGACTACATAGCCCAGCAAATCCGAGTTCATCGCGCAACTGAGGCAGCTGGTCAGACCGTGAAAACCGGGCGGCCGTATCCGAGCTGGTACGATCAAATCAAATACCCGCAAGGCTATACGATACCGAAATTCCATGTGTATAAGGGGACCGGCAATCCCCATCAACATGTCGCCCAGTTTCGGGCCCTATGCGGTAACACCGGCGGTGACGATAAATTGTTGCTTCGCCAATTCGTGGGCAGCTTGTCAGAAACAGCGTTCGAATGGTATTCAGAACTCCCGAACGATTCCATCAAAACGTTCGCTGAAATGGAGTTGTTGTTCACTCAGCGATTTGCAAGTGCCAGCGAACGCACTCCAATAACTGCACTTATTAACGCCAGGGTAAAACCGGGTGAAACCTGGGTCCAGTACGCTATACGATGGCGGAACTTGTGGTCGAGATGTGAGCAGCGCATCGAGGAAGCACCTGCGGTGGGCATGTTCGTGGGAACTCTAGACCCTCACGCAACTATCTCCCAGTTTATGATGTTCTTTAAGCCAACCACATTCCAGGCTCTGATCGACAAGTTAGCTCAGATGGACCAGATGGGTCATAGACCACCTACACCGAAGTCGGAACCTCGGAATGACAAGGGTAAAGGGAGGGCAACCTTTGTCGCGAATGCCCAACAGCAACCTAACGCCCCGAAATCGACGGATCAACTGGAGGAAAGACGCCGGTACTATAATGAGAAAATGAAGCGTCCCTACTCGTTCCCACAAGACAAGACGAAGCGGTTATTCGAGTTGGCAATACGCAATAGACTTATAAACCTACCAAATCCAAGGCGACCACCACACCCCACCGAGGTGAATAACTCCAACTACTGCCCTTATCATCAGACGGTAAGTCATCCGATTGAAGATTGCTTTGTCTTCAAAGGATGGATCGAAGATCAATACCTCCAGGGGAAATTTGTACTGTCCGAAAAGTGGAAGGTGAACCCACCACAACCACATACTCCTAAGAAGGCCGATACACCGGGGGCAACCTGCTCCTTTATCGAAGAAGCTCCATGGGAGGTCGTGCTATCAACGAAGACCAAAAGAATGCTGAGAGACCTCCATGCATGCCCTGCGATCGAATGGAAGGACCCTCTTGAGCCTCAAATTATCAAAGGAATGTTGAAGCCCCGCCCAATTATAAAGACTAACGATAAGAGCCGAAATACTCACGTCCAACCGTCAAAATCTTCGAAGAAAAAGAAGAAGAAATCCAAGAAGTCCGTGAAGCTTGGAAACGAGCACACGAACTTACAGAAGCAAATAGACGCGCTGGAAGAATACAATCAAAAGGCGCGAACTCCTATCACACTGCAAGAGTTCCTCAACCATATCTTTCAAGAGGAAGATGAGGGGGAGAGCTCGTCGGATGAATCCGAAGGATATGTGGCGAGTTGTAACGTAATCTCCCACTCGTTTACCGATGATGGGAAAACTCCCGGCACTAAGAAGATGGAGGCAGAGCCTGTACCAGAGTGTCCATGGCCAACGGACGAAATGATCGACGCTTTTCTAGACAAGATTCGTCTAAAATGTAAAGCGGACCAGGAGCGTGAAATGACCACGCCGGAAAGAGCCAAATACGGACGACTGAACGGAAGAGTTGAACTACCTCCTCCAGAGCGAAACGTATCCGAGGTAGACAAGAAGATATTCAAGACGAGAAAAAGGTTTGCCAAAGCCGTGTCAATGGGGATGAAGCTACCACCCTCGGAAGGAAACACACACGATGGGGTAGAGACGCACCCTGACTATTGCACATATCATCGGAAAATCTCACATCCCACGGAGGAGTGCGACGCCTTTAAGATATGGTGGCAAGGATATGTTGTTCGTCAGCAACATTTTAAGCGCATGAAACGCAAGAGCCGTCAGGAGCGAAGAGGTACTGTCGGAGGACATAACAAGACTACTGGCAACTGTTACATGGTTGACGCCAGAGGGTCACAAGTTCTCACCTTCGGGAGCGACTCTGACGAAGAAATGGCTCTGGGCCCTCTCTTTACAGAATCCGTTCTAGGAAAAAAGGAGGAATCAGAGGCCTGCGAGAACATCCAGCTGCGCAACCGCACGCTCCCGGAGAAGAATCTCGGTCCCGTCGGCCGAAAAGATAAGGGAAAGGAAAAGGTCATTGAAGATATCACTTTAGATGACCGGGTCATAAAAGAGCTAACTAACAAAGACCCTCCCAAAAAGGGTAAGGTGGACTATAACATCCTCGCGCACTTAAGGAAACTACCCTCTCAGCTTAGCATTCTTGATGCCCTTCTATTATCAAAAGAAGCGCGAGACTCACTCATTAAAGCGTTGCAAGAACCTGAACAATTCCAGGCCGTTCTCGCCACTGAAAGGATGAAGGATGAACTGGAGGAAGTGCATACAGCCGATGTCACTTTCGGTGATGAAGACCTTCTCCTCGGGACGTGCGACCACAACCGTCCCCTATATGTCTCTGGATACTGCCATGACATCAAGATAGGTAAGATCTTAGTGGATAATGGATCTTCCGTCAACCTCCTTAATGTTCGGGTGTTGAAGGAAATCTGCATGAGTGTGCAACACCTCGCTCGTGACAAAATTACTATCTCCGGTTTCGACTCTCAATCGTCACGGACTCTCGGATCTGTAATACTGACGTTACGCTTCGGACTTCTCGTCACAGACATCAAATTCCATGTCATTGACGCCAAGACCTGCTACAACGCCTTGCTCGGCCGTCCCTGGCTACACGAGTACAACATCATCCCTTCTACACAACATCAGTGTATGAAATACTTCAAGGATGGTTTCGAGTACACTGTAACAGGCGAGTTAAACCCGTTTTCTGTGAACGAAGTCCGCAAATACGAAGATGCGAAATACTTTTTGCCAGATTTCGAGGATACAGAAAGGTGTCGCGACCCGAAGAACAAAACCGCCGCCACCATTCCCGTTTTTGGGAGCGATACCGAAGAAGAGGAGGAAATAGTGTATACGGGGCCATCCCAACGCAACAACCTGGGGGCACCCACCCCCGTACCGGTCTTCGGGAGTGATTCGGAGGACGAGGTTAACGTCGTGTTCTCCAATCGGCTGTCAATACAGGCACCCCTTTGCGATGACCATAGTCTGCAAATCACCATGGTACCGCAAGAACACTATAAGGATCTCGACGCGCTTCAAACCCACAGCGTGCAGGACCTGCAAACATTTTACGTCCCTCCCAAGCGAAGGGGTGAAAAGGTGATCCTATTCTATCAATCCTCAGAGTCGAAGGTGGAGAAAGAGATCTGGCACGGCGTGGATGTTACACTTGACAGGCTCCAACCCATTCGTCTGCCTAGATACTATACAAATGGATTGAAGAAGTTATTGAAGCGCCAAGGAGTACCCTTAAAACAGACTGTGCGGCAGGCTCGGTTCTACAACAGGATTTGGGATGTCCCTGGGACCCAACGCAAATTGCCCAACGGAAAAATAGAAACACTTGGGCTTGGGTACGCGAGAACGGGAAAACAGGAGCGAGCCCACGGCAGCTACGCCATATATACCTTTGATGAAGAAGAAGGCGCCACGTCAGGAGAGACCAATCCCTCATCAAAACTAAACCCCGCGATCGAAGAGCCAAACCCGTTGTTTAAAAGACGAATGGGCAAGCCTACCACGAAAGCGGATCAGAAAATTCGGGAAGATCACAACCACGAAGTGGCCATCTATGAGAAAGCCAGGACGCAACGTCTATTCCAACAAACTGCACAGGCTGCAAAAGATAAAGATGTTCACCATCGTCAACCCGTCATACGAAAGGCTCGACGCAAGGACGGGAATAAATTAAGAAGCGAAAAAAGAAGCCGACAACAACGACGCAGGATTAGAGGGTTACGGGAATTGCGCGGCTCGGACTCGTCCCTCATGGAAAAGATGAGTCGAGCATACTCCTTCCCTCGAGACAAGACGGAACGGTTACTCAAGCTCGCCCTAAAACATCAGGTGATCACGCTTCCAGAGTCTAGGCATCCTGAGCAGGCTAGCAAGGTCTCTCATCCGGGTTATTGCTCTTATCACCGAGCCATAGGACATCCGACCGAAGATTGCTTCACCTTCAAGAACTGGGTCGAGGACCAGTACCGACGGGGCAGATTCGCTTTATCCGACGGTTGGAAAGTAACGCCGCCGCAAAGGCACGAGCCTAAAGCCACAAGAGCAGAACCGGATCCGCCTCAGTCTTGGGAGCGAGTTCGCACCTGTTATATGATTACGATATTAAAAGAAGAGCCCGAGAACGAAGATGACCTTCCCCGGTGCTTCGAGAACAGCGATGACGAGTTGATCTCGGAATTTCCGCCCGCTCCGAAAGAACTGGAAGACGGTATACATACTACCGCAGATAACCTCAAGAAGATTGAGCTGGGATCGGCAGACGACCCGCGGCCGACATTTGTCAGCGAGCTGTTATCCGAGGAAAAGGTGGCCGCGTTAAAGAACGTGCTCCTACGGCATAAAGACTGCTTCGCGTGGAACTACTCCGAGATGCCAGGATTGGATCCGGAGATTGCAGTGCATAGATTAGCAATATCCCCGGATATCAAGCCAGTCAAGCAGGCGCCAAGGAGGATGCGACTTGAGCTGGAGATGAGCATCAACGCCGAAGTCAAGAAGTTGATCGATTCCGGATTTATCCAAGAAGTCCAATACCCCGATTGGATCGCCAATATCGTCCCGGTAATGAAGAAGAATGGAACGGTGCGCATATGCGTGGATTTCAGGGATCTCAATAAAGCATGCCCAAAGGACGATTTCCCGGTGCCGGTAACCGAGCTAATGATAGATAACACGTCTACTCACGAGATCTTCTCCTTTATGGATGGTTCTTCAGGATACAATCAGATAAAAATGCATCCCGAAGACCAGAAGCACACCGCTTTCCGGACCCCTTTGGGTGTATTCTGCTACAGGGTTATGCCCTTTGGCCTAAAGAACGCTGGCGCCACCTACCAAAGGGCCATGACAAAAATCTTCGACGATCTCATACACGACATCGTCGAATGCTATATCGATGACCTCGTAGTGAAGAGCATGTCATACGAAGAGCATTTAAAGCATCTCGAAACCGTATTTCAACGCCTTCGGCAATACAATTTGAAAATGAATCCCCTCAAATGCGCGTTTGGAGTCTCCTCGGGTAAATTCCTGGGATTCATCGTTCGACACCGAGGTATTGAAATAGATCCGTCAAAGATTAAAGCGATTATGGAAATGCCCCCGCCAAGAACCCTCAAACAGTTGCGGTCTCTCCAAGGGAAGCTCGCATACATCCGGCGATTTATCGCAAATCTTTCAGGCAAATGCTGCCCCTACAGTCACCTGATGAAGAAGGGAACCCCATTCGTCTGGGATCAAAAATGCCAAGGCGCACTAGACGAGATCAAGCAGTACCTGCAGAACCCGCCGGTATTAGCTGCGCCGGTCAAGGGAAAACCCCTCATTCTTTATACAACCGCCCTCGAAGGTTCCTTGGGCGCATTATGGGCACAAGAGAATGACCAGGGGAAAGAAAGAGCACTTTACTACTTAAGTCGAGTGCTACTGGGGGCAGAAAGCAATTACTCGCCCATTGAAAAGCATTGCTTGGCATTAATCTTTGCAGTAACGAAGCTCAGGCACTATGCGTTGGCACATGAAGTCCGTCTCATTTCAAAGGTGGATCCCCTTAAATACCTGATGTCAAAGGCTATATTGACGGGACGACTCGCTAAATGGGCCCTACTCTTGATGGAGTTTTCGATAACATATCAACCCCTCAAGGCAGTAAAGGGCCAGGCCATTGCCGACTTCCTCGCTGAGCACCCGATACCGGCCGACTCTCCTCTAAACTGTGATTTGCCGGACGAGCATGCATTTGATGCAATTGGCGGTGGAAGCACACGATGGGAACTCTATTTCGATGGAGCGTCCTCCACAAAGAAACAGAAACAGGGTAACCCGATCATCAAATCGGGGATAGGCCTTATCTTTGTAACTCCACAAGGAGGGATAATGCGCTTCGCCTTCTCCTTAACAGAGTCAAGGACAAACAATGAAGCCGAATACGAAGCTCTGATAGCAGGCCTCGAAATCGCCATCAACATGGGAATTGAAGACCTCCACATATACGGGGATTCTCAGCTGGTCGTTAGCCAAATAAATGGTGACTACCAAACATGCAAACCAGAATTGGTGAAATACGGCGTAAAGGTGCGACAACTGTTGGCCCAGATCCCCTCCTATATTCTAGAGAACATACCGCGCGCGGAAAACAGCAAAGCAGACGCGTTGGCCAAACTCGCTAAAGAACTGGCTGACGAGAACCTCGATGACGTCAGAATCGTGGTACAAAGCCGTCGAGTGCTCGCCCCGGCAGAAATACCTCCGGAATTATATAAAGAAAAGGGAGCGATTCAGCAAGCGACCCTACAAATAAAAGACCGTGAGAAGGCTGAGGACTGGAGGGAAGTCTTCATAGACTACTTTAAGTCCCACCGAATGCCCGAAGAGGCGTCCTCAAGGCATCAGCTTATGAAACGAGCTCTATCCTTCGCTTTCGTCAACGATACCCTGTACAAGAGATCGTTTGATTTTCTATGGCTGAGATGCTTGGGACCTGACGAAGCGGAACGAGTCGTTCGAGAAGTTCACGACGGACTTTGCGGTTCTCACCAAGCAGGCCCAAAGATGAAGTTAAAAATTAAACGGATGGGTTACTACTGGCCCACGATGATCCAGGACTGCCTCGAGTATGCAAAGCAATGCCACTCATGCCAGATCCATGGAGACTTCATCCACCAACATCCGAATCCACTACACCCAACGGTGGCCAGCTGGCCATTCGAAATGTGGGGGACTGACATAGTCGGCCCCATAGAGCCGGCATCAGCCCGGGGACATCGTTTTATCCTGGCGACAACTGATTACTTCTCCAAATGGGCAGAAGCGGTACCACTGAGGGAAGTGAAGACGGAGAACATTCTCCATTTCTTCAAAACACACGTCATCTATCGGTTCGGAACCCCGCGACGGATTATCTCCGATAATGGGCCGGCCTACCGAAGCCATAAGATTAGCCGCTTCGCACAGCAGCACAATATAGACTGGAGATATTCTTCAGTTTACAACCCACGAGCTAACGGTCTGGCCGAGGCTTTCAATAAGACCTTGACGAAGATCATGAAAAAGACCGTCTCCAGGAATAAGAGAGACTGGCACGAAAGGCTGCAAGAAGCCCTCTGGGCTTATCGAACTACATTCAAGACGGCCACGAACACAACGCCGTACGCGTTGGTATTTGGGACGGAAGCAGTTCTCCCCCTCGAGATAGAGTTACCCTCTCTACGAGTAGCAGTCCACCACGAGCTGACGAACGAAGAAAATGCTCACCTTCGGCTTGAGGAGCTTGACGCCCTCGATGAAACCCGGCTCATAGCGCAACAACATCTAGAAGCCTACAAAGCAAAGATGACGCGCTCTTACGAAAGATTGACCAGGCCGAGGACATTCCGCCCAGGCGAACTCGTACTAGTGGTCAAAAGACCTATGATCCCCAATCGCGCCAAGCGGGGAAAATTTGAGCCAAACTATGAAGGCCCGTACATCATAGACAAGGTCTACCAGGGTGGAGCCTACCTACTCATGGACATGCACGGTGAAAGGCCTTTCAGGCCAGTAAACGGCCGCTTCTTGAAGAAATACCATGCTTAATAAGCTGCAGCCTAGGTCAATGATGGATGACGACGACTATGTCCGCTCGCTATCTTCCTAAGCTCAGACTTTACAAGCAGCAGCCGGCCTTCCTATATCGTCGGACCGAAACGTCCTTAAACTATCGACGGACCGAAACGTCCTTAAACTAACAACGGACCGAAACGTCCTTAAACTATCGACGGACCGAAACGTCCCTAAACTACCACCGCAACGTCCTTAGGTTGACGAGATGGATAAAAAAAAAAAAAAAAAAAAAACGGTATGTCCATAAGCAAAATGGGCACGGATGAAAACCCGAAAAGGGCTCCGTGAGTAAAAACAGCAGGGCTGCCGGCAAGTGTTCGTGAAAACCCGAAAGGGCGCGACCTTGTAAAAAAAAAAGAGAAGAGTAAAAATGATATAAATAAAAAAAAACGGTATGTCCATAAGCAAAATGGGCACGGATGAAAACCCGAAAAGGGCTCCGTGAGTAAAAACAGCAGGACTACCGGCGAGTGTTTGTGAAAACCCGAAAGGGCGCAACCTCGTTAAAGGACACTTACAGAGTCCTCTCGACCCTGTAAGGAGAAACCACCTGCGTGAGATCCTTACGACTCACAAAGGAGCAGCACACTTAGGGATCCTCACGATTCCTGAGGAGAAAATACACTTACGAGATCCTCACGACTCGTAAGGAGAATTCTCTTATGGGACCCTCACGGCTCATGAGATTTGAAAGTCTTAAGTTACAGAAACCTGAACCTGTTCTTAAG
This sequence comes from Agapanthus africanus, assembly GCA_030015575.1. Classification (NCBI taxonomy): domain Eukaryota; kingdom Viridiplantae; phylum Streptophyta; class Magnoliopsida; order Asparagales; family Amaryllidaceae; genus Agapanthus; species Agapanthus africanus. The sequence continues at coordinate 240,817,743 of JASDDO010000018.1, read as the reverse complement.
CAAATCCCCCACAACCTCCGATATTGCCCTACAAGAGGCTCAATACTGACCCTTGTATACAATCCACGGGCGCGAATAAACATTTCCCCAGCAAAGTCCAACCCTTGTAGGTCCTCTCGACCCATAAGGAGAAAACCCTCTTGTAGGATCCTTACGACTTACAGAGGAACATACACTTAGGAATCCTCACGACCCCTAAGGAGAAAAGACACCTGCAAGATCCTCACGACTTGTAGGGAGAAATACCTTTGTGAGACCTCTACGGCTCATGAAGTCAAAAGCCTTGGTTAACAGGACCCTTAACCCTGTTTGCTGAGCCACCTTTGTTCATTATCGACAAAGGCAAATGATGATTCGCTCCTGGCAACATTCCAGTTGTAGCGGTACTGATGCCGAGATCAGTGCTTAAAATCCAGGCTTGTAACGAAAAGCTAGTAAGCCACACATGCCTACAAAATAGCCGAAATGATGGGGCAACTTGCAATAAAAAGCAGCAAGTAGAAATGAAGGCATGAAAAATAGCCGAAATGATGGGGCAACTCGCAATAAAGAGCAGCGAGCAGAAAATAAATAAATAGCCGAAATGATCGGGCACCGCGAAAAATAGCCGAAATGATTGGGCAGTCGCGACTTTCGCGATATAAAAGCTGAAATGATAGAGCATCGCGGAAAAAAGAAATAAAATAAAAATAAAATTTATGCCCTACAGGTGATATTCCATCGCACCCTGTACACAATCCAAGGGCGTAAACAAAGAAGGGATCATACTTCTCCCCCAGGGTTCATCAGAAGAAGAATCCAAGTCTCGACGGGTCACAAGCGACAACCCACAGTTCCATGACTCGGTGATGTACACGTCACCAGGAGTCAAACCTCCATCCCGTGAAATGCGGATACAATCAACAAAATTCCTGGTCACGTGAAAAGCGGATAACGTCACTCTTTGACCCCGTGGAAAACGTCCAGAGCGGATCCTGGTCCTCGCAGAGCATGGCAGTGAACCCATGCGAAGCATCCAGAGCGGAGCCTAGTCCTCGCCTAACGCGGCAGTGAACCCGTGTGAAGCATCTAGTGCAAACTTCCTGGTTACGTGGAACGCGGATAATGTCACTCTTTGACCCCGTGGAAAACGTCCAGAGCGGATCCTGGTCCTCGCAGAGCATGGCAGTGAACCCATGCGAAGCATCCAGAGCGGAGCCTAGTCCTCGCCTAACGCGGCAGTGAACCCGTGTGAAGCATCTAGTGCAAACTTCCTGGTTACGTGAAAAGCGGATAACGTCACTCTTTGACCCCGTGGAAAACGTCCAGAGCGGATCCTGGTCCTCGCAGAGCATGGCAGTGAACCCATGCGAAGCATCCAGAGCGGAGCCTAGTCCTCGCCTAACGCGGCAGTGAACCCGTGTGAAGCATCTAGTGCAAACTTCCTGGTTACGTGGAACGCGGATAATGTCACTCTTTGACCCCGTGGAAAACGTCCAGAGCGGATCCTGGTCCTCGCAGAGCATGGCAGTGAACCCATGCGAAGCATCCAGAGCGGAGCCTAGTCCTCGCCTAACGCGGCAGTGAACCCGTGTGAAGCATCTAGTGCAAACTTCCTGGTTACGTGAAAAGCGGATAACGTCACTCTTTGACCCCGTGGAAAACGTCCAGAGCGGATCCTGGTCCTCGCAGAGCATGGCAGTGAACCCATGCGAAGCATCCAGAGCGGAGCCTAGTCCTCGCCTAACGCGGCAGTGAACCCGTGTGAAGCATCTAGTGCAAAATTCCTGGTTACGTGGAACGCGGATAATGTCACTCTTTGACCCCGTGGAAAACGTCCAGAGCGGATCCTGGTCCTCGCAGAGCATGGCAGTGAACCCATGCGAAGCATCCAGAGCGGAGCCTAGTCCTCGCCTAACGCGGCAGTGAACCCGTGTGAAGCATCTAGTGCAAACTTCCTGGTTACGTGGAACGCGAATAATGTCACTCTTTGACCCCGTGGAAAACGTCCAGAGCGGATCCTGGTCCTCGCAGAGCATGGCAGTGAACCCATGCGAAGCATCCAGAGCGGAGCCTAGTCCTCGCCTAACGCGGCAGTGAACCCGTGTGAAGCATCTAGTGCAAACTTCCTGGTTACGTGGAACGCGGATAATGTCACTCTTTGACCCCGTGGAAAACGTCCAGAGCGGATCCTGGTCCTCGCAGAGCATGGCAGTGAACCCATGCGAAGCATCCAGAGCGGAGCCTAGTCCTCGCCTAACGCGGCAGTGAACCCGTGTGAAGCATCTAGTGCAAACTTCCTGGTTACGTGAAAAGCGGATAACGTCACTCTTTGACCCCGTGGAAAACGTCCAGAGCGGATCCTGGTCCTCGCAGAGCATGGCAGTGAACCCATGCGAAGCATCCAGAGCGGAGCCTAGTCCTCGCCTAACGCGGCAGTGAACCCGTGTGAAGCATCTAGTGCAAACTTCCTGGTTACGTGAAAAGCGGATAACGTCACTCTTTGACCCCGTGGAAAACGTCCAGAGCGGATCCTGGTCCTCGCAGAGCATGGCAGTGAACCCATGCGAAGCATCCAGAGCGGAGCCTAGTCCTCGCCTAACGCGGCAGTGAACCCGTGTGAAGCATCTAGTGCAAACTTCCTGGTTACGTGAAAAGCGGATAACGTCACTCTTTGACCCCGTGGAAAACGTCCAGAGCGGATCCTGGTCCTCGCAGAGCATGGCAGTGAGCCCATGTGAAGCATCCAGAGCGGAGCCTAGTCCTCGCCTAACGCGGCAGTGAACCCGTGTGAAGCATCTAGTGCAAACTTCCTGGTTACGTGGAAAGCGGATAACGTCACTCTTTGACCCCGTGGAAAACGTCCAGAGCGGAGCCTGGTCCTCGCAGAGCACGGCAATGAACCCGTGTGAAGCATCCAGAGCAAACACCGGACTGTGGAGTCCTTAAAATCCAACGGACTATGACGTCCTTAACCTCGACCGTGATGTCTTAAAACTAACGATCAACCACCACGATTCCCTACGGATTTTGCCTTGGTTTAAGGGTACATCTCTTCACTCCTTTGATACCCGGCGTTGTAATTCTTCAACGTCTTCAAAGAGGTGACGGGTCCCTGTAACCAAACATCGGACTGTGGAGTCCCTAAATCCACGGACTATGAGGTCCTTAACCTTGACCGTGATGTCTTAAAACTAACATCGGACTGTGGAGTCCCTAAATCCACGGACTATGAGGTCCTTAACCTTGACCGTGATGTCTTAAAACTATCATCGGACTGTGGAGTCCTTAAACCCACGGACTATGAGGTCCTTAACCTTGACCGTGATGTCTTGAAACTAACATCGGACTGTGGAGTCCCTAAATCCACGGACTATGAGGTCCTTAACCTTGACCGTGATGTCTTAAAACTAACATCGGACTGTGGAGTCCTTAAACCCACGGACTATGAGGTCCTTAACCTTGACCGTGACGTCTTTAAACTACGATACCTGGAGAGATCCCTAACCCCGTGAAATACGGAAAAAGGTGATCACACCCGACACTTGCAGGCCCTCACGACCTGTAAGGAAGAAAAACTCTCTTGAGATCCTTACGACTTTCAGGGGAAAACCCGCTTAAAGATCTTCACGATCTTTAAGAGGAACTCACATCTATGGGATCCTTTCGACCTATAGGGAGAAAGACTCCTTATGAGATCCTCGCGGCTCGTAAAAAGCAAAAGTCTCAGGAAGCAGATCCTGACCCTGAATCCTAGGCCACGGCCGTCTTGCAAGAAGACTAAGATAGATTATCCGCAGAATGCATTCAATGAAAAAGGGACACATCATCAAGAGGAAAATTGTATCTTTTATTCATAAACCAAAATGGATACAAAGTACATTTCAAAACAAAAAAAAATACTCTCATCCACGAGTATGTACAAGAAGGAGAAAAGATACAAGTCTTTAAGCCGGCGGGTGGTGCAATAATTTCACCAGCTCGTCATTCTGTTGTTGAGCTATGGCTTCGTGACGCAAGATCTCCATAAGACGCGACTCCGCCTGAGCTTGCTGGGCCTGATATGAAGCGAGCCGGGCTTCAAGCTCCTTTTCAGTGGCCTTGTGAGCCTCAACGCTCTCGCGAGTAAACGTGGCGGCTTTATCAAGAGCCACCACCTCTTTGATGGACTCCTGAAGCACCCGCCACAACTCATATTGGCCCTGGCTGTGAGATTGGCTCATCATATGAATGAGCTTTCCGTTGCCAGCACTAATCGGTCTGAAACAAGTTCATATCACCTGAGAGATAAAATTCAAGGCGTTGATTCGCACACAATATGACAACAGTATTGGTAATTGAAGAAAGTTTTCACAAAAAGGAACACAAAGTTTATTCATGCAAGCGGAAACATACACACGAGTACCAAGCCTACATAGAAGTTCAAAATAAAGCATGCAAAAAGGGGAGACCAAGTTATAAAAAAAAAGGGGGGGAATGTCCCACTCTAACGGAAAAGATCGCCAAACACAGGATCAATGGCACAAGGGTTAGTGAAGCAAAGGACAAAATTCTCCATCTCTCTCTCCGCTTCCTCCAGCACATCGAAGCGACGGTTCTCACGAGGAGTCGCTCCCCATCGATTGGCGCCGTGTTCGTCCGCGAAAGCGGACATAATAGCTCGCCGGGCCTTGATCTGGCCCAGCAGATGGATTGAGCAATCCTTCAAAGCCTGAGTGATCAGGCACGCTTCATGAAAACCCTCGAGCTTCTCTTCCGCCGCGTCAAGCATCGCCAGGGTCATCTCTGCTGGGTGAGGGGGGATGTCGGCAAACACGGCCGTGAGGATCATCCGGAGCCAGAGAGAACCCATCGGGAGAGGAGACCCCCTGCGGATCGAGAGTTCATGTATGGCTGAGTCGCATTCGTTGTCGGTAAGGAGGGGATCCACCAACCGAGCGGCAAAGCGAGGGATCATCTCCTCGACAGGCACTTCCCATGGCTGTCGACGAGCGTGTGGGCGGTTACAGGCCATAGCGTTCAGATACTCCTCAAATTAAATCACGTCGATATGGGAATGAGTTTCTCTGTGAAGAGAAAATGGGCTATGACCTCAAGAATATAAAGAAGTGCATTAAGTGCTATGCGCGGAAAATCTTGCATGCGAAAGATGTTTCCAAGGCCCAAAAAGGGAAAGGCATCGAAAATCAAGGAGAAATAACTATTTCCAAGGCTCCTTTTATGCATCTGATAATGCGCGCTAAAAATGCGGCATGGAAAGTTTTGTGAACAGTCCCATCAGAAGATCTCACGTGTAGAACACGTGAGACCCAAACCTAATGTGCGTTTAAAGGAAAGAATATGGAGTGATACCCTGCATATTAAAGTACAAACGACAATAGTGACAGAATAATAAGATTTCAGAGGAAAAGTATGCGAACACACAGAGACATAACAAAGCTTATCATCCAGACTGCAAGAAGGCGATACAAAATAAAAGAAAAACTTTTACAATGGTAAGGCTTCAGACACGGGGCACGGGTTGAGAAACTCGGAATTGACTTTATTCAAGATCTTCCAAGCATTTCGGACCTCCCGAGTATGCTTTCTCTCACGGTCACAGGCATCGGGGTCTCCGCGGATGTCCTCTTCCCTCCGGTAGGCGCCCAGTATAGCTGATTGCTGAAAAATTTGATGAAGGAGATCAATGAGATCATCCCGCCTTCTCTTGGAAATCAAGCCCATAAGGTACACCGAATGCACCTTATCCTCAGCAATGTCCAAGTCCCCGAGCGGTATGCCGGCACAAAAGAGAGGAAGTGCCTCCCGGATCGCCAGCACGATCAGCCTCAGAAGAGAAGAGCGACGGGGAAGTAGCCGATGATTGTACTCGTCGAAGCGGCCCATGATCTCGGCACACTGAGCATTAGTGAACTCCTGGTTCTGACTGCGGCCCAGCGCACGAATATTCCCGTACGAGATGATCTCGTCAAGACGATACAGATGGGCATCCATAATACCTGAAATAAAAGTCACGAGAATTATTACAAAATCCCCATTGCATTAATGGCAGAAGAATCGCCTCGAGCCGAGAGACCCCAGAGATGCTCTGTGTGAAGAAATCGAGTTCTTCATTGGAATTTAATTCCTTATTAAGGAAAGGGAATTAAATTCCCAGAAACATTTTGAATGGAATTAAATTCCATGGGTTTGAACCACCATCACCGTCTCCTTAAGGGATCATCTGAACCCTAAGTGATCTACTACGGGAAGTCAAGTGGTCTCATATTTTGGTTAAAATACTTGGAGAAAAATGAGTTCTTCGGGAAACCCTCGATCTGGATTTTAAATCCAGAGAGGTCTGTCAAAACAAAGGTGCTTCGACTACCATTACCTGAGGAAAAAGGGCCCTTTTCGAACAGAGTTAAACTCTGGAAAATCTTAAAACAGAGAACTAAGCTCTGGAAGAAGAGGATTAAATTCTCAAAGAAAAGTTCTCAGGAGAAGAAGATGAGCAGAGTGAAGGCTCCTATGAAGAGACAGCGGTATTTATAGAAAACAGTGGAAACGCTTCGTCTCCCCAGATCCCTAGATGAATCCAACGGTCGCAAGAGATGACAGCGTTGCACTCACGTGCTGACACGTGAGACCAACGCTGTGGGGGCATTTGTTTCCTGATTTAAAATCAGGAAAGCTTCTGTGGAAAGCTTCTATGGAAAGCTTCAAAAGGGGGTCACGTGCTCACACATGACTAGTGGTCACGTGTTGGCACGTGACACCTAAAAACGTCGTTAAGGCAAGTTCAATTCCCTGACTGCGAAGAAGGAAAAGAAAAGCTTCAAGGAGAGTCGCGTGCTCCCACGTGACCAGGGTCACGTGTTGGCACGTGACGTTTAAATACAAGCGTCAAAGGCACGTCGGGTAACTGACCAAGTCAAGAAAAAGGCTTCAGAAGAAGTCACGTGCTCCCACGTGACCAGGGTCACGTGTCGGCACGTGACGTTCAAGGCAGCAAGCGCGTCTCCAGAACAACCAAGGAAAGAGAGCTCAAACAAAGGGTCACGTGCTCACACGTGACCAGGGGTCACGTGGTAGCACGTGATGTTTAAGCAGCAATCAGAAGACACAGCGCAGAAAGCTCGTTCCAAAGGGGGTCACGTGCTCACACGTGACCATGGGTCACGTGGTCACACGTGACCGGCTTTCAAAGCCCATTTTTGACGACAGAATTAAATTCTGAAGGAAATTCGAATCTTTTCAAAGGAAAGTAATTATTTGGGACCAATCAAATTAAAGATTCAGAGATGATTAAATATCATCTATCTATGGAAAATCTCGGGTTTGGAAAGATTTTCCCCTTAAATCTAACCAAAATATCAAAGGAGAATCTCTGAATTCAAGATCCAATGGTGAATAAAATTCACCTAATAATCCAAAGGCCCAAAATGAATTATGGATGCAAATCAAATCTCCCAATGAAGATTCGTCAAAAAACTGATTGATGCGGCTGCCTCTCCTATAAATAGGAGCCAAGGGACACAAAAAAGGGATATACATGCGCAGAGAAGAAAAGAGAAAAGGAGAAGAGCTTTGATACTCAGATCTTCTGCAAAAAAAAACCCTAGGTAAGAAAGGGAAGGCATTTTGAAAGAAGCAGAATTTAATTCTCAACAGAGTTTAACTCTGATAATATAAAAGCAGAAGAACTTATTTCTTCTCTCTTTGATAGAGGATCTGCAAAGTGCACATCTCCCCTTAAGGTTGAGAATTTAATTCTCAATGGGTTGAGATCCTGCCATGCAGATCCAAAACATAGAGAAGGAGTGCAAACTTGAGAATTTAATTCTCACAGAACTATAGGAATTTAATTCCTCCAAAATAAAAGTGGGGCTAGACCCTGTATCATGGGAATTTAATTCCTTCAAAACAAAAAAAAAGAGAAACAGGGTTTAACCCTAATTAAAGAACTTAGTTCTGTTGAAACAACGATCATCATTTCCTCAAAAATTTTATTAGGGTTCAACCCTATTCAGCCCTTCACATAAATGGGGAATTTAACTCCCGCAGAAAATTCAGAGTTAAACTCTATTCCAGAATACAAGTCTTCAAAAGAAAGAAGGATTTAATTCCTCTGAAATTAAAAAGTCTCCGGAATTTAATTCCTGAAAAAAGGAGTAACAAATCCTCTGAAAAAAAAAACCACATTAAGGCAGGGTCACGTGTCACCACGTGACCCCCCCTCAAAAACCCTACAGAAAACCCCTTTGAGGCAGCACCCCACGTGACCCACGTGACTTTCAGCAGAAGCCTTAACGCATAGGCATTTGAATGCCCATCACGTGCTGACACGTGATGCTATCAAAAGATGCAGTAATTTCAGCAGAACAAATGGAGGAAGGGCGCTCTCACGTGCTGCCACGTGACCCCTCTTGTCTTAGTGTTTAACACTAAATTGAAACTCTCGCACTCAGTGTTAAAATATTGTTGGGCCTTAGTGTTCAACACTAATTAAAAAGCTTTATCTGCAGTGTTCAACACTGATTACCTTAGTGTTTAAATACTAATCTGAGATCTTCATTTGCAGTGTTCAACACTGATCTGTTTTAGTGTTTAACACTAATTTGAGAAGCCTTATTGCTGGTGTTTAACACCAATTATTTCTTAGTGTTAAACACTAACTTGTTAACCGCATTCCCAGTGTTCAACACTGATTGCTCTATAGTGTTTAACACTAGGCTTTGGCCCAATTGGCTAAATGGATAGAGGCAAAGCCTCTCCTTCAATGGATCAGCAAAAAGTCAATGTTTCAGACCCGACTGGACTTAGCCCAAGCTGGCCATAAGTCCTCAATTTGTGATTAACTGGGCTAATGGGCTCATAACATAATTAATCAGTCTCGACCCCAAATTGGGTCAGGGACTATTAAATCCATTCCGGTTCTAGGGTACATCTCTTCACTCCTTTGAAACTTGGCATTGTAATCCCTCAATGTCTTCAAAGAGGTGACGGGTCCCGACGGCCACTCATGATATGGACTGTGGGGTCCTTAAACCCATGCCTAATGCAAAATTCCTGGTTACGTGGAACACGGATAATGTCACTCTTTGACCCCGTGGGAAACGTCCAGAGCGGATCCTGGTCCTCGCAGAGCACGGCAGTGAACCCGTGTGAAGCATCCAGAGCGGAGCCTGGTCCTCGCCAAGCACGGCAGTGAACCCGTGTGAAGCATCCAGAGCAAATACCGGACTGTGGGGTCCTTAAACCCATGGACTACGACGTCCTTAACCTTGACCGAGATGTCTTAAAACTAACAATGGACCGCAATGTCCTTAAACTACCCACGGACCGCAATGTCCTTAAACTACCCATGGACCGCAATGTCCTTAAACTACCCACGGACCGCAACGTCCTTAAACTACCCATGGACCGCAACGTCCCTAAACTAGAACAATAGGGCCCTCCATATGCTCTTTTGTCGGATCTAAACGGTCCCGTTTAAGTTGATCTTAGCCTCCAAAAATGGCTAACGCGTCCTTAAACCTTCAAACAGATTGGACTACGAATCCCCTAAATTAACTCCGGCTCGAGGGTACATCTCTGAACTCCTCTGACATCCGTCGTTGTAATCTTTCAACGTCGTCAGAGAGGTGATGAGTCCCGATGGCCATACATACGATGGACCACTACGTCCCTAAACTGGAACATTAGAGTCCAAACACTCTTCTGTCGGATCTAAACGATCCCGTTAAGTTGATCTTAGTCACAAAGTTAGACTAACGTATCCTTAACAAACGTTTGAGTTGATCTTAGCCTCAAGTATGGCTGACGTATCCTCAAACCAAACCCCCAAACCCAAATCTAAGATAATGCGGATTTGGACTAGTCCACGCCCTACGGACGACGACATAACTCAGTCTCCGTAAACAATCCACGGGCAACAAAACAAACACCCACGACACGAAGTGACCATCTGGAGAAGGAGAAAGTTGTTACCGCAACGCGGTAGCGTAATTAACTGCAGGGGCTTGCGCCTGCAGGGAAGAGCGTCCCCACAATCAAAAACCCCTCAAATGAGGGGGAATCTGACGAAGTCTGCTACATCGGACGCATCCGTCTAAACCTTCGATACATGGTGCCATAAATCAACTTGGCATCTTCGGAGGGGTAGACGGATAGCACCAATTAGCATCTGCCCCGAACCCCAGGCATTCGGACGTCCCGACGTCCCGGCCGCCGTTCGGAGGGGAACACCACGGTCCTCAAATCCAGAAAACATCATGAAAAATCCATATCTCAATGCGAAAATCCATGAATATAATATATGCAACATAAAACTGTAATGTGAGCATATAAAGGAAAAGCGACTGTTTAACTGCAAGTTAATATATATATCATGCGGTTCCTAATTACTCCAAGTCCATATAATATCAAATAAAGGTGAACATGTAGCTATAGCCAGATATATGTGTAAACATGTAGGTATAGCAAGGCATATGTATCTACCTATCAATAATGATGTAATATCCTCCAGGTATAAATGTAAGTATGTATGCAAGATGTACATGTAGCTATGTCTCATATGTGTATATACCTATCACTAATGGTATAATACCATATAGGTATATGGGTAATTAGTATGTAGGCATGTCAAGGCATATGTGTAAGCATGTAGGTATATAAGTATGTTATATGTCATATGGACGAAAGAAAATAAGGATCATGTCTCAATATCCCTAAACCATTAATATCACATATGTATAGGTGTTGTGCGTGTTATGGCAATTATCGGCGGTGTGTGTGTAGCATACAATTAGTACTAGTGAAACATGAACCGTCAATAATGGTATTGTGTCTCATTAGTACTAAGTCCATACACAATAGGAAATGAGATATGCGACAAAGGTATACATGCAAAATCAATATCCATATACTTTTAACAAATAGTCATATCATTTAATCTAGCCCATACGCATAACACCATGCGGGCGATTCTCCTGTAGATGTTAAATCTACTCACCAACGCTCCTGGCTAAGTAAAGCCAACCACTCGCTTCCCCTTCTTTGCAACGTCCGAAGTCCTCACCCGCGATCCTAAAATCACAAAACAACAAAGCAAGTGTATATATATTAGCAATTGACCAATAACACGTATAACTACGTTTAACCGGCGCGCCAACTCCAAACATACTCTCAAGTGTTCGCTTAGCAGCTAACGTGCATAGCGACACAACGAAACCAACTCAAGAGCAATAGATACACCAAGACACGAACCGTATCGGATAACGTAACGCGTGAAACCAAAACACAAGAAATAAGCAAAGTGGTCCCAGATTTTGCTACCCAAACAATTTGTAAAGGTTGCACATACCACAAGACCACATACAACCCTAGAGACCCCTACACAAAAACTCAACCCCCCAGTCCCTACCCTGGCCGTAAATTTCGGCCAGAACTATTAAATCTGCGGCCATAACTTGAGGGAATGGGCTTGTATTTTGAGGGTAGGTTCTAGGTCACTACACTAGGTCACTGTGATGGGAACTTTTCCAACAATTATCTGGTTTGATAGCAGATCATCCGAGACACCAAACTACACTAAAAATATGATATTTACCCGAAACGAAACCTTACGCGTTCTAAACTAAAACTAACAAGCTACGCAACACAATAAACACTTACTTAACAGAAAGAGATCATTACCTACTCTCACAAGCTCAAAGATCCTAGTTTTCCAAGTTCCAAGGGATCCAAGAGGCAAAACAAGTCTAAAGATGTGATTTTTGTGAGATTTGAAGAAGTTTAGTGAAGATTTAGTGATGGAAGTGAGCAAGTGTTCTATTGAGGTGAAGGAATGATGAAAGAAATGATAAGAGATGAAGTGAGAGAGAATGAAAGAGAGTGTGAAGAAAAGAGAGAGAGGTGAGTGTAAGAGGTGAGTGCACCCTTTGCATTAACTCACACAATAATGCAAGCATGTCTCACCATGCCACCTTTTATCCAAACAAAACCATAGAAAATATCTCTCTCAAAATATCAAGAGCTTTAGGTTAAGGTTAAACAAGGATTGGATTAGCATAAAGTTGTCATGGTCACTAAACTAGATTAGCACAAATAAACCCTCACATAAACATGCACAAGTGTGTGCAAGCCATAACAAATAATAATAAATTATTAATTAAATGTTATAAAATGTGAGAAACCCAAATTGGTAAACTTTTTACCAAAAACCCGCATTATCGTCTAATTAACACTAATCGCATTTCTAAGGCGTTACAACAAGTTCCCCAATCTTTCAGCCAGATCAGTGTTGGTACTTTGAGGGAGGTTCCCCGTGCTTTCGTATGGACCTAATTAAAATAAACCTCGTTTTCCCAGAGGCATAACCCCGTAAACACCTTTCTAGACACCTACTTGATCGGCTAATTGTCATGTGTAAAACACTCGCAGGAGTAACTCTTACTCGCAGTTGGTATCAGGATCCAACTATCTCATAGAAAGTATGCAATCTCATTGCAAATATCAACACTTGAAATTTTCGATAATATTCTGCCCCTAGCGTCCTATAACCCTGATAGAGGTCAACAAACCATAGGCTACTAGTCAAGTTCAACCCGTCATTTCCTGATTGAATTAAACCCACCCGCACGACCCTTGACGGAGGTCAACAAGGTCGTACGACTACCCTAAAACAATCACATCATATGCAGCAGATAAATACAAGTCAGCTACCGCACACTACGCCTTGACGGAGGTCAACAAACGTAGCACGAATACTAAGTAGGATTCATCTGAAATAACGGAGGGCTACGACAGGTTTTTCAGAAAACCTTTCGCGTAATGAACTTGATATCGTTGTAGAAACAAGTGATTTTTGAAAAGGAGTGTTTTTGAGGCTTTTTCTAGTTTTGCTAAAGATGTCACTCCCGGTGAAGGGATCTCGTCTCTTTCCTTATTAAATAAGGTGCAGGATATTTCACAAATACCGCTATGCAAAACAAGAACTATAGAAGCTGTCAAAAACATAACCGAGTGAGTTGTAGCATCGGCTAGTTTCGCTAAAGAGGTCACTCCCGGTGAAGGGATCTTGGCTCTTTCCTTATCGAATAAGGTGCTGGATATTCTACAAGGAATACTGATATGCAAAGCAAAAACTAGAGCTACTCTTTTTATAAATTTGATTCTACAACATCTTTTAGGTTTCTTTTCTTTCATTAATCTCATTAATGAATCCCATCATTTAAGCTTCTTAAGCATCACAGAAGAAACGAAAATACAACGTATGTTTATTCCATCCGCATTCGCCACAGTGTCCCGTTATGCACCGTTAGGTTACTTAATTAAGGGCATAGCGGGACGGGACTAGCGCGAGTGCAAAACATAAGCAACGTTTATTATATATCATATATACAATAATAAAGCATTCGTTTCACGCATATAAAATGATCACATCACAGTATATTAGCAGCAGAAGATAACATATGAAATATTGGATATAATAGGAGGTCCGTATTTTATTTTGAGCCTGTTTAAAACAAGGGTTCCACGGTCGCGATGAATAGCCAAACCCACATCCCTAAATCCCTACGTGAGCGGCAAGTAACCTTGCCAATTCTCAGGTTAGGAGACCCGTTCTCGACTCCTCGAGATGGCCTCCCACTGGACCCTAGAAGCCGGTTACATGTGCTCCCCTCTTTGGGTGTATCCTAATGCGGAAAAGTAAATAATATACAATGGTGACATCATCCTCAACCCGGAAGTACCCCAATAAAAGAATCATACATTGAATTTTACATGAATGAAAATAAAAACCATCATCTCACATAAAACCCCCGGCTATTCAAAACAAGACGATCCAATATAACATATCACAACAACATATAACATCACATGTCATCAACTTAAGTAAATATGCGTATCCCAATTGTCGTTGATGTATAGCAACGAAACTGGCGATACAACACATATTACACTTACGGTCACAGAAAATAAAGTGAAAAACTACAACATTTGGAATCCACAATCATCTTAGACATCGTAAACCCGAAATATCACATATTACGGATTTCATGCCTAACTATATGAATTCCACATATTGTATCACATTACAGAAAAAGCTAGACGACGTTAAACATTCCGATCGAATCAACAAACACCCAAAATTTCCCTAAATGCTCAACTCTTGAGCGTAGTTTAAAAGCATCCATCATATGCACAGTACCAATGGACCAGCCGTAGAAGGGTCAAACCAACGCCTCACATGTGGGAACGCTGAACTACCACAAAACCTAGGGTTTAGAGGCGGTTCTCTCGTCCACATAATCGAGTTAAGATTTTGTTCTTCTATAGGGTCCACCGCGTCACTTGCACGATATTTGAATGTTCTTTAACTATGAAAAAGATCCAACTCTTGAAAAATTTTCAACAAGGGAAAAAGTGGGTATTTGATATCCGATCGAACTTTTTAACACCATCTAAAGTAAACGAAACAAAACCTAGAATTACGAATACGAAACACTCTGAATTTCCTTCACATGCAAAATTAGCAAACACAAACAACACCTAAAGTATCAAAACCCAGAGCTTTAAACACTGTACAAATTTCAGCCTGTTTGGATCCGAGGTGGCCGGTTTTGGGGGTGGTGAGCTCAGCCATTTTTGTCATGGAATGGGCTAAAATTTGTACGGTGTTCATATTGTATCACATACATCATTCTGCAACTGTTTGAAAAAAAATTTGACACTCTGAAAAATTTACAAAAACTAGGGTTTTACGTCGGGTGTTTCGGAGTTGTTTCGATTTCGTAATCCTACACTTATCCGTCTAATTCTCTAGCTAGTCTCTGATACCACTGTTGGGTTACCTACAACGGAAGTAAGGTTTCAGGAGGTATCACCCATGCCAAGTTTAAATTTTGCCATTCTAGATAACCCTAACCCTAGATCTTTAACTAGAGAATCAAACTAAACTAACATGTTAACAAATTAACATCTAAGAGTTAGGGATTACAACCTTTGTAGCCCGTTCTTTCACTTCATAAGCTCCGGGTTGAGGTCCTTTCGTTGCGATCATCAAGCTACCGGACTGTAGAGAGGCTCCATGAAAAGAATGATGCATCCTTACTAGTAATCTTCAAAATCCAAGATGATCTACCTTGAAGAATCACAAACCCAAGCTCTCACTTCACTAATCAAGTATTAGTGAAGCAAACACCCTAATCTAAGTGGCTAGAACAGATGAGGTTGATGAAGTAGGAATTTTGCTCTCTTTTGTTTTCTATTTCTCACACACAATCATCACAAAGTAAAAGCTAGAAAGCTTTTAGAAGGAGGAAGAAGAAGATGAAGTTGTGATGAAAATGAATTATTGTTGAGGTTAGAAATGCAACAAGGTTAAGCATGACATGCTTAACTCTTGTAGAGAATAAACTATAGGCTAGGGTTAAAAGGTTAGGTTAACAAATATCTAGCAAAATATCTAGGAGGGTGGACTAAGTCAAAGTGTCATGAAGCTTCCTCAAAGCTCATCCATAACTTAATCCAAACAAAAAGAATAAACCTTAAAGAAAATGTTAACCCAATCTTAAACCCTAGCATGGTTTAATCCTCTAAACCTTAGTTGCATTTGTAACCCTAACATGTTACAATATTATATATCACATATATAATATATAATGTAACAAAGATAATAATACAATTAACATATATCACATATATATCAATGTATCATCTAGTGAGAAAAAGAATCATTTAAGTGAGCTTATATTAGTTAATGTAATATAATATATCACATATTAAATCAACACTTGATTTAATAACATGACTATACTACATATAACCGACTAATATAATATGTATCAGTTCATCGAATCAACACTTGATCCGATGACCCGGCTATATCACATATACCCGGCCGATATCACATATCGCGAGAATGGAATACAGTATCTCATATCGTATTAATCTCGGTCCCGCACATATCACATATGTGCTCCTACTCCGTTTTGCCTGAGCAAGGAAACCTCTGTGTAGGACTCTAAAGAATCGTCAATATGCCGACAATAGGTAATGATCATATCAAATACCCACAAGCTGCAAGCGTTCAGCTAAATGTAACAGCCACCCAGGTATTGAGTGATCAGAAGATCAACAAGCAAGCCTGTACATACTCCTGTGAATCCAATCAGTAACACTCCCGTACAGCCCGGTCTTTTCGTCTGATATGTCGCATATCTAGTCTAGGGGTGGTAAACGTCAGACCCCAGTAACCGATAAGTCGTGTCGATGTGTAGCCCATAACGGGTCAAGAAACTACTGATAACTTTTATCAGTAAATCCCCATAACAGCCCTGGCCAGGGACTTCCAGTTATAGCCAATCGAATATAGCGCAACATAAACTCTCAATACCGAGAGAAACGATGTAAGTCGATGTACAATACCCCACGACTTGCGGGGAGGCGGAAATTTAAAAAAAACGATCTTGTTCTATGCGTAAATATCGACTAACCGAGAATCTTTGCAAAACAATAACTAACAAAGAATCATAGAAGTTAACAACTACTATGAAGAGTGATTATACCTAATGAACCGTGTCCTTCGTCTTTTCGTTCTCCACCTCCTTCTCGGCCTTCTCCAAGTAGTAGACGATCTACCCGAGAGCTATAGTTCAAGCTTCACCTCAAACTAGAGGTAACTAGGTTTCTTAAGTGCTAATCAAAATAACCTAGGTGATATAGAGTTGGATTATGGATTAAGTAGTCTAATCTAATCCTTGGTCTCAACACATGAGAGGGGAGGATTAGGGTTTGAAGAGAGAGAGCTTGAGGAGAGAGAAAGTGAGCATGAGAATGGAATGAGATAATGATCTCTCATGATATATATCATGCATTATTATTTATCCAAAAATCAAATAAAGGATTTAACAACCATGCTTTATAAATATCTATGAGTGATTCATATCCATGAGTCATTAAGCATTTATGATGTATTAATGACATGGATGAATCACACAAATGAGTCACTAATCTCATTAAATGCATATGCCACCTTAACCCCCAAGTCACCATCTTCTAGAAGCTTCTCATGAAATTACGAGAACGCCCCTCCTATCCGTGAAAACATGGAAAAACTTTAGACTGTATAAATCCAATATCCCGATACTAGAATCTGGCTTAAACCAAAGCCGACTAGTAAAAACTGTCCGAAAGTCGTATGTGCGTAAACACACGTATGCGTCCGAACCCTTGTTGTAAAACCATACGACCTCTATATCGTTTCGCCTGGAGCAGGGAAACTCTCTGTGTGGGACTCTAGAGACTCGACTACTACGCTGGCAGTGGGTTTAACCACAGACCGTAAGCGGCACTAGCTGTACGTAACGGTCCCCAGGTAAATGTCGATAAGAAGGCCGATGAGGAAATCCATCCGAACTCCTACTGAGTCTGATGTGACAATCTCTGTACAGTCCGGTCTGTTCGTCTAATACTATAGCATATCGGGCCTAGGGGGCGGCAAGCGTAAGTCCCCTAATAGCGGTATAAGTCATGTCGGAGCGAACCCCATTACACCCTGAGAAACTACTGGAACCTACCAGTAAATCTCGCTTTCCCTGGCCAGGGACTTTGCGTAATGGCTCGCTGACACAGCGCGATATCAACTCCCAATACCGGGAGAGAAGAATCCTGTCTAACCGCCACTGCCTCCAAGTGCTCGGGACTGCACCCAACTGCTACCGGTTTGCACGACTCCTTTGAGCCATGGTAGGGTAGCAATCTAAGAACAGTGGGACACACTCGAGGCGAAGTAGCAGTGTCAAGTCTGCGGACTATGCTGTACTCATGTCACCTGGGAACTGTTAACCGACGACTGGTATAAAACCATCCTACAGTTCCCTGTGAGTCCTGTCCGGTGTACCCGTAACCCAACGAGCACCTGTATACTATCTCCAGTACGACGTACTGACGGCTGTAGGACAGACCATCTCCCCAACTGGGATGAGAAGCGTACACACTAGTCTACTCCGGAGTATCGATGCCCTGTCTCGATAATCCCACGACTAGGGACCTGAATAAGGATGTGCTTGTAGACTACCCAGCCCCCACTAGTGTGACTGCCATCACAACGCTGGTAGTCAAGCAAGATCCTAAGAGCTCTATCAATACGTATACTCACATATTAAGATAGAAAAACCAAGTAGCATACTACCATGTTTAGCAAGACTGTTATATACATGTGAATAACCCCCCATAAATGGAGTATTAAAGAAGAAATCCATCTCTTTCAGGTCAGGAGTCAGATTCCCGCAGCTTGACTGTAAAGTCAAGTTTCATGGAAGTCAAGCTTCCATTAAGTAATATACAAACTAGTATGATACAATAATGACCCCTAGGGCATATACACTAACAATCTCCCACTTGCACTAGGGTTATGGACTGGCGTATCGAAGACCGATGGTCTCGAGTAGCCTCTCGAACTGAATCTGAGGTAGGGCCTTCTTGAATGGATCAGCAATGTTCTCTTCAGTAGTAACTCTCCGAACCTCGATTTCCCGATGATCAATGATCTCCCTGATCAGCTGATACCGCCTTAAGATGTGTCTGGACTTCTGATGGGACCTTGGTTCCTTCGCTAAAGCTATAGCTCTGTTGTTGTCGCAATACAAAGGTATTGGCTCAACTATTGTAGGAACCACCTGAAGTTCTGTTAGGAACTTCTTCATCCAGACAGCTTCTTTTGCGGCATCGCAAGCTGCAATATACTCCGCTTCCATCGTCGAGTCATCAACGGTGTCCTGCTTGGAGCTCTTCCAGCACACCGCCCCTCCATTGAGGGTAAAGACATAACCAGACATGGACTTGGAATCGTCCTTATCACTCTGGAAGCCGGAATCAGCAAAGGCCACCATCTTGAGGTCTTTTCCGCCGTAAACCAAGAACATCTCCTTAATCCTTCTCAGGTACTTGAGAATGTTCTTTACTTCTATCCAGTGCTTCTCCCCTGGGTCTGACTGATACCGGCTTACCATGCTGAGTGCGTAAGCTACATGTGCACAACATTGCATACATTATAGAGCCTACCGCAGAAGCGTAGGGTATAATAGACATGCGTTCCCTTTCCAAATCAGTCTTGGGAGACATCTCTTTGGATAGGGTGATTCCGTGACAAGCCGGTAGATTACTGCGCTTAGAATCTTCCATACTGAATCTTTTCAGTACAGTGTCGATATACCTGGACTGCGAAAGTCCCAACATCCTCTTGGATCTATCACGATAGATCCGGATCCCCAGAATGTAAGAGGCATCACCCAGGTCTTTCATGGAGAACTTGTGTGACAAGAATCCTTTGACAGATTGAAGCATAGGAATGTCATTTCCTATCAATAGAATGTCATCCACGTACAAGAGGAGGAATACGACACTTCTGGCTATAACTTTACTATATATACATGGTTCATCTGGATTTTTGATAAAGTCATATTCTTTGACTGTTTCATCAAAACAGATGTTCCAACTCCGCGATGCTTGCTTTAGTCCATAAATGGACTTAAGCAACTTGCATACTTTCCCGCTGCTCCCACTCTGATTGAAACTCTCTGGCTGATCCATATAGACGCACTCTTCTAAATTACCATTCAGAAAAGCCGTTTTTACGTCCATCTGCCAGATTTCATAATCATGGAAGGCAGCAATAGCAAGAAGGACCTGAATGGATTTGAGCATAGCCACTGGAGAAAAAGTTTCGTCATAGTCCAAATCAGGTCTTTGACGAAAACCCTTTGCAACAAGTCTAGCCTTATAGGTTTCCACCTGTCCATCTACACCAATCTTTTTCTTGAAGATCCATTTGCATCCTATGGGTTTTACCCTATCTGGAGCAAAGTCCAAAGTCCATACTTTGTTGGTGTACATGGACTCCATTTCGGTCCGCATTGCATCTAGCCATCGTACCGAGTCGCCGCTTTGGATGGCCTGCTGGAAGCTAGTAGGTTCATCATCATCTATGATGCAATCCTCTCTATCCCCATCTATGAGAAAACCGTAGTATCTCTCAGGTGGATGAGACGGCCTACTACTTCGACGGAGGGGTACGGGAATGTCCTGTTCTTCTTGAACTACTTGTTCTACCAAACTTTCAGTAGTAGTTTATGGTTCTGGAATTTCTTCCAGTTCTATTTCGCTCCCACTTGTTTCCTTTTCTAAAAACCGATGTTCTAGAAAATGGGCATTACGAGAAACAAAAACCTTTTGTTCCTCTGCGTAATAGAATAGATATCCCCTGGAGTTCTTTGGATATCCCACAAACTTACATTTTACTGATCGTGCCTCGAGCTTGTCCACATGCTGCTTTTTAACAAAAGCTGGACATCCCCATATCTTTATATACTGAAGACGGGGTTTCTTCCCACTCCACATCTGATATGGCGTGGTAAGCACAGTCTTGGTAGGAACCATGTTCAAAAGATATGCCGCTGATTCTAGCGCATAACCCCAGAAAGATTGCGGTAATTCAGCATTACTCATCATGGAACGTACCATATCCAATAGGGTTCGATTCCGTCTCTCCGATACACCGTTATGCTGTGGAGTGTATGGAGGAGTAAGCTGAGAAAGAATTCCTTTCTCTTTTTGGTAACCTAGGAACTCGGCACTTAAGTATTCACCACCTCGATCAGATCTTAGTGTCTTGATACTTTTGCCGGTTTGGTTTTCTACTTCATTCTTATACTCCTGGAATTTTTCAAAAGCCTCGGATTTATGTTTCATCAGATAAATGAATCCGTACCTTGAGTAATCATCCGTAAAAGTAATGAAATAGGAAAAACCACCTCTTGCATGCGTAGACATTGGACCACATACATCGCTGTGTATGAGTCCTAAGAGCCCGCTCGCTCTTACTCCATGTCCAGTAAATGGAGTCTTTGTCATCTTTCCTTTGAGACAAGATTGACAAGTGGCATAAGTTTGATATTCGAACGAGTCCAAATATCATTCTCTATGTAACTTAGTCAACCTTCTCTCATTGATGTGACCCAGTCTACAATGCCATAAGAAAGCTTTATTTAAATCTGGAGACTTTCTTTTTAGTGTGTTCTGGACATTGAAAATATGGAGTTGGTTTAAGACATATATACCGTTATTTAGTGTACCGGACTTAATCAAACCATGATTAAGGTGGATGTTAACAACATCACTTACAAATGTGAAATCATAACCTTTATTTGATAACAAGGAAACTGATATGATATTACACGTTAAACTAGGTACATAAAAACAGTTATGTAAAACCAAAATATGTCCACTCGTCAATCCTAGGTGATAATCCCCGACGGACACAGCTCCCACGCTAGCTCCGTTAGCAACCTTTAGGGTCATGTCACCTTCCTTCAGCACTTTACGGTTTCTCAGTGCCTGCAATGAATTGCATATATGAGATCCTGATCCGGTATCCAATACCTAGGAAGTAGAGTTGATTGATAGACAATTCTCAATTACAAACACACCTGAAGTCGAAGCCAAAGCTAGCTTCGGTTCCTGGTTCTTGGCGTTCCACGCCTTGCAATCTTTCTTCCAGTGCCCTTTCCTGTGACAATGGAAGCACTCATCCTGGGCCACTACCGGCACCGCAATCTTTTTCTTTCCCTTCCCTCCCACCTTACCAACACCTCCTCTAGGTTTGGTGGCGGCCTTCTTCTTTCTTCCTTTGGCCCTAGCCTTGGACCCAGAAGAAGAGGCACCGCTAACAAACATAACGGGTGTTTCCCTGGCCTTCTGCAAGGTGCCCTCTGCACTCCTCAACATGTTAAGGAGTTCCGGAAGTTCAACTTCTTTTCTTTGAATGTTGAAGTTCAGAATAAACTGGGCGTAGGTGGAAGGAAGGGACTAGAGAATAAGGTCTGTATAGAGCTCATTATCCAAAGTCGTCCCAAGGTCTGCGAGCTCTTCTATATAGCCTATCATCTTTAGGACATGTTCTCCTACCGATGATCCGACGGCCAACCTCGCTCGAAACAAGTTCTTTGAGGTCTCGTATCTTGCTATACGAGATTGCTCTCCATAAAGTTCCTTTGTATAGAGAAATATGGCATCTAGTTCCATATCCTCGTGCCTCCTCTGATGTTCATTGTTCATCGAGGCAAGCACGATGCACTTGGCCTTCGCGCAATCGAAATCCCAGGTTTTGCGGACTTCCTTATCCGCATTACTGGATTTGGGACCAGGGACAGCAGGTGGCTTAGTGGTGAGGGCGTACCCCAATTTGTCATAGGTCAAAGCCATTTTGACATTCCGCAGCCAATCTTTATAGTTTGGCCCTGTCAGTATATTTTTCTCTAAAAGTAACTTAAGTCCAGTCATTTTCAGGGTCGCTGCAATTAGGAGAGAGTGAAGAAAACTCTTTAGCATGATGCACTTGCAAGTTTAGAGTGGTTTTTAGTTTATCTAAACTGGATGGCTCCCACTGTTTCTCGAATCCTTCCTCAAACCATAAAAGAAGAATTAGCCAGGACTATTCTCACCGTACAATACTTGCTTAACCGTTCAGCCAGGCTAGTGTCGATACTTCGAGGGAGGTTTTCCAACGCTTTCGCGAAGTTCCTTAATTAAATAACCTCTTTTCTCTGGGGGCGTAGCCCCGCTGACACCTTTCTAGACACCTACTTGGTTTATAGCATTGATCGTTAAGTGACGAATCTCCTGATAAGTAGCATATACTCACAGTAGGATCGGGATCCAAATATCATCGTATGATAATGTTGAAGGAATCCTACCAACATTCATCAAACTCCAAATGGTATGCATCTCTTTGCAAATTTCAGTTTCTTTAGAAATTCCCAATATATATTTTTGCCCCATGCTCTTATGACCTTGGCGTTAGGTCAAAATGTCATAAGTCACATGTCAAGTTCTACCCATCATTATCTTGTTAATTTGAACCCATCCATACATATCCTTGACGTTCGGCCAAAATGATAATACGACTATCCCAAACTAACTCATCTATCTATGCAACAAATGAATACCCAGCAGCTACCAAACACTATGCCTTGGCGTTAGGTCAAAATACATAGCTTGAATACTACTGAATACCCAAATGAAATGACGGAGGGCTACGAATGGTTTTGGCGAAACCGTGAACATAGTGAACTTGATATGACCGAAGGAACCTGATAGCTTTTAAAAGGAGTGGTTAAAGCTCCGCAATTAAAAAAATATCTTCTGTTTAAAAATAACCGAGTGGTTTCTTTTAAATTGTTCCAACGATTTAAACTTTGGTTTATTTTCTTTGCATTAATAATAATGCGTCCCATCATTAACCTATCATTGCAGAAAACAACGAATATACAATGTCCTCTTATGCCATCCGCATTCTCCACTGGGTCCCGTCATCACCCGTTGGGTTACTTAACTAACGGCAGAGCGGGGGCTGGGCTAGCGCGGGTGTAAAACATAAGTGACGCCTAAATAGCTATCATATATAGATATTGTACATTTGTCAGACGCAATAATAGGCATTCCAGATCACAGATGAACAATATTGGATATGCAAGCAATCCGCGTTTCTTTTGAGCCTGCAACGAAAGACGGATTACACAGTTGTGATGAATAGCCATTACCCCACCCTAGACCCCTACGGGTACGGAAAACTACCCGCCAAGTACCCGAAGTGAAGCGGTCTCCCTCAATAACGTGAGTAGGCCACTAAACACTTAAAAGTACCCGGTAGTTTGTGCACCCCTCCTTGGGTCTATCCTAGGAGCAAAAACAGTAAAATGAAATAATACAATGGTGGCTGCAACCGCAACCTGGATGCGCCCCGCAAAATAATATTACAACATATTACAATTATATTGAATGAATTAAAATAATAACCCATCACAAAACCCCAGCTAATCATCACAACAGTCCAATACAGTTCACATCCACAAACAGTTAAAACCATTACAGAAATGTGCAACCCCCTGCCAACCGACATACTAGCAGTTAGGGGAGGTTTACGAACACATTATACAATCACAGTTATAATCAAATTAGCAAACATCGTATAATTTCGATCGAGCAAACACATTAGATTCTACTCCAATACTTCTCTGTGCACCTGAGACTTGAGCAGAAAAATAAACATTCCAGAAATATCATTATTAACACAGGAGAGTTACTGAAGGAATTTGGGCTGACTCGGCCCCAACTTGGCCGTGGATCCGCGGTGGATCGCATGGATCCACCGCGGTTCCGCGGTGAGTTGGCCGAGTTAGGAGTCCAAATTTCTTCTGTAGCCCTATTATTCTCTGATGGTTATGCTTAAGCTCCCTGAAAAATTTTTAGAGCCAGTTTTAAATTCGACAGAAACTGTGATAAATCGATGATGTTTCCGGTTCTTTTTGCGTTCGAAAATCTTACGACTTTGCTAATGAGTTAATTATTGTTTAGCGAGGCTCTGATACCACTGTAAGTCGATATACAACACCCCACGACTTGCGGGGAGGCGGAAATTTAAAAAACGATCTTGTTCTATGCGTAAACATCGACTAACCGAGAATCTTTGCAAAACAATAACTAACAAAGAATCATAGAAGTTAACAACTACTATGAAGAGTGATTATACCTAATGAACCATGTCCTTCGTCTTTTCGTTCTCCGCCTCCTTCTCGGCCTTCTCCAAGTAGTAGACGATCCACCCGAGAGCTATACTTCAAGCTTCACCTCAAACTAGAGGTAACTAGGTTTCTTAAGTGCTAATCCAAGTAACCTAGGTGATATAGAGTTGGATTATGGATTAAGTAGTCTAATCTAATCCTTGGTCTCAACACATGAGAGGGGAGGATTAGGGTTTGAAGAGAGAGAGCTTGAGGAGAGAGAAAGTGAGCATGAGAATGGAATGAGATAATGATCTCTCATGATATATATCAAGCATTATTATTTATCCAAAAATCAAATAAAGGATTTAACAACCATGCTTTATAAATATCTATGAGTGATTCATCTCCATGAGTCATAAAGCATTTATGATGCATTAATGACATGGATGAATCACACAAATGAGTCACTAATCTCATTAAATGCATATGCCACCTTAACCCCCAAGTCACCATCTTCTAGAAGCTTCTCGTGAAATTACGAGAACGCCCCTCCTATCCGTGAAAACACGGAAAAATTTTAGACTGTATAAATCCAATATCCCGATACTAGAATCTGGCTTAAACCAAAGCCGACTAGTGAAAACTATCCGAAAGTCGTACGTGCGTAAACACACGTATGCGTCCGAACCCTTGTCGTAAAACCATACGACCTCTATATCGTTTCGCCTGGAGCAGGGAAACTCTCTATGTGGGACTCTAGACACTCGACAACTACGCTGGCAGTGGGTTTAACCACAGACCGCAAGCGGCACTAGCTGTACGTAACGGTCTCCAGGTAGATGTCGATAAGAAGGCCGATGAGGAAACCCATCCGAACTCCTACTGAGTCTGATGTGACAATCTCCGTACAATCCGGTCTGTTCATCTAAGACTATCGTATATCGGGCCTAGGGGGGCGGCAAGCGTCAGTCCCCTAATAGCGGTATAAGTCGTGTCGGAGCGAAGCCCATTACACCCTGAGAAACTACTGGAACCTACCAGTAAATCTCGCTTGCCCTGGCCAGGGACTTTGCGTAATGGCTCTCTGACACAGCGCGATATCAACTCCCAATACCGGGAGAGACGAATCCTGTCTAACCGTCACTGCCTCCAAGTGCTCGGGACTGCACCCAACTGCTACCTGTTTGCATTACTCCTTTGAGCCGTGGTAGGGTAGCAATCTAAGAACAGTGGGACACACTCGAGGCGAAGTAGCAGTGTCAAGTCTGCGGACTATGCTGTACTCATGTCACCTGGGAACTGTTAACTGACGACTGGTATAAAACCATCCTACAGTTCCCGGCGAGTCCTGTCCGGTGTACCCGTAACCCAACGAGAACCTGTATACTATCTCCAGTACGATGTACTGACGGCTGTGGGACAGACCATCTCCCCAACTGGGATGAGAAGCGTACACACCGGTCTACTCCGGAGTATCGATGCCCTGTCTCGATAATCCCATGACTAGGGACCTGAATAAGGATGTGCTTGTAGACTACCCAGCCCCCACTAGTGTGACTGCCATCACAACGCTGGTAGTCAAGCAAGATCCTGAGAGCTCTATCAATACGTATACTCACATATTAAGATAGAAAAACCAAGTAGCATACTACTATGTTTAGCAAGACTGTTATATACATGTGAATATCCCAAGCTTCCATTAAGTAATATACAAACTAGTATGATACAATAATGGCCCCTAGGGCATATACACTATCAGACGAAACGCCTCCTATCGCTCATTTCCTCCATGTGATTCGGGACTGTTCCCAAAAGCCACCGTTTTGCACGTTTTCGTGAATGTGGTAAGGTGGAAATCAAAGCACAGTAGGAATCACTCAAGACTCTATGACGATCTCGGGTCTACAGACTAACCTGTACTAGTGTCATCAGAGAACTGCTACCTGATGATAGGTTGTCACGACCCGAGATAGCACGTGACTGGCACTTGAATCATATGAAGTCTATAGGACCCTATCTAACTCAAGTAAGCCAAAATTCCAGAAATCTAAAACCATTTTAAGGAGTAAATAAAGGAAAACTAGTTTTAAGAAGGGAAGAAAACATGTTTTAAAAACAAGATTTTTAAATAAGTAAGCCGAATAGGCAATTTAAAAGTCTCAATGTCTTTTCTAAAAATTTCGGCAGAGTTTCCTTTGTAAATACTGGCCCCGAATGGGGTACAACATGAATAATATATATATGCATAATAAAAAGGCATCCCTAAGCGGGAGCTAGCTCTTCGTCAATCGACGGTCACAACCACGCAAGCAATATAATATACAACGCCAAAAGCGAGGATCAAAACTCAAAGAAAAACTCAAATTAGCTTGAAAACCATAATACTATAACGCGCGACTCTAAGGTCGAATTAATACACAACTGGTTTTCTAAGTCTGAAACAATATACAAGTTTGGTTGATGGAATTTCTAGATACAACTGAATAATACATATACAATGGTGGTTCTGAAACAAAAGAATCCACCTACCAAAGCAAGTCACCCGTAAGGAAAGCAGTGTGCCAAAAAAGCTGCAATGAATGTTGTACGGCAAAACCTGCAAGAACTGTGGTACAATGGGGGTGAGTTGCCAACTCGTGAATAGAAAATATCACAGAGCAGAAATCGTATGTATGACACAATCCTAGGTCAATACGATCAGGTATATATATAAAGCTCAAATGAATAAGTCTGAAGCAAGATAAGGTGGCAATGTAACATCTATACATGAGTGTAGTGCCAAGTGCTCGTGCCAGTGTCTCAGGTAATAGCATATCATAAATATGAGGTATGATCAATGTCGACTATATCATGAAATCTATGAATATGTGGATATCATCCAACTGTGTGATCAATATCATCACTGTCAATATATGTAGGTAGAAATTGTCCACGTGTCACCTAATGACAATAAGCATTATGCATGTAAATATCATAAACATATGCATAGCAGTATGAGGATGTAAATCAACATGTGTCGCTCGCGACATATCAAAATCATGGAACCTAAGTGTCAAGCATCGACACTCGAAAACATCATGAAACCTGTGCCTAGCATCGGCATGTAAATCCTCATATACATGGGGCTCCGTTAGTCCGTGACGGCTCATCTCATCTCTCAACTCCGGTCGGTATCCCCCAGATATCCGCTGAGCACAACACAATCACCGGTAGGTAGTACTCCCCTGCCAGGCTTACCGTTTAACATATACGAGTCTTCTTGCCCCGGGGTACCTCACCGGGTCCACCATGTACCCATAGACGGTGCCTACCGCTCCTCAAATCGGGTTTCACATGCCACTCTCAGAACCGAGAAAACACATGGTGGACGCACTGAAATATCATATCAAGGGTAACCGGGTTTTTCAAACAATATATACTTTCTTTTAAATACCTACGGTTGCCAAATCCAGAAATATCATGGAAACAACATATCTCAATGCGTATAATCAGAAAGGATGATGTATGCGACATATAAAAGAGATGTAAGCATATCAGCGTATCATGCAATATGGAATAGTAATATGCACATATTTAGGGAAGATCGCCTCTTTAAAATGAATCAGTTTTAGAAAGTATCGTGCGGTTCCCAGATCTCCAAGTCAAACCAGAATCGTCTATGTATGTGCAAATATGTATGTGTACAAGTATGAGTGTACTATATGTAAGTACACGAGTGTGAATGTACAATAGATGTGTGCACAAATATAAGTGTACAATATGTAAGTACACTAGTATGAATTTACAATAGATGTGTGCATAAGTATGAGTGTACAATATGTAAGTACACTAGTATGAATGTACAATAGATGCGTGCACAAGTATGAGTGTACAATATGTAAGTACACTAGTATGAATGTACAATAGATGTGTGCACAAGTATGAGTGTACAATATGTAAGTACACTAGTATGAATGTACAATAGATGTGTGTACAAGTATGAGTGTACAATGTGCATGTGCGCAAATATGAAGATATCGATATATGTGTGCACTGGTATTAATATACAGTGTGCATGTGCGCAAGTAGGAAGATATCAATATATGTGTGCACTGGTATGAATATACAGTGTGCATCTGCGCAAGTAGGAAGATATCAATATATGTGTGCACTGGTATGAATATACAGTGTGCATGTGCGCAAGTATGAAGATATCAATATAGGTGTACACTGGTATGAATATACAAGGTATCATATCCTGAATGCAACAGTAAGAATATGCGGCAAATGAATAATAACACAACAGTGTAGAATCTACATCAGTGTATCCATGTCATACTTTTTTGCAATTTGAAATAATACGAATCGGTGTTTTCAGGCAAATAAGAAGTACGGTGTTTTTAAGAAAAGATGCGTCTTTTGAAAATATCCGTATAATCCCTTGTCTCTCTTTAAAAAACTCCCGATTCGTTAGTTTTTGAAATATGTAGGACATCGGCCTAGCCTAACACTTACTAGCAAGACTACGGCTCTAACTAACAAGTCAATCAGGAGGGGTATGGAAACCACCTAAATGTGGGTCGATATAGTATATATATGTAAATATAATAGTCGGTGATCCCGCCTCAAAGGTACCGCGTACGATACAATATCATATGACATCCTCGAGTCATGAGTGCGGATCTATCATCAAATATAGCTCGTACGGTAAATCATCGTACGGCATCCCTAATTACTGGGTGCGGGTCAATATCACATTCATCTCATCAATTATCAGGTATCATTATCATCATATCACATGATCTGGGGTACTGATCTAAGTCCAGTACAAATCGATACCATCTATATAAATATAAATGCGTGTGTGAAACACACACCCAAGGGGGCGCTACAATCTCATGTCGTATCCCAAATACGAATCACAATATATCACCGATCTCATGGCACCATGCCTAATATCATCGACTCATCTCCAAATATCATCCACTAGCCTCATCATCCAGGTATAAGTATAACAGATAAGCAGGTGTGTGCGTATGGGTGTAAACCTATCCTAGGGTTCGCAGCTAGGAACTATAGTAGTTTATCTCTACGCCCTAATCCAATCACAGTACACCTAATCTCATCTCAAATATCCACGACACACAATAAGCTATCATCTATAGTATATATATGCTATACTATATATCGAACTGCGGGGGTGCTATACGCCATCCACCCGACTTCCCCCATAGATATAATCTATTCACCTGCATCCTGCGTGTCGGTGTCGGTGTCGCCTTCATCTTCTTCATCGTATGAAGCCCTCGAGAAGGTACCTACAAGATAACACAATCGCAAATGCACATTAAAATCACATCGGAAAACCAAAACGACACGCTAAGGCCTATAGGTTAGAACCTATGAACTACGCCTTCAAAACCATCAAACAACCCTCGATGTTGTCGTGCAAACGTCAAGTGATCGAGGTAAAACACAAATACGCAAATCCAGAATTTAAAATACGCAAAATGAAAACACGAATCAAAACAGCAACTATAGAAAAGGGTCCCAGATTTCACCCTAGGTCAAATTAGACAATTTTGCATATACCAAGGGTTTAATTTATAGATGTAGGAGCTACAGAACAAACACGACCCCAAATCTCATTGATCTGGCCGTAATTTGCGGCCAGATAGAATAAATCTGCGGCCATGGTTAAGGATTAGGGGCTGGGGATTTGGTGGTAGCTTCCTAGGTGCCTGCATGTATCACTCTCCTTGCAAAATAATTTTCAGAGTCTCGGGGTGATAGCAGATTTCATTTAACCCTCACAGAATCCACAAATTTTCGATATCGGCTTTTCTAAATCCGCATTCCGGGTTTCTAGTCTCTGTTTTTGGCCTGAATTCTAGCACTAAGGGGTTTGTGTGGCCTCTACCGAGCTTAATTACCCATCACAACCCAAAGTTCCCTCAAACCCTAACTAGAATTTTCTAAGTCCACATAACCACTCAATATCGACATGAAACATGTATGGATGCGTAAGGAATTGAAACACTACATTAATGGTGCAGAAATTACCTCCTTTGGCAACTCAAGAATTTTCTTGAGTTGCTCAAAGTCCTCAAAATCTCTTCTTTCTTGGTCCAATGTGTTTCCCTTGAGCTTGTGCATCTATTTAATGAAATGGGATTTGGATTTTGGGGTGATTTTCATGGTGTTTTGGGGGGTTTGAAGATGGAGGAGGAGAGGGGACAGCAGCAGCAGCAGCAGCAAGGGAAAGAGAGGGGAGAGAAATGAGTGAGGAAAATGATGGGGGATGGCTCATGATAAAGGGTTGACCCCTCACCCCACTCTTTCTCTCTCTAATCATACCTCCATATTTTAATCTTTTCCTTTTCTTTTCTAATTTCCTTCTCTCCTTAATAGTAACCCCAAAACAACAAGCCATGCACCCAAAACATGTAGGAAAATGCAACAAATGTTAAAGAAAAGATATGGTGCATGTTTGCACAAAATACGCTTAAAGTGCGATTAGCGATTTTTAATCGCGATTAGATCTAAATTAGCATATAATTAATCATAAAAACTTAAAAATTGCATAATTCACATAAAACACCCTCTATTAATAATTTTCAAAATTTTCAGCTTTTTTCCCAATTTATCGGTATTTAATTATACCGCCTTATTTAAAATATTCAATATTTTATTATTAAATTATAAAAATTCCCCAAAAATAATATTTTATTATTTTGAAATGTTACAATCTTCCCCCCTTGAAGAAATTCGGTCCCCGAATTTAAATTTAAACCCCTCAAATACTAAAACATTTCAGTAAAAGACTAAGTCGTCGATGCTCCGAAATCATCAATACATAAAACGCATTATAGCGCAATGCATGTGCATGAGTAATGAGCAGATAACTCAAAAGGAAAACTCCATCAAGCATCCCGCAATCATCGGAGTTAAGGTAAAGACACAAATGTCAAATCCGAAACAAAACCAATATGATATATATCAGAATTATACATGTAGACATCAAATCTATACATGTAAATAGCTGAAGGAAAGGCATGCCAAACCCTTTTAAGTCGCTGTACGATGCGCATAACACTGCACAGTGGCGGACATCTATTGTAAAAAAATAACTATATGTGTATATATCTTTGTTTAATATGTACGTTCCGCCGTTTTGAAAACAATTTAAAATGGTTTCCTTGTTTAAGCGTTTCGTGTCATATCGGACACGTAGGTAGATACTGAGACTATAGCTCTCTTTTTGGAAATCTCTTCGACAACTATCAATGCATGCAAAATATATCCAGGTACTGTTCTCTGACTAGTCCTGCTCAGTACGAAAACAAACAGCAAATATCATAAAAACGTACTGCTCCATAAGAAATCATTCCAAAAATGTATATAAGAATACTCTGTGCGTCTGGTGCGCATGGAAATCAAAATCCATATATGGGCCATACATGTGCACAGAAACAACATCTAAGTGCAACGGGTGTGCACGAAACATCTGTCATAGGCAACGTGTGTGCCTGACAGCAAAATCAGGTGCATCTGATATGCATGAAGAATCCCGAATTGGTGCATCGGGTGTGCACCAAAATCGTATCTCAAAACATTCGCTTAACACGCGCGAAAATCCAAATCAGGTGCATCCATCATACACGAATAAAATCTAAATAATGCACACTCAATATGCACGAAATCACGAAATCCAATATCAAGCGTCGAACATGCGCAAGTCCAATCAAATGCACGGAGTGCAGGAAATCAACATCAATATCAGAATCAAAATCGACGGAATACAACACGGCTCGATCAAAATCAGGTATACCGCGGTATATAAGCTCACAACCATGTGTATCAGCGTACACAAATCAAATCAAAGCACTAAAAGTGCATATAAATGATGCCGAGGGCATAAGTCAAATCGCATGCATAACATAGGCATGAAATCAAAATCAACATATCGAATGACATCAATCGACGTCAGGTGCAACCGTAGTGCACAAAATATAACTCCGGTGCAACAAAAGCACGAAATATAAATCTGGTGCGATAAACACACGAAACATAAAACTGGTGCGACAAACATACGAAGTATAAAACTGGTGCATCCTGTGCAAGAAATACAAATACGGTGCGTCCTGTGCACAAAACCCAAACAATAACTCAAATGCATAAATAACAACACCGAGTGTACCAAGGTGTAAAAATCATAAACGTGTGGAACTGCGTGCACAAAACACATATCAATGCACTACGAGCATATATAAGCTATACCGAGTGCAAAAATCAAATCGTGTGCGTATCATATGCACAAAATCAACTTTATTGTATGAAATCCATGAAGTCATAAGCATGTGCAACCAAGGCACGAAAATGATATCAGGTGCAATAACTGTGCACAAATCATAAATCAACACAACGGTGTATAAAGCACATCTCAAGTGTAACAACTATGCGCAAGATATAAATGCCCAGTGGGTGCACCCATGGTGCACGAAACAAATATCATGGAACTCAGCCATCAAGACTAAATCATGCGAGTAAATCGCCCAAAATACCGAAATCCAAGGTGACGGATACATGATAATCGAATCATAAAATCACAAATCATAAATACTGTTGTCGGTATATTCTCCTTCAAGGTCGAGAAGGTGTCGGTGCATCCAATGCTAGCAGCGCAAGATATCTACTTGCCTCCTGCTCACGGTCTGGCGTCCTCTGTCTTTGGGCCCTTATCTTCTCTGTGGATTACCAATCTCGCAATCCGTCGGCTCATCGACCCTGTCAGATGTGCTAACGGGGACGATTCCGTCCTGGCGCTTCTCTGGCCACCTTTCGGTCAATCCTCGCGGCCACTCGTAAAGCAGCACGTCACTGGCGCCGACCTCTGGTCCTCTGAATACACATCCCACATCTGATCCTAGGTGCAATTCTTATCGTAGCAGTGTCCTGGAAAGAATTCTGCTCAAGGTCTCTTCCGATCTCGCCTATGCCGAATTGTACGGAGGCTGGTACTCTTGCATAACCTTTTCTCGCTCTCTGGACATCTGCGTCCTCAGCACAGCATTTCCTCGGAAACTGGTCGCATCTTAACGCCTCTGTAGACATATCCGACCTTTAATCTTAACGGAGAGTAACAACAGCTCGTCTGCATCTCGCACGAACCTCTTGTCCCATTTGTCTATATCATCGTCCATTTCGACGTCACGTCTGTATCTGCGCACTGCAAATGTTCTCGGCTACGGTCCATCCGAAGTCTCTCACAGGGACTCGAAATCACGAACTCGGTATCTTCACCACCCCGTGGAAGATATCTAGCCGAACATGTCCTCAGGAACTCGTCCCAACCTGCGGAGATATACCCCATTCCCGTCCGTTC
The DNA here is from genome assembly GCA_030015575.1 of Agapanthus africanus. NCBI lineage: Eukaryota > Viridiplantae > Streptophyta > Magnoliopsida > Asparagales > Amaryllidaceae > Agapanthus > Agapanthus africanus. The sequence continues at coordinate 240,783,849 of JASDDO010000018.1, read as the reverse complement.
TTGATCAATTCACAACGCATCAGGGTGAGATCCTCTATCCGACCCTGGTCAACTATCTCGTCGATGATGCCGGACTATGGCCTGCTGAGGGTGCGCAATATGACCACTCCTGGGTCCAAGTCTTCTCGTATAGTGCTCCAGAAAGGTCCTGTCGAGGTCTCTCTCAATTCTCGTTTCCACCGAATTGCCCGGAGGTTATCATCTTTACTATATCTGTTTCTTGTTCCAGAACGGCTGCATACTCATCACGACTCCTTCTGGAAGGTATATCAATAGTCAACGTTTCTGCATGCGTATCGCATCTCTGATATCAATGGAGTGGAACGTCATCTTGTCGAATTCTCGTGCGACCTCTTTACTTCACTCTGCTCCAATATCGACTGATTCGGACTCGTCTCCTTGTGGCTGTATGGACTGCGCTCCAACGGATATGATCGTATCTGGAGTCTCTCAAGCAATGTGTCCCATCACATGATATCCGAATGATGTCGAACCATCCGATCGACTCGTCAGAACCTCATAATCCCCCAAGAGATCAACATCTTGAGTACAGTTTAATAGTATTCCGGTACATACCACAGCACCTGTGGACCAACCGTAGAAGGGAAAACCCAAGCCTCACAAATAGCACCGCTAAACTGCCGCAAGCCCTAAGGTTCGAAGGCGTTCCATGCTCATTACGTCGAGTTAGGGTTTCATTCTTCTAGAGGGTCCATAGCATTACTTGTATTGTCTTCCGAATACTTTAAACTTGGAAATGGGTTCCTGACATTCGATCGTCTCTATTGACTCTCAACGAATCTGCGTGAAGTCGTCTCTAGCTAGAATCAATCTATCTGATGATCTCGCATCGGGGTAAGCGAATGAACCACATGTCCTGGTCATTCATCCTTGGGTGACTAGCGTCCTTCCATCATATCTCTAAATATATACTCATGATGCAGTAGCTCCAACATCTGGACGATATCTCGTCATTTGCAGCAACAACTGGCTCATTTGTCTGTATGCTGAACAGCGCCTCAATCATCATGAATAAGCGATATATCAATGGTCATCACATCTTGGCTGGCCTCTAACAGTAGCCTGATCCTCTGGTGCCGATCTGCACGTCCGAGAAATCTCGTAAAAGCGATCTGTCAAACGCTCATAGCGCGAAAACGCAATAAAGCGACGCCTCTATGCAATCGTACGTCTCTGGAATCACGCCCTGGTCAGTCCTCGTCCGTGACGAGCTCATGCTGACGCAACTATAGTCGTGGCTCTCTCTCTGCCCGTATAGTCGTGGCAGCAAAATCATAACCAATATCTATGAGGATAGATCATAGGAATGAATATAATACTGTGCAAGGAAATGTACATCCTAAGGTTTCTTAAGCGGAGTAGCGTATCGTAAGTATGCCGCGGAACATACGTACGGTACGTCACTCTACTCAAGTTACCTACTCCATCAACCAAGGGTCATCCTATGCGACGAAAGTTCGGGTATAATACCCCCTCGACTAAGTCTAAGTTCCGTAAGGTCAAGCCTAAGTTCCGTGTGTTTATAAACGCTCTAGGCTCCACATAGTCAAACTTAGATTCGAACCAAGATTAACCTAGCGCTCTGATACCAACTTTGTAACGACCCGAGATAGCGCGTGACTGGCACTTGAATCATATGAAGTCTATAGGACCCCATCTAACTCAAGTAAGACAAAATCCCAGAAATCTAAAACCATTTTAAGGAGTAAATAAAGGAAAACTAGTTTTAAGAAGTGAAGAAAACATGTTTTAAAAACAAGGTTTTAAAATAAGTTAGCCGAATAGTCAATTTAAAAGTCTCAATGTCTTTTCTGAAAATTTTGGCAGAGTTTCCTTTGTAAATACTGGCCCCGAACGGGGTACAACATGAATAATATATATATGCACAATAAAAAGGCATCCCCAAGTGGGAGCTAGCTCTTCGTCAATCGACGGTCACAACCACGCAAGCAATATAATATACAACGTCAAGGGCGAGGATCAAAACTCAAAGGAAAACTCAAATCAGCTTGAAAACCATAATACTACAACGCGCGACTCTAAGGTCGAATTAATACACAACTGGTTTTCTAAGTCTGAAACAATATATAAGTTTGGTTGATGGAATTTCTAGATACAATTGAATAATTCATATACAATGGTGGTTCTGATGCAAAAGAATCCACCTACCAAAGCAAGTCACCCGTAAGGAAAGCAGTGTGCCAGAAAAGTCGCAATGAAACCTGTACGGCAAAACCTGCAAGAACTGTGGCACAACGGGGGTGAGTTGCCAACTCATGAATAGAAAACATCACAGAGCAGAAATCATATGTATGACACAATCCTAGGTCAATACGATCATATATATATAAACCTTAAATGAATAAGTTTGAAGCAAGATAAGGTGGCAATGTAACATCTATACATGAGTATAGTGCCAAGTGCTCGTGCCAGTGTCTCAGGTAATAGCATATCATAAATATGAGGTATGATCAATGTCGACTATATCATGAAGTCTATGAATATGTGGATATCATCCAACTGTGTGATCAATATCATCACTGTCAATATATGTAGGTGGAAATTGTCCACGTGTCACCCAATGACAATAAGCATCATGCATGTAAATATCATAAACATAAGCATGGCAGTATGAGGATGTAAATCAACATGTGTCGCTCACAACATATCAAAATCATGGAACCTGAGTGTCAAGCATCGACACTCGAAAACATCATGAAATCTGTGCCTAGCATCGGCACGTAAATCCTTATATACATGGGGCTCCTTCAGTCCGTGACGGCCCATCTCATCTCTCAACTCCGGTCAGTATCCCCCAGATATCCGCCGAGCTCAACACAATCACCGGTAGGTAGTACTCCCCTGCCAGGCTCACCGTCTAACATATACGAGTCTTCTTGACCCGGGGTACCTCACCGGGTCCACCATGTACCCGCAGACGATGCCTACCGCTCCTCGAATCGGGTTTCACATGCCACTCTCAGAACCGAGAAAACACATGGTGGACGCACTGAAATATCATATCAAGGGTAACCGGGTTTTTCAAACAATATATACTTTCTTTTAAATACCCACAGTTCCCAATTCCAGAAATATCATGAAAACAACATATCTCAATGCATATAATCAGAAAGCATGATGTATGCGACATATAAAAGAGATGTAAGCATATCAGCGTATCATGCAACATGGAATAGTAATATGCATATATTTATGGAAGACCGCCTCTTTAAAATGAATCAGTTTTAGAAAGTATCTTGCGGTTCCCAGATCTCCAAGTCAAACCAGAATCGTCTATGTATGTGCAAATATGTATGTGTACAAGTATGAGTGTACCATATGTAAGTACACGAGTGTGAATGTACAATAGATGTGTGTACAAGTATGAGTGTACAATATGTAAGTACACTAGTATGAATGTGCAATAGATGTGTGCACAAGTATGATTGTACAATATGTAAGTACACTAGTATGAATGTACAATAGATGTGTGCACAAGTATGAGTGTACAATGTGCATGTGCGCAAGTATGAAGATATCAATATATGTGTGCACTGGTATGAATATACAGAGTGCATGTTCGCAAGTAGGAAGATATCAATATATGTGTGCACTGGTATGAATATAGTGTGCATGTGCGCAAGTAGGAAGATATCAATATATGTGTGCACAGGTATGAATATACAGTGTGCATGTGCGCATGTATGAAGATATCAATATATGTGTGCACTGGTATGAATATACAGTGTGCATGTACGCTAGTATGAAGATATCAATATAGGTGTACACTGGTATGAACATACAAGGGATCATATCCTGAATGCAACAGTAAGAATATGCGGCAAATGAATAATAACACAACAGTGTAGAATCTACATCAGTGTATCCATGTCATACTGTTTTGCCATTTGAAATAATACGAATTGGGGGTTTTAGGAAAATAAGGGCTACGGTGTTTTAAAGAAAAGGTGCGTCTTTTGAAAATATCCGTATAACCCCTTGTCTGTCTTTAAAATACTCCCGATTCGTTAGTTTTTGAAATAGGTATGATATCGGCCTAGCCTAACACCTACTAGCAAGACTACGGCTCTAACTAACAAGTCAATCAGGAGGGGTATGAAAACCACCTAAATCTGAGTCGATATAAGTATATATATGTAAATATAATAGTCAGTGATCTCGCCTCAAAGGTACCGCGTACGATACAATATCATATGACATCCTCGAGTCATGAGTGCGGATCTATCATCAAATAAAGCTCGTACAGTAAATCATCATACGGCATCCCCAATAGCTGGGTGCGGATCAATATCACATTCATCTCCTCAATTATCAGGTATCATTATCATCATATCACATGATCTGGGATACTGATCTAAGTCTAGTACAAATCGATACCATCTATATAAATATAAATGCGTGTGTGAAACACACGCCTAAAGGGCCGCTACAATCTCATGTCGTATCCCAAATACGAATAACAATGTATCACCGATCTCATGGCACCATGCCCAATATCATCGAATCATCTCCAAATATCATCAACTAGCCTCATCATCCAGGTATAAGTATAACAGATAAGCAGGTGTGTGCGTGTGGGTGTAAACCTATCCTAGGGTTCGCAGCTAGGAACTATACTAGTTTATCTCTACGCCCTAATCCAATCACAGTACATCTAATCTCATCTCAAATATCCACGACACACAATAAGCTATCATCTATAGTATATATATGCTATACTAAATATCGAACTGCGGGGGTGCTATACGCTATCCACCCGATTTCCCCCATAGATATAATCTATTCACCTGCATCCTGCGTGTCGGTGTCGATGTCGCCTTCATCTTCTTCATCGTATGAAGCCCTCAAGAAGGTACCTACAAGATAACACAATCGCAAATGCACATTAAAATCACATCGGAAAACCAAAATGACACGCTAAGGCATATATGTTAGAACCTATGGACTACGCCTTCAAAACCATCAAACAACATTCGATGTTGACGTGCAAACGTCAAGTGATCGAGGTAAAACACAAATACGCAAATCCAGAATTTAAATACGCAAAACGAAAACACGAATCAAAACAGCAACTATAGAAAAGGGTCCCGGATTTCACCCTTGGTCAAATTAGACAATTTTGCATATACCAAGGGTTTAATTTATAGATGTGGGAGCTACAGAACAAACACGACCCCAAACCTCACTGATCTGGCCGCAATTTATGGCCAGATTGAATAAATCTGCGGCCATGGTTAAGGATTAGGCGCTGGGGTTTTGGTGGCAGCTTCCTAGGTGCCTGCATGTATCACTCTCCTTGCAAAATAATTTTCAGAGTTTCGGAGTGATAGCAGATTTCATTTAACCCTCACAGAATCCACAAATTTTCGATATCGGCTTTTCTAAATCCGCATTCCAGGTTTCTAGTCTCTGTTTTTGGCCTGAATTCTAGCATTAGGGGGTTTGTGTGGCCTCTACCGAGCTTAATTACCCATCACAATCCAAAGTTCTCTCAAACCCTAACTAGAATTTTCTAAGTCCACATAACCACTCAATATCGACATGAAACATTTATGGATGTGTAAGGAATTGAAACACTACACTAATGGTGCAGAAATTACCTCCTTTGGCAACTCAAGAATTTTCTTGAGTTGCTCAAAGTCCTCAAAATCTCTTCTTTCTTGGTCCAATGTGTTTCCCTTGTGCTTGTGCATCTATTTAATGAAATGGGATTTGGATTTTGGGGTTATTTTGTAGGGTTCCTAGGCACACTATACAGGTCTCACAAGGCATCGAACATGCCAATTTAAAATTTTATGGGTGCCGAGAAACCCTAACACGGATCGTCGGCTAGATTTCTAGGCGAAACGGTAAACTAGTTAGCTACTTAACTAAAAGTTAGATACTACAACCTTTGTAGATCCGGATATCCACTTCCTTAGCTCCACGTAGTCATCCTCTCCCTGTCCTTTTCGAATCCTAGACTCATTCGTCAGCTTCATCGGGAAAACGAGCGGAATAGGTCGTCGGATTCGTGTCAAAAACGATCTACGTCGAAGCATCACAAGTTCAAGCTCCGGCTTCACAAAGTTGTGAAACTTGTGAAGAAAACACCCAAAACAACTTGGCAAGAGGTAGAGGGTGAAGAAATAGGAGGTGGGTTCACTTTAGAATTGGATTTCACTCACTTTTTCTCAAGTTGCCATTGATGGCATCTAGTTTTCTCTCTTGAAGAAGAAGGAGAAGATGAAGCTAGTTTATGATAAGTGTTATGATAAATTGAAAAAGAAATCAATACTTATCATAATCTGACCTTAGTTGAGTGTAGAGAATGGACCATGGTTACTTGGATGAGTTAGGGTTAAGCATGAAGACAAGAATGGTCACTAAGGTCAAAGCTTCATGAAGCTTCAACATAAAACAAATAAAGCCACCATTCTTATCTTAATCCATTTCAAATAAATAAATAAATAGATAAATGAATTTGCAAACCCTAATCAACACTTAACCATGGTTTAATTCTTTATACTTAACCAAAAAAGCAAGTATCATCAAACATGATACAAACCTGTGTACAAAAGTATATCACATATACAACTTGCACATCAAGTGGGAAAATCCATTTAAAGTGAACCTATACTAGCTAATGCAAAGTAATATATCAAATATATAATTATACATTAAATCATTAAATCAACATTTGATTCAATGATCCGGTCATGTCGCACATAACCGACTAGTATTCAATGTATCGATTTATCGAATCAATGATTCGATAACTAGGTCATATCGAATATAACCAATCGAAACATATATCGTGAGAATGAAATACGGTATCACATACACGCATTATTCTCGGTCCTGCACATATCTCATATGCGCTCCTATTTCGTTTCGCTTGAACCAGGAAACCTCTGTGTAGGACTCTAAAGACTCGTCAATACGCCGGTAGCTGATGATGATCATATCAAGCACCCACAAGCCGCAAGCGGTCTGCTAAACGTAACGGCCATCCGGGTATCGAGCGATCAGAAGATCGACGAGCTAGTCCGCTCACACTCCTGTGAATCCAACCAGTAACACTTACCGTACAGTCCGGTCTATTCGTCTGATACGTCGCATATCAAGTCTAGGGGTGGTAAACGTCAGACCCCAATAACCGATAAGTCGTGCCGATGTGAGGCTCATAACGGGTCGAGAAACTACTGGTAACTCTTACCAGCAAATCTCTGATCAGCCCTGGCCAGGGACTTCCCTGTTACGGCCAATCGAGCACAGCGCAACATCAACCCCCAATACCGGGAGAGACGAAACCCCTCCTATCGCTCATTGCCTCCATGTGACTCGGGACTGTACCCAAAGACCACCGTTTTGCACGCCCTCATGGACGTGGTAAGGTGGAGATCAAAGCACAGTGGGAATCACACAAGACTCTATGACGATCTCGGGTCTACAGACTAACCTGTACAAGTGTCACCTGAAAACTGCCATCTGACGTGAGGTATAATACCATCTGGGAGTTCTCGGCGAGTCCGTCCAGTGTACCCAGTCTCCACTGAGCACCCGTACACCATCTCTGATGTCAAACACCAATGGATATGGGATCATCCATCGCCCATCTCATGGGTCGAGAAGCGTATACGCTAGTCTACTCTGGTATATCGATGCCCCGTCTCGATACACCCACGACTAGGGACGTTGAAGGATGTACTTATGGACTACCATGTCCCCACTAGTATGATCTGCATCATAGTCCAGGTAGTCAAGTACACATCCTAAGGGCTTTACCAACATGTAACTATAAGACAGTATAAAGAGACTAGTGTACATGTTAAGATAAAGAGCAACCAGATAGCATACTATCATGTCGAGCAAGAAAGTCATCTCTATATATGTCTAAGCATCCAATATAATATACATCATCTGTACAATACTGGCCTCTAGGGCATAGATACTACTAACAATCTCCCACTTGCACTAGGGCCAGCTGCTGTAGTATCGCATACCGAGCATCCCGAAGAGTCTCTCAAACTGTATCTGGGGAATGGCCTTCGTGAGTGGATCCGCCGTGTTGTTCTTCGTGTCAACCCTCCTGACCTCGATCTCCCGGCGATCAACTATCTCCCGGATCCGGTGATACCGCCTCAGAATATGCCTGGACTGCTGATGGGACCTGGGTTCCTTGGCCAAAGCCACCGCTCCATTGTTATCGCAATACAAAGGTATTGAACGCTCAATGGATGGAACCACTCCAAGTTCAGTAATGAACTTCTTGATCCAGACAGCCTCTTTGGCAGCATCGTTGGCAGCGATGTATTCAGCCTCCATCGTCGAGTCTGCCACGGTTTCCTGCTTGGAACTCTTCCAGCTAACCGCCCCTCCGTAAAGGGTAAAGACAAAGCCCGACTGCGACTTAGAGTCGTCCTTATCACTCTGGAAGCTCGAATCGGTAAAGGACTCCACTTGGAGTTCTCCGTTACCATACACCAAGAACATATCTCTAGTCCTTCGCAAGTACTTGAGAATGCTCTTCACAGCTGTCCAGTGACTCTCTCCAGGATCAGCTTGATACCTGCTCACTACACTTAGTGAGTATGCTACATCGGGTCTGGTACATAGCATCGCATACATGATAGAGCCTACTGCCGAAGCATAGGGTATCCCTTGCATTCGAGCTCTCTCCAAATCAGTCTTGGGAGACATCTCTTTGGAGAGAGTGACTCCAGAGATTGTGGGCAAATTCCCACGCTTGGATTCTTCCATACTAAACCTCTTTAGTATGGTGTCAATGTACCTGGATTGGGACAATCCCAAAATCCGTTTGGATCTATCTCTATAGATCCTAATTCCCAATATGCAGGAGGCATCACCAAGATCTTTCATTGAGAATCTTTGTGATAAGAAGAGCTTGACCGATTGCAGCATAGGAATATCATTTCCTATCAAGAGTATGTCGTCCACGTACAATACGAGGAAGACAACCTTACTCCCTGCCACCTTCTTGTAAATACAAGGTTCATCTGGGTTTTTGACGAAATCAAACTCTTTGATAACGACATCAAAGCAGATGTTCCAACTCCGCGATGCTTGCTTTAATCCATAAATGGATTTAAGCAGCTTGCACACCTTGCCGCTGCTCCCACTGTCTACGAAGCCCTCTGGCTGAGTCATGTACACGCACTCTTCTAAATCACCATTTAGAAAGGCGGTCTTAACATCCATTTGCCAGATTTCGTAATCATGATATGCAGCGATGGCAAGCATGATCCGGATGGATTTAAGCATAGCCACTGGAGAAAAAGTCTCGTCATAGTCCACACCTGGTCTTTGACGAAAACCCTTTGCTACAAGTCTAGCTTTGAAAGTCTCCACTTTCCCATCTACACCAAGTTTCTTCTTGAAGATCCACTTGCTCCCGATGGGTTTTACCCCTTCAGGAGCAACTTCCAAAGTCCATACTTTGTTGGTGTACATGGATTCCATCTCGGACCGCATAGCATCCAGCCATTTCACTGAGTCCCTACTCGTGATGGCCTGCTCGAAGCTAGTTGGGTCATCATCCTCCATGATGCAATCCTCGCTCCCACCATCCATGAGAAAACCGTAGTATCTCTCAGGTGGGCGAGGAACCCTACTAGATCGGCGGAGAGGCTGAGGTTCATTGGGAACTACTGAATCCTCTGGTTCAACCAAATCTTCTGTTGTAGTCTGTATTGCTGGAACCTCTTCCAGTTCTACCTCCTTGCCACTAATTTCTTTTTCAAGAAATTCCTTTTCTAAAAAGTTGGCATGTCTAGAAACAAACACCTTTTGTTCCTCGGTGTGGTAGAAGATATACCCGCGCGAATGTTTGGGATATCCAATAAACTTACACAGAATGGACCTTGCCGCGAGTTTGTCCGGATTTTGTGTTTTTACGTATGCCGGACAACCCCATATCTTAACATAATTAAGACATGGTCTCTTTCCTTTCCATATCTCATATGGAGTGGTTGGCATGGTTTTGGTGGGAACCATATTCAATAGATCTGCAGCTGTTTCCAGTGCATATCCCCAGAAGGAAATAGGTAACTCAGCTGTGCTCATCATAGAGCGCACCATATCCAATAGGGTGCGGTTCCTCCGTTCTGATACACCGTTGTGCTGTGGTGTATATGGAGGAGTCAGCTGAGAGAGAATCCCATTCTCTTTTAGGAAGTCCAGGAATTCATTGCTCAAGTATTCACCTCCTCGATCAGATCGAAGGATTTTAATACTTTTTCCGGTTTGGTTCTCGACTTCTTGTTTATATTCTCTAAATTTCTCAAAAGCTTCTGATTTGTGTTTCATCAGGAACACATATCCGAATCTAGAGAGATCGTCAGTGAATGTAATGAAGTACGAAGAACCATCCCTGGCATGTGTAGACATGGGACCGCATACATCACTATGTATCAGTCCCAAGAGTTCGGTAACTCTTTCTTCGTGTCCCGTAAACGGAGCTTTGGTCATATTGTCTTTGAGACATGACTGGCAAGTGTCATAGGATGAAAATTCAAACGGATTTAAATATCCATTCTTATGCAACTTAGCCAGTCGTGTCGTATTGATGTGACCCAGTCTACAATGCCACAAGAAGGATTCGTTCAGTTCAGAACTCTTCCTCTTGTGTGTGTTTGTTATGCTCAGAACTGTTGATTGGTTTAGAACATAAATGCCATTGCACAACGTGCCTGATCCAACCAACTTTTGGTTACGGAAAATGTTCATAACATTATCCTGTAATACAAAATTATATCCCTCTTTACTTAATAAAGAAACTGATATAATGTTGCATATCAGGTTCGGCATGTAATAGCATTCGTTCAGAACCAATGTATTACCAGTTGGTAATGCAAGGTGATATTCCCCGACAGTCTTAGCTGCAAAAATTGCACCATTTCCAACTCTAATGTCTTTATCACCTTCTCCAAGTTCTCTACCTTTCCTGAGCCCATGTAACTGATTACATATATGGGATCCTGACCCGGTATCTAATACCCAGGACGTAGAGCAAATGGAGAAACAGTTCTCAGTAACGAACACACCCGAAGAAAATGCATCAACATGTACTTTCTTCATTCGGGTGGCATGGGAATCCTGGTATTCCCCTATATCATGTTCATTCCTATAACTCTTATAAGAAAGAACGGAACCAACGTTCCCCAGCACAGTATAACATGCGGGTTCGGTCAATACATCCATATTATTATCTTTATTAAGGCATGAAATGGTCGCTACCTGGAGAGAGAGAGAAGAAAACACTTTAGCGTATGCTCGTGCAAGATCAGATTGGTTATTATCTTATCTAATCAGGATGGCTCCCACTGCTTTTTATCAAATCTTCCTTCAAACCCTAAAAGGAAAGACTAGCCGGGATTAATTACACACTACAAGTTCGCCAATCTTTAAGCCAAGCCAGTGTCGGTACTTTGAGGGAGGTCCCCCGTGCTTTCGCACGAACCTAATTACTGTAAACCTCATTTTCCCAGAGGCGTAACCTCGTTAACACCTTTCTAGACACCTACTTGATCGGCTAATTGTAATGTGTAAAACTCTCCCAGAAGTAACTCTTACTCGCAGTGGGTATCGGGATCCAACTATCTCATAGAAGGTATGCAATCTCATTGCAAATTTCAACACTTGAAATTCCCGATAATATTTTGCCCCTAGCGTCCTATGACCTTGACGCAGGCCAACAAATCACAGCACGCTAGTCAGGTTCAACCCGTCATTTCCTGATTGAATTAAACCCACCCGCACGACCCTTGACGCAGGCCAACAAAGTCGTACGACTACCCTAATCCAATCTGCATCATATGCATAAGCAGATAAATACTAGTTAGCTACCGCACACTACGCCTTGACGCAGGCCAACAAACGTAGCACGAATACTAACTACTACTTATCTGAAATGACGGAGGGCTACGACAGGTTTTTCTGAAAACCTATTGTGTAATGAACTTGATATCGTTGTAGAATCAAATGAAGTTTTGAAAATGGAGTGATTTTGAGGCTTTTCTAGTTTTGCTAAAGGAGTCACTCCCGGTGAAGGGATCTCGGTCCTTTCCTCGTTGAATGAGGTGCGGGATATATCATATATATCGCTGTGCAAAGCAAAAACCCAAAAGCAGTCAAAAGCAAACCGAGTGTGTAGCATCTGCCAGTTATTGCTAAAGGAGTCACTCCCGGTGAAGGGATCTCGGTCCTTTCCTCATCGAATAAGGTGCAGGGTATATCATATATACCGCTATGCAAAGCAAGAACTGTAGCTACCTGTTTTATTTAAAATTTGATTCTACAACATCTGAGGTTTCTTTTCTTTCATTAATCACATTAATGAAGTCCCATCATTTAAATACCTAAACATCACAGATAGATATGACATACACTTATGCCATCCGCATTTGCCTCGATGTCCCCTCATGCACCGTTAGGTTAGGTAACTAACGACAGAGCAGGGCAGGGCTAGCGCGGGTGTAAAACATAAGTAACGTCTATATAATATATCATATATACTATATACTATATCCATCACAGAACATCACATGATCACATCACAGATATCGCAGCAGAAGATACATATGAAACATTGGATATACTAGGATGTCCGTGTTTTCAATACGAGCCAGTATAAAACACGGATTCCACGGTCGTGATGAATAGCCAATCCCACACCCCTAGACCCCTACGAGAGCGGCAAGCAACCCTGCCAATTCTAGGGTTAGGAGACCCGGACTCGACTCCTCGAGTTGGTCTCCCACTGGACCCCAGAACCCGGTTACTTGTGCTCCTCTCCTTGGGTCTATCCTAATGCGGAAAAGTAAATAATATACAAAAGGTGACAACTTCCGCTATCTGGAAGTGCCCCAAATAAAAGAATATTACATACAAGTTTTTACATGAATGAAAAAGAAAAACACTCATCTCACATAAAAACCCCCGGCTATTCGAACACGACGATCCAATATAACATATCCAGCAACACATAACATCACATGTCATCAACGTAAGTAAGTATGCATACCCCAATTGTCGTTGACGTATAGCAACGAAACCGGCGATATGAACATACTATACTTACGGTCACAGAAAAGAAAGTGTAAAACTACAACAATTGGAATCCGCAACCTCTTTAGACATCACATGCCTAACAGTTATAAACCCGCATTTTAGTCCCATTATCGAAAACTCTTTTCGATATCAAGTGAAACTAAACCGCTAGATTTATAACATTCATTCAGTTATCTCATAACTGTTTATGAATTCCAATTATTGTATCACATTCCAGATAAACAGAAAATGTTAAACTTTCCGATCGAACATTCGAATACCCAAGTTTTCCCGATACAGCTCAACACATGAAATAAGTCTAACAACATTCAGTTCGTGCCTCAGTACCAACGGTCCAGCCGTAGAAGGGTCAAGCCAACGCCTCACATGTGGCACGCCGTACTGCCCCAAACCCGAAGGTTCAAAGGGCAGTTCAAGACGGTCACATAATCGAGTTAAGGTTTGTTGTCTTCTAGAGGGTCCATCGCGTTACTTGCACTACTTAGAACGTCGTTAAACTACGGAAAAATCCAACACTTGGAAATTTCCCGACAGGGGAAAAGTTGGGTATTTATATCCGGTCGAACTTTTTAACATATTCAAAAAATTATCCGGAAAAACACAAAGACGAAATTTGATAATCCGATCGAAACTTTGATTCCCAATAGTACCCCAGAATACTCTTCTGTAGAGTCACAACAAAAATATCCCAGAAAATATAGCATTAAATTATATGAGTTACTGTGCAGAAATCATCATACAAGGGAACAGTAAGGCCGCGGAACCGCTGCATCATGCATAGCACGTGCCGCGGTTCCGCGGCGGAAAAGTCGACTTAGGCCCTCGTATTTCACAGTAATTCAAATAACACCCTGCTTGATTTTCTGCATATTTTTAATTGACAAAAATCCCAATTTTTAGAAAAAGTCCAGAGAGCTATTTTGGGGTTAGGTTTTCGGTTCGTCCGGCTTTCAAACTCCGTCTAGACTTCGCCTAAGGCTCTAGCTAGGCTCTGATACCACTGTAGGGTTCCTAGGCACACTATAGAGGTCTCACAAGGCATCGAACATGCCAATTTAAAATTTTATGGGTGCCGAGAAACCCTAACACGGATCGTCGGCTAGATTTCTAGGCGAAACGGTAAACTAGTTAACTACTTAACTAAAAGTAAGATACTACAACCTTTGTAGATCCGGATATCCACTTCCTTAGCTCCACGTAGTCATCCTCTCGCTGTCCTTTTCGAATCCTAGACTCATTCGTCGGCTTCATCGGGAAAACGAGCGGAATAGGTCGTCGGCTTCGTGTCAAAGACGATCTACGTCGAGGCATCACAAGTTCAAGCTCCGGCTTCACAAAGTTGTGAAACTTGTGAAGAAAACACCCAAAACAACTTGGTAAGAGGTAGAGGGTGAAGAAATAGGAGGTGGGTTCACTTTAGAATTGGATTTCACTCACTTTTTCTCAAGTTGCCATTGATGGCATCTAGTTTTCTCTCTTGAAGAAGAAGGAGAAGATGAAGCTAGTTTATGATAAGTGTTATGATAAATTGAAAAAGAAATCAATACTTATCATAATCTAACCTTAGTTGAGTGTAGAGAATGGACCATGGTTACTTGGATGAGTTAGGGTTAAGCATGAAGACAAGAATGGTCACTAAGGTCAAAGCTTCATGAAGCTTCAACATAAAACAAATAAAGCCACCATTCTTATCTTAATCCATTTCAAATAAATAAATAAATAGATAAATGAATTTGCAAACCCTAATCAACACTTAACCATGGTTTAATTCATTACACTTAACCAAAAAAGCAAGTATCATCAAACATGATACAAACATGTGTACAAAAGTATATCACATATACAACTTGCACATCAAGTGAGAAAATCCATTTAAAGTGAACCTATACTAGCTAATGCAAAGTAATATATCAAATATATAATTATACATTAAATCATTAAATCAACATTTGATTTAATGATCCGGTCATGTCGCACATAACCGACTACTATTCAATGTATCGATTTATCGAATCAATGATTCGATAACTAGGTCATATCGAATATAACCAATCGAAACATATATCGCGAGAATGAAATGCGGTATCACATACACGCATTATTCTCGGTCCTGCACATATCTCATATGCGCTCCTATTTCGTTTCGCTTGAACCAGGAAACCTCTGTGTAGGACTCTAAAGACTCGTCAATACGCCGGTAGCAGATGATGATCATATCAAGCACCCACAAGCCGCAAGCGGTCTGCTAAACGTAACGGCCATCCGGGTATCGAGCGATCAGAAGATCGACGAGCTAGTCCGCTCACACTCCTGTGAATCCAACCAGTAACACTTACCGTACAGTCCGGTCTGTTCGTCTGATAAGTCGTATATCAAGTCTAGGGGTGGTAAACGTCAGACCCCAATAACCGATAAGTCGTCCCGATGTGAGGCTCATAACGGGTCGAGAAACTACTGGTAACTCTTACCAGCAAATCTCTGATCAGCCCTGGCCAGGGACTTCCCTGTTACGGCCAATCGAGCACAGCGCAACATCAACCCCCAATACCGGGAGAGACGAAACCCCTCCTATCGCTCATTGCCTCCATGTGACTCGGGACTGTACCCAAAGACCACCATTTTGCACGCCCTCATGGACGTGGTAAGGTGGAGATCAAAGCACAGTGGGAATCACACAAGACTCTATGACGATCTCGGGTCTACAGACTTGTAGGGTTCCTAGGCACGCTAGTGAGGTCGCACAAGGCATCAACCATGCCAATTTCAAAAATTCTAGGTGCCGAGAGACCCGACTACGGATCGTTTGCTAGAAAACTAGGCGAAAATGCAAACTAGTTAACACTTAACTAAGGGATACGGATATACAACCTTTGTAGATCCGTTTGTCCACCTCCATAGCTCCATGAAGAAGTCATCTCCGCTGTACAAATCCGAAATCCGGGCTCTTGTGTCGGCTTCATCGGAGAAGAAGCGGGCTAGGTCATCGACGACGTGCCGAAGATGATCTACGTCGAGGCATCGCTAAGTCAAGCTCCGACTTCACCAAGTCAAGAAACTTGTGAAGTAAACACACTCTACTACTTGGCAAGAGGTAGAGGATGAAGAAATAGGAGTTGGGTTCACTTTAGAATTGGATTTCTCACTCATCTTCATCAATCACCATTGATGAAGTGGAGGTTTCTTCATGGAAGAAGATGAAGAAGAAGAAGAAAGAATTATGATAAGTTATTTAATAAAGAAAAGAATATCCAAACTTATCATAATCCTAACTATGGTTATGTGTAGAGAATTAACTAAGGGTTAAAGGAATGGTTAGGGTTAAGGATGAGATAAGAATGGTGGACAAAGTCAAAGCTTCATGAAGCTTCAACTAAACAACAAATAAAGCCACCATTCTTTTCTCTTCTCATTTAATTTCCAAAATGAAATGGATAAATAAATAAGTGAATAAAACAAAACCCTAACCATAATCATGTAACCATGGTTTGATCTTTACACAAAAACCCTAGCATAACATGTATCATCAAACATGATACAATCAAGTGCACAAAAGTATATCGCATATACAATGCGCACATCCGAGTGAGAAAATCCATCTTAAGTGAACCGATACTAGTTAACGCAAAGTAATATATCAAATATATAATTATGCATTTAATCATTAAATCAACACTTGATTTAGCGATCCGGTCATATCGCATATAACCGACTAGTATCCAATGTATCGGCTTATCGAATCAACCCTCGATTCGATAACTAGTTTATATCGCATATAACCATTCGACACATTCATCGCGAGAATGAAATACGGTATCACATACACGCATTATTCTCGGTCCCGCACATATCTTATATGCGCTCCTATTTCGTTTCGCTTGAGCCAGGAAACCTCTGTGTAGGACTCTAAAGACTCGTCAATACGCCGGCAGCAGGTGATGATCATATCAAACACCCACAAGCCGCAAGCGGTCTGCTAAACGTAACGGCCACCCGGGTATTGAGCGATCTGAAGATCGACGAGCAAGCCCGCTCACACTCCAGTGAATCCGACCAGTAACACTACCGTACAGTCCGGTCTGATCGTCTGATATGTCGCATATCTCGCCTAGGGGTGGTAAACGTCAGACCCCAATAGCTCAATAAGTCATGTCGATATGAGGTCTATAACAATTCGAGAAACTACTGGTAACACTTACCAGTAAATCTCAGCAACCCTGGCCAGGGATTTCCTGTTATAGCCAATCGAACACAGCGCAACATCAACTCCCTATACCGGGAGAGACGAATCCCCTCCTATCGCTCATTGCCTCCATGTGACTCGGGACTGTACCCAAAAACCACCGTTTTGCACGCCCTCTTGGACGTGGTAAGATGGAAATCAAAGCACAGTGGGAACCACACAAGACTCTATGACGATCTCGGGTCAACAGACTACTCTGTACCAGTGTCACCAGAGAACTGCCATCTGACGTGAGGTATAATACCATCTGGGAGTTCTCGGCGAGTCCGTCCAGTGTACCCAGTCTCTACTGAGCACCCGTATATCATCTCTGATGTCAAACACCGATGGATATGGGATCATCCATCGCCCATCTGTATGGGTCGAGAAGGTATACGCTAGTCTACTCTGGTATATCGATGCCCCGTCTCGATACACCCACGACTAGGGACTTTGAAGGATGTACTTATGGACTACCATGTCCCCACTAGTATGATCCGCATCATAGTCCAGGTAGTCAAGTACACATCCTAAGGGCTTTACCAACATGTAACAGAGAGACAATCAGTATACACGTTAAGGTAAAGTTCAACCAGATAGCATACTATCATGTCGAGCAAGAAAGTCCTCCCTATATACGTCCCAGCATCCACTACAATATACATCCTATGTACAGTAATGGCCTCTAGGGCATACATATAACTAACAATCTCCCACTTGTACTAGGGCCATCTGATAGCAGTGGTTGTAGTATCTCATACTCAACCATCCCATAAAAGTCTCTCTCTGGGAACAGGCCTTTGTGAGTGGATCCGCTGTGTTGTCCTCTGAGTCTATTCTCCAAACCTCGATCACCCTGGAGATCAACCATCTCCATGATCAAGTGATACTGCCTTAGAATATGTCTGGATCACTGATGGGACGGGCGTTCCTTGGCATAAGCCACAACTTCATTGTCACACAATGGTAGGAACGTAATTCATCTTATGAACCAATATACACCCAAACAGCCTCTTTGGTAGCATCTTAAGTAGCGATGTATCGTGCCTTTATCGTCTAGTATGTCACGGTATCTAGCTTGGAACTCTTCCAACATACCGTCCCTTTACTGAGGGTAAAGACAATGCCTGTGACTGATATTCAGTCGTCTTTATCACCCTGAAACCATTCCAGTGATTCTCTCCAGGGTCGATTGATACCATCTCACTACAGCTAGTGAGAATCTTAACATCCATTTAGATCTATCTCATAGATCCAAAACCCAGGATTAAGTAGGTATCACTTCGATCCTATATGGAGAATCATTGTGATAAAGGGAGATTGACCGAGCGTAGCATAAGAAACTCCTTTCTTATCAAGAGTATGTCATCCACGTACTCTACGAGGATCACCACCATACTCCCTACTACCTTTTTGTTTATACAAGGTTCATCTACCATTTTGATGATGTCAAACTCTTTGACTAATCCATCAAAACAGATGTTCCAACTCCGCGATGCCTGCTTTATCCTATAAAGCATCTTGCACACGTTTCCGCTGCTCCCACTGTCTACGAGGCCCTCTGGCTGTGTACTTATAGACGCACTCTTCTAAAATATCATTTAGAAAAGCAGTCATGACACCCAACCACCAGATATCATAGTCATGGTATGTAGCCGTGGTAAGTAGGATCTGGATGGACTTAAGCATAGTTACTTGAAAAGGTTTCATCATAATCCACGCCTGGTCGATGACGAATATCTTTAACAAGTCTAGCTTTGAAAGTCTCAACTTTTCCATCTACACCAAGTAATCTTCTCAAGATATACTTGCTCCTGATGGGGATTTAACCCTTCAGATATTGCAACCAAAGTCCATACTTTGTTGGTGTACATGGATTCCATCTCAGATCGCTAAGCATCCAGCCATTCTTACAGAGTCTCACTCCTGATGGCCAGCTCGAAACTAGTTGGGTCATCATCTCATGATGCAGTCCTCGCTCCCACTGTCATAGAGAAACCGAAGTATCTCTCAGGTGGGTGAGGAACCCTACTAGATCGGCGGAGAGGCTGAGGTTCGTTGGAATCTACTGAATCCTTTGGTTCTACCAAATCATCAGCTGCAGTTTTGTATAGCTGGAACATTTCCAGTTCTACATGACTGACCTTGCCTTGAGCTTGTCCGGATTTTGCTTTTCAGACATAGGCTGGACAACCCCAAATCTTAACTAACTTAAGAAATGGGCTCTTCCTTTACCATATCTCATATGGAGTGGTAGGCAACTGATTTGATTCAAGCCGTATTCAATAGGTATGCAACTTCTCAAGCACATAACTCCCAGAAGGAAAAAGGTAACTCAGTAGTACTCATCATAGAGCACACCTTATCATATAGGGTGAGATTGCTCCGCCTCGATATACCATCGTGCTATGGTGTATACGGAGGAGTAATGCTGAGAGAGAATCTCATTCTCCTTTAGAATAGACCAGGATTTCCGTGCTCAAGTATTCTCCTCCTTGATCTCATCATAGGACATAATACTTATACCCGTATTTGGTTTTCTACTTCTAACTTATATTCTGTGAATATCTCAAAAGGTTCGGACTTGTGTCTCAACAGGAACATATGTCTGAATCTTAAGAGATTATCAGAGAATGTAATGAAGTATGAAGAACCGGTCTTGGCAAGTGTAGACAGGGGACCTACATACATCAACATGTATCATCCCAAGAGTTTACTAACTCTTTCTCTGTTTCCAATAAACAGAGCTGGTGTCATTATATCTCTGTGACATGACTAGCGAGTTTCAGAAGATGTAAATTCAAACTAATTTAAATATGCATCTTTATGTAACTCTAGCTAGTCGGGTTACATTGATCTGACCTAGTCTACAATACCTCAAGAAGGAATCGTTCATTTCTGAACTCTTCCTCTTGTGTGTGTTCAGTATACTAAAGAACTGTAGTTTGATTTAGAACATTAATGCTTTTAAATAACGTGCCTGAACCGATCAACTTTTGATATAGGAAATGTTCAAAACATTATCCGACAATACAAAATTATATCGTTTCTTTACTAATAAAGAGAAAGATATGATTTTGTATATCAGGTTCGGTATCTACTAACATTCGTTCAGAATCAATGTATTGATAATACAGGGTGACAGTAACCAACAGACTTGGCTGCAACACTTGCCCCGTTTTCTGCCTCATGAAACTTATCACCCGTTCTCAGTCCTCTACCTTTCTGTAGCCCTATGTAACAGATTACATATCAGGGATCCTGATCTGGTATCGCATACCCAGGACGTAGAGCATACTGAGAAACAGTTCTTTGTAATGAACACACCCGAAGATGATGCATCAGCATGCACTCTCTTCGTTTGGGCGGCACGGGAAATCTGGTATTCCCCAATTTCCTGCTCTGTCATATAACAATTATAAGTTGGAGCGGGACCAACGTTCCCCAGCTCAGTATAACAAGCGGGTTCGGTTAAATATCCGTATTATTATCTTGATTAAGGCGTGATATGGTTGCTACCTGGAGAGAGAGAGAAGAAAACACTCAGCGTGCGCTCTGTCAAGAATAGATTGGTTTTTATTTTATCTAATCAGGATGGCTCCCACTGCTTTTTATCAAATCTTCCTTCAAACCCTAAAAGGAAAGACTAGCCGGGATTAATTATGCACTACAAGTTCGCCAATCTTTCAGCCAGGCCAGTGTCGGTACTTTGAGGGAGGTCCCCCGCGCTTTCGCACGAACCTAATTAATGTAAACCTCATTTTCCCAGAGGCGTAACCCCGTTGACACCTTTCTAGACACCTACTTGATCGGCTAATTGTAATGTATAAAACTCTCCCAGGAGTAACTCTTACTCGCAGCGGGTATCGGGATCCAACTATCTCATAGAAGGTATGCAATCTCATTGCAAATTTCAACACTTGAAATTCCCGATAATATTTTGCCCCTAACCTCCTATGACCTTGACAAAGGCCAACAAACCATAGGATGCTAGTCAAGTTCAACCCGTCATTTCCTGATTGAATTAAACCCACCCGCACGGCCCTTGACAAAGGCCAACAAGGTCGCACGACTACCCTAACTCAATCTGCATCATATGCATAAGCAGATAAGCACCAGTTAGCTACCGCACACTGCGCCTTGACAAAGGCCAACAAACGCAGCACGAATACTAACTACTACTTATCTGAAATGACGGAGGGCTACGACAGGTTTTTCTGAAAACCTATTGCGTAATGAACTTGATATCGTTGTAGGATCGAATGAATTTTGAAATGGAGTGCTTTTGAGGCTTTTCTAGTTTTGCTAAAGGAGTCACTCCCGGTGAAGGGATCGTCGGTCCTTTCCTCGTCGAATGAGGTGCGGGATATATCATATATATCACTGTGCAAAGCAAAAACACTTAAAAGCAATCAAAAGACAAACCGAGTGTGTAGCATCTGCCAGTTATTGCTAAAGGAGTCACTCCCGGTGAAGGGATCTCGGTCCTTTCCTTATCGAATAAGGTGCAGGATATATCACATATACCTCTGTGCAAAGCAAGAACTGTAGCTACCTGTTTTATTTTGAAATTCGATTCTACAACATCTTAGGTTTCTTTTATTTCATTAATCACATTAATGAAGTCCCATCATTTAAGTACCTAAACAACACAGATAAATACGACGTACACTTATGACATCCGCATTCGCCTCGATGTCCCCTCGCGCACCGTTAGGTTAGGTAACTAACGGCAGAGCGGGGCAGGGCTAGCACGGGTGTAAAACATAAGTAACGTCTATATAATATATCATATATACTATATACTATATCTATCACAGAACATCACATGATCACATCACAGATATCGCAGCAGAAGAATCATATGAAATATTGGATATACTAGGACGTCCGTGTTTTCAATACGAGCCAGTATAAAACACGGATTCCACGGTCGTGATGAATAGCCAAACCCACACCCCTAGACCCCTACGAGAGCGGCAAGCAACCCTACCAATTCTAGAGTTAGGAGACCCGGACTCGACTCCTCGAGTTGGTCTCCCACTGGACTCCAGAACCCGGTTACTTGTGCCCTCCTCCTTGGGTCTATCCTAGTGCGAAAAAGTAAATAATATACAAGAGGTGACAACTTCCGCAACCTGGAAGTGCCCCAATAAAAGAATATTACATACAAGTTTTTACATGAATGAAAATGAAAAACACTCATCTCACATAAAAACCCCCGGCTATTCAAACACGACGATCCAATATAACATATCCAGCAACACATAACATCACATGTCATCAACGTAAGTAAATATGCGCATCCCAATTATCGTTGACATATAGCAACGAAACCGGCGATATCACATATTACACTTACGGTCACAGAAAAGAAAGTGTAAAACTACAACAGTTGGAATCCGCAATCACCTCAGACATCGCATGCCTGACCAAATGAATTCCTTAGACATCGCATGCCTAGCAATTATAAACCCCGCATTTTAGTCTCAAAATCGAAAACACTTTTCAATATCAAGTCGGGCAATTCAACAGGATTCCCGACATTCTGATCGAATGCTCGTCGCAAACTTTAGTAGGCAGCCGCACCCCCGACGCCGTCGACGAAGTGCACCAAGGCGGAACACCGCTGCCGCGAGCACCCGAACGGATGCTTTCGGCGATGGGGTTCTCCTACAGTCACTTGGTCGGGGCAATGAAGTGAGGCTGTCTATTAAGTTTACCCGGCGAGTATCCGCGTACGCTACGTGATTGCGACGGACTTTTGATCACATCAAAATTCCGTGGGAACCGATCAAGTGAGACTAAATTGCTACGTTTATAACATTCATTCAGTTATCTCATAACTATTTGTGAATTCCAATTATTGTATCCCATTCCAGATAAATAGAAAATGTTAAACTTTCCGATCGAACAATCGAACACCCAAGTTTTCCCAATACAGATCAACACATGAAATAAGTCTAACAACATTCAGTTCGTGCCTCAGTACCAACGGTCCAGCCGTAGAAGGGTCAAGCCAACGCCTCACATGTGGCACGCCGTACTGCCCCAAACCCGAAGGTTCAAAGGGCAGTTCAAGACGGTCACATAATCGAGTTAAGGTTTGTTGTCTTCTAGAGGGTCCATCGCGTTACTTGCACTACTTAGAACGTCGTTAAACTACGGAAAAATCCAACACTTGGAAATTTCCCGACAGGGGAAAAATTGGGTATTTATATCCGGTCGAACTTTTTAACATAATCTAAAAATTATCCGGAAAGCCACACAGACAAAATTTGATACCCCGATCGAAACACCGAATCCCCAAAACAACTCCTTAAAAATTCAACTCTTGAATAAATTTTAAAAATACCCAGAAAATCCAGAATAATTTAATAAGAGTTACTGTGCAAACATACGAGGATGACGTCATCAAGGTGCGGCTGAACCGCAGCATAATGCAGGATTATGCCGCGCTTCCGCCGCTGGATTTACTGTTCATGGGAAAAAAATTGCACCGTAATTCTTATAATTCCCTGCTGATTTTTTTACGCATTTTTAATTTGGAAAAATCCCAGAATTTGGAAAAGGTCCAGAGAGCTATTTTGGGTTCGGATTTGTGTTTCGATCGGACTTCAAAGTCCGTCTAGACTTCGCCTAAGGCTCTAGCTAGGCTCTGATACCACTGTAGGGTTCCTAGGCACGCTAGTGAGGTCGCACAAGGCATCAACCATGCCAATTTCAAAAATTCTAGGTGCCGAGAGACCCGACTACGGATCGTTTGCTAGAAAACTAGGCGAAAATGCAAACTAGTTAACACTTAACTAAGGGATACGGATATACAACCTTTGTAGATCCGTTTGTCCACCTCCATAGCTCCATGAAGAAGTCATCTCCGCTGTACAAATCCGAAATCCGGGCTCTTGCGTCGGCTTCATCGGAGAAGAAGCGGGCTAGGTCATCGACGACGTGCCGAAGATGATCTACGTCGAGGCATCGCTAAATCAAGCTCCGACTTCACCAAGTCAAGAAACTGTAGGGTTCCTAGGCACTCTCAAGAGGTCTCACAAGGCATCAACCATGCCAATTTCAAAAAATACGGTGCCGAGAAACCCTAGACTACAGATCGTTAGCTAGATGTCTAGGCGAAAAAGCAACTAGTTAACTACTTTAACTAAGTGAACGGAAATACAACCTTTGTAGATCCGGTTCTCCACCTCCATAGCTCCGCAACGAAGTATCCTCGCTGTCCAAATCGAAATCCGGGCTCATGCGTCGGCTTCATCGGAGAAGAAGCGGGCTAGGTTATCGACGACGTGCCGAAGATGATCTACGTCGAAGCATCACTAGATCAAGCTCCACCTTCACCAAGCCATGAAAACTTGTGAAGGAAACACACTCTACTACTTGGCTAGAGGTAGAGGATGAAGAAATAGGAAGTGGGTAAACTTTAGAATTGGATTTCTCACTCTAATTCATCAATCACCATTGATGAAGCATAAGGTTTTCTTCTTGAGTTCAAGGAAGAAGAAGAAGAATGTTATGATAAGATTAATTAAAAAAGAATATAAAATCAATCCTTATCATAATTCTAACTATGGTAAAGTGTAGAGACTAAACTAAGGTTAAATGAAGTGGTTAGGGTTAAGCATGAGACAAAAATGGTCACAAAGTCAAAAGTTCAAGAAGCTTCAACTAGAATACAAAATTAGCAACCATTTTCTTTTATGCTTATCATATTCCAAAATGAATAAATAAATAAGATAAAAGAAGGAAACAAAACCCTAACCATTATTATGTAACCATGGTTTGATCTTTACACAAAAACCCTAGCATAACATGTATCATCAAACATGATACAATCAAGTGCACAAAAAGTATATCACATATATAATGTGCACACCCGAGTGAGAATATCCATCTTAAGTAAACCGATACTAGTTGATGCAAACTAATATATCAAATATATAATTATGCATTAAATCATTATATCAACACTTGATTTAACGATCCGGTCATATCGCACACAACCGACTAGTATTCAATGTATCGGCTTATCGATTCAACGCTTGAATCGATAACTAGGTTATATCGCATACAACCATCCGACACATTGATCGCGAGAATGAAATACGGTATCACATACACACATTATTCTCGGTCCCGCACATATCTCATATGCGCTCCTATTTCGTTTCGCTTGAGCCAGGAAACCTCTGTGTAGGACTCTAAAGACTCGTCAATACGCCGGCAGCAGATGATGATCATATCAAACACCGACAAGCCGCAAGCGGTCTGCTAAACGTAACGGCCACCCGGGTATTGAGCGATCTGAAGATCGACGAGCAATCCCGCTCACACTCCAGTGAATCCAACCAGTAACACTACCGTACAGTCCGGTCTGATCGTCTGATATGTCGCATATCTCGCCTAGGGGTGGTAAACGTCAGACCCCAATAGCTCGATAAGTCGTGTTGATATGAGGTCTATAACAATTCGAGAAACTACTGGTAACACTTACCAGTAAATCTCAACAACCCTGGCCAGGGATTTCCTGTTATAGCCAACCGAACACAGCGCAACATCAACTCCCTATACCGGGAGAGACGAATCCTCTCCTATCGCTCATTGCCTCCATGTGACTCGGGACTGTACCCAAAAACCACCGTTTTGCATGCCCTCTTGGACGTGGTAAGATGGAAATCAAAGCACAGTGGGAACCACACAAGACTCTATGACGATCTCGGGTCAACAGACTACTCTGTACCAGTGTCACCAGAGAACTGCCATCTGACGTGAGGTATAATACCATCTGGGAGTTCTCAGCGAGTCCGTCCAGTGTACCCAGTCTCTACTGAGCACCCGTATATCATCTCTGATGTCAAACACCGATGGATATGGGATCATCCATCGCCCATCTGTATGGGTCGAGAAGGTACACGCTAGTCTACTCTGGTATATCGATGCCCCGTCTCGATACACCCATGACTAGGGACTTTGAAGGATGTACTTATGGACTACCATGTCCCCACTAGTATGATCCGCATCATAGTCCAGGTAGTCAAGTACACATCTTAAGGGCTTTACCAACATGTAACAGAGAGACAATCAGTATACACGTTAAGATAAAGAGCAACCAGATAGCATACTATCATGTCGAGCAAGAAAGTCCTCCCTATATATGTCCCAGCATCCACTACAATATACATCCTATGTACAGTAATGGCCTCTAGGGCATACATATAACTAACAATCTCCCACTTGCACTAGGGCCATCTGTAGCAGTGGTTGCAGTATCTCATACTCAACCATTCCATAAAAGTCTCTCTCTGGGAAAAGGCCTTTCGTGAGTGGATCCGCTGTGTTGTCCTCTGAGTCTACTCTCCAAACCTCGATCACCCTGGAGATCAACCATCTCCATGATCAGGTGACACTGCCTTAGAATATGTCTGGATCACTGATGGGACAGACGTTCCTTGGCATAAGCCACAACTCCATTGTCACACAATGGGAGGAACATAGTTCATCTCATGAACCAATATACACCCAAACAGCCTCTTTGGTAGCATCTTAAGTAGCGATGTATCCTGCCTTTATCGTCTAGTATGTCACGGTATCTAGCTTGGAACTTTTCCAACATACCGTCCCTCTACTGAGGGTAAAGACAATACCTGCGACTGACATTCAGTCGTCTTTATCACCCTGGAACACTTCCAGTGATTCTCCCTAGGATCGATTGATACCATCTCACTACAATTAGTGAGTATTCTAACATCCATTTAGATCTATCTCATAGATCCAAAACCCAGGATTTAGTAGGTATCACTTTGATCCTTGTATGGAGAATCATTGTGATAAGCGGAGATTGATCGAGCGTAGCATAGGAAACTACTTCCCTATCAAGAGTATGTCATCCACGTACTCTACGAGGATTGTCACCATACTCCCTACTACCTTTTTGTTTATACAAGGTTCATCTACCATTTTGATGATGTCAAACTCTTTGACTTATCCATCAAAACAGATGTTCCAACTCCGCGATGCCTGCTTTATCCTATAAAACATCTTGCACACGTTTCTGCTGCTCCCACTGTCTACGAAGCCCTCTGGCTGTGTACTTATAGACGCTCTCTTCCAAAACATCATTTAGAAAAGCAGTCATGACACCCAACCACCAGATATCGTAGTCATGGTATGTAGCCGTGACAAGTAGGATCTGGATGGACTTAAGCATAGCTACTTGAAAAGGTTTCATCATTATCCACACCTGGTCAATGATGAAAACCTTTAACAAGCCTAGCTTTGAAAGTCTCAACTTTTCCATGTACACCAAGTAATCTTCTCAAGATATACTTGCTCCTGAAGGGGATTTAACCCTCCAGATATAGCAACCAAAGTCCATACTTTGTTGGTGTATAAGGATTCCATCTCAGATCACTAAGCATCCAGCCATTCTTATAGAGTCTTACTCCTGATGGCCAGCTCGAAACTAGTTGGGTCATCATCTCATGATGCAATCCTCGCTCCCACTGTCATAGAGAAACAGAAGTATCTCTCAGGTGGGTGAGAAACCCTACTAGATCGGCGGAGAGGCTGAGGTTTGTTGGAATCTACTGAATCCTTTGGTTCTTTCAAATCATCAGCTGTAGTTTGTATAGCTGGAACATTTCCAGTTCTATATAACTAACCTTGCCTCGAGCTTGTCCGGATTTTGCTTTTAGACATAGGCCGGACAACCCTAAATCTTAATCAACTTAAGATATGGGCTCTTCCCTTTCCATATCACATATGAAGTGGTAGGCAACTGATTTGATTCGAACCCCATTCAATAGGTATGCAGCTTCTCAAGTGCATAACTCCCAAAAAGGAAATAGGTAACTCAGAAGTACTCATCATAGAGCACACCATATCATATAGGGTGCATCTGCTCCGCCCCGATACACCGACGCACTGTGGTGTATACGGAGGAGTAATGCTGAGAGAGAATCTCATTCTCCTTTAGAATAATCCAGGATTTTCGTGCTCAAGTATTCTCCTCCCTGATCTCATCATAGGACATAATACTTATACCTGTTATTTGTTCTCTACTTCTAACTTATATTCTATGAATATCTCAAAAGGTTCGGACTTGTGTTTCAACAGGAACATATGTCTGAATCTTGAGAGATTATCAGAGAATGTAATGAAGTACAAAGAACCGGTCTTGGCATGTGTAGACAGGGGACCTACATACATCAACATGTATCATCCCAAAAGTTCACTAACTCTTTCTCTGTTTCTAATAAACAGAGCTAGTGTCATTATATCTTTGTGACATGACTGGCAAGTTTCACAAGATGTAGATTCAAACTGATTTAAATATGCATCTACATGTAATTTCAGCTAGTCGGGTCACATTGATCTGACCTAGTCTACAATACCTTAAGAAGGATCCGTTCATTTCTGAACTCTTCCTCTTATGTGTGTTCCATATACTAAGAACTGTAGTTTGATTTAGAACATCAACGCTTTTAGATAACGTGCCTGAACCGATCAACTTTTGA
Organism: Agapanthus africanus; assembly: GCA_030015575.1. Lineage (NCBI taxonomy): Eukaryota > Viridiplantae > Streptophyta > Magnoliopsida > Asparagales > Amaryllidaceae > Agapanthus > Agapanthus africanus. The sequence goes on along the minus strand of JASDDO010000018.1, from coordinate 240,754,992 downwards.
TATAGGAAATGTTCAAAACATTATCCAACAATACAAAATTATATCCTTTCTTTACTAATAAAGAGACTGTTATGATTTTGTATATCAGGTTCGGTATCTAATAACATTCGTTCAGAATCAATGTATTGGTAATACAGGGTGACAGTGACCAACAGACTTGGCTGCAACACTTGCCCCGTTTTCTGCCTCATGAAACTTATCACCCGTTCTCAGTTCTCTACCTTTCTGTAGCCCTATGTAACAGATTACATATCTGGAATCCTGATCTGGTATCACATACCCAGGACGTAAAGGACACTGAGAAACAGTTCTCTGTAATGAACACACCCGAAGATGATGCATCAGCATGCACTCTCTTCGTTTGGGCGGCACGGGAATTCTGGTAATCCCCAATTTCCTGCTCTGTCTTATAACAATTATAAGTTGGAGCGGGACCAACGTTCCCCAGCTCAGTATAACAAGCGGGTTCGGTCAATAATTCGTATTATTATCTTGATTAAGGCGTGATATGGTCGCTACCTGGAGAGAGAGAGAAGAAAACACTCAGCGTGCGCTCTTGCAAGAATAGATTGGTTATTATTTTATCTAATCAGGATGGCTCCCACTGCTTTTTATCAAATCTTCCTTCAAACCCAAAAAGGAAAGACTAGCCGGGATTAATTACACACTACAAGTTCGCCAATCTTTCAGCCAGGCCAGTGTCGGTACTTTGAGGGAGGTCCCCCGTGCTTTCGCACGAACCTAATTAATGTAAACCTCGTTTTCCCAGAGGCGTAACCTCGTTAACACCTTTCTAGACACCTACTTGATCGGCTAATTGTAATGTATAAAACTCTCCCAGGAGTAACTCTTACTCGCAGCGGGTATCGGGATCCAACTATCTCATAGAAGGTATGCAATCTCATTGCAAATTTCAACACTTGAAATTCCCGATAATATTTTGCCCCATGCGATCTATGACCTTGACTGAGTCAACAAACCATAGACCGCAAGTAAAGTTCAACCCGTCATTTCTCGATTGAATTAAACCCACCCGCACGACCCTTGACTGAGTCAACAAGGCCGCACGACTACCCTAATCCAATCGCATCATATGCTTTGCAGATAAGCAATAATCAGCTACCGCACACTACGCCTTGACTGAGTCAACAAACGCAGCACGAATACTAACTAGTACCTATCTGAAATGACGGAGGGCTACGACAGGTTTTTAAGAAAACCTTTTGCGTAATGAACTTTATATCGTTGTAGAATCAAATGATTTTAAAATGGAGTGCTTTTGAGGCTTTTCTAGTTTTGCTAAAGGAGTCACTCCCGGTGAAGGGATCGTCGGTCCTTTCCTCGTCGAATGAGGTGCGGGATATATCGTATATATCACTGTGCAAAGCAAAAACACTTAAAAGCAATCAAAAGACAAACCGAGTGTGTAGCATCTGCCAGTTATTGCTAAAGGAGTCACTCCCGGTGAAGGGATCTCGGTCCTTTCCTTATCGAATAAGGTGCAGGATATATCACATATACCTCTGTGCAAAGCAAGAACTGTAGCTACCTGTTTTATTTTGAAATTCGATTCTACAACATCTTAGGTTTCTTTTATTTCATTAATCACATTAATGAAGTCCCATCATTTAAGTACCTAAACAACACAGATAAATACGACGTACACTTATGCCATCCGCATTCGCCTCGATGTCCCCTCGTGCACCGTTAGGTTAGGTAACTAACGGCAGAGCGGGGCAGGGCCAGAACGGGTGTAAAACATAAGTAACGTCTATATAATATATCATATATACTATATACTGTATCTATCACAGAACATCACATGATCACATCACAGATATCGCAGCAGAAGAAACATATGAAATATTGGATATACTAGGACGTCCGTGTTTTCAATACGAGCCAGTATAAAACACGGATTCCACGGTCGTGATGAATAGCCAGGGTTTTTTTATGTGAGATGAGTGTTTTTCATTTTCATTCATGTAAAAACTTGTATGTAATATTCTTTTATTGGGGCGCTTCCAGGTTGCGGAAGTTGTCACCGTTTGTATATTATTTACTTTTCCGCACTAGGATAGACCCAAGGTGGAGGGCACAAGTAACCGGGTTCTGGAGTCCAGTGGGAGACTAACTCGAGGAGTCGAGTCCGGGTCTCCTAACTCCAGAATTGGTAGGGTTGCTTTCCGCTCTCGTAGGGGTCTAGGGGTGTGGTATCAGAGCACAGTGGGAACCACACAAGACTCTATGACGATCTCGGGTCAACAGACTACTCTGTACCAGTGTCACCAGAGAACTGCCATCTGACGTGAGGTATAATACCATCTGGGAGTTCTCAGCGAGTCCGTCCAGTGTACCCAGTCTCTACTGAGCACCCGTATATCATCTCTGATGTCAAACACCGATGGATATGGGATCATCCATCGCCCATCTGTATGGGTCGAGAAGGTACACGCTAGTCTACTCTGGTATATCGATGCCCCGTCTCGATACACCCACGACTAGGGACTTTGAAGGATGTACTTATGGACTACCATGTCCCCACTAGTATGATCCGCATCATAGTCCAGGTAGTCAAGTACACATCCTAAGGGCTTTACCAACATGTAACAGAGAGACAATCAGTATACACGTTAAGATAAAGAGCAACCAGATAGCATACTATCATGTCGAGCAAGAAAGTCCTCCCTATATATGTCCCAGCATCCACTACAATATACATCCTATGTACAGTAATGGCCTCTAGGGCATACATATAACTAACAGAAACTTGTGAAGTAAACACACTCTACTACTTGGCAAGAGGTAGAGGATGAAGAAATAGGAGTTGGGTTCACTTTAGAATTGGATTTCTCACTCATCTTCATCAATCACCATTGATGAAGTGGAGGTTTCTTCATGGAAGAAGATAAAGAAGAAGAAGAAAGAATTATGATAAGTTATTTAATAAAGAAAAGAATATCCAAACTTATCATAATCCTAACTATGGTTATGTGTAGAGAATTAACCAAGGGTTAAAGGAATGGTTAGGGTTAAGGATGAGATAAGAATGGTGGACAAAGTCAAAGCTTCATGAAGCTTCAACTACACAACAAATAAAGCCACCATTCTTTTCTCTTCTCATTTAATTTCCAAAATGAAATGGATAAATAAATAAGTGAATAAAACAAAACCCTAACCATAATCATGTAACCATGGTTTGATCTTTACACAAAAATCCTAGCATAACATGTATCATCAAACATGATACAATCAAGTGCACAAAAGTATATCGCATATACAATGCGCACATTTGAGTGAGAAAATCCATCTTAAGTGAACCGATACTAGTTAACGCAAAGTAATATATCAAATATATAATTATGCATTAAATCATTAAATCAACACTTGATTTAGCGATCCGGTCATATCGCATATAACCGACTAGTATCCAATGTATCGGCTTATCGAATCAACCCTTGATTCGATAACTAGGTTATATCGCATATAACCTGTTGCGCCACGGCAGCGCCCCGGCCGTCTATCCGAGGCCAAAATGCGGAATCAAAATTTTTCCTTACTTGGAAACCGGCGCTACCGCGGACAAAGAAAACCCGGATCGTTAACCATTAACCTATACTAGCTAACAAGAGATGGGAAGAGAAGTATACCGAGTGATCCGAGTCCTCCGGTCTTCTCGTCATCGTCCCGATCTCCCGCGGAAAGTCTTGTCTCCACATCGTCGCCTCCTCGCCGGAAGGGCACCACATCGCCTGCGTCTTTTACGGGCTCCCGCCTCAATACCGAGGCAACTCGGGCATGAAGCCGGCAACTCGACATGCTCAAGATATGCTGTAGAATGTGTAGTGTAGAGGCAATGTCTCATTTGGGGTTTATTGCCTTTGAAGATGATGGAGGAATCAAGATTAGAAAAATGGTGCTTGCATTTTTCTAGCATGAAAATGAGATCAAGAATGAAACTCTCAAGATGAAGCTCTCATCTTCTTTTCTCTCAAAATGTCATCTACCATATATAATGAGAATGGTGGAGGAAAGAATACAAAACCACAACCTTAGAAGGAAGGTAATGGTAGTAAAAGCAAGTGGTGACCATAGCCAAAAACATCATGATAACAATCTCACATCAACTCCAAATCACTTCTAATCAACAAAAAGCAAGTGATGAGAATGGTATCAAAAGATGCTTTCAGAATAAATACATTTGTAAGAAAACCCTCCACAATGTGTTATTTGCAAACTGGCAACTCCAGAAAACTGGTCCCGTAATAAATTACAGGAAAACCCCGATACTGTGCATACACACCCGCATCTGTATACCGACCGGATACAAATGCAATGAGACAAAATCTACACTGTACTATACTAGGATCCGGCTTAAACCAAAGCCGGCTAGTAATATCCGTCCGATCCTGATCCGTGCAATACCGCACGTATCTGATCGAACCCTGCCATATATCCATACGGCCACTAGTACAAACCGTCCGATCCTGATCCGTGCAATACCACACGTATCTGATCAGACCCTGCCATATCTCCATACGGCCTCTACAGCGTTTCGCCCGAAAGCTTGAGTAACTGAAAGTGTGGTGGACTCTAAAGACTCGTCAACACTATGGCTGTGGATTTAACCACTAGCACGTCAGAGGTATTAGCCAATACGTGACGGGCCACCAGCTATTGACCAAAAGGGACGTCGATGAGCGAACTCATCCTGACACCCTACTGAGCCTGTCAGTGACAATATCCGTACAGTCCGGTCCGTTCGTCTATGAGCATCGCATGGCGGGCCTAGGGGGTTGGTAAAAGTCAGACCCCCAAAGGCGGTACAAGTCGTGTCGGAGTGTAGCCCAGAACGCCCTGAGATACTACTGGAATACCTACCAGTAAATCTCCTGCCTCGGCCAAGGGCTTTGCGTAATGGCTCTCCTAGACACAGCGCGACCTCACCCCCAATACCGGGAGAGACGAACCCCTGCAGATCCGCTCACTGCCTCCATATGGCTCGGGACTGTACCCAACTAAAACCTGTTTGCACGACTCCTTTGAGCCGTGGTAGGGTAGTAATCAAAGCACAGTGGGAACTCACACGAGACAAATGACGATCTCAGGTCGATGAACTAACCTGTACACATGTCACCTGGGAACTGCTATCTGACGTCTGGTATAATCCCAACTAGCAGGTTCCCGGCGAGTCCTGTCCGGTGTACTCATAACCCAATGAGCACCTGTATACATCTTAGGTGAACCAACTGACACCAGTGGCTTGTGAGACCGGCCACCGCCCCTCGTCGGGGTCTCGGCTGTATACACTAGTCTACTAATGGAGTATCGATGCCCAGTCTCGAAACTCCCACGAGTAGGGACCTTTTAAGGATGTGCTTATAGACCCCAGCTCCCACGTATATGATCGCCATCATACTGCTGGTCGTCAAGCAAGAATCCTAGGGGCTCTATCAACGTGTAATAGCGACCTGTAAGGTCACCTGAAACAGTACACGATGATAAAGGTAAACCAGATAGCATACTATCATCTCGAGTAAGACTGTTCTACCGGGATAGGTCCTCCCTCAATCATTGCAATCACGTGCCTGCGATCCAATAATTGACTCTGAGGGCACTATCTCCAACAATCTCCCACTTGCACTCAAGGCTAATTATTGCGATGTCGCATACTCACAGCCCGTGTGATACCGAACACCCAACTCCTCTACTAGTCAGTCGCACAAAGCCTGTTTGCGAAACTATTGCGTTCGAGGAAAAGCCTCAGTGGGTGGATCCGCTAAGATGTTTCTTTCTATATCTCTCTATATCTCAAGTTCGCGGAGAAAACCATCTCCCGAAATGAGCAATACCTGTCTTGGAATGTTTGGATGTCTGATAGGACCTAGTTCATAAATGAACTCCAAATCCAAACTTCTTAGACTGTATCGTCAACTGAACTTAATCAGTATCCAGTGCCATGCCTCCCTCAGTATTGCCTTGGATCACCTGTCCAAAATACTGTCCCTCGTCAGAGGGAGAACTAAAACTCTGACAACCTCCTTGTCGTCCATGTCACCTTGGAAGCCTGGAGTGATAACAGTCTCCTAAAGGAGGCAGCCGTTATCATATCCCTAGAACATTCACTTATGTTCTAAAACTGCTTCCGACTGTTCCTCCAGGATTGGATCAATATCAACTTATTGCATCTAGTGCAAGAACAACATCTGGTGTGGTACTTGACATCTCATGATTGACTCAATTGCCTAAGCAAGTGATCTGTCAATCATGCGTATCCCTCTCCCCTTTAGTCTGTAAGACACCTTTAGAGAGGGTGACTCCATTACCTGCAGGTGTACTACCGTGCCAGGAGTCGTCCATTCTAAATACTCATAGAATGCTGTCAAGGTACCCAGATTAGGAAACCACCCAAATCTAGATCTAAAACTATAGATCTAGTAACCAGAATGTCTGATATAATATCCAAGTCCTGTGTGGAGAAAACACTGTGTGTCAACCAAAGTATAACCGATCGTAGTATAGGAATATCACTTCCTACTCTGTGTATGTCATCCAAAACCAGGACATCACACCCTACTACCTTCTTAACAGATCCATCCCCTATTCTGATGACGTCAAACCTATGACTGTCACATCAGAAATAGATGATCTATCTCCGCTATATCTGCTTTAGTCTATAGACATAAGCCTGATGTCCACCAATGCTTCCGCTGCTCCTACTGACTACGACAACCCTCTGGCAGAGTCATATAGACGTGCACTTCTAAAGCTAGTTTAGAACGACGCTATACTCATCCTCCTGCCGGGTCTCGCGGCCTGGAACAACAACAATGGCAAGTGTGGGTAAACAAGAACTTCCCTGTCACCGTCCTTGAGGCTACCGGAGTACCTCTCGGGTGCCTGAAGTTGCCCACCTTATCTGCTGAGTGGCCAATGGAATGTCAAACCAGATTGAATCTTTAGGTTCCTTATCAAATCTTCAGTAATCGTTTGCGGTTCTGGAATCGCTTCCAGTTCTACCATACTCCCACTACTGTTTTCTGAAAAATAACCATTTCTTTTTAAAATGTGGCGAGTTAAGAACAATATCACTATTGATCTTCCAGATGGTAGAAAGTCAACCCTCGTCATAGCCTGGGTCAACCCACAAACAGCCATTACAGAAGCGTGCCTTGAGTTGTCCAGTGTCTGGTTTTAATCATAAGCCGGACAACTCCCCGTACCTTAACATCGTTAAGATATGAACTGTTCTATATCCAATATAGAACCAGAGGCACTGATTTAAATGAACCAGATTCAAATCATGCAGCTATCTCCAGTGCATGTCAACTAAATGGAGAGAGGCCGATCAGCGTTACTCAACTTAGGAATGCTTCCAATTATGAGTAACCTGAAAAAGAAGTAATTTCTCTTTATCATTACTATCAACTGAATACCATACACAAGTATCTACATCTTCGATCACTTTGAAGAATCCCGATACTTGCAATACTTGGTTCTCTACTCTATTCAAATACCTATAACTCCTCAAAACTTAGACCCTGTGTTTCTACGAAACACATGTCTAAGAACTAGAGAAGTTAAAAGTAAACAGAATATAGTATGAGGACCAACCCCTCTGTCCTAATGGAAACTGGACAACATACAATACTCTGTATAAGTCCGCTGAGTCTAACAACTCTTTCACTGTGCGTCGTAGGTTGAAAACTGTACTTATGGTTAAGAAGAATCACACCGCTGTTCAATGCTCCTTACCTAACCATCCACTGATATAGGTAAATGTCATAGACATAATTTCAAAAGGTACATCTCACTCTATAAAAATAGACGTACAGATATATCAATTTGAAATTGGTGCATAGCAACGGATATTCAAAACCAAATATTTGCCGACCGGCAAACAACCCAGGTGGCTTCCTCAAATATCACCAATTACAACGAATCCCGATATAATGAGGATGGTCACCTAATTCCCAATAACTTACTCCCACTCATCATCTGTAAAACCATACAGATGTGAGAATCATACCTGGTAAATACATACCCTGGAGTAAGTATCTAATCGAGAAATCAGTTTTTCTTTTAACATTACACAGTGAAACTGAAACATTGAAATGTTTCGGTGGGGTATCCTGGTATTCCTAGTAATGCCTCTTCCATTATCCAGATTCACAACTATAACCGTATAATTCTTTGCCACCTCTCCAAATCCCTTTATATGTCTTTAGTCATTACCTTCTGTACACCCTTTTAGGCCAATTGGTTTTCTTCCCTCCCTACCGTTCGGCACCAGCCTATGGTTTGGAAGAAGACTATCCAATAAGCATAAAAGGTGTACTGTCCTAATCCTAGGAGCACTCGCAAAGCGAGAGAAGGTGAAGATAAAAGACACCTGAATGTACTTTATTCCTATTTCTCCTGAACTAGGATCCATCCCCGAACTGGAACAAGTTCCTTTCGAGTTCGTATATAACCATACGATGGATTATCCAATAAACTGGGATCTTCGTAGTAATACGGAGTGTCCTGGAGAAATACAAAGGTGATTTAGGATTGGCGAAGAAATACTTGGTTCGGTCGTGAATAGCAGTCGCAATTTACTTTGCCCTCTTACTAATCCCTTGCTTTGTCTTAACTTAATACCTTCTGTACACCATCGTTATGCTAATTGGTTTTCTTCATTCCCCACCGTTCGGCACCTGCCTAAGGTTTGGAAGAAGACTATCCAATTTGCGTAATAGGTGTACTATCTCCTAAACCAAGGAGTACTCGCAACCTGAGAGAAGGTAAAAGGAAAAGACAACTGAATAGTCCTATTCGTTTTCTCCAGAACCAGAAACCATCCTCGAAGTCCTTCGAGTTCGTATATAACCATACGATAGTTTTGTCCAATGGAAGTGGACGTTCGTAGTAATACGGGGTGTTCTGGAGAAAAGGGTAAAAGTAGGAGTGGCAATGAGGTCTGCAACTCTGACAATCCAAAAGCCAGTGTTAAGAAGGTTCGGTCAACTTGGTCACTGAGTCATAGTCTTAGGGTCGGGTCAATGGTCGCTGCCAGAGAGAGAGAAAAGAAACACTCAGCGTGCACTCTAACCTAGATCAGAATGGTTATCACTTTGTCTAATCTGGAAACCTCCCACTGTAACCTCAAATTCTCCTCCAAACCTGAAAGAAGAATTAGTTGGGATCACCCGAGGAGTAAACCAACTCATCAGTGGGAATCGGGATCCAACTATCATCGCATGATAACTTGACGGAATCCACTCAAGTCACCACACTCCAGAAGGTATGCGCATGCCTGGCAAGTTTCAGTTCTTTTGAAACTCCTGATGTGATTTTTACCCCAAGCGGTTTATGACCTTGACTAGGTCAACAAACCATAAACCGCCAGTCAAGTTCAACCCGTCATTATTCTGGATTGCATTAAACCCACCCGTACGTGCCCTTGACTAGGTCAACAAGGCCGCACGACTGTCTTAACCAATCCCACTTATGCAACAAACAAGTACCACTTAGCTACCGAACACTACGTCTTGACTAGGTCAACAAACGCAGCACGAATACCAAATAATACCTGTAGGAAATGACGGAGGGCTACGGCTGGTTTTTGGCGAAAAACCTTTAACGTAATGAACTTGATATCGTTGAAGGAACTGCATAGTTTTTTATAAAAATATAGTGACGAAAGCCTTTGCTAAAGAGGTCACTCCCGGTGAAGGGATCTCGGCTCTTTCCCCGTAGAATGAGGTGCAGGATATTCCAACTGAATACCACGATGCAAAGCAAAAGTAATCGGCTATAGTGAAGTTAATGCCCTGACGCAAACTTCTGTCCAAGGGGTCACTCCCGGTGAAGGGATCTCGGCCCTTGCCTCGTCGACTGAGGAGCAGGATATTCCAAATGAATACCACGACGCAAAACAAAAGTGAACGTCCTTGCAATAACAGCTTTTTGAAAAGTGTTCCAACAACATCAGATTAGGTTTGTTTATCTTGCATTGATCCGAATCAATGCAGTCCCATCAATTGATCACACCACAAAGAACGAAAATATACTGACGTACGTATATGCCATCCGCATTCGCCACTGGGTCCCGTCATCACCCGTTAGGTTAGCTAACTAACGGCAGAGCGGGGACTGGACTAGCGCGGATGAAAAACATATACAACATCTACTAATATATATACCAATATATTATATTCGCTCAAGGCGTGATAAAATGCAACATCACAGAAATGTACAGCATCACAGAACAATACAGATATCTGGAAGCCCCGGGTTTCACAGAGCCGCTGCTGAAACCCGACGTTCCCCTGGTCGTGTGGATAGCCTGTGCAATGAAAACCTAGACCCCTACGGGCGCGGCAAGTCACCCGCCAAAACCTGAAGCGAGGCAGCCCCCTTCAGCACCGTGAATGGACCACCCAGCACTTCACGGAATCCGGTAACTTGGGCACCCCTCCTGGGTCAACCTGTACCCCCTACGAGTGCGGCGAATAGCCCGCCAATCCTGGAGTGAACTCCCCTCCGTCCCAATGCCATGAGATGCGGGCTTGTTGCCCTCCAGAACCCGGCTATCCGTGCACCCCATCGCGGGGCAAACCTAGTACAGAAAGTAAAATATACATACACCGGGTACATCGACCGCAACCAGGTCGTGCCCCAAAAGAATAATACAAACAGGCAGTGACGGCAGTCCACATGTCGGACGCTCGCCCCGCAATATCAAATGTACATAAAACAACAAAACTGTACTAGCATTGCATCCAGGCTATCCCCCACGACCGATCCGCAACAACACAGCATAAACATAGAATATCAACGTGAAAATCACGTTCGCAAATCCGTCTAACCGGGCTATAGCAGTTAGACGGGATTTACCGATCAAGTGACATTCACGGTCACAGATATAATGTAAATACTGTGAAATAATGTGTTTAAAATATCCGATCGATCAAACAATTAACAAGTGGGCCCCCAAGCAATACTGTAGCACTCACAGAAAATCTGGGCCCAAATTTAATATCCCAAAACCCCCAAAATCAGCCCACAAGCCCACTGTAAAAATTGGACACAGTGAGGACAGTAAAGTGCGGCGGAACCGCGGCCCAAGGGGGGGTTTGGCCGCGGTTCCGCGCTTCATCCATCGACTGAGTGCGTCGAATTTTTACAGCAGTCTTATAATTTCCAGTACATTAGTTTTATACAACCTGAAAAATTTTTAGACACCAAAAATTTTCAACAGAAAACTGATGTGAGCAAAATTGTAGATTTTGGAATTTTGGTCGATCGGAAATGCAAAAACACATCAAACAAAGCTAGAAAAGGTTAATGGCGTGGCTCTGATACCATGTTGCGCCACGGCAGCGCCCCGGCCGTCTATCCGAGGCCAAAATGCGGAATCAAAATTTTTCCTTACTTGGAAACCGGCGCTACCGCGGACAAAGAAAACCCGGATCGTTAACCATTAACCTATACTAGCTAACAAGAGATGGGAAGAGAAGTATACCGAGTGATCCGAGTCCTCCGGTCTTCTCGTCATCGTCCCGATCTCCCGCGGAAAGTCTTGTCTCCACATCGTCGCCTCCTCGCCGGAAGGGCACCACATCGCCTGCGTCTTTTACGGGCTCCCGCCTCAATACCGAGGCAACTCGGGCATGAAGCCGGCAACTCGACATGCTCAAGATATGCTGTAGAATGTGTAGTGTAGAGGCAATGTCTCATTTGGGGTTTGTTGCCTTTGAAGATGATGGAGGAATCAAGATTAGAAAAATGGTGCTTGCATTTTTCTAGCATGAAAATGAGATCAAGAATGAAACTCTCAAGATGAAGCTCTCATCTTCTTTTCTCTCAAAATGTCATCTACCATATATAATGAGAATGGTGGAGGAAAGAATACAAAACCACAACCTTAGAAGGAAGGTAATGGTAGTAAAAGCAAGTGGTGACCATAGCCAAAAACATCATGATAACAATCTCACATCAACTCCAAATCACTTCTAATCAACAAAAAGCAAGTGATGAGAATGGTATCAAAAGATGCTTTCATAATAAATACATTTGTAAGAAAACCCTCCACAATGTGTTATTTGCAAACTGGCAACTCCAGAAAACTGGTCCCGTAATAAATTACAGGAAAACCCCGATACTGTGCATACACACCCGCATCTGTATACCGACCGGATACAAATGCAATGAGACAAAATCTACACTGTACTATACTAGGATCCGGCTTAAACCAAAGCCGGCTAGTAATATCCGTCCGATCCTGATCCGTGCAATACCGCACGTATCTGATCGAACCCTGCCATATATCCATACGGCCACTAGTACAAACCGTCCGATCCTGATCCGTGCAATACCGCACGTATCTGATCAGACCCTGCCATATCTCCATACGGCCTCTACAGCGTTTCGCCCGAAAGCTTGAGTAACTGAAAGTGTGGTGGACTCTAAAGACTCGTCAACACTATGGCTGTGGATTTAACCACTAGCACGTCAGAGGTATTAGCCAATACGTGACGGGCCACCAGCTATTGACCAAAAGGGACGTCGATGAGCGAACTCATCCTGACACCCTACTGAGCCTGTCAGTGACAATATCCGTACAGTCCGGTCCGTTCGTCTATGAGCATCGCATGGCGGGCCTAGGGGGTTGGTAAAAGTCAGACCCCCAAAGGCGGTACAAGTCGTGTCGGAGTGTAGCCCAGAACGCCCTGAGATACTACTGGAATACCTACCAGTAAATCTCCTGCCTCGGCCGAGGGCTTTGCGTAATGGCTCTCCTAGACACAGCGCGACCTCACCCCCAATACCGGGAGAGACGAACCCCTGCAGATCCGCTCACTGCCTCCATGTGGCTCGGGACTGTACCCAACTAAAACCTGTTTGCACGACTCCTTTGAGCCGTGGTAGGGTAGTAATCAAAGCACAGTGGGAACTCACACGAGACAAATGACGATCTCAGGTCGATGAACTAACCTGTACACATGTCACCTGGGAACTGCTATCTGACGTCTGGTATAATCCCAACTAGCAGGTTCCCGGCGAGTCCTGTCCGGTGTACTCATAACCCAATGAGCACCTGTATACATCTTAGGTGAACCAACTGACACCAGTGGCTTGTGAGACCGGCCACCGCCCCTCGTCGGGGTCTCGACTGTATACACTAGTCTACTAATGGAGTATCGATGCCCAGTCTCGAAACTCCCACGACGAGGGACCTTTTAAGGATGTGCTTATAGACCCCAGCTCCCACGTATATGATCGCCATCATACTGCTGGTCGTCAAGCAAGAATCCTAGGGGCTCTATCAACGTGTAATAGCGACCTGTAAGGTCACCTGAAACAGTACACGATGATAAAGGTAAACCAGATAGCATACTATCATCTCGAGTAAGACTGTTCTACCGGGATAGGTCCTCCCTCAATCATTGCAATCACGTGCCTGCGATCCAATAATTGACTCTGAGGGCACTATCTCCAACATAACCATTCGACACATTCATCGCGAGAATGAAATACGGTATCACATACACGCATTATTCTCGGTCCCGCACATATCTCATATGCGCTCCTATTTCGTTTCGCTTGAGCCAGGAAACCTCTGTATAGGACTCTAAAGACTCGTCAATACGCCGGCAGCAGGTGATGATCATATCAAACACCCACAAGCCGCAAGCGGTCTGATAAACGTAACGGCCATCCGGGTATTGAGCGATCTGAAGATCGACGAGCAAGCCCGCTCACACTCCAGTGAATCCGACCAGTAACACTACCGTACAGTCCGGTCTGATCGTCTGATATGTCGCATATCTCGCCCAGGGGTGGTAAACGTCAGACCCCAATAGCTCAATAAGTCATGTCGATATGAGGTCTATAACAATTCGAGAAACTACTGGTAACACTTACCAGTAAATCTCAGCAACCCTGGCCAGGGATTTCCTGTTATAGCCAATCGAACACAGCGCAACATCAACTCCCTATACCGGGAGAGACGAATCCCCTCCTATCGCTCATTGCCTCCATGTGACTCGGGACTGTACCCAAAAACCACCGTTTTGCACGCCCTCTTGGACGTGGTAAGATGGAAATCAAAGCACAGTGGGAACCACACAAGACTCTATGACGATCTCGGGTCAACAGACTACTCTGTACCAGTGTCACCAGAGAACTGCCATCTGACGTGAGGTATAATACCATCTGGGAGTTCTCGGCAGGTCCGTCCAGTGTACCCAGTCTCTACTGAGCACCCGTATATCATCTCTGATGTCAAACACCGATGGATATGGGATCATCCATCGCCCATCTGTATGGGTCGAGAAGGTATACGCTAGTCTACTCTGGTATATCGATGCCCCGTCTCGATACACCCACGACTAGGGACTTTGAAGGATGTACTTATGGACTACCATGTCCCCGCTAGTATGATCCGCATCATAGTCCAGGTAGTCAAGTACAGATCCTAAGGGCTTTACCAACATGTAACAGAGAGACAATCAGTATACACGTTAAGGTAAAGTTCAACCAGATAGCATACTATCATGTCGAGCAAGAAAGTCCTCCCTATATACGTCCCAGCATCCACTACAATATACATCCTATGTACAGTAATGGCCTCTAGGGCATACATATAACTAACAAGACTAATCTGTACAAGTGTCACCTGAGAACTGCCATCTGACGTGAGGTATAATACCATCTGGGAGTTCTCGGCGAGTCCGTCCAGTGTACCCAGTCTCCACTGAGCACCCGTACACCATCTCTGATGTCAAACACCAATGGATATGTGATCATCCATCGCCCATCTCATGGGTCGAGAAGCGTATACGCTAGTCTACTCTGGTATATCGATGCCCCGTCTCGATACACCCACGACTAGGGACGTTGAAGGATGTACTTATGGACTACTATGTCCCCACTAGTATGATCTGCATCATAGTCCAGGTAGTCAAGTACACATCCTAAGGGCTTTACCAACATGTAACTATAAGACAGTATAAAGAGACTAGTGTACATGTTAAGATAAAGAGCAACCAGATAGCATACTATCATGTCGAGCAAGAAAGTCATCTCTATATATGTCCAAGCATCCAATATAATATACATCATCTGTACAATACTGGCCTCTAGGGCATACATACTACTAACAGATTTTCATGGTGTTTTAGGGGTTTGAAGATGGAGGAGGAGAGGGGACAGCAGCAAGGGAAAGAGAGGGGAGAGAAATGAGTGAGGAAAATGATGGGGGATGGCTCATGACAAACGGTTGACCCCTCACCCACTCTTTCTCTCTCTAATCATACCTCCATATTTTAATCTTTTCCTTTTCTTTTCTCATTTCCTTCTCTCCTTAATAGTAACCCCAAAATAACAAGCCATGCACCCAAAACATGTAGGAAAATGCAACAAGTGTTAAAGAAAAGATATGGTGCATGTTTGCACAAAATACGCTTAAAGTGCGATTAGCGATTTTTAATCGCGATTAGTACTAAATTAGCATATAATTAATCATAAAAACTTAAAAATTGCATAATTCACATAAAACACCCTCTATTAATAATTTCCAAAATTTTCAGAATTTTTTCCCAATTTATCGGTATTTAATTATACCGCCTTATTTAAAATATTCAATATTTTATTATTAAATTATAAAAATTCTCCAAAAATAATATTTTATTATTTTGAAATGTTACATAGGTATAATACCATTTAGGAGTTCTCGGCGAGTCCGTTCAATGTACCCAGTCTCCACTGAGCACCCGTACACCATCTTTGGTGTCACCACACTAGATGGATATGGGATCATCCACCGCCCTTCAAATGGGTCAAGATGCGTATGCGGTAGTCTACTCTGGAGTATCGATGCCCCGTCTCGATATACCCTCGACTAGGAACAGTTATAGGATGTACTCATGAACTACCCTGGCCCTACTAGTATGATCTACATCATAGTCCTAGTAGTCGAGTACATATCCTAAGGGCTTTATCAACATGTGAGAACAAGACAGTAAACCAATACAAGTCAACATGTTAATACAAAGTGAAACCAGATAGCATACTATCATGTCGAGCAAGAAAGTCCTCTCTATATATATCCAAGCATCCATTATAATATAAATCAAATGTACAACAATGGCCTCTAGGGCATATACATAACTAACATTGCTTGCATCGATGGATAACACACATCAAAAGCAGCACGAGCAGATGGATGTTCAATCCATCTTTCTCCATACAAAAGATTTGTATGGCGAGCAATCTCGTGTTCTACGATACGAAGCATCACGAAAGTTGTTTCAGATACGGATGGCTCCTGGCACACCAGTAGGTGACCATGTGTTGAAGATGATAGCTCTTATAGAAGAGCTTGAGAACCTCGGATGGATAATGGAGAACGTGCAATATGTTGATATTGTTCTACAGTCTCTCCCCCTACCTTTGCTCAATTTGTAGTAAACTTCAACATGCATAACATGGAGAAGTCACTACCTAAACATCTCAATATGTTGAGAAGTGCAGAGAGCACACTCAAAGCAGTGAAGACTCCCGCTTTGATTGCTGGGAAATCTTCCTCCTCTCGCCCAAAAGCCAAGGCCAAGGGAAAGATGAAGAAGAAACCCACCAAATCTAGAGGTGGAGTTAAAAAGGCTAAGGAGAAAGACAAGTCCAAGGCTAGGGAATCAGGGAAAGGGGAATGTTATCACTGCCACAAATCGGGACACTGGAAGCGCAACTGTGCTGAGTACCTGGATCTCAAGAAGAAGAAGCATGGTGATGCTTCCGCTTCATGTGTGTTTGTGATAGAAAACAGTTTTTCTATAAACTCTGCTTCCTGGGTATTAGATACCGGTTCAGGTTCTCACATATGCAATTCCATGCAGGGGCTGAGAAATAGCAGAGTTTTGAAGACAGGTGACCATACTCTCCGGGTTGGAAATGGTTCCAATGTATATACAGTTTCAGTGGGAGAGTATCACCTGGGGTTGCCATCGGGATTTATATTGGTTTTGAACCCATGTTATTATGTACCTAGTATGCTTTGTAATATAATATCTGTTTCTTTGTTAGACAATGAAGTATATAATTTTGTATTACAGAATAATGTTACGAACATTAACCTGAATCAAATGTTGGTTGGGTATGGTACACTTAATAACGGGATATACGTCTTAAATCAACACACAGTTTTCAGCATACAACACACTACTAAAAGAAATTTTTTAAATATAAATGAAGTTTTTCTTTGGCACTGTAGACTTGGTCATATTAACGAAACAAGACTAAACAAGCTATATAAAGATGGATATTTAAATGCCTTTGAATATAAATCTTATGCGACTTGTCAGTCTTGTATCAAGGGTAAAATGACCAAAACTTCGTTTACAAGACACGGAGAAAGAGCTACTGAGCTCTTAGGCCTCATATATAGTGATGTATGTGGGCCAATGTCTACACAGGCTAGAGGCGGTTTTTCTGTAACATTTCAGAAAAATAAAATGTTATTTTTGGGAATTTTTATATTTAAATAATAAAATATTGAATATTTTAATAAGGAGGTATAATTAAATATCGATAAATTGGGAAAATTTTTGAAAATTATGGAAATTACTAAAAAGAGGGTGCTTTATGTGATTCATGCAAATTATGATAGTTTATGATTTATTTAACACTATTTTAGTGCTAATCGCGATTAAAAATCGCTAATCGGGTTTTAAGCGTGTTTTGTGCACATGTCATTTTTTTAACACTTGTTACATTTTAGCATGGTTTTCCTTCATGATCATTTCATTTTAGGTGTTAATGAAAACTAAAGAGAGATGAAAAGAAAAGGAAAGGAAAAAGAAAAGGAAAATGATAAAGAAAGGGGTAGGGGCATGGGAGAGAAGAGAGAGTGAGGTGAGGGGTTCTTTGACCAAGTCTTCATTCTCTTCATCTTCTTCATGTTTCTCTCCCTCTTCACTCACCATGGCAGCACCTCCTCCCTCCCTCTCTTCAAGCCACACAACACCATCAAAAACAACCCAAAAGCCTATCTCCACTTCACAAAAGTTGTGCACAAGCTCACAAGCAACACTTTGGACAAGGAAAAATCACATTTTGGTGTTGTAGGGGATTCTTGGGTCCCAAATGAGGTAATCCTTTCACAATTAGTGTAGTGTTTCATATGCTTAAGCCTCTTTTCAAGTTTAAAATCGATTTTATGGTGCTTAGTGAACTTTGGAATCTCAAGTTGGGAATTAGGGTTTGATTTTATTAGAGATGGTGTAATTGGGCTTTAGATATGACCTTAGACCCCCTATAATGATAGAAATCCAGACCAAACCCAACTGAAAACCAAAAATACGGAATTTTAGAACTTTTCATGTCGGTTTATGATGACTTTGAGGGTGCAGGGAAATCTAGTATAACCTGGGAATTTTACTGGAAAAATAAACAACTCTAGAGAACCAATTGGACCACTAAGCACCCACTGTAGAAGTTCGAGGCCCCAACTCCACCCCAAATCCGAGCAGGCCGGATTTTCCTAGGGTGTGGCCGGCCACCTGGTAGAAGTTGGTCCCCAGGTTTCTTCTGTAGGTCATATGTACCCTATATATCACCCTAGTATTGTTTTGGAACATTGTTTTCACCCTAGACAAAATCTGGGACTATTTCCTTATGTTGCTGCTTTGATTCGAGTTATGGTTTTGCGTATTTTAAATTCTGGATTTTAGTATTTGTGCTTTATCTCAATCACGTGACGTTTGTACATCTATATCGAATGATATCGGGTTGATTTGCGGGAGTAGACCATAGGTTTTGACCTATGTGAGTTCCATGTGTCGTTTTGGTTTCGATTTGGTTTTCAATGCGATACGATACGTGTGGCATGCAGGTAACCCCACGATGCTTCGAGACGATGAAGAAGATGATGGCGACATCGATATCGGCAAGCAAGATCAGGTGAGTAGATATATATCTATGGGGGAAGTCGGGTGGATGGCGTATAGCACCCCCGCAGTTCGATGTATAGTATGCTATACTATACTATATATATGATGTCTTTTATATGAGACATGGATATTCAGGATATGGTTATGTGTTCATGGATTAGTAGTGTTACTTGCGAAACCCTAGAGTAGTTGTTGCACCCACACACGCACACACACTTGCATACATTCATTCTTTTACCCGTGCGTATATGGGGATATGTATATATATATATATACACACACATGGGTATGGGACTATGTATATATATATAGATATACGTATACATATTCACGGATTATGATGATAGTACTTGGGATTGGAGATGAGTCAATGAGATTGGGCTTGAGGCCGTGAGATCAGTAAAGTGACATGGTTCGTATTTGAGATACAACATGATGTTTTAGCGGGTCCTTTTGACGTGGTGTTTTCATACACACGCATGCATACATATGTGGTATCAGTGTTGTACTAGACGTAGATCAGTACTCCGGATCATGATATTTGATAAAGAGGATACCAGATGAATAATGTGATAGATGTGACATTTTACCCGTACCCAGATTTGGGATGCCGTACGAAGGATTTACCGTACGAGCTATATTGATGATAGATCCGCACTCTTGACTTGAGGATGTCATGTTATAGATATTATATCTTATGGGATACTACCGAGGCGGGATCACCGACTGTTATATATATATATATATATATATATATTTATATATCTGTGTGTGTGTGTGTGTATCGATTCAGATGTTAGGCGGTTTCCTTACCTTTCGATCAGCCTTTTAGTTTAGCCCTGCAGTTTACTTGTTAATGGTAGATTAGACTCGAGTCATACCTATTTCAAAACTAACGAATCGTGAGTATTTTAAAGACAAGCCAAGGGATTCTACGGATACTTCAAAGGACGTACATTTTCTTAAAAACACCGTAGCCTTTATTTTCAAAACACCACGATTCGTGTTATTTCAAATGGCAAAACTGTACGACTCATAATTAGACATATGCAGATTCGTTATCATTGTATTTGATATTCAGCTCCCGCATATTCTTGCTGCTCGCATCGCATTGCATGCCTATATTGTGTTTTCATATGTTAATATTGAAATCATGCTGTTAGGACACCAGCACCATTACCGATGATGCGTATGTTCCATATACACTTACTTGCCGGCTCACACACATCATCATCGGTAATTGCCATGTCACGTACACTTTAGAGAATATTATTTCATTGACATAGCTTGTTAGCTGATAGTTTCGACATGATATTAGTGTACTTACCTTATATGCCAGTTTAGACATTGCAGTTATTACTTGCTACTTCATGTATATTATTATTCACTGTTATGCAGTATTATGGAGTTTTATGTCGATATTCACTGTTTACTCGCTATTGATGATTGGATTTCGGATTTCCATGAGATTTCCTGGATTTGGCAGAAAACCGCAAGAATATGTATAAACCTCTCTCTCTCTCTCTCTCTCTCTCTCTTATTAAAAATGCAAGCCGCGGTTTTCTCGTGATGTATGAGTCGTCCACCATGAGTTTTCATAGTAGCTGTTAGATTTCGAGACCCGATTCGAGGAGACGTAGGAACCGTCTCGGGTACATGGTGGACCCGGTATGGTACCCCACGGCGAGATTGATTTTCATGGTGGATGATGAGCCTGGCAGGGGCAGACTACCTACCGGTGATATCTTTGGACTCGTCGGTTATCCAGAGAATACTGACCGGAGTCATGAGATGGTTATAGGCTGATCCGTTCTGCCGGAGCCTGCGGGCCGATCCCGCAGATGATACGGATGCCTGAGATATTGAGATTTGAGATATTAAGATTTGAGACACTGAGATATTGAGATTTGATGATACAGGTTAGCCCGGGTAGCTGGAGCCAGAGGTATTGAGGTATTGGGATTTATGTTTTGTGTCGATGGTTGACACGGATTTCTCTGTTGATTTCATTGATGTTACTCGATTTATATACATATAGATATCTCATTAAAAATAGAAAACAGTTGTCTCACTCATTTCATTACATTACAATCATACCTCATACCTATGATATATGGCTATCTGAGGCACTGACACGAGCACTGGGATTACACTTATGTATAGATGTTGACCCTTGCCACCTTTTCATGCTTCAGACTTATCATTTTGAGGTTTATATATTTTTGATCGTATTGACCTAGGATTGTGTCATACATATGATTTCTGCTCGGTGATGTTTTCTACTCACGAGTTGGCAACTCACCCCCGTTGTGCCACAGTTTCTTGCAGGTTTTTCCGCACAGGTTACGTTGCGGTTTTGCTGGCATACTGTCCCTCCCGGGTGATTGCTTTGGTAGATGGGTTCTTTTGCATCAGGGCAACCTTTGTATATTTGTTATTTTAGTTGTATCTAATAAAACTCCATCAACCAGACTTGTATTATTTTCAGACTTAGAGACCAGTTGTATATTCTTTCGACCTTAGAGTCGCGTGTTGTATTATTATGGATTTCATGCTGTTTTGAGTTTCTTTTTGAGTTTTGATCCTTGCCCTTCAGCGTTGCATATTATATGCTTGTGTGGTTGTGGCCGTCGATTGACGAAGAGCTAGCTCCCGCTTGGGGATGCCTTTTTTCATTATATATATATTTATCATGTTGTATCCCGTTCGGGGCCAGTATTTACAAAGGAAACTCTGCCGAAATTTTCAGAAAAGACTTGTGATTTTAAAAAAAAATGCATATTTCGACTTATGTTGCTAAACTACTTGATTTAAATTGGTTTTTCCTTCACTCTACTGCTTTACTTGGTTTTGATTCCTGGGTTTTGTCTTACTTAGATTACATACGCCTCGAGACGTTTCGTAGTTTAAGTGCCGGTCATGTTCCGTACTTTTCGGGTCGTGATAAAGTTGGTTTCAGAGCGTTAGGTTTTACCTCCTGAGTGTAGGATGACCCTTGGTTGATGGAGTAGGTGACTCAACTTGAGTGACGTACCGTACGTATGTTCCGCAGCATATTTACGATACGATACTCTGCTTAAGAAGCCTTAGGATGTACATTTCTTTGCACAGTATTATATTCATTCCTATGATCTATCCTCATCAGTACCAGTTTATGGTTTTGCTGCCACGATTACGGGCAGAGAGAGCTATGGCTAGAGTTGCGGTCAGTACAAGCTCGTCACGGATGAGGACTGACTAGGGCATGATTCCAGGGACATACGATTTGCATAGATGCGCCGTGTTATTGTGTTTTCGCGCCATGAGTGTTTGATGGATCGCTGTTATGAGGTTTCTCGGGCGTGCAGATTTGCACCAGAGGATTGAGCCACTGATAGAGGCCAGCCAGAATGTGATGACCATTGATGTATCGCTTATTCATGACGATTGAGGCACTGTTCAACGTGCAGACGAATGAGCCAATTGTTGCTGCGAACGACGAGATATCGCCCCAGATGTTGGAGCTATTGCAGTGCGAGTTGTACTTAGAGATATGATAGAAGGTCGTTAGTCACCCGAGGATGAATGACTAGGACATGTGGTTCGTTCGCTTACCCCGATGCGAGGTCATCAGATAGTTTGATTCCAGCTAGAGATGACTTCACACGGATACGTTGGGAATCGATGGAGACGATCAAATGTCAGAAACTCATTATTCCAAGTTTAAAGTATTCGGAAAGACATGCAAGCAATTCTATGGACCCTCTAGAAGAATGAAACCCTAACTCGACATAATGACCGTGTGAAAGCCTTTGAACCTTAGGGTTTGCGGCAGTTCCACGGTGCCATTAGTGAGGCTTGGGTTTGCCCTTCTACGGCTGGTCTACCGATGCTGTGGTATGTACTTGATACTATTAAACTGTACCCAAGATGTTGAGCTCTTGGGGGATTATGAGGTTTTGACGAATCGATCAAATGGTTCGACTTCATTAGGATGCTATGCGATGGGATGCATTGCTTGGGAGACTCCAGATATGAGTATAGCCGTTGGAGCACAATCCATGCAGCCATGACGAGATGAGTCCGAAGCAGTCTACATTAGAGAAAAGTGGAGTAAGAGGTTCGTACGAGATCTTAATGAGATGACGTTCCACTCCGCCGACCTCAGAGATGTGACACGCATATAGAGGCGTTATATATGGATATATCTTCCAGAAGGAGTCGCGATGAGTATGCAGCCGTTCCGGATCCAGAAACAGATGTAGTAAAGGGTGATAGCTTCCGGACAGTTTGGCAGAAACGAGATTTGGGAGAGACCTTGACAGGACCTTTCTGGAACATTATACGAGAAGACTTAGACCCAGGAGTGGTCATTTTACGCACACCTAGCAGGCCAGAGTTCGGCATTGCTGATGAGACATGTTATGAGTGATCACGACAGTTAGCCAGAGATTCTTAGAGGATGCGCTTGAGCGGGACTATTCCGCCATACTTGATTCCGGTATTTTGGGCGATCTATTCGCATGATTGAGTTTTGATGACCGAGTTTCATGATATTTGTTTTCGTGCACCATGGTTGCACCTACTGGGTATTTATATTTTGTGCATAGTTATTGCACTTGAGATATACTTTATACACCGTTGTGTTGATTTATGATTTGTGCACAGTTGTTGCACTTGATATCGTTTTTGTGCCTTGGCTGCAAATGCTTATGATTTCATGGATTTCATACAGTTGGGTTGATTTTGTGCATATGGTACGCACACGATTTGGTTTTTGCACTCGGTATAGTTCACATATGCTTGCAGTACATCGATACGTATTTTTGTGCACCACAGTTGCACCTGACTTCGATTTGATGTTATTTGGGATATTGATTTTGATATCATGCCTAGGGCATGCATATGATTTGACTTATGTTTTCGGCATGGTTTTCATGCACTTTTAGTATTCGATTTGATTTTGTGCATGCTGATGTACATAGTGGTGAAATTAGATACCACGGTATACCGATTTGGATTTGGAATGAGATATGCCGTATACCGTCGATTTCATTTGTGATAATCGATATTTGTTTTGTGCACCTTGTGCACCTGATTGGATTCTTGCACATATTTGACGCACTTGGATTGGATTTTGCGCATGTTCAGCTCTTGACATTGGATTTCGTGCATGTTGGATGCACATGAGTTAGGCTTTATTGTGCATGATGGATGCACCTGGTTTGGATTTTCGCGCGTGTTGGGCGCATGATATGAGATGCGATTTTGGTGCACACCAGATGCACTAAATCTGGATTCTTGGTGCATATCGGATGGACCTGATATTGCTGTCCGGCACACCATTGCCTTTGACAGGTGTTTCATGCACACTCGTTGCACTTAGATGTTGTTTCTGTGCATATGTATTGCACATTCATGGATTTTGATTTCCGTGCACACCAGACGCACGTAGCATTCATATGCACATTTTGGGATTGATTTTTTTTTAGCAGTACGTTTTTATGATATTTACTATTTGTTTCGTACTGAGCAGGACTAGTCCAAGGACAGTACCTAAGTATATTTTTCATGCATTAATAGATATTGAAGGGATTTCCAAAGAAGGAGCTATGGTCTCAGTATTTACCTACGTGTCTGAGATGACACGAAACTTTTACGAAAAGGAAACCCTTCTAAATTGTTTTCAAAACGGCTGTATGTACATGTAAACAAAGGATATATATAAATATAGAGTTATTTTCTTACTAGAGACGTCCGCCACTGTGCAGTGTTATGCGCATTGCACAGCGACTTAAAACGGTTTGGCATGCATTTCTTTCAGGTGTTTATATGTGCAGTGTTGATGTATATCATATTGGTTTTCGTATTGGATTTAGACATTGATGTCTTCCCCATGACTCTGAGGATTGCAGGATGCTTGACAGAGCTTTGATTTTGAGTTATCTGCTCATCTTTCATGCGCATGCATTGCGCTACGATGTGTTTTATGTATTTATGATCTCGGGGCCCCAACGGCTTAGGCTTTTACTGAAATGTTTTAGTATTGAGGGGTTTAAATTTAAATTCGGGGACCGCATTTCTTTAAGGGGGGATGATTGTAACATTTCAGAAAAATAAAATATTATTTTTGGGAATTTTTATATTTAAATAATAAAATATTGAATATTTTAATTAGGCGGTATAATTAAATACCGATAAATTGGGAAATTTTTTGAAAATTATGGAAATTACTAAAAAGAGGGTGCTTTATGTGATTCATGAAAATTATGATAGTTTATGATTTATTTAACACTATTTTAGTGCTAATCGCGATTAAAAATCGCTAATCGGGCTTTAAGCTTGTTTTGTGCACATGTCATTTTTTTTAACACTTGTTACATTTTAGCATGGTTTTCCTCCATGATCATTTCAATTTGGGTGTTAATGAAAACTAAAGAGAGATGAAAAGAAAAGGAAAAAGAAAAGGAAAAAGAAAAGGAAAATGATTAAAGAAAGGGGTATGGGCATGAGAGAGAAGAGAGAGTGAGGTGAGGGGTTCTTTGACCAAGTCTTCATTCTCTTCATCTGCTTCATCTTTCTTTCCCTCTTCACTCACCATGGCAGCACCTCCTCCCTCGCCCTCTTCAAGCCATACAACACCATCAAAAACAACCCAAAACCCCATCTCCACATCACAAAAGTTGTGCACAAGCTCACAAGCTACACTTTGGACAAGGAAAAATCACATTTTGGTGCTGTATGGGATTCTTGGGTCCCAAATGACATAATCCTTTCACAATTAGTGTAGTGTTTCATATGCTTAAGCCCCTTTTCATGTTTAAAATCGATTTTGTGGTGTTTAGTGAACTTTGGAATCTCAAGTTGGGAATTAGGGTTTGATTTTATTAGAGATGGTGTAATTGGGCTTTAGAGATAACCTTAGACCCCCTATAATGATAGAAACCCAGACCAAACCCAACCGAAAACCAAAATACGGAATTTCAGAACTTTTCATGTTGGTTTATAACGACTTTGAGGGTGCAGGGAAATCTGGTTTAACCTGGGAATTTTACTGGAAAAATAAACAACTCTAGAGAACCAATTGGACCACTAAGCACCCACTGTAGAAGTTCGAGGCCCCAACTCCACCCCAAATCCGAGCAGGCCGGATTTTCCTAGGGTGTAGCCGGCCACCTGGTAGAAGTTGGTCCCCAGGTTTCTTTTGTAGGTCATATGTACCCTATATGTCACCCTAGTATTATTTTGGAATATTGTTTTCACCCTAGACAAAATCTGGGACTATTTCCTTGTGTTACTGCTTTGATTCGAGTTATGGTTTTGCGTATTTTAAATTCTGGATTTTAGTATTTGTGCTTTATCTCGATCACGTGACGTTTGTACGTCTATATCGAGTGATATCGGGTTGATTTGCGGGAGTAGACCATAGGTTTTGACCTATGTGAGTTCCGCGTGTCGTTTTAGTTTCGATTTAGTTTTTAATGCGATACGATATGTTTGACATGCAGGTACCCCCACGATGATTCAAGACGATGAAGAAGATGATGGCGACATCGACATCGGCAAGCAAGATCAGGTGAGTAGATATATATCTACGGGGGAAGTCGGGTGGATGGCGTATAGCACCCCCGCAGTTCGATATATAGTATGCTATATTATACTATATATATGATGTCTTTTATGTGAGACATGGATATTCAGGATATGGTTATGTGTTCATGGATTAGTAGTGTTACTTGCGAAACCCTAGAGTAGTTGTTGCACCCACACATGCACACACACTTGCATACATTCATTCTTTTACCCGTACGTATATGGGGATATGTATATATATACACATGGGTATGGGACTATGTATGTATATATATATATATATATATATATATATATATATATATATATATATATATATATATAGACACACACACTAATTATGAGGTAGTAATTGGGATTGGATATGAGTCCATGAGATTGGGCTTGAGGCCGTGAGATCGGTGATGTGACATGGTTATTTGAGATACGACATGATGTTTTAGCGAGTCCTTTTGACGTGGTGTTTTCATACACACGCATGCATACATATGTGGTATTAGTGTTGTACTAGACATAGATCAGTACTCCGGATCATGATATTTGATAAAGAGGATACCAGATGAATAATGTGATAAATGTGACATTTGACCTGTACCCAGATTTGGGATGTCGTACGACGGATTTACCGTACGAGCTATATTGATGATAGATCCGCACTCTTGACTTGAGGATGTCATGTTATAGATATTATATCTTATGGGATACCACCGAGGCGGGATCACCGACTGTTATATATATATATATATATATATATATATATATATATATGTATGTATGTATCGACTTAGATGTTAGGCGGTTTCCTTACCTTTCGATCAGCCTTTTAGTTTAGCCCTGCAGTTTACATGTAAATGGTAGATTAGACTCGAGTCATACCTATTTCAAAATTAACGAATCGTGAGTATTTTAAAGACAGGCCAAGAGATTCTACGGATATTTCAAAGGACGTACATTTTCTTAAAAACACCGTAGCCCTTATTTTCAAAACACCACGATCCGTGTTATTTCAAATGGCAAAACTGTACGACTCATAATTAGACATATACAGATTCGTTATCATTGTATTTGATATTCATCTCCCGTATATTCTTGCTGCTCGCATCCCATTGCATGCCTTTATTGTGTTTTCTTATGTTAATATTGAAATCATGATGTTAGGACACCAGCACCATTACCGATGATGCGTATGTTCCACATACACTTACTTGCCGGCTCACACACATCATCATCGGTAATTTCCATGTCACGTACACTTTAGAGAGTATTATTTCATTGACATAGCTTGTTAGCTGATAGTTTCGACATGATATTAGTGTACTTGCCTTATATGCCAGTTTAGACATTGCAGTTATTACTTGCTACTTCATGTATATTATTATTCACTGTTATGCAGTATTATGGTGTTTTATGCCGAAATTCACTGTTTACTCACTATTGATGATTGGATTTTGGATTTCCATGAGATTTCCTGGATTTGGGAGAAAACCACAAGAATATGTATAAACTTCTCTTTCTCTCTCTTTTTAAAAATGCAAGCTGCAGTTTTCTCGTGATGTATGAGTCGTCCACCATGAGTTTCATAGTAGCTGTTGGATTTCGAGACCCGATTCGAGGAGACGTAGGAACCGTCTCGGGTACATGGTGGACTCGGTATGGTACCCCGAGGAGAGATTGATTTTCATGGTGGATGATGAGCCTGGCAGGGGCAGACTGCTTACTGGTGATATCTTTGGACTCGTCGGTTATCCGGAGGATACCGACCGGAGTCATGAGATGGTTATAGGCTGATCCGTTCTGCCGGAACCCGCGGGCCGATCCCGCAGATGTTACGGATGCCAGAGATATTGAGATTTGAGATTTGAGATATTAAGATTTGAGATTTGAGACAATGAGATATTGAGATTTGATGATACAGGTCAGCCCGGGTAGCCGGAGCCAGAGGTATTAAGATATTGGGATTTATGTTTTGTGTCGATACTTGACACGGATTTCTCTGTTGATTTCATTGATGTTACTCGATTTATATACATGCAGATATCTCATTAAAAATAGAAAACAGTTGTCTCACTCATTTCATTACATTACATTCATACCTCATACCTATGATATATGGCTATCTGAGGCACTGACACGAGCACTGGGATTACACTTTTGTATAGATGTTTACCATTGCTATATTTTCATGCTTCAGACTTATCATTTTGAGGTTTATATATTTTTGATCGTATTGACCTAGGATTGTGTCATACATACGATTTCTGCTCGGTGATGTTTTCTACTCACGAGTTGGCAACTCACCCCCATTGTGCCACAGTTTTTTGCAGGTGTTGCCGCACAGGTTTCGTTGAGGTTTTGCTGGCACACTGTCCCTCCCGGGTGATTGCTTTAGTAGGTGGGTTCTTTTGCATCAGGACCACCATAGTATATTTGTTATTTCAGTTGTATCTAGTAAAACTCCATCAACCAGACTTGCATTATTTTCAGACTTAGAGACCGGTTGTATATTCTTTCGACCTTAGAATCACGCGTTGTATTATTATGGATTTCATGCTGTTTTGAGTTTCTTTTTGAGTTTTGATCCTCGCCCTTCGGCGTTGTATATTATATGCTTGTGTGGTTGTGGCCGTCGATTGACGAAGAGCTAGCTCCCGCTTGGGGATGCCTTTTTTCATTATATATATTTATCATGTTGTACCCCGTTCGGGGCCAGTATTTACAAAGGAAACTCTGCCGAAATTTTCAGAAAAGACTTGAGATTTTAAAAAAATGCATATTTCGGCTTATGTTGCTAAACTACTTGATTTAAATTGGTTTTTCCTTCACTCTACTACTTTACTTGGTTTTTGCTTACTTAGATTACGTACGCCTCGAGACGTTTCAAAATTTAAGTGTCGGTCATGTTCCGTACTTTTCGGGCCGTGACATTTTCTTACTTCATAACTTTTACTGATGATTTCTTAAGATTCGGTCTTGTGTTTTTAATAAAATATAAGTCTGAAACTTTCGAGAAATTCGCCGAGTTCAAACTTGAAGTAAAAAAAAACAAATCGGATTGAGTATCAAGATACTTCGATCAGATCGAGGTGGAGAGTATCTCAGTACAGAGTTTTCATACTTTCTAAAAGAGAATGGGATTCTCTTTCAGCTCACTCCTCCTTACACATTACAGCACAACGGTGTATTAAAATGACAGAATCGGACCCTATTAGATATGGTACGTTCCATGATGAGTGATGCTGAGTTACCTATCTCATTTTGGGGGCATACATTGGAGACTGCAGTGTTTCTGTTGAACAGGGTTCTAACCAAAACCGTGTTTACCATACCATATGAGATATGGTATGGGAAGAGACCGTCTCTTAAACGTGTTAAGATTTTGGGTTATCCGGCCTATGTCAAAAAGCAGAACCCGGACAAACATGAGGCACGGTCATTCATGTGTATGTTTCTGGGATATCCAAAGAATTCGTATGGATATCTTTTCTACCACAAGGATGAACAAAAGGTGTTTGTTTCTCGACATGCCACATTTTTAGAAAATGAACTTTTTACAAATACCGATGGCAATGTGGTAGATCTAGAAGAGGTTCTAGAGACACAAGTTACAAATGACGACTTGGTTGAGCATAATGTTGTAATAGAAACTAATGAACCTCAGCCACTCCGTAGATCTAGTAGGACTTCTCACCCACCGGAGAGGTACTACGGTTTCCTCATTGATGGTGATAGAGAAGATTGCATCATGGATGATGATGATCCTACTAGTTTTCTGCAAGCTATCATGAGTGGTGACTCTGTGAAGTGGCTGGATGCCATGAGATCCGAAATGGAGTCTATGTACACCAACAAAGTATGGACTTTGGACGTTGTGCCCACTGGGGTAAAACCCGTAGGGTGCAAATGGATCTTTAAGAGAAAGATTGGTGTAGATGGGCAGGTGGAGACCTATAAGGCAAGACTTGTGGCGAAAGGATTTCGTCAAAGACCAGGACTGGACCATGACGAAACTTTTTCTCCCGTGGCCATGCTTAAATCCATCCGAATCCTACTTGCTATTGCTGCTCACTGTGACTATGAAATCTGGCAGATGGACGTTAAAACTGCATTTCTAAATGGTGATTTAGAAGAATGCGTTTATATGGATTAGCCAGAGGGTTTCGTTGATAGTGGAAGCAGCGGGAAAGCATGTAAATTGTTTAAATCCATTTATGGATTAAAGAAGGCATCACGAAGTTGGAACATCTTTTTTGATGATGTTATCAAAGAGTTTGATTTCATCAAAAATCTAAATGAACCTTGTGTTTATAAGAAGACTGTAGGGAGAACTGTCGCATTCCTCGTATTGTACGTGGATGACATTCTTCTGATAGAAAATGATGTTCTTATACTACAGTCGTTCAAATCATTCTTATCACAAAGGTTCTCCATGAAGGACCTGGGTGATACCACGTACATATTGGGCATTCGGATCTATAGGGATAGATCCAAAAGGTTATTGGGATTGTCCCAAAGCAGGTACATCAACACCATCCTAAAGAGGTTTAGTATGGAAGACTCCAAGAAGGGTGCCTTACCCGCTTGCCATGGAGTCACTCTCTCCAAGGACTTTTGCCCAAAGACTGATGAAGAGAGAGCTCGCATGAGCATTATTCCCTACGCTTCAGCCGTAGGATCTATAATGTATGCGATGTTATATACACGCCCTGATGTAGCTTATGCACTAGGTGTAGTAAGCATATATCAATCCAACCCGGGGGAGAATCACTGGACGGCTGTGAAGAACATTCTTCAGTACTTGTGAAGGACTAAAGAACTGTTCTTGGTATATGGTAACGGAGATCTCCAAATGGAGGCCTTTACCGATTCGATCATCCAGAGTGATAAGGACGCCATCAAATCTATCTCTAGGTTTGTATTTACCCTCAATGGAGGGGCGGTGTGTTGGAAGAGTTCCAAACAGGATGCAGTTGCAGACTCTATAATGGAAGCTGAGTATATTGCTGCAAATGATGCCACCAAGGAGGCCGTCTGGATGAAGAAGTTCATCACGGAGCTAGGAGTAGTTCCAACCATTATTGATCCAATACCATTGTATTGTGATAATAATGGGGCTATGGCGTTAGCCAAGAAGCCCAGGTCCCATCAGCGATCCAGACACATCCTGAGGCGATATCATTTGATCCGGGAGATAGTTGATCGCCGTGAGATCGAGATTCGGAGAGTAGATACAAAGAACAACACCGCGGATCCATTCACCAAGGCCCTCCCTCAGCCGCAGCATGAGCGACTTTTTGAGATGTTGAGTATGAGATACGCCAATAATTGGCCTTAGTGCAAGTGGGAGATTGTTAGATATATGTATGCCCTAGAGGACATTATTTGATAGTGGATGTATTTTTACATGTATATATATATATATTCAGAGGACATTCTTGCTTGATATGATAGTATGCTATCTGGTTACTCTTTATCCTGACATGTTCACTTGATCATGCTTTTATTCATTTGGTACATGTTGATAAAGCCCTGAGAATATTTGCTTGACTACTGTGATTATGATACAGATCATACTAGTGGGACATGAGTAGTTTATAAGTATATCCGGAAATGTACCTAGTCGTGGGTTTATCGAGATGGGGCATCGATATTCCAGAGTAGACTAGTGTAAGTCCATGCTACCTCTCCCGGTACTTTCGGGCAAGCGGAATTTGATAAAAAACGATTTTCTTAGAGGTGGTAACATGGACTTAAAACCCGGATCTTTGTTAAACATCTAACTAACAACCTAACTACGAGTTGCTGACTACTCGGTTAGGGGGTTATACCTTTCTTTTTCTCGAACTCCTTCGTCTTCAAGCTTCGATGGTCGTCCGAATCGGCTTCTCCCCGTCGTCTCCTTGCGCCGAAGATAGATCCACCTGGAAGCTTCAACCTTTGGCTCCTTCTTCGAACTTTGAAGAAACTAGTTCACTCGGTTTGCTAAACCTTGTGAACTAGAGTGAGTAGAGAAGAGTTTGTATGGGATTTTATCTATGGTTCTTGGTTCTCAACTCATGAGACAAGTGAACCATAGAATCAAGGGAAGGAGAGCAAGAGGAGGAAGATGAGAGCTCAAGAACAAGAGAGAGAATGAGCATGAAAGAATGAGAGAAGACTTTTCTCATTTTGGCTCTCATAATCCAAAACAATCATAACACCTCATGTCAATCAAGTATTATGTGATGGTTTAAGCAACCATAGCCATATCATTTCATGCACTCATTTTGCACAAAAGAGCAAGCAAGCAAAAGTCTTTGCCATGAAATGATAGCTATAGTTATCATGATGGTCAACAAGTCAAGCCTAGTCAACCGGTCAACAAAGTCAACAAGTCAACAAAAGTCAACAAGTCAACAAAGTCAATCCCTCAACAACCATGTCACCATAATACTTAATTAATATAATTGTTAATCACATATCATATTCTCATTAGGGTTGAGCAAAAAGTCAATAGTCAACTGTCAACGGTCAACAACCCTAATAAGAATCCTCTGCCTCTGTCTCTCCGTCAACTGTGCATACACATCCGCATCCGCGTTCCGAGGAACACGAATGCATACTGGATAAAACCAATCCCAAAAGGTACACTAGGATCTGGCTTAAACCAAAGCCCGCTAGTGTGAACTGTCCGGACACTGTACATGTACAAGTGCACGGATGTGACCGAACCTTGTCGCAAAACCATGCGACCTCTACTCTTTTGCCTAAAGGCGAATAGCTTTCTGTGTGGGACTCTAAAGACTCGACACTATGCTGGCAGTGGGTTTAACCACAGACCGCAAGCGGCACTAGCTGTGCGTAACGGTCCCCAGGTAGATGCCGACAAGAAGACTGACGAGGTGAAACCCATCTGAACTCCTACTGAGCCTGAATGTGACATTCTCCGTACAGTCCGGTCTGTTCGTCTGATACATCGTATGGCGGGCCTAGGGGGCGGTAAACGTCAGTCCCCCAATAGCGGTACAAGTCGTGTCGGAGTGAAGCCCAAAATACCCTGAGATAACACTGGAAGCCTACCAGTATATCTCGTTTGCCCTGGCCAGGGACTACTCGTGTAATGGCTCTCCTAGACACAGCGCGATGTCAACCCCCAATACCAGGAGAGATGAATCATGTCTAACCGTCACTGCCTCCAAGTGCTTCGAGACTGCACCCAACTACCACCTGTTTGCACGACTCCTTTGAGCCGTGGTAGGGTAGTAATCAAAGTACAGTGGGAACATACTTGAGGCGAAGTGACAGTGTCAAGTCAGCGGACTAAGCTGTACTCATGTCACCTGGGAACTGATAACTGACGATAGGCATAATACCAACTAGTCAGTTCCCGACGAGTCCTGTCCAGTGTACTCGTAACCCAACGAGCACCCGCATACTATCTCAAGTACGACGTACCGACGGCTGTAGGACAGACCGTCTCCCACACTAGGATGAGAAGCGCATGCGCTAGTCTACTCCGGAGTATCGATGCCCTGTCTCGATAGTCCTGCGACTAGGGACCTGCAGAAGGATGTGCTTATAGATTACCCAGCCCCACTAGTGTGACTGCCATCACAACGCTGGTAATCAAGCAAAGATCCTAAGGGCTCCACTAATGTGTATAGGCGATATACTAAAATAAACACATGTACACATTGAAGTAGAAACAAACCAAGTAGCATACTACTATTTTGAGCAAGATTGTATATACAAGGTGAATATCCCAAGCTTCCATTAAGTAATATACAAACTAGTATGATACAGTAATGGCCTCTAGGGCATATACACTAACAATCTCCTACTTGCACTAAGGCCATGTACTGGCGTATCGAAGACCTATCATCTCGATCAGCCGCTCGAACTGAGTCTGGGGCAAGGCCTTGGTGAATGGATCTGCTGTGTTATCTTCTGAAGCGACTCTCCGAACCTCGACCTCCTGGCGATCTACGATCTCCCTGATCAGGTGATACCGCCTCAAGATGTGTCTGGATCTCTGATGGGACCTGGGTTCCTTCGCTAAAGCTATAGCCCCGTTGTTGTCGCAATACAGAGGTAGTGGATCAACAATGGACGGAACCACCTGAAGTTCTTTCAAGAACTTCCTCATCCAGACAGCTTCTTTTGCGGCATCAGATGCAGCGATGTATTCCGCTTCCATCGTCGAGTCTGCAACGGTTTCCTGTTTGGAACTCTTCCAACACACCGCCCCTCCATTGAGGGTAAAGACAAAACCCGACATGGACTTGGAATCATCCTTTTCACTCTGGAAGCTGGAGTCAGCAAAGGCCTCAATCTGGAGGTCTTTTCCGCTATACACCAAGAACATCTCCTTAGTCCTTCTCAGGTACTTGAGAATGTTCTTTACCACTATCCAGTGTTTCTCCCCAGGGTTTGACTGATACCGGCTTACCACACTCAGTGCATAAGCTACATCTGGTCTGGTACACAACATCGCATACATTATAGAGCCTACCGCAGAAGCGTAGGGTATAATAGACATGCGATCCCTCTCCAATCAATCTTGGGAGACATCTCTTTAGAGAGGGTGATCCCGTGACAAGCCGGTAGGTTACCGCGCTTGGAATCTTCCATACTGAATCTCTTCAGTATGGTGTCGATGTACCTGGACTGTGAAAGTCCTAATATCCTCTTGGATCTATCACGATGGATCCGGATCCCCAGGATGTATGAGGCATCACCCAGGTCTTTCATGGAGAACCTGTGTGACAAGAACCCCTTGACAGATTGTAGCATAGGAATGTCATTTCCTATTAAGAGAATGTCATCCACGTATAAAACGAGGAATACTACAAATCTCGCTACAAATCTACTATAGATGCATGGTTCATCTGGATTTTTGATAAAGCCAAATTCCTTGACCGTCTCATCAAAACAAATGTTCCAACTCCGCGATGCCTGCTTTAGTCCATAGATGGACTTAAGCAACTTGCACACATTTCCGCTGCTCCCACTCTGAATGAAACCCTCTGGTTGGTCCATATAGACACACTCCTCTAAATTTCCATTTAGAAAAGCGGTCTTTACGTCCATACTTTGTTGGTGTACATGGACTCCATTTCGGTCCGCATTGCATCCAGCCATTTTACTGAGTCAACGCTCTGAATGGCCTGCTGGAAGCTAGTAGGCTCATCATAATCTATGATGCAATCCTCTCTATCCCCGTCTATGAGAAAACCGTAGTATCTCTCGGGCGGATGAGACTGCCTACTACTCCTGCGGAGTGGCGTAGGAATGTCCTGTTCTTTTGAACCCTCTGGTTCCACTAAGCTTTCAGTAATAGCTCGAGGTTCTGGAATTTCTTCCAGTTCTACTGTGCTCCCACTTATCTGGGTTTCTAAAAACTCAGTTTCCAAGAAGTAGGCATGACGAGAAACAAGAACTTTTTGTTCCTCTTCGCATTAGAAGAAATATCCCTTGGAGTTCTTTGGATATCCCACGAACTTACACTGTACTGAGCGTGCCTCGAGCTTGTCCGCATGCTGCTTTTTAACAAAAGCTGGACATCCCCATGTCTTAATGTGCTTAAGATAGGGTCTCTTCCCACACCACATCTCATATGGTGTAGTAGGCACAGTCTTAGTTGGAACTCGGTTCAAAAGGTATGCAGCTGATTCTAGCGCATACCCCCAGAATGATCGCGGTAACTCAGCGTTACTCATCATGGACCGTACCATATCCAATAGGGTTCGGTTCCGTCTCTCCGATACACCGTTATGTTGTGGAGTGTATGGAGGAGTAAGCTGAGAGAGAATTCCGTTCTCTTTTAAATAGTGCAGGAACTCGGCACTCAAGTATTCACCACCTCGATCCGATCTTAGGATCTTGATACTTTTGCCGGTTTGTTTTTCTACTTCATTCTTATATTCCTGGAATTTTCCAAAGGCTTCGGACTTATGTTTCATTAAGAAGACATAACCGTACCTTGAAAAGTCATCCGTAAAAGTAATGAAATAAGAATAACCGCTTCGCGCATGTGTAGACATTGGACCGCACACGTCGCTGTGTACGAGTCCCAAGAGCTCGCTCGCTCTTACTCCGTGTCCAGCGAACGGAGTCTTTGTCATCTTTCCTTTGAGACAGGATTGACAAGTGGCATACGATTGATATTCGAACGCATTCAAATATCCTTCTGTATGTAACTTCGCCAACCTTCTCTCATTGATGTGACCTAGTCTACAATGCCATAAGAAAGTCTGATTTATTTCCGGAGACTTCCTTTTGTGAGTATTCTGGACATTAAAAATCTGTGGTTGGTTTAATACGTATATACCACTGCTCAATGTACCTGACACAATCAGAACTTGATTAAGGTGAATGTTTACAACATTGCTTACAAACGCAAATTCATAACCTTCTTTAGAAACCAAAGATACAGAAATGATATTACAAGTTGCGTTGGGTACAAAAAAGCAATTACGCAAAACCAAAACATGTCCATCTGACATTCCCAGGTGATAGTCCCCTACGGCCTTAGCATCCATGCTAGCTCCGTTCGCAACTCTGAGGGTCATGTCACCTGCTTTCAAAACACTACGGTTTCTCAACGCCTGTAAAGAATTACAGATATGAGATCCCGATCCGGTATCCAATACCCAGGAAGTAGAGTTTATTGAAAGACAGTTTTCAATAACATACACACCTGAAGCTGAAGCTACAACCTGCTTCAATTCCTGTGTTCTGGCCTTCCAGGCCCTGCAATCATTCTTCCAGTGTCCTTTCTTATGACAATAGAAGCATTCTTCCTTATCCACAAGCTTCCCCGCTTTCTTTGTTGCTTTAGCTTTTCCCTTCGTATCCACTTTACTAACACCGCCTCTTGGTTTGGTGGGGGCTTTCTTCTTCTTTCCCTTGGCTTTCGCCTTGGACCTAAAAGAAGATGATCCTCCTACAAACAAAGTGGATGTTTCGTTACCTTTCTGTAGGGTGCCCTCTGCGCTCCTCAGCATGTTGAGGAGCTCTGAAAGTTCAACTTCTTTTTCTTGTAAGTTGAAGTTCAGTATAAACTGGGTGTAAGTGGAAGGAAGGGACTGGAGAACTAAGTCCGTATAGAGCTCACTCTCCAATGTGGTCCCTAGGTCCGCGAGCTCCTCAATGTAGCCAATCATCTTAAGCACGTGTTCTGCTACTGATGATCCGACGGCCATCCTTGCCGAAAATAACTTTTTCGACGCTTCGTATCTTGCGATACGAGATTGCTCTCCATACAGTTCTTTTGTATGAAGAAATATGGATTCCAAGTCCATATTCTCGTGCCTCCTCTGATGTTCATTGTCCATAGAGGCAAGTACGAGGCACTTGGCCTTCGCGCTATCAATCTCCCAAGTCTTACGGATTTCCTTATCCGCGACGCTGGAAGTGGGACTAGGGACAGGGGGAGCTTTGGTGGTAAGAAGATACCCCAGCTTGTCGTAAGTGATTGCCATTTTGACATTCCTGAGCCAATCTTTGTAGTTTGGCCCTGTCAGTATCTTTTTATCTAGGAGTAACTTAAGTCCAGTCATGTCGATTGGTCGCTGCAATTAGGAGAGAGAAGAAGAAACACTCAGCATGATGCTCTTGCAAGTTTAGAGTGGTTTTTAGTGTTAGTGTATATGCCCTAGAGGCCATTACTGTATCATACTAGTTTGTATATTACTTAATGGAAGCTTGGGATATTCACCTTGTATAAACAATCTTGCTCAATATAGTAGTATGCTACTTGGTTTGTTTCTACTTCAATGTGTACTTGTGTTTATTTCAGTATATCACTTATACGCATTAGTGGAGCCCTTAGGATCTTTGCTTGATTACCAGCGTTGTGATGGCAGTCACACTAGTGGGGGCTGGGTAATCTATAGGCACATCCTTATATAGGTCCCTAGTCGTAGGACTATCAAGACAGGGCATCGATACTCCGGAGTAGACTAGCGTATGCGCTTCTCATCCCAGTGTGGGAGATGGTCTGTCCCACAGCCATCAGTACGTCGTACTGGAGATAGTATACGGGTGCTCGTTGGGTTACGAGTACACTGGACAGGACTCGTCGGGAACTGACAGGTTGGTATTATACCTATCGTCAGTTATCAGTTCCCAGGTGACATGAGTACAGCTTAGTCCGCTGACTTGACACTGGCACTTCGCCTCGAGTGTGTTCCCACTGCACTTTGATCACTACCCTACCACGGCTCAAAGGAGTCGTGCAAACAGGTGGTGGTTGGGTGCAGTCCCGAAGCACTTGGAGGCAGTGACGGTTAGACAGGATTCGTCTCTCCCGGTATTGGGGGTTGACATCGCGATGTGTCTAGGAGAGCCATTACACGAGTAGTCCCTGGCCAGGGCAAGCGAGATATACTGGTAGGTTTCCAGTGTTATCTCAGGGTGTTTTGGGCTTCACTCCGACACGACTTGTACCGCTATTGGGGGACTGACGTTTTACCGCCCCCTAGGCTCGACATGCGATGTATCAGACGAACAGACCGGACTGTACGGAGAATGTCACATTCAGACTCAGTAGGAGTTCAGATGGGGTTTCACCTCGTCAGCCTTCTTGTCGGCATCTACCTGGGGACCGTTACGCACAGCTAGTGCCGCTTGCGGTCTGTGGTTAAACCCACTGCCAGCGTAGTGTCGAGTCTTTAGAGTCCCACACAGAGGGTATTCGCCTCTGGGCAAAACAGAGTAGAGGTCGCATGGTTTTGCGACAGGGTTCGTTCTCATCCGCACACTTGTGCACGTTTGGAGTCCGGACGGATTATACTGGCAGGCTCTGGTTTGAGCCAGATACTGGTATATATTTTAGGGTTGCTTTTATATCTTGGTATTCTTGTTCCTCGGAACGAGAATGCAGGTGTGTATGCACAGTTGCTTGAGGCGGAGGATGAGGTATTTCATTAGGGTTTCGGAACGGGTGCGTATGCACAGTTGACAGTTATCATTTTCCAAACCCTAATGGATTTATGAATTATCTATTAATAATAGTAATTAAATGAGAATTATGTTATGGTTGATTTTGTTGACTTGTTGACCATGGTTGACTTGTTGACCATGGTTGACTTGTTGACCATGGTTGAATGTTGACCACCATCATGCTTTAAAAAGTCCTCCTTGATTCATGCTTACATTTCATTAAATGAAGCATGGTAGTGGTCATTCCAAATTGCCATCAACTATTCTCATTTTGAATTATTATTATTTAGATAATTGTTTTTCTTTTGGCATTATGGTTGCAAGAAAGAAAAACATAGCTCATTATCTCATTTAGCTTCTCTCTCCTCACTTCATCTTCTTCTTCCTCTAGCAAAGAGAAACCTTCTCATGTGTTGAGAATCCTTCTCTTTAAAAAGAAAAGCAAACCCTAGTCACTCTCTACTCATTCTAGGTTCAAGGTTTAGCAAGCCGGAAATCCTAGTTCACTCAAAGATCGAGGAAGAGCCCAAAGGTCGAACCTTCGAGGTGGATCCATCTTCGACGGAAGAAGGCGACGAAAAGAGAACCATCAACCTCTACAAGATTTCAAGAAGAAGGAGTTCAAGTTTAGGTATAACCTTCATCCGAGTAGCTAACTCCCTTTAGCGTATTTGCTAGTTTAGTTTAGACACGATCCCGACCTTGTTTAGTCCATGTTGCCTCTTGCGATAAAAATTTGTTTTTTATACCGTTTCCGCCTCCCCGTAAGCACCGGGGGTCGCAATATGGACTTACAGTGGTATCAGAGCCTAACTAAACTTAAACTAGCTTGGTAGCGAAGTGTATGGAAGTTCAAAACCGAAAAATCGCAAAACCGGAAAAACCAAAACCCTAAGTTTCTGTTGAAATTTTTTCTGCTCTAAATGAAAAACTTTATACTTGTAAATTCGGCTCAGGGTTTTGTTTGAACAGTCAAGAAAAACGATGCACTAATTCACTTAAACCGCCGCGCTTCCGCGGCACGAGGTAGGCATGTGCCGCGGAAGCGCCGCAGTTATTTTCCTCTCTGCATCGTTTTTCGTGCAGTGTTCTTCTGGTGGGATTTTGGGATTTTTCAGATGTATTATATGTACCCAGATTTTCCAGAACAGAAATTCACTTTTGGGGTCCTATAATTCCGTATTTTTTTTCGAACTTCACTGCACTTTAGCTATGTTGGTTATATCTGTGATGTTTGCATGTATTGAACGTCGGCTAATCGCTATAAGTCGATTAGTCGGGGTTATACATGATCTGTGTTTGATGTTGGATTGTGTATATGAATGTGTTGGACTGTCGCGGGTGAATAGCCGGGGTGGATGTGAGATGAGCTTTTGTTTTTCTTTCATTCATTGTAAATGTAAATTGATGTAATATTATTATTTGTTTGGCCGCACAACCGGGTCGGGGTTGTAGCCGTCATTGTATAATTCTTTTTACTGTTTTTGCTCCTAGGATAGACCCATGGTGGGGTGCACAAACTACCGGGAACTTGGCGGGTAGTTTGCCGCACCCGTAGGGGTCTTGGGTGGGGTATTTGGCTATTCACCGCGACCGTGTAATCCGCTTTTCATTGCAGGCTCGAAAGGATTGCGGATTGCTAGTATATCCAATATATTCATCTGTGATCTGTAATGTCTATCATTGCTTTCTATTTAGGCGTTGCTTATGTTTTACAGTCGCGCTAGCCCAGCCCCCGCTCTGTCGTTAGTTAAGTAACCTAACGAGTGATGACGGGACCCCGTGGCGAATGCGAATGGCATAAGCGTACGTCATATTTTGGTTGTTTTCTGCAATGGTAGGAATTAAATGATGGGACGCATTAAAAGTACTAATGCAAGAATATCACGCATTAAAAGAACTAATGCAAGATAATAAACCAAGTTAAAGTCGTTGGAACACTTTCGAAAAACCACTCGGTTCTTTTCAAAACTAACTTTTAAATGCGGAGCTTGAGCCACTCCTTCTAAAAGCTATCTCGTTCCATCGATTATATCAAGTTCACTACGTTCACGGTTTCGCCAAAACCATTCGTAGCCCTCCATCATTTCAGTTAAATATACGGTAGTATTCAAGCTATGTATTTTGACCTCACGCCAAGGCATAGTGATTGGTAGCTGCCGGATATTTATCTGTTGCATAGATAGAATGCGTTGTTTTGAGACAGTCGTACCACCATTTTGGCCTACGTCAAGGGTAGGTACGGGTGGATTCAAATCAACCGGGATAATGATGGGAAGAACTTGACATGTGACTTATGACATTTTGACCTCACGCCAAGGTCATAAGAGCATGGGGCAAAAATCCACATCGGGAGTTTCATAAGTACTGAAACTTGCTAGATTTGCATACCATTTGGAGTGTGATGATTATGGTAGGATTCCTTCATTTTCGTCACGCGATGATATTTGGATCCCGATCCTACTGTGAGTATATGCTACTCCTCGGGAAATTTCTCACTAAACGATCAATGGTATAAACCTAGTAGGTGCCTAGAAAGGTGTTAGCGGGGCTACGCCCCCAGGGAAAAGAGGTTATTTAATTAAGGAATTTCGCGAAAGCGTTGGAAAACCTCCCTCGAAGTACCGACACTGGCCTGGCTGAACGGTTAAGCAAGTATTGTACGGTGGGATTGATCCCGGCTAATTCTTCCTTTGTGGTTTGAGGAGGGATTCGAGAGACAGTGGGAGCCATCCTGTTTAGACAAATTAAAAACCATTCTAAACTTGCAAGAGCATCGTGCTAAGTGTTTCTTCTCTCCCCCTGCAGCGACCAAATCGAAATGACTGGACTTAAGTTACTTCTAGATAAAAACATACTGACAGGGCCAAACTACAAAGATTGGCTCAGGAATGTCAAATTGGCAATCACTTACGACAAGCTGGGGTATCTTCTTACCACCAAAGCTCCCCCGTCCTAAGTCCCACCTCCAGCGTCGCGGATAAGGAAATCCGTAAGACTTGGGAGATTGATTGCGCGAAGGCCAGGTGCCTCGTGCTTGCCTCTATGGACAACGAACATCAGAGGAGGCATGAGAATATGGACCTCGAGTCCATATTTCTCCATACAAAAGAACTGTATGGAGAGCAGTCTCGTATCGCAAGATACGAAGT
This sequence comes from Agapanthus africanus, assembly GCA_030015575.1. Lineage (NCBI taxonomy): Eukaryota > Viridiplantae > Streptophyta > Magnoliopsida > Asparagales > Amaryllidaceae > Agapanthus > Agapanthus africanus. Next base: position 240,712,412 of record JASDDO010000018.1, on the reverse strand, counting down.
GTCGAAGAAGTTGTTTTCGACAAAGTTGGCCGTCGGATCATCGGTAGCGGACCACGTGCTTAAGATGATTGGCTACACTGAGGAGCTCGCAGAACTTGGGACCACGTTGGATAGTGAACTCTATACAGATTTAATTCTCCAGTCCCTTCCATCCACTTACGCCCAGTTCATACTGAATTTCAACTTGCAAGAAAAGGAAGTTGAACTTTCAGAACTCCTCAACCTGCTGAGGAGCGCAGAGGGCACCCTACAGAAGGGTAGGGATACACCCGCTTTGTTTGTAGGAGGATCTTCTTCCTCTAGGTCCAAGGCGAAAGCCAAGGGAAAGAGAAAGAAAGCCCCCGCCAAACCAAGAGGCGGTGTTAGTAAAGTGGGTACGAAGGGAAAGGAAAAGGCAACAAAGATAGAGGGGAAGCTTGTGGGTAAAGAGGAATGCTTCTATTGTCACAAGAGTGGACACTGGAAGAAAGATTGCAGGGCTTGGAAAGCCAGGACACAGGAACTGAAGCAGGTTGCGGCTTCAGCTTCAGGTGTGTATGTTATTGAAAACTGTCTTTCTATAAACTCTACTTCCTGGGTATTGGATACCGGATCAGGATCTCATATCTGTAATTCTTTGCAGGCGTTGAGAAACCGTAGGTTTTTGAAGGAAGGTGATATGACCCTCAGAGTTGCGAACGGAGCTAGCATGGATGCTAAAGCCGTGGGGGACTATCACCTAGGAATGTCAGATGGGCATGTTTTGGTTTTGCGTAATTGCTTTTTTGTACCCAACGCAACTTGTAATATCATTTCTGTATCTTTGGTTTCTAAAGAAGGTTATGAATTTGCGTTTGTAAGTAATGTTGTAAACATTCACCTTAATCAAGTTCTGATTGGGTCAGGTACACTGAGCAATGGTATATACGTATTGAACCAACCACAGATTTTCAATGTCCAGAATACACACAAAAGAAAGTCTCCAGATATCAATCAGACTTTCTTATGGCATTGTAGACTGGGTCACATCAATGAGAGAAGGTTGACTAAGTTACATACAGAAGGATATTTGGATCCGTTCGAATATCAATCATATGCCACTTGTCAATCCTGTCTCAAAGGAAAGATGACAAAGACTCCGTTCACTGGACACGGAGTAAGAGCGAGCGAGCTCTTGGGACTCGTACACAGCGACGTGTGCGGTCCAATGTCTACACATGCGCGAAGCGGTTATTCTTACTTCATTACTTTTACGGATGATTTTTCAAGATACGGTTATGTCTTCTTAATGAAACATAAGTCCGAAGCTTTTGAAAAATTCCAGGAATTTAAGAATGAAGTAGAAAAACAAACCGGCAAAAGTATCAAGATTCTAAGATCGGATCGAGGTGGAGAATACTTAAGTGCCGAGTTCCTGAATTATTTAAAAGAGAATGGGATTCTCTCTCAGCTTACTCCTCCATACACCCCGCAACATAACGGTGTATCGGAGAGACGGAACCGGACCCTATTGGATATGGTACGGTCCATGATGAGTAACGCTGAGTTACCGCGATCATTCTGGGGGTATGCGCTAGAAACAGCTGCATACCTATTGAACCGAGTTCCTACTAAGACTGTGCCTACCACACCATATGAATTATGGAGTGGGAAGAAACCCTATCTTCAGTACCTAAAGATTTGGGGATGTCCAGCTTATGTCAAAAAGCAGCATACGGACAAGCTCGAGGCGCGCTCAGTACTGTGCAAGTTTGTGGGATACCGAAAGAACTCCAGGGGGTATCTTTTCTATTACGCAGAGGAACAAAAAGTCCTTGTTTCTCGTAATGCCCATTTTCTGGAACATCAGTTCTTAGAAAAAGAAGTAAATGGGAGCGCAATAGAACTGGAACAAATTCCAGAACCACAGACTATTACTGAAAGCTTAATGGAACCAGAGGGTTCAAATGAACAGGACATTCCTATGCCGCTCCGCAGAAGTAGTAGGCAGTCTCATCCGCCCGAGAGATACTACGGTTTTCTCATAGACGGGGATAGAGAGGATTGCATCATAGACTATGATGAGCCTACTAGCTTCCAACAGGCCGTTCAGAGCGTTGACTCGGTAAAATGGCTGGATGCAATGCGGACCGAAATGGAGTCCATGTACACCAACAAAGTATGGACGTTGGACATTGCTCCAGACGGGGTAAAACCCGTAGGATGCAAGTGGATCTTCAAAAGGAAGATTGGTGTAGATGGACAGGTTGAGACCTATAAAGCTAGACTTGTAGCAAAGGGTTTCCGTCAAAGACCTGGCTTGGACTATGACGAAACCTTTTCTCCAGTGGCTATGCTGAAATCCATTCGGATCCTTCTTGCCATTGCTGCCTTCCACGATTATGAGATTTGGCAGATGGACGTAAAAACCGCTTTTCTAAATGGAAATTTAGAGGAGTGTGTCTATATGGATCAGCCAGAGGGTTTCATTCAGAGTGGGAGCAGCGGAAAGGTGTGCAAGTTGCTTAAGTCCATCTATGGACTAAAGCAGGCATCGCGGAGTTGGAACATCTGTTTTGATGAGACGGTCAAGGAATTTGACTTTATCAAAAATCCAGATGAACCATGCATCTATAGTAGATTTGTAGCGAGAACTGTAGTATTCCTTGTTTTATACGTGGATGACATTCTCTTAATAGGAAATGACATTCCTATGCTACAATCTGTCAAAGGTTTCTTGTCACACAGGTTCTCCATGAAAGACCTGGGTGATGCCTCTTACATCCTGGGGATCCGGATCCATCGTGATAGATCCAAGAGGATATTAGGACTTTCACAGTCCAGGTACATCGACACCGTACTGAAAAGATTCAGTATGGAAGATTCCAAGCGCGGTAACCTACCGGCTTGTCACGGGATCACCCTCTCTAAAGAGATGTCTCCCAAGACTGATTTGGAGAGGGATCGCATGTCTATTATACCCTACGCTTCTGCGGTAGGCTCTATAATGTATGCGATGTTGTGTACCAGACCGGATGTAGCTTATGCACTGAGTGTAGTAAGCCGGTATCAGTCAAACCCTGGGGAGAAACATTGGATAGCAGTAAAGAACATTCTCAAGTACCTGAGAAGGACTAAGGAGATGTTCTTGGTGTATGGCGGAAAAGACCTCCAGATTGAGGTCTTTGCTGACTCCAGCTTCCAGAGTGACAAGGATGATTCCAAGTCCATGTCGGGTTTTGTCTTTACCCTCAATGGAGGGGCGGTGTGTTGGAAGAGTTCCAAACAGGAAACCGTTGCAGACTCGACTATGGAAGCGGAATACATCGCTGCATCTGATGCCGCAAAAGAAGCTGTCAGGATAAGGAAGTTCTTAAAAGAACTTCAGGTGGTTCCGTCCATTGTTGACCCAGTACCTCTGTATTGCGACAACAACGGGCTATAGCTTTAGCAAAGGAACCCAGGTCCCATCAGAGATCCAGGCACATCTTGAGGCGGTATCACCTGATCAGGGAGATCGTGGATCGAAAGGAGATCGAGGTTCGGAGGGTTGCTTCAGAAGAAAACACTGCAGATCCATTCACCAAGGCCCTACCCCAGACTCAGTTCGAGCGGCTGATCGAGATGATAGGTCTTCGATACGCCAGTACATGGCCTTAGTGCAAGTGGGAGATTGTTAGTGTATATGCCCTAGAGGCCATTACTGTATCATACTAGTTTGTATATTACTTAATGGAAGCTTGGGATATTCACCTTGTATAAACAATCTTGCTCAATATAGTAGTATGCTACTTGGTTTGTTTCTACTTCAATGTGTACTTGTGTTTATTTCAGTATATCACTTATACGCATTAGTGGAGCCCTTAGGATCTTTGCTTGATTACCAGCGTTGTGATGGCAGTCACACTAGTGGGGGCTGGGTAATCTATAGGCACATCCTTATATAGGTCCCTAGTCGTAGGACTATCGAGACAGGGCATCGATACTCCGGAGTAGACTAGCGTATGCGCTTCTCATCCCAGTGTGGGAGATGGTCTGTCCCACAGCCATCAGTACGTCGTACTGGAGATAGTATACGGGTGCTCGTTGGGTTACGAGTACACTGGACAGGACTCGTCGGGAACTGACAGGTTGGTATTATACCTATCGTCAGTTATCAGTTCCCAGGTGACATGAGTACAGCTTAGTCCGCTGACTTGACACTGGCACTTCGCCTCGAGTGTGTTCCCACTGCACTTTGATCACTACCCTACCACGGCTCAAAGGAGTCGTGCAAACAGGTGGTGGTTGGGTGCAGTCCCGAAGCACTTGGAGGCAGTGACGGTTAGACAGGATTCGTCTCTCCCGGTATTGGGGGTTGACATCGCGATGTGTCTAGGAGAGCCATTACACGAGTAGTCCCTGGCCAGGGCAAGCGAGATATACTGGTAGGTTTCCAGTGTTATCTCAGGGTGTTTTGGGCTTCACTCCGACACGACTTGTACCGCTATTGGGGGACTGACGTTTTACCGCCCCCTAGGCCCGACATGCGATGTATCAGACGAACAGACCGGACTGTACGGAGAATGTCACATTCAGACTCAGTAGGAGTTCAGATGGGGTTTCACCTCGTCAGCCTTCTTGTCGGCATCTACCTGGGGACCGTTACGCACAGCTAGTGCCGCTTGCGGTCTGTGGTTAAACCCACTGCCAGCGTAGTGTCGAGTCTTTAGAGTCCCACACAGAGGGTATTCGCCTCTGGGCAAAACAGAGTAGAGGTCGCATGGTTTTGCGACAGGGTTCGTTCTCATCCGCACACTTGTGCACGTTTGGAGTCCGGACGGATTATACTGGCAGGCTCTGGTTTGAGCCAGATACTGGTATATATTTTAGGGTTGCTTTTATATCTTGGTATTCTTGTTCCTCGGAACGAGAATGCAGGTGTGTATGCACAGTTGCTTGAGGCGGAGGATGAGGTATTTCATTAGGGTTTCGGAACGGGTGCGTATGCACAGTTGACAGTTATCATTTTCCAAACCCTAATGGATTTATGAATTATCTATTAATAATAGTAATTAAATGAGAATTATGTTATGGTTGATTTTGTTGACTTGTTGACCATGGTTGACTTGTTGACCATGGTTGAATGTTGACCACCATCATGCTTTAAAAAGTCCTCCTTGATTCATGCTTACATTTCATTAAATGAAGCATGGTAGTGGTCATTCCAAATTGCCATCAACTATTCTCATTTTGAATTATTATTATTTAGATAATTGTTTTTCTTTTGGCATTATGGTTGCAAGAAAGAAAAACATAGCTCATTATCTCATTTAGCTTCTCTCTCCTCACTTCATCTTCTTCTTCCTCTAGCAAAGAGAAACCTTCTCATGTGTTGAGAATCCTTCTCTTTAAAAAGAAAAGCAAACCCTAGTCACTCTCTACTCATTCTAGGTTCAAGGTTTAGCAAGCCGGAAACCCTAGTTCACTCAAAGATCGAGGAAGAGCCCAAAGGTCGAACCTTCGAGGTGGATCCATCTTCGACGGAAGAAGGCGACGAAAAGAGAACCATCAACCTCTACAAGATTTCAAGAAGAAGGAGTTCAAGTTTAGGTATAACCTTCATCCGAGTAGCTAACTCCCTTTAGCGTATTTGCTAGTTTAGTTTAGACACGATCCCGACCTTGTTTAGTCCATGTTGCCTCTTGCGATAAAAATTTGTTTTTTATACCGTTTCCGCCTCCCCGTAAGCACCGGGGGTCGCAATATGGACTTACATTTAGTTTGTCTAAACAGGATGGCTCCCACTGTTTCTCGAATCCCTCCTCAAACCAAAAAGGAAGAATTAGTCAGGATCAATCTCACTGTACAATACTTGCTTAACCGTTCAGCCAGGCCAGTGTCGGTATTTCGAGGGAGGTTTTCCAACGCTTTCGCGAAGTTCCTTAATTAAATAACCTCTTTTCCCTGGGGGCGTAGCCCCGCTAACACCTTTCTAGACACCTACTTGGTTTATAGCATTGATCGTTAAGTGAGAAATTTCCCGAGGAGTAGCATATACTCACAGTAGGATCGGGATCCAAATATTATCGCGTGACGAAACTGAAGGAATCTTACCAGAATCATCACACTCCAAATGGTATGCAACCTTAGCAAGTTTCAGTTCTTTTGAAACTCCCGATGTGGATTTTTGCCCCATGCTCTTATGACCTTGACTTTGGCCAACAAATCATAAGTCACATGTCAAGTTCTACCCGTCGTTCTCCAGGTTAATTTGAATCCACCCGTACCTACCCTTGACTTTGGCCAACAAGGCAGTACGACTGTTCCAAACCAACGCATCTATCTATGCTGCACATGAATACCCAATAACTACCAATCACTATGCCTTGACTTTGGCCAACAAACACAGCTTGAATACTATTGACTATTCATGTGAAACGACGGAGGGCTACGAATGGTTTTGGCGAAACTGTGAACGTAGAGAACTTGATATAATCGATGGAACGAGATATCTTTTAAAAGGAGTGGCTCAAACTCCGCATTTTAAAAGTTTGTTTTGAAAAGAACCGAGTGGTTTTTCGAAAGTGTTCCAACGATTTTAACTTGGTTTATTTTCTTGCATTAGTTCTTTTAATGCGTGATATTCTTGCATTAGTTCTTTTAATGCGTCCCATCATTTAATCCTACCATTGCAGAAAACAACCAAAATATGACGTACGCTTATGCCATTCGCATTCGCCACGGGGCCCGTCATTACCTGTTAGGTTACTTAACTAACGACAGAGCGGGGGCTGGGCTAGCGCGGCTATAAAACATAAGCAATGCCTAAATAATATCATATATAGATATATTGCAATGATAGCCATTTCAGATCACAGATGAACACATTGGATATACTAGGAATCCGCAATTCTTACGAGCCTGTAACGAAAAGCAGATTACACGGTCGCGGTGAATAGCCAATACCCCACCCAAGACCCCTACGGATGCGGCAAACTACCCGCCAAGTACCCGAAGCGAAGCAACCTCCCTCAACTCCGTGAGTAGGCTACTCGGCACTTCGGCATACCCGGCAGTTTGTGCACCCCCTCCATGGGTCTATCCTAGGAGCAAAAATAGTAAAAAGAAATTATACAATGACGGCTACAACCCCGACCCGGTTGTGCGGCCATACAAATAATTATTATATCAATTTACAAATTTACATGAATTGAAAGAAAAGAAAACTCTCGTCTCACAACCCCCGGCTATTCACCCGCGACAATCCAACATATTCATATACACATTCCAGCAACATTACAGATCACAGATTTGTATAACCCCCACTAATCGACATATAGCGATTAGCAGACGTTCAATACAAATATCACATTACAGAAAAAACCCGTCAGCTAAAGTCTTTTAGAAGTTCGATCAAAAATACGGATTTTCAGGACCCCAAAAATAAAATTTTCGTTCTGGAAAATCTGGGCAGAAAATATATATTCTAAAAATCCCAAAATACCCCTATATGCAAACTATAGCAAAGAACAACCAGAGAGGAGCCAAGACGGCCGCGGAACTGCGGCAATAGCAAGCTATTGCCGCGTTTCCGCGGCGCAATGATGAGATCAGGGGACCGTCTTTCTACAGTGCACTCTAAAAACCCTGAGTCGATTTTTTATGCATGATTTATTATTTTTACAGAACATAAAAAATCGACAGCAAGTATGAAATCGGGGTTCATTTCGGGACTTTTTTCTTTGATCGATCTTCTAACTACTTTGCTAACATGTTAGATAGAGTTTAACTAGGCTCTGATACCACTGTAAGTCCATGCTACCTCTCCCGGTACTTTCGGGCAAGCGGAATTTGATAAAAAACGATTTTCTTAGAGGTGGTAACATGGACTTAAAACCCGGATCTTTGTTAAACATCTAACTAACAACCTAACTACGAGTTGCTGACTACTCGGTTAGGGGGTTATACCTTTCTTTTTCTCGAACTCCTTCGTCTTCAAGCTTCGATGGTCGTCCGAATCGGCTTCTCCCCGTCGTCTCCTTGCGCCGAAGATAGATCCATCTGAAAGCTTCAACCTTTGGCTCCTTCTTCGAACTTTGAAGAAACTAGTTCACTCGGTTTGCTAAACCTTATGAACTAGAGTGAGTAGAGAAGAGTTTGTATGGGATTTTATCTATGGTTCTTGGTTCTCAACTCATGAGACAAGTGAACCATAGAATCAAGGGAGGGAGAGCAAGAGGAGGAAGATGAGAGCTCAAGAACAAGAGAGAGAATGAGCATGAAAGAATGAGAGAAGACTTTTCTCATTTTGGCTCTCATAATCCAAAACAATCATAACACCTCATTTCAATCAAGTATTATGTGATGGTTTAAGCAACCATAGCCATATCATTTCATGCACTCTTTTTGCACAAAAGAGCAAGCAACCAAAAGTCTTTGCCATGAAATGATAGCTATAGTTATCATGATGGTCAACTAGTCAAGCCTAGTCAACCGGTCAACAAAGTCAACAAGTCAACAAAAGTCAACAAGTCAACAAAGTCAATCCCTCAACAACCATGTCACCATAATACTTAATTAATATAATTGTTAATCACATATCATATTCTCATTAGGGTTGAGCAAAAAGTCAATAGTCAACTGTTAACGGTCAACAACCCTAATGAGAATCCTCTGTCTCTGTCTCTCCGTCAACTGTGCATACACATCCGCATCCGCGTTCCGAGGAACACGAATGCATACTTGATAAAACCAATCCCAAAAGGTAAACTAGGATCTGGCTTAAACCAAAGCCCGCTAGTGTGAACAGTCCGGACACTGTACGTGCACAAGTGCACGGATGTGACCGAACCCTGTCGCAAAACCATGCGACCTCTACTCTTTTGCCTAAAGACGAATAGCTTTCTGTGTGGGACTCTAAAGACTCGACACTATACTGGCAGTGGGTTTAACCACAGACCGCAAGCGGCACTAGCTGTACGTAACGGTCCCCAGGTAGATGCCGACAAGAAGACTGACGAGGCGAAACCCATCTGAACTCCTACTGAGCCTGAATGTGACATTCTCCGTACAGTCCGGTCTGTTCGTCTGATACATCGCATGGCGGGCCTAGGGGGCGGTAAACGTCAGTCCCCCAATAGCGGTACAAGTCGTGTCGGAGTGAAGCCCAAAACACCCTGAGATAACACTGGAAGCCTACCAGTATATCTCGTTTGCCCTGGCCAGGGACTACTCGTGTAATGGCTCTCCTAGACACAGCGCGATGTCAACCCCCAATACCAGGAGAGACGAATCCTATCTAACCGTCACTGCCTCCAAGTGCTTCGGGACTGCACCCAACTACCACCTGTTTGCACGACTCCTTTGAGCCGTGGTAGGGTAGTAATCAAAGTACAGTAGGAACACACTCGAGGCGAAGTGACAGTGTCAAGTCAGCGGACTAAGCTGTACTCATGTCACCTGGGAACTGATAACTGACGATAGGCATAATACCAACTAGTCAGTTCCCGACGAGTCCTGTCCAGTGTACTCGTAACCCAACGAGCACCCGCATACTATCTCAAGTACGACGTACCGACGGCTGTGGGACAGACCGTCTCCCACACTGGGATGAGAAGCGCATGCGCTAGTCTACTCCGGAGTATCGATAGTCCTGCGACCAGGGACCTGCATAAGGATGTGCTTATAGATTACCCAGTCCCACTAGTGTGACTGCCATCACAACGCTGGTAATCAAGCAAAGATCCTAAGGGCTCCACTAATGTGTATAGGCGATATACTAAAATAAACACATGTACACATTGAAGTAGAAACAAACCAAGTAGCATACTACTATTTTGAGCAAGATTGTATATACAAGGTGAATATCCCAAGCTTCCATTAAGTAATATACAAACTAGTATGATACAGTAATGGCCTCTAGGGCATATACACTAACAACTAGCGTATACGATTCTTGGCCCATGTGATGGGCGATGGATGATCCTATATCCATTGGTGTTTGACACCAAGATTGTATATGGGTGCTCAGTGGTAACCGGGTACACTGGACGAACTCCCCAAGAACTCCTATATGGTATTATATCTATCGTCGGATAGCAGTTCTCAGGTGACACTGGTACAGGTTAGTCTGTAGACCCGAGATCGTCATAGAGTCTTATGTGTTCTCCCACTGTACTTTGATTTCCACCCTACTACGGTTCCACTAAGTTGTGCAAACAGGTGGCTTTTGGGTACAGTCCCGAGACATATGGAGGCAATGAGCGATAGGAGGGGTTTCATCTCTTCCGGTATTGGGGGTTGATGTTGCGCTGTGCTCGATTGACAATATCAGCAAGTCCCTGGCCAGAGCTGATTAGATTTACTGATAAGTGTTATCAGTAGTTTCTCGATCTGTTATAAGACAGATACCGGCATGATTTATTGAGTTAATGGGGTCAACGATACCATCCCTAGACTTGATATGCAGCATATCTGACGAAGAGACCGGACTGTACGGTAAGTGTTACCGGTTGGCTCGACAGGAGTTTTGACATGTTCACTTGTTTTTCTTCTGCTCGCTCAATACTCGGGTGGCCGTTACGTTTAGCTGGCTGCTTGCGGCTTGTGGGTGTTTGATATGATCATCACCTACTGCCGGCATATTGACGAGTCTTAGAGTCCCACAAAGGGGTTACCTAGCTCAGGCAAAACGATGTGGGGTGCATATGGTGAGATGCGCGGGTGCTTGATTAAATGCGTATATATGATACCGCATTAATCTGGCGTTTTCTACTGGTCGGGACGTATGAGATATGACCGGTTTATTAAATCAATTGTTGATTTAATATTAATGACCATTAGCCATTTTACTTATAACCTTTTCTTTATTTGTTGTATGCATGAATGTATGTATGTACATATGTTGATATGAATGCACACATGCATGCATATATGTGTCATGGTTGTTGATATATTGGAGTTGGCTATACAAGACTCACATGGTAAAGAAATTTATTTATTTTTGATTATTGATTAAAGAATTAATTAGGATTAAATCATGGTTGCTTTGCTTCTACACTCTTCTTGAGTCAACCATGACTTGAACCATGGCTTAACCTCTAATTCATTCTTTAACTCATCAACAAAATATCTAGATATTTTTAAACCATGGTTTTGAGTGAGCGTGACTCTCTCATATATTCATTATTCATTTTATTATTTAGGATAACAATTATCTTGAGCTTGCTTAGCCATTTCCTCATTCTTCTTCCTCAAAGCTTACTACCTCTTCTAAAGTGAGTGAAGGAGAAAAAAAGAAAAGATTTTTAAGTGAGATCCAAACCCACATCACCAATCTACACTAGTTTAGCCCACTAGTTTAGGTTGTTCGCATCACTTCTACTTTGTTCTAGTGAAGCAAGGAACTTGAGCCAAGGAACTCCGCAGTGGATCGTCGTGGACAACGAAGGACTCAAGCGGACTCGTTCAAACACCGAGTTGATTCAAGGAGTCACAAAGGGGAGATCTACAAATGTTGTATTTCTCATCTCTTAGTGTTAGACTCTCTTTTAGTATGTGATACTATGTTTGTTACTCTAAATTTCTATTTTGATCCTAGGTTAGTTTTCTTAGCACCCTAAAATTTTAATTGTAGCAGGTTTGATGCAAGTCAAATCCTTGTGTGGTGCTAAGAACACCCAACAGAAAGCTCGCATAAACTACCTGAATGCATAAGTCAAATCATGTGCATACCATATACATGAAATCAAATCAAATATATCAAGGTGTACGAAATCAAAATAAAAAATCTCATAATGTGTAAGAATCAAAATCAAGTGCAATGTGTACGCACAAAAACGATCATCAGTACGACTGATACATGAAAATACGAATTAAGTGCAACTGTGGTGCACATAAGAAATATCAATCATGAAATAAATCGTTAAAATACCAAAATCAAAACGACAAAAACGCGATATCTGAATCGCCAGAACGCAATATAATAGTCGTCGAGGTGCCCCTCCTCCAATGTCGAAAAGTGCCGGCGCATCCAAGGCTGGCAGAGCAAGAATATCTACTTGCCTCTTACCCACGATCCGGTGTCTTCTGCTTTTAGGTCCTTGTTTTCCTTCTGCGGTTTTACAGTTACATAACTCCTCGTCTCAACATCCCTATTTGGAGTAATGACGGAACAGTTCCGTTCTGGCGCTTCTCTGAAGATCTTCTGACCAATTAACAGGTCACTCATAATGTATCCTGTCGATGATAGCAACCTATGGCCCACTAAGTGTGTGTGATACAACTGATCCTGGGTCTAAATCTTTATCATGAAGTATTCCCAAAAAGATCCTGTTGGGGTCTCTTTCCAAATCTCTTCTCTGCAGAACTGCCCGGAAGTTGGCACTCCTTACTCAATCTGTTCATTCCTCCGGGACAGTTGCATTCTTTTCATAACTTTTCTCTGGAATTATGGCAGCATCCCACACGTCTTCATGCATATCAAGTCTCTGATGTCAACAGAGTGGAACGTCATCTCGTCAAGATCTCATACGAACCTCTTACTCCGCTTCCTTTCGGTATGGATTAATTGGGAATCATCCTTTTGTAGCTGTGTGGACGGCGCTCCATTTGACTATAGTCATATCTAGAGTCTCTTTTTCTGAAACTAAGAACTCGGTATCTCTAATATCCTGTAGTAAGCATATGGCCAAAATGTCCTCAGGACTCATCCAACTCATCGGAGTGATGCGCTTACGCTCGCTCTGTGTTGATCGACTCACAACATGTCTGTGTGAGGTCCTCTTCTAGCTGAAGTTAGTCAATCTGATGATCTCGCATCGGAGTATCCAAACGAACAACATGTTCTAATCATTCATCCAGGGTGACTAGCGGTCTTCTATCATATCCCCATGTATAAACTCATGCTGCATTAGCTTCAATGATCTGGGGATGATATCGTATCAACCCAGCAACAGCTGGCTCATCTGTCTACACGGTAAGCAACGCCTCTAGGATCTGGAGCAGACAGTACTTTAATAACCTCCGCAATCTGGCTGGCCTCTAGCAATGGCCCGATCATCTAGTGTAGATCCCAAACGCTCGCGTCAACGAAAAAATCTTAATAACACAATAACTCAGGGCATTCGTGTGTCACCGGAATACATCCAGGTCAGTCCTCGTCTATGACGAGCTCGTGCTGACCGCATCTCTAGCTGCAGCTCTCTCTGCTCGTGTAACCATAGTAACGGAAACCACAATCCGACATCGATGAGGATAGATCATAGGAACGAATAAAAATTACAGTGCCTAAAAATGTACATCCTAAGGCTTCTTAAGCGGAGTAGCGTATCGTAAATATGCCGCGGAGCATATACACGGTACGTCACTCTACTTAAGTCACCTACTCCATCAACTAAGGTCAACCTATGTGACGAAAGTTCGGGTCTGATACCCCTCGGCTAAGTCTAAGTTCCATAAGGTAAAGCCTAGGTTCCGAATATATACGCCATAGACTCCGCATAGTCAAACCTAGATTCGTACCAAGGTTAAACCTAACGCTCTAATACCAACTTTAACACGACCTGGAAAGGGCACGTGACTGGCACTTAAATCATGTTAAATCTATAGGACCCCACCTAATTCAAATAAGCTAAAAGTCCAGAAATCTAAACCTTTTAGGGAAAATTAGTGGAGGTGTGGTTTTGAAATAAGGTTTTACTGAATTCAAGTTCTTTCTTTAAAACATAGATAATTGTAGGGTTCCTAGGCACACTAGTGAGGTCTCACAAGGCATCGAACATGCCATTTTCAAAAAATCTAGGTGCCGAGAGACCCGACTACGGATCGTTTGCTAGAAAACTAGGCGAAAAAGCTAACTAGTTAACACTTAACTATGAGAATCGGAAATACAACATTTGTAGATCCGGTGCTCCACCTCCATAGCTCCGCAATGAAGTCCTCTCGCTGTCCAAGTGAACTCCCGGGCTCTAGCGTCGGCTTCGTCGAAGAATAAGCGAGCTAGGTCGTCGATGTCCATGCCGAAGATGATCTACGTCGAGGCATCGCTAGATCAAGCTCCACCTTCACCTTGCCATGAAGACTTGTGAAGGATACACACTCTACTACTTGGCAAGAGGTAGAGGATGAAGAAATAGGAAGTGGGTTCACTTTAGAATTGGATTTCTCACTCATATGCTCAATATGCCATTGATGAAGACAAGCTTCTTCATGAAGAAGAAGAAGAGCAAGAAGAAGATAAAAGTTATGATAAGTTAATTTAGAATAGAAAAGAATAATAAACTTATCATAATTTTCACCATGGTTAGGTGTGGAGAATTAACTTAGGTTAGATCAATGGTTAGGGTCAAAAGAAGAAGACAAAATGGTTAAGTGGTCAAAGTTTCATGAAGCTTCAATAAGCTTCATGAAGAATAAAGAAAGAAAACCATTTTGTTTTTCTTCTTTTATGCTTTAATTATTTTCCAAAAAGAATAAGCAAATAATTAAAAGAATATGCAAAACCCTAATCATCATCTTGACCATAGTTTTATTCTATACACTTAACCAAAAACCATGCATCATCAAACATGATACAAGTAAGTGCACAAAACTATATCGTATATACAATGTGCACACCCGAGCGAGAAAATCCATTTAAAGTGAACCGATACTAGTTAATGCAAAGTAATATATCAAATATATAATTATGCATTAAATCATTAAATCAACACTTGATTCAATGATCCGGTCATGTCGCACATAACCGACTGGTATCATCAGTAACAACTTATCGAATCAACACTTGATCCGATAACTCGGCTATATCGCATATAACCGATCAATGTCACATCGCGAGAATCGAATACAGTATCACATACTGGTATTATTCTCGGTCCCGCACATATCTCATATGCGCTCCTATTTCGTTTCGCTTGAGCCAGGAAACCTCTGTGTAGGACTCTAAAGACTCGTCAATACGCCGGCAGCAGATGATGATCATATCAAACATCCACAAGCCGCAAGCGGTCTGCTAAACGTAACGGCCACCCGGGTATTGAGCGATCTGAAGATCGACGAGCAAGCCCGCTCACACTCCAGTGAATCCAACCAGTAACACTACCGTACAGTCCGGCCTGATCGTCTGATATGTCGCATATCTCGCCTAGGGGTGGTAAACGTCAGACCCCAATAGCTCAATAAGTCGTGTTGATATGAGGTCTATAACAATTCGAGAAACTACTGGTAACACTTACCAGTAAATCTCAGCAACCCTGGCCAAGGATTTCCTGTTATAGCCAATCGAACACAGCGCAACATCAACTCCCTATACCGGGAGAGACGAATCCCCTCCTATCGCTCATTGCCTCCATGTGACTCGGGACTGTACCCAAAAACCACCGTTTTGCACGCCCTCTTGGACGTGGTAAGATGGAAATCAAAGCACAGTGGGAACCACACAAGACTCTATGACGATCTCGGGTCAACAGACTACTCTGTACCAGTGTCACCAGAGAACTGCCATCTGACGTGAGGTATAATACCATCTGGGAGTTCTCGGCGAGTCCGTCCAGTGTACCCAGTCTCTACTGAGCACCCGTATATCATCTCCGATGTCAAACACCGATGGATATGGGATCATCCATCGCCCATCTGTATTGGTCGAGAAGGTATACGCTAGTCTACTCTGGTATATCGATGCCCCGTCTCGATACACCCACGACTAGAGACTTTGAAGGATGTACTTATGGACTACCATGTCCCCACTAGTATGATCCGCATCATAGTCCAGGTAGTCAAGTACAGATCCTAAGGGCTTTACCAACATGTAACAGAAAGACAATCAGTATACACGTTAAGGTAAAGTTCAACCAGATAGCATACTATCATGTCGAGCAAGAAAGTCCTCCCTATATACGTCCCAGCATCCACTACAATATACATCCTATGTACAGTAATGGCCTCTAGGGCATACATATAACTAACAATCTCCCACTTGTACTAGGGCCATCTGTAGCAGTGGTTGTAGTATCTCATACTCAACCATCCCATAAAAGTCTCTCTCTGGGAAAAGGCCTTTCGTGAGTGGATCCGCTGTGTTTGTCCTCTGAGTCTACTCTCCTAACCTCGATCTCCCTAGAGATCAACCATCTCCATGATCAAGTGATACTGCCATAGAATATGTCTGGATCACTGATGGGACCGGCGTTCCTTGGCATAAGCCACAACTCCATTGTCACACAATGGGAGGAACATAGTTCATCTCATGAACCAATATACATCCAAACAGCCTCTTTGGTAGCATCTTTAGTAGCGATGTATCCTGCCTTTATCTTCTAGTATGCCACGGTATCTAGCTTGGAACTCTTCCAATATACCGTCCCTTTACTGAGGGTAAAGACAATGCCTGTGACTGACATTCAGTCGTCTTTATCACCCTGGAACCCTTCCAGTGATTCTTCCCAGGATCGATTGATACCGTCTCACTACAACTAGTGAGAATCCTAACATCCATTTAGATCTATCTCATAGATCCAAAATCCAGGATTTAGTGGGTATCACTTTGATCCTATGTGGAGAGTCATTGTGATAAGCGGAGATTGCTCGAGCGTAGCATAGGAAACTTCTTCCCTATCAAGAGTATGTCATCCACGTACTCTACGAGGATCGCCACCATACTCCCTACTACCTTTTTGTTTATACAAGGTTCATCTACCATTTTGATGATGTCAAACTCTTTGACTAATTCATCAAAACAGATGTTCCAACTTCGCGATGCCTGCTTTATCCTATAAAGCATCTTGCACACGTTTCCGCTGCTCCCACTGTCTACGAGGCCCTCTGGCTGTGTACTTATAGACTCCCTCTTCTAAAACAACATTTAGAAAAGCTGTCATGACACCCAACCACCAGATATCGTAGTCATGGTATGTAGCCGTGGTAAGCAGGGTCTGGATGGACTTAAGCATAGATCCTTAGAAAAAGTTTCATCATGATCCACACCTGGTCAATGATGCAAACCTTTAACAAGTCTAGCTTTGAAAGTCTCAACTTTTCCATGTACACCAAGTAATCTTCTCAAGATATACTTGCTCCTGATGGGGATTTAACCTTTTCAGATATAGCAACCAAAGTCCATACTTTGTTGGTGTATATGGATTCCATCTCAAATCGCTAAGCATCCAGCCATTCTTACAGAGTCCTACTCCTGATGGCTAGGTCGAAACTAGTTGGGTCATCATCTCATGGTGCAATCCTCGCTCCCACTGTCATAGAGAAACAGAAGTATCTCTCAGGTGGGTGAGGAACCCTACTAGATCGGCGGAGAGGCTGAGGTTCGTTGGAATCTACTGAATCCTTTGGTTCTATCAAATCATCAGCTGCAGTCTGTATAGCTGGAACATTTTCAGTTCTACATAACTGACTTTGCCTCGAGCTTGTCCGGATTTTTCTTTTCAGACATAGGCCGGACAACCCCAAATCTTAACTAGCTTAAGACATGGGCTCTTTCCTTTCCATATCACATATGAAGTGGTAGGTAACTGATTTGATTGGAACCCTATTCAATAGGTATGCAGCTTCTCAAGTGCATAACTCCCAAAAGGAAAAAGGTAACTCAGCAGTACTCATCATAGAGCACACCATATCATATAGGGTGTGATTGCTCCGCCCCGATATACCATCGTGCTATGGTGTATACGGAGGAGTAATGCTGAGAGAGAATCTCATTCTCCTTTAGAATAGTCCAGGATTTCCGTGCTCAAGTATTCTCCTCCTCGATCGCATCAAAGGACATAATACTTTTACCTGTTTTGGTTCTCTACTTCTAACTTATATTCCGTGAATATCTCAAAAGGTTCGGACTTGTGTTTCAACAGGAACATAGGTCTGAATCTCGAAAGATCATCAGAGAATGTAATGAAGTACAAAGAACCAGTCCTGGCATGTGTAGACATGAGACCTTACATACATCATCATGTATCAGTCCCAAGAGTTCATCAACTCTTTCTCTGTTTCCAGTAAACCGAGCTATGGTCATTGTATCTTTGTGACATGACTGGCAAGTTTCACAAGATGTAAATTCAAACTAATTTAAATTTGCATCTATATGTAACTTTAGCTAGTCGGGTCGCATTGATATGACCTAGTCTACAATACCTCAAGAAGGATTCGTTCATTTCTGAACTCTTCCTCTTGTGTGTGTTCCATATACTAAGAACTGTAGTTTGATTTAGAACATCAATGCTTTTAGATAACGTGCCTGAACCGATCAACTTTTGATATAGGAAATGTTCAAAACATTATCCAACAATACAAAATTTTATCCTTTCTTTACTAATAAAGAGACTGATATGATTTTGTATATCAGGTTCGGTATCTAATAACATTCGTTCAGAATCAATGTATTGTAATACAGGGTGACAGTGACCGACAGACTTGGCTGCAACTCTTGCCCCGTTTTCTGCCTCATGAAACTTATCACCCGTTCTCAGTTCTCTACCTATCTGTAGCCCTATGTAACAGATTACATATCTGGGATCCTGATCTGGTATCACATACCCAGGACGTAGAGGATACAGAGAAACAGTTCTTTATAACGAACACACCCGAAGATGATGCATCAGCATGCACTCTCTTCGTTTGGGCGGCACGGGAATTCTGGTAATCCCCAATTTCCTGCTCTGTCTTATAACAATTATAAGTTGGAGCGGGACCAACGTTCCCCAGCTCAGTATAACAAGCGGGTTCGGTCAATATTCCGTATTATTATCTTGATTAAGGCGTGATATGGTCGCTACCAGGAGAGAGAGAGAAGAAAACACTCAGCGTGCGCTCTTGCAAGAATAGATTGGTTATATATTTTATCTAATCAGGATGGCTCCCACTGCTTTTTATCAAATCTTCCTTCAAACCCTAAAAGGAAAGACTAGCCGGGATTAATTACACACTACAAGTTCGCCAATCTTTCAGCCAGGCCAGTGTCGGTACTTTGAGGGAAGTCCCCCGTGCTTTCGCACGAACCTAATTAATGTAAACCTCGTTTTCCCAGAGGCGTAACCTCGTTAACACCTTTCTAGACACCTACTTGATCGGCTAATTGTAATGCGTAAAACTCTCCCAGGAGTAACTCTTACTCGCAGCGGGTATCGGGATCCAACTATCTCATAGAAGGTATGCAATCTCATTGCAAATTTCAACACTTGAAATTCCCGATAATATTTTGCCCCTAACCTCCTATGACCTTGACAAAGGCCAACAAACCATAGGATGCTAGTCAAGTTCAACCCGTCATTTCCTGATTGAATTAAACCCACCCGCACGGCCCTTGACAAAGGCCAACAAGGTCGCACGACTACCCTAACTCAATCTGCATCATATGCATAAGCAGATAAGCACCAGTTAGCTACCGCACACTGCGCCTTGACAAAGGCCAACAAACGCAGCACGAATACTAACTACTACTTATCTGAAATGACGGAGGGCTACGACAGGTTTTTATGAAAACCTATTGCGTAATGAACTTGATATCGTTGTAGGATCGAATGAATTTTGAAATGGAGTGCTTTTGAGGCTTTTCTAGTTTTGCTAAAGGAGTCACTCCCGGTGAAGGGATCGTCGGTCCTTTCCTCGTCGAATGAGGTGCGGGATATATCACATATATCACTGTGCAAAGCAAAAACTCTTAAAAGCAATCAAAAGACAAACCGAGTGTGTAGCATCTGCCAGTTATTGCTAAAGGAGTCACTCCCGGTGAAGGGATCTCGGTCCTTTCCTCATCGAATAAGGTGCAGGATATATCACATATACCGCTATGCAAAGCAAGAACTGTAGCTACCTGTTTTAATTTGAAATTCGATTCTACAACATCTTAGGTTTCTTTTTATCTCATTAATCACATTAATGAAGTCCCATCATTTAAATACCTAAACATCACAGATAGATATGACGTACACTTATGCCATCCGCATTCGCCTCGATGTCCCCTCGTGCACCGTTAGGTTAGGTAACTAACGACAGAGCAGGGCAGGGCTAGCGCGGGTGTAAAACATAACTAACGTCTATATAATATATCATATATACTATATACTATATCCATCACAGAATCACAACACAGATATCGCAGCAGAAGAAACATATGAAATATTGAATATACTAGGACGTCCGTGTTTTCAATACGAGCCAGTATAAAACACGGATTCCACGGTCGTGATGAATAGCCAATCCCACACCCCTAGACCCCTACGAGAGCGGCAAGCAACCCTGCCAATTCTAGGGTTAGGAGACCCGGACTCGACTCCTCGAGTTGGTCTCCCACTGGACCCCAGAACCCGGTTACTTGTGCTCCCCTCCTTGGGTCTATCCTAATGCGGAAAAGTAAATAATATACAAAGGGTGACAACTTCCGCTACCTGGAAGTGCCCCAAATAAAAGAATATTACATACAAGTTTTTACATGAATGAAAATGAAAAACACTCATCTCACATAAAAACCCCCGGCTATTCGAACACGACGATCCAATATAACATATCCAGCAACACATAACATCACATGTCATCAACGTAAGTAAATATGTCCATCCCGATTGTCGTTGACATATAGCAACGAAACCGGCGATATCACATATTACACTTACGGTCACAGAAAAGAAAGTGTAAAACTACAACAGTTGGAATCCGCAACCACCTCAGACATCGCATGCCTGACCAAATGAATTCCTTAGACATCACATGCCTAACAATTATAAACCCCGCATTTCAGTCTCATTATCGAAAACACTTTTCAATATCTAGTCGGGCAATTCAACAAGATTCCCGACAGTCTGATCGAATGCTCGTCGCAAACTTCAGTAGGCGGCTGCACCCCCCGATACCGTCGACGAAGTGCACCAAGGCGGAACACCGCTACCGCGAGCACCCGAACGGATGCTTTCGGCGACGGGGTTCTCCTATAGTCACTTGGTCGGGGCTATGGAGTGAGGCTGTCTATTAAGTTTACCCGGCGAGTATCCGCGTACGCTACGTGATTGCGACGGACTTTTGATCACATCAAAATTCCGTGGCAACCGATCAAGTGAGACTAAAGTGCTACGTTTATAACATTCATTCAGTTATCACATAACTTATTGTGAATTCCAATTACTGTATCCCATTCCGGATAAATAGAAAATGTCAAACTTTCCGATCGAACAATCGAACACCCAAGTTTTCCCGATACAGATCAACACATGAAATAAGTCTAACAACATTCAGTTCGTGCCTCAGTACCAACGGTCCAGCCGTAGAAGGGTCAAGCCAACGCCTCACATGTGGCACGCCGTACTACCACAAACCCGAAGGTTCAAAGGGCAGTTCTAGACGGTCACATAATCGAGTTAAGGTTTGTTGTCTTCTAGAGGGACCATCGCGTTACTTGCACTACTTAGAACGTCGTTAAACTACGGAAAAATCCAACACTTGGAAATTTCCCGACAGGGGAAAAATTGGGTATTTATATCCGGTCGAACTTTTTAACATATATTCTAAAATTTATCCGGAAAGCCACACAGACAAAATTTGATACTCCGATCGAAACACCGAATCCCCAAAACAACTCCAGAAAATTCAACTCTTGAAAAAATATTAAAAATACCCAGGAAAACCAGCACAGTCAAATAGGAGTTACTGTGCAAACATCACCCCATAATACGACAAACAGGCCGCGTTTCCGCCGCACGAGCCATGCTCGTGCCGCGGAAACGCGGCGCTTTAATGGAATTAAGGCACACAACTTCACAGTAACTCTTAGATATTCCTGCTGATATTTCTACATATTTTTAATTTCGAAAAATCCCAAAATTTGGAAAAAGTCCAGAGAGCTATTTTGGGTTCGTGTTTTCGGTTCGATCGGACTCCAAATTCCGTCTGGACTTCGCCTAAGGCTCTAGCTAGGCTCTGATACCACTGTAGGGTTCCTAGGCACACTAGTGAGGTCTCACAAGGCATCGAACATGCCATTTTCAAAAAATCTAGGTGCCGAGAGACCCGACTACGGATCGTTTGCTAGAAAACTAGGCGAAAAAGCTAACTAGTTAACACTTAACTATGAGAATCGGAAATACAACCTTTGTAGATCCGGTGCTCCACCTCCATAGCTCCGCAATGAAGTCCTCTCGCTGTCCAAGTGAACTCCCGGGCTCTAGCGTCGGCTTCGTGTTGGAGATAGTGCCCTCAGAGTCAATTATTAGGTCACAGGTACGTGATTGTAATGATTGAGGGAGGACCTATCCCGGTAGGACAGTCTTACTCGAGATGATAGTATGCTATCTGGTTTACCTTTATCATCGTGTACTGCTTTAGGTGACCTGACACGTCGCTATTACACGTTGATAGAGCCCCTAGGATTCTTGCTTGACCACCAGCAGTATGAGGGCGATCATATAAGTGGGAGCTGGGGTCTATAAGCATATCCTTAAAAGGTCCCTAGTCGTGGGAGTTTCGAGACCGGGCATCGATACTCCATTAGTAGACTAGTGTATACAGTCGAGAACCCGACGAGGGGCGGTGGCCGGTCTCACAAGCCACTGGTGTCAGTTGGATCACCTAAGATGTATACAGGTGCTCATTGGGTTATGAGTACACCGGACAGGACTCGCCGGGAACATGCTAGTTGGTCATATACCAGACGTCAGATGGCAGTTCCCTGGTGACATGTGTGCAGGTTAGTTCATCGACCTGGGGATCGTCATTTGTCTCGTGTGAGTTCCCACTGTACTTTGATTACTACCCTACCACGGCTCAAAGGAGTCGTGCAAACAGGTTTTAGTTGGGTACAGTCCCGAGCCACATGGAGGCAGTGAGCGTATCTTCAGGGGTTCGTCTCTCCCGGTATTGGGGGTGAGGTCGTGCTGTGTCTAGGAGAGCCATTACACAAAGTCCTTGGCCAAGGCAAGGAGATTTACTGGTAGGTATTCCAGTAGTATCTCAGGGTGTTCTGGGCTACACTCCGACACGACTTGTACCGCTTTTGGGGGTCTGACTTTTACCAACCCCCTAGGCCCGCCATGCGATACTCATAGACGAACGGACCGGACTGTACGGATATTGTCACTGACAGGCTCAGTAGGGTTGTCAGGCTGAGTTCACTCACAGACGTCCCTTTTAGTCAATACTTGGTAGCCCGTTACGTATTGGCTTATACCTCTGACGTGCTAGTGGTTAAATCCACAACCGAGGTGTTGACGGGTCTTTAGAGTCCCCCACATTCAGTTACTCAGCTTTCGGGCGAAAGGTTGTAGAGACCGTATGGAGATATGGCAAGGTCCGATCAGATACGTGCGGTATTGCACGGATCAGGATCGGACAGTTTGTACTATAGGCCGTATGGATATATGGCAGGGTTCGATCAGATACGTGCGGTATTGCACGGATCAGGATCGAACGGATATTACTAGCCGGCTTTGGTATAAGCCGGATCCTAGTATAGTACAGTGTAGATTTTGTCTCATTGCATTTGTATTTCGGTCGGAATACAAATGCGGGTGTGTATGCACAGTATCGGGGTTTTCCTGTAATTTATTACGGGACCAGTTTTCTGGAGTTGCCAGTTTGCTTTCCGTTTCGGCCGATTTCCATTGTTCCGTTCATTGGCCGAAGTTTGGTGGAGGGGGTTCTTTGCATCTTGTTACATCATGATGGTTTTCATGATGAGCACCTTACCTTGACTTCTTCTTCTCATGATGGCTTGACTTTTTGAAGCCATCATGCTTGAGATGATGGTTGCCTTGGAGTGTTGGATTTGTTGCTATCATTTCTTTTGCATGATACCTTTCCTCTCTCTCTCTTTTGGGTATTAGATGAGAAGGGCTCCTTTTTGATGCTCTCTCCCACTCACTCCATTCTCTCCTCTCACCATTGTGGCCGGCCAAGCATGGGATGGGGCTGTCCCAATTTTGTGGAGTGGGGTTTTTGCTCATTTGATGTTCCAAAATCCCCAAAGTCCCTCCATATAGTTCTTGTATCATTCCTCCATCAAAATGGCACCTCCTACAACCCCAAAATGAGACTTCTTCACTACATATTCTACAGCAAACCTTGGGCACGTCGAGTAGCCGGCTTCGTGCCCGAGTTGCCTCGGCATTGAGGTGGGAGCCCGTAAACAAAGTAGGCGATGTGGTGCACTTCCGGCGACGAGGAGGAGACAGGACTTTCCGCAGGAGATCGGGACCATGACGAGAAGACCGGAGGACTTGGATCGTCGGTATATCTCTAACCCATCTTCTTGTTAGCTTAGACGTGTTAATGGTTCGATCCGGGTAGTAGTGCGCGGCGGTTTGCCAGTTTAAGAAAATTTAAAGTTTATCACCGCTTCCGCTTTTGGCCGTCGGATTGACGGCCGGGGCGCCGCCGTGCACTTACACTTCGTCGAAGAATAAGCGAGCTAGGTCGTCGATGTCCATGCCGAAGATGATCTACGTCGAGGCATCGCTAGATCAAGCTCCACCTTCACCTTGCCATGAAGACTTGTGAAGGATACACACTCTACTACTTGGCAAGAGGTAGAGGATGAATAAATAGGAAGTGGATTCACTTTATAATTAGATTTCTCACTCATATGCTCAATATGCCATTGATGAAGACAAGCTTCTTCATGAAGAAGAAGAAGAGCAAGAAGAAGATAAAAGTTATGATAAGTTAATTTAGAATAGAAAAGAATAATAAACTTATCATAATTTTCACCATGGTTAGGTGTAGAGAATTAACTTAGGTTAGATCAATGGTTATGGTCAAAAGAAGAAGACAAAATGGTTAAGTGGTCAAAGTTTCATGAAGCTTCAATAAGCTTCATGAAGAATAAAGAAAGAAAACCATTTTGTTTTTCTTCTTTTATGCTTTAATTATTTTCCAAAAAGAATAAGCAAATAATTAAAAGAATATGCAAAACCCTAATCATCATCTTGACCATAGTTTTATTCTATACACTTAACCAAAAACCATGCATCATCAAACATGATACAAGTAAGTGCACAAAACTATATCGTATATACAATGTGCACACCCGAGCGAGAAAATCCATTTAAAGTGAACCGATACTAGTTAATGCAAAGTAATATATCAAATATATAATTATGCATTAAATCATTAAATCAACACTTGATTCAATGATCCGGTCATGTCGCACATAACCGACTGGTATCATCAGTAACAACTTATCGAATCAACACTTGATCCGATAACTCGGCTATATCGCATATAACCGATCCACATCGCGAGAATCGAATACAGTATCACATAATGGTATTATTCTCAGTCCCGCACATATCTCATATGCGCTCCTATTTCGTTTCGCTTGAGCCAGGAAACCTCTGTGTAGGACTCTAAAGACTCGTCAATACGCCGGCAGCAGATGATGATCATATCAAACATCCACAAGCCGCAAGCGGTCTGCTAAACGTAACGGCCACCCGGGTATTGAGCGATCTGAAGATCGACGAGCAAGCCCGCTCACACTCCAGTGAATCCAACCAGTAACACTACCGTACAGTCCGGTCTGATCGTCTGATATGTCGCATATCTCGCCTAGGGGTGGTAAACGTCAGACCCCAATAGCTCAATAAGTCGTGTCGATATGAGGTCTATAACAATTCGAGAAACTACTGGTAACACTTACCAGTAAATCTCAGCAACCCTGGCCAGGGATTTCCTGTTATAGCCAATCGAACACAGCGCAACATCAACTCCCTATACCGGGAGAGACGAATCCCCTCCTATCGCTCATTGCCTCCATGTGACTCGGGACTGTACCCAAAAACCACCATTTTGCACGCCCTCTTGGACGTGGTAAGATAAAATCAAAGCACAGTGGGAACCACACAAGACTCTATGACGATCTCGGGTCAACAGACTACTCTGTACCAGTGTCACCAGAGAACTGCCATCTGACGTGAGGTATAATACCATCTGGGAGTTCTCGGCGAGTCCGTCCAGTGTACCCAGTCTCTACTGAGCACCCGTATATCATCTCCGATGTCAAACACCGATGGATATGGGATCATCCATCGCCCATCTGTATGGGTCGAGAAGGTATACGCTAGTCTACTCTGGTATATCGATGCCCCGTCTCGATACACCCACGACTAGGGACTTTGAAGGATGTACTTATGGACTACCATGTCCCCACTAGTATGATCCGCATCATAGTCCAGGTAGTCAAGTACAGATCCTAAGGGCTTTACCAACATGTAACAGAGAGACAATCAGTATACACGTTAAGGTAAAGTTCAACCAGATAGCATACTATCATGTCGAGCAAGAAAGTCCTCCCTATATACGTCCCAGCATCCACTACAATATACATCCTATATACAGTAATGGCCTCTAGGGCATACATATAACTAACAATAATAGTATACGAAAACACAAAGTTTGTATCTAACTTGAAAACATTTTCGTCATTGAAAATTTGGGCAGCACCTCCTTTGTATAACTTAACCCGAAAATGGTACAAACAATATAATATAAGGCATCCCCAAGCGGGAGCTAGCTCTTCGCCAATTAGCAGAAACAACCACGCAAGTAATGCAAATATACAACGCTGAAGGCGAGGATCAAAACTCAGAAAGAAAGTAAAGAAAATAGGCATCATCAAGAAAACCAGAAAATAATAAGATATACATGAGCATGACTCTAAGGCCGAAAGAATATACAATAATAGTTTCTAAGTCTACTAAATATACAAGTCTGTTTGATGGAGCTTTTAACTAGATACAACTGGAATAAAATATATAAGTATAAAATCACGGTCACAAGGCAATGTGTCCCACCTACCAAAGCAATCACCCGGAAGAAAAAGGTGTGCTGTTCATACCAGAATATTGCATTTAATACCGCCCATTCTTCTGCTCGTTTGTTTATAGGCAGGTGCTTTTGATCCGTATTTCCTACATATTTATAGGTTCCTAGTCCAAAATAACGCAAATCATACTAAATCTCCACAGTTACGCCAAAATCCAGAACATCTGTTGCCGCTTACCAGTTCTGGTCATCCGTATCCATCCATATCCGTCCAGTGCCGCTTACCAGTTCATGAGACAAGACATATGACAGTGGTCATTCGTGTCCCCGACAAGCACGAAGCACGAGAGGGGCAACACAAGATTCAATGGGTGCGCGGAGCTCGAGAGAGATAAGGTCAAATGAATTAAAAGTGAAGCCATTTTGGAAGGTTGCACATCTGAAGAAATGTTGGAAGCAAGTTGCAATTTGGGACATGTAGAACAACAGAAGAAAGCAACAAAAGAAATCAGGAGAAAAACGACGCAATAACTCCTCCAAATGGCAGCGGAACCGCGGCCAAAGTTGCACTTATGCGGCGGTTCCGCGGCCGAGTCAACTCAGTGATGGATCGGATTTTGGGGGTAGTTTTTTAACTTCATTTGGACTCAGAATTTAGCCTTAGGGTTTCAACTCTCTGCCTATAAATAGCCCAGTTTTGTGCCAAGTAAAGGATGCTTCTTTTTAGTTAGAATTAGTGTAGTTTAGTTTGTATCTTCTTCTTCCTCTTCATCTATTCTCCATTAAAATGTAGTGAGAGCTCTTCAGTGGAAAATCAATTGTAACATTTCAGAAAATATAAAATATTATTTTTGGAATTTAATATTAAAATAATATATTTCGCGGAAACTACCCGATTTGCGAATTTGGTGTTTTCGTAAAATGGTATAAATATATACCAATATTTGTGAAATAATTGGAAATTAAAATGATTTATTCATTTAAAATATATTTATCGGATTTCGGCATTTTATAATTAATTATATGCTAGTTTAAACTAAACTTGATTAGTGCACTACTAATCACGATTAGGCCAAATCCGTATTTTTAATTAGTCATGGCTAGTGCACCATGACATGTTGCATTTTGTTGCATGTTGTTTCATTTTATTTGTGCTATGTGTTTGGTTTTAATTGAGTGAGGGAAAAAGAAAGAAAAAGAAAAGATAAGAGAGTATAATTAAGGGGAGAGAGGGGGACCCATGTGGCATGGCATGCCACATAAGAGAGTGAGGGTGAGAGAGAGAGAGAGAGACTTTTACCTCATTATTTTCCCTTCACCATCTTCATCTCCTTCATCCTCTTGCTTCTTCCACATCTACCCTCATGTTCCATCTCCAACCCATCACCAAAACCCTATACTCCCTTCATTAAAAAAATGCACAACTTCATCCTCAACACTTTGGACCTTTCAAAATTGGATTTTGAAGAGTTTGAGCAACTCAAGAAAATTCTTGAGTTGCCAAACGAGATAATTCCTACACTTTTAGTTTAGATTTTTAGTTTCCTAGCACCCTATAGTAGTTTAGAATTAAATCGATATAGATTAGCGATGTTTGGAAATTTCAAGAGAGGGTTTGGGTGATTGTGTGGACTTGTGATGTTTAGTGGCGGTTTACAGGACCCTAGTGATGATTTTATGGCCTAGGACACGAAATAAAAACCAAAATACGAACTTAGAAACTTCCCGTGTCGGTTTTGTGACATTTTTGGAGGTCTACAGGGAATCTGGAGCAACCCGGGACCTTTATAAAAAATTAAAAAATATACATTACCCTAGTTAGACCAATAGGAGACCACCACGATAATACGAGGCCCAAATTCTAAGTTGGGGTCGGCCTGGCCAGTTACTGTAGCCATTGGGTCGGTTACTGTAGCAATTTGGTGTTGGGGTTTTGGTAGTAGCTCACATACCTTATAACATAGCTACTGTATTTTTCTTTTTGTCCCAGATTACATGACCGAAAATCTGGGAGCATATTAGGATGGTTTTGGGTTATGTTTTCCGTATTTTGGAATTCTTGGTTTTGATATTAGTTATGAGATTTGGTCGTTTGATATTTGCACTTCAATGACGAGGGTTGTTTGGTTGTTTTTGCATGCGTAGGCTATAGGTTCTAACCTATGAGCGCACCGTGTGCAGTATCGGTTTTCCGGATTTGATTTTCATAACGTAGAGATATGTGTTGATTTGTAAGTACCTTCGTGTGGATTCTGAGACGACGAAGCACATCGACTACGGCTGAACAAGGAGTTCCGCAGGTGAGTAGATTTATCTACGGTGGAAGTCGGGTGGATGGCGTATAGCACCCCCGCAATTATAATGGAAACCGATATATATAGAATATGGTTAAGGAAACCATGTTAGGAACTTATGGATATGGTTAAAGAATTAGTACGAGACAAGATATACCACGACTTAAGGTTATAGTGTATGGTTTAGTGTGACATGATATGATAGAAAGGATGTCTCGAATTGATATATAAGAATGTGAATCACGATATGTATATATGTATATATGTATATATGTATATATATATATATATGTATATATGTATATATATATGTATATATAATGAAAGAGAATAAGTATGAGATTTAGAGTAGCATGATTGAGATCGATAATTACGACATGAGACTAATAAGATAGAATGTATATGTAAGATGACTTGATGTGAGATATTGATGTGATGAAAAGAGTATACGATGAGATACGAAATGAGATGTATAAGGATATGACATGAGATCAATGAATATGATAAGATTGAGATGGATGTGTCATGAGATCGGTAAAACGAGATATTTATATATAATTATGATAATAATGAGTGATATGCCATATGAGACTTAGATCCGTACCCTCATTGTTGTATAGGTTGATAGAATCCTAATTGTTTAATGCCGCCGTATGATGGATTACCGTACGTGATGAGTTTTACCTGATGATTGATCCATACCCTTGATTAGAGGATGCCATACGATAGATTGTACCGTACGTGATGTTGTGAGGCTAGATGCCGATTGACGGATTCATTGACTCGGATATGTTATAGATGTAAAAACCCGGTTTATACCGCTTAGTTTAGCCTTTACATATGCCTTATAGCATTGTGCTCACAATTTACTTTCTTCTACGTTCATGATATTCTCATTTCATTATATATATATCTGTGCTAGTACACCTACACCGTTATCGATGATGCGTATGTTACACTTACACAGATTTGCCAGCTCACACACTTTCTTCATCGATAATTGCTATGTTACTTACACAGTAGAGTTGCTACATCATGCTATGATATATTGCTATGCTCACATCATTATGCTATGTTGCATGATATATTGCTATGCTCACATCACTATACTATGTTGCATGATATATTGCTATGCTCACTTCATTATGCTATGTTGCATGATATACTTGCTATGTTCACATCACTATATTATGTCGCATGATATACTTGATATGCTCACATTTCTATTCTATGTTTGCATACATCATGCTTTATGATTATACGCATTGAGATGCCGTTTTCATAAGATTCTAGATTTGAGAACCGTGGTTATATTTCAAAAGAAAGTATGTATTGTTTTAAAAACCCGGTTTCTCTTGATATGATATTTCGAGACGTCCACCATGAGTTTTCTCGGTTTTGAGACTTCTGTTAGAAACCCGATTCGAGGAGCGGTAGGCACCGTCTGCGGGTACATGGTGAACCCGGTATGGTACCCCGTGGCAAGAAATGATTTTCGTGGTGTAGACGATGAGCCTGGCAGAGGGAGCACTACCTACCAGTGATAGTATTTGGACTCGTCGGTTATCCGGAGGATACCGACCAGAGTCATGAGATGGATGAGGGTCGATCAGAGTATGCGGCGCCTGAAATGAGATAGCTATGAGGGCCGATCTGAGGATGCGGCGCTTGAGGTATGAGGATTTACGTGTCAATGCTGGACACGGGTTTTCATGATGTTTCGAGTGTCGGTGTTGAACACTCAGGTTCCATGATTTTGATGTGTCGTTGATAGACACACATAGTTGATATCCTCATACATACAGATATACGTTTTTATGATATAGTTTGTGTCATTGATAGACACACGTTGGTTGATATCCTCATATTTACATACATATGTTTTCATGTTGTTGTGTCATTGATGGACACGTGGATGATATCCACATGCATACAAGCATTGATTATATTGTTGGCATTTATGCAGACACGGTCATCCTAGATATCATAGTATTACCTTTATGATATAGTTGACCTAGGAAATTGTTGTTTTATTCAATTCTACCTGCTGATGTTTTCTACTCACGAGTTGGCAATTCACCACCGTTGTGCCACAGTTCTTGCAGGTTTGACCGCGTGGATCAGTAGCGGTATCGTTGGCACAGCTTGCTTTCGGGTGATTTGCTTTGGTAGGTGGTACATATTGGATCGTGCCACTCTTGTATTTATTGTTCCTGTTGTATCTAGTCAACTCCATCAATCAGAAACTGGTATTTGTATAAATAGTAAGACTTAGCAAGACTTATGGTTGCGAGACTTAGAGCGAGGGGTTATATGTTCGCTTGGTAGGTTTGATGTCTTGCTTTACATTATCCTTTTGTGTTGATCTTCGCCGTTGAGCACGGTATACATATATTTCTGTCTTGCATGGTTGTGATTCTGCCAATTGGCGAAGAGCTAGCTCCTGCTTGGGGATGCCTTTTATATTATCATGTATATGTGGTTTTGGATCAAAATATACAAGCGAGGTGCTGCCTAAATTTTTAAAAGACGAAACATGTTTTTCAACTAGTAAAATCCACTTGCATTTTTCATGTTCCATTATCTATGCATTTAAGAAAACATTTGATTTCATCATACATTTATTTCAAAACTTCACCTCTTTTATTTTCTTTAAAAAGGTTTAGGCTTACTTAATTTACGTTACACCTTTAGACGTGGCGTGATTTAAATGCCAGTCACGAACTAAATTTTGGGTCGTGACAAAGTTGGTATCAGCGCGTTAGGTTTAACCTTGGTTCGAGTCTAGGTTTGACTATATGGAGTCTAGGGCGTAAATATTTCGGAACCTAGGCTTGACCTTACGGAACTTAGACTTGAACAGGGGGTATTAGACCCGAACTTTCCTTACATAGGTTGACCCTGATTGATGGAGTAGGTAACTCAAGTAGAGTGACGTACCGTGCGTATGTTCCGCGGCATACTTACGATACAATACTCCGCTTAAATGACCTTAGGATGTACATATCTTGAGACTTGTGATTCTCTTCGTTCCCTTGATCATACATCCATTTGAGATCCTTGATTCTATTCATTCCAATGATCATATTCTCATTGATTCTGTTCCTCCTTATGATCATGTATCCATTTTGGGATTTGTTGATTCTTTTCATCCCTTTGATCTATCTTCATCGATACATGCATGAAGTTCTTGTCACCATGGTTTGAGCGCAGATTAAGCTGCTGCTAGTGATGCGGTCAGGGCAAGCTCGTCATGGACGAGGACTGACCATTGTGTTTTCTGGTGACATAGGAACGTATCGATTTAGTGTTTGTGTTGCGACCACTCATTTGAGGCGAGTGTTCGGTTTTGCACCGGATAATCGGGCCATTGTTAGAGGCTGCCTGTTGGGAGAGGACTGTTGATGTACAGCCTACCTCAGAGTTTGTGATGTCGTCTACCTTGCAGACAGATGACCCAGCTGTTGCTGAGATTGATGGTATGTCGCTTCTAGAGTTTATGAGCTGAAACCATTGGAGCTTTCAGGCAGAGATGTAAAAGGAGATCGCTAGTGTATCTTGAGTTGAGCAACAGATATGATTCGTCTGATTAGATGTACCGACGCTCTCAGTTGAGTTGAAGATTTCCAGTGCGGAGAATCTTATGCAGATCTAGAGTAGAGCGATCAAGAGAGGACGTTGTTCGTCGGATGCCCCGATGTGAGATCGGTAAGTTGACCAGTTTCAGATAGAAGGACCTCACCCAGATGCGTTGTGAGTTGATCGAGAACAGATGAATAAGGTATATTCCTCCGATGGTTGGGACGAGTTCCCGAGGATGTATTCGGCTAGATGGCTTCTACAGAGTGATGAAGAAACCGAGTTTATTGTTTTGAGTCCGTATGAGAGACTCCGGATTGAATGTAGCCGAGAAAAATTGCAGTACGCAGATAGCAAGACGTGACATCGAAGTGGACGGTAATAAAGATGAGTGGAACAAGAGATTCGTGTGAGATGTTGACGAGCTGTTGTTACTCCCCCGCTGAGATTAGAGATCTGATATGTATACAGAGGCGTTGGGATACGGCCAGTTCCCGAAGAAATGTTGTGCTGAGAACGCAGATGTCCAGAAAACGAGAAAAGATTATGCAAGAGTACCAGCCTCCATACAGTTCGGTATAGGTGAGATCGGAAGAGACCTTGAACAGGTGCCTTCCAGGACACTGCTGCGATAAGAGTTGCACCGAGGATTAGTTGTGTCACGTGTATTCAAAGGGTCAAAGGCCGACACCATTGACGTGCTGCTTTACGAGTGGTCATACTGATTGGCCGAGAGATGACCAGAGGAGTGCCAGAGCGGAATCGTTTCCGTTAGCACACCTGACCGGGCCAACGAGCCGATGGATTGTGAGATTGGTAATCCACAGAGAAAATGAGGACCTAAAGACAGAGAATGCCAGACCGTGAGCAGGAGGCAAGAGGATGTTCTTGCTCCGCCAGTTTTGGGCGCACCGACATATTTTTCGACATTGTAGGAGGTGTACCTCAATGTCATTTGTTGCAATTTGTGTTTTGTGATCCGAGTATCACACTTTTATCGCTTGGATGAGTTTCGATGATTGGGTTTCGTGATTTATGGGTTCGTGCACCATGGCTGCACCTATTGGATAATTTTTTTGCGCACAGTTATTGCACTTGATTTATGTTTATACACCGCTACATCGGTTTGCGATTTGTGCATATCTATTGCACTTGATATTGATTTTATGCCTTGGCTGCATGTACTTATGATTATGGATTTCGATACTATCGATTTGATTTTGTGCATGTGATACGCGATCGATTTGGTTTTGCACTCAGTATAGCTTATATGTGCTTGCAGTGCATTGGGATGGGTTCTGTACACATAGTTGCACACGCATATGATTTTTATACACTTTGGTACACTCGGTGTTTTTTTTATACACATTTGAGTTATGGATGAGTTTCCGTGAACTTGTTGCAGCCGATTTATGTCTTTGAGCATTTGTTTCACCAGATTTGTGTTTTGTGCACGTTTGCACTTGACGTTCGTTTTCGTGCATGCTACAACACTAGATGCTTTATATGGAGCTGACGCGCTTGGGTTGGATTTTTGCTCATATTAGGCGCTTGGTATTAGATTTTGTGCACATCAGATGCACTTGAGTGAGATTTTATTCGTGCATGTTGGATGCACTAGATTTAGATTTCATTCGTGCATGATGGATGTACTTGATTTGGATTTTCACGCACGTTGGACGCATGATATTAGATGTGACTTTTGTGCACACCGGATACACTCGATTGTTATTTTCATTTGTGCATGTTAGTTGCACTGGGTTGAGATTTTTGTGTACTATAGATGCACTTGATATTATTGTCGTGCACATCCGTTGCACTGGATAGATGCTTTCATGCACACTCGTTTTATTTAGTTTGGTTTTGTGCACATTCGTAGCACTTGCATTTGGCTTTGATTTTCGTGCGCACCAGACGCACGTGATTGTTGGATACGCCTTTTGAGGCTGATTTTGCTCTAGAGCACTTGTTTTCGTAATGGGCACTATATTATGTAGTAGCTGAACAGGACTGATCCGAGGACAGTACCTGAGTACTTTGCATGCATTAAAAGTTTAACAAGAGGTTTTAAAAAAAAGGAGTTATAGTCTCGCTATTTCCTACGTGTCCGCGAGCGACACGAACGTTTATAAAGGAAAACCTTTTGGGTTATTTCAAAACGGCGGAATGTATATTTGAGCAAAACACATATGAACGTATATTTATTACTTTATAAATGAGCGTTCGTCACTTGTGCCGTGATTTACGCATCACACGGAGATTCAGAAAGATTTTGCATGTGTTTTATTCAGTTTTAGGAGATTTTCCAAGGATGCGTACTATATACGTATTATAGTATTCGGCTAGTGTATATTGGATTTCAGTAGTGGATTTCGAGATCTGTATCTCCATTGTAACTCCGATGATTGCATGACGCTTGATAGAGTTCGATTTTGAGTTTCATACCGTTTTCAGGCGCACACGATGCGCTGTGGTATTTCTGTATCTTCCGTGATTTCGAAGCCCCGTTGATTTGAGCTGATTATTGAAATGTTTTAATATTTGAGGGTTTAAATTTAAATTCGGGGACCGAATTTATTTAAGGGGGAAGATTGTAACATTTCAGAAAATATAAAATATTATTTTTGGAATTTAATATTAAAATAATATATTTCGCGAAAACTACCCGATTTGCGAATTTGGGTTTTCGTAAAATTATATAAATATATACCAATATTTGTGAAATAATTGGAGATTAAAATGATTTATTCATTTAAAAATATATTTATCGGATTTTGGTATTTTTACGATTAATTATATGCTATAGTTTAAGCTAAACTCGATTAGTGCACTACTAATCACGATTAGGCCAAATCTATATTTTTAATTAGTCATGGCTAGTGCACCATGACATGTTGCATTTTGTTGCATGTTGTTTCATTTTATTTATGCTATGTGTTTTGTTTTAATTGAGTGAGGGAAAAAGAAAAGATAAGACAGTATAATTGAGGAGAGAGAGGGGGGAACCCATGTGGCATGGCATGCCACATAAGAGAGTGAGGTTGAGAGAGAGAGAGAGAGAGAGAGTTTGATCTCATTATTTTCCCTTCACCATCATCATCTCCTTCATCCTCTTACTTCCTCCACCTCTACCCTCATGTTCCATCTCCAACCCTTCACCAAAACCCTATACTCCCTTCATTAAAAAGATGCACAACTTCATTCTCAACACTTTGGACCCCAAAGGAAATTTCTTTTCTGGAAAATCTGGGCACATATAATATATTCCAAAAATCCCAAAACCAACACAGACACACACTGCACGAAAAACGATGCACAGAAGACGACAAAGTGCGGCGGTTCCGCGGCGGATGCCTAGATCTCGCGGCGGAAGGGCGGCGGTTTGGACGAATTACTGTATCGTTTTTCTTGGGTGTTCACACAAAACCCTGAGCCGAATTTACAAGTGTAAAGTTTTTCATTTTGAGCCAAAAAAAAATTCAACAGAAACTCAATTTTAGTAAAAGTTTGGTTTTTGGATTTTTCCGGTTCCGAACTTCGTTACACTTCACTACCAAGCTAGTTTAAGTTTAGTTAGGCTCTGATACCACTGTAAGTCCACGTTGCGACCCCCGGTTCTTACGGGGAGGCGGAAACGGTATAAAATCAAAATTTTAACGCAAGAGGCAACATGGACTAAGCTAGGTCGGGATCTTTACCTAAACTAAAACTAGCATACTAAGCTAAAGATATTTAGCTACTCGGATGAAGATGGTTATACCTAAACTTGAACTCCTTCGCTTCAAGCTCCAATGGTGGTCCGATGGCTCCTTCTTGTCGTCTCCGTATGCCGAAGATAGATCCACTTGAAAGCTCCAACCTTTAGCTCCTTCTTCGTTCTTTGAAGAAACTAGTTCACTTGGTTTGCTAACCTAGTGAACTAGAATGAGTAGAGATGATTTAGAATGGGATTTTATCTATGGTTCTTGATTCTCAACTCATGAGACAAGAGAACCATAGATCAAGAGAGGGAGCAAGAGGTTGAGGGTGAGAGCAAGAGGAGAGCTCAAGAACAAGAGAGAGAATGAGCAAGAAAGAATGAGCAAGTATTTTGTCTCTCACCCTCTCATAATCCAAAGTGATCATAACTCATCATATCAAAAAAGTCTTATGTGATGGTTAGAAGCAACCATAACCTTATCATGTCATGCACTCATTTTACTCAAATGAGCAAGCAAGAAAAAGTCTTTGGCATGAAATGATAACCATGGTTATCATGATGGTCAACTAGTCAAGCCTAGTCAACCGGTCAACAAGTCAACAAAAGTCAACAAGTC
Organism: Agapanthus africanus; assembly: GCA_030015575.1. NCBI lineage: Eukaryota > Viridiplantae > Streptophyta > Magnoliopsida > Asparagales > Amaryllidaceae > Agapanthus > Agapanthus africanus. The sequence goes on along the minus strand of JASDDO010000018.1, from coordinate 240,675,535 downwards.
ACCAAGTCAACAAGTCAACAAAAGTCAACAAGTCAACAACCATATCACCATAATACTTAATTAATATAATAGTTAATCACATATCATATTCTCATTAGGGTTGAGCATAAAGTCAAAAAGTCAACGGTCAACTGTCAACAACCCTAATGAGAATCCGCAGCCTCTGCCTCCCTGTCAACTGTGCATACACACCCGCATCCGCGTTCCGAGGAACACGAATGCAAACTGGATAAATCCAATCCCATAAGGTACACTAGGATCTGGCTTAAACCAAAGCCCGCTAGTGTAAACTGTCCGGGACACTGCACGTGCACAAGTGCACGGATGTGACCGAACCCTGTCGCAAAACCATGCGACCTGTCGCAATACCATGCGACCTCTACTCTTTTGCCTAAAGGCGAAAAGCTTTCTGTGTGGGACTCTAAAGACTCGACACTACGCTGGCAGTGGGTTTAACCACAGACCGCAAGCGGCACTAGCTGTGCGTAACGGTCCCCAGGTAATGCCGACAAGAAGACCGACGAGGCGAAACCCATCTGAACTCCTACTGAGCCTGAGCGTGACATTCTCCGTACAGTCCGGTCTGTTCGTCTGATACATCGCATGGCGGGCCTAGGGGGCGGTAAACGTCAGTCCCCCAATAGCGGTACAAGTCGTGCCGGAGCGAAGCCCAAAACACCCTGAGATAACACTGGAAACCTACCAGTATATCTCGTTTGCCCTGGCCAGGGACTACTCGTGTAATGGCTCTCCTAGACACAGCGCGATGTCAACCCCCAATACCGGAGAGACGAATCCTGTCTAACCGTCACTGCCTCCAAGTGCTTCGGGACTGCACCCAACCACCACCTGTTTGCACGACTCCTTTGAGCCGTGGTAGGGTAGTGATCAAAGTACAGTGGGAACACACCCGAGGCGAAATGACAGTGTCAAGTCAGCGGACTAAGCTGGTACTCATGTCACCTGGGAACTGATAACTGACGATAGGTATAATACCAACTAGTCAGTTCCCGACGAGTCCTGTCCAGTGTACCCGTAACCTAACGAGCACCCGCATACTATCTCAAGTACGACGTACTGACGGCTGTGGGACAGACCGTCTCCCACACTGGATGAGAAGCGCATGCGCTGGTCTACTCCGGAGTATCGATGCCCTGTCTCGATAGTCCTGCGACCAGGGACCTGCATAAGGATGTGCTTATAGATTACCCAGCCCCACTAGTGTGACGGCCATCACAATCGCTGGTAATCAAGCAAAGATCCTAAGGGCTCCACTAATGCGTATAAGTGATATACTGAAATAAACACAAGTACACATTGAAGTAGAAACAAACCAAGTAGCATACTACTATTTTGAGCAAGATTGTATATACAAGGTGAATATCCCAAGCATCCATTAAGTAATATACAAACTAGTATGATACAGTAATGGCCTCTAGGGCATATACACTAACAATCTCCCACTTGCACTAAGGCCATGTACTGGCGTATCGAAGACCTATCATCTCGATCAGCCGCTCGAACTGAGTCTGGGGCAAGGCCTTGGTGAATGGATCTGCATTGTTATCTTCTGAAGCGACTCTCCGAACCTCGATCTCCTGGCGATCCACGATCTCCCTGATCAGGTGATACCGCCTCAAGATGTGCCTGGATCTCTGATGGGACCTGGGTTCCTTCGCTAAAGCTATAGCCCCGTTGTTGTCGCAATACAGAGGTATTGGATCAACAATGGACGGAACCACCTGAAGTTCTTTCAAGAACTTCCTCATCCAGACAGCTTCTTTTGCGGCATCAGATGCAGCGATGTATTCCGCTTCCATCGTCGAGTCTGCAACGGTTTTCCTGTTTGGAACTCTTCCAACACACCGCCCCTCCATTGAGGGTAAAGACAAAACCCGACATGGACTTGGAATCATCCTTGTCACTCTGGAAGCTGGAGTCAGCAAAGGCCTCGATCTGGAGGTCTTTTCCGCCATACACCAAGAACATCTCCTTAGTCCTTCTCAGGTACTTGAGAATGTTCTTTACCGCTATCCAGTGTTTCTCCCCAGGGTTAGACTGATACCGGCTTACCACACTCAGTGCATAAGCTACATCCGGTCTGGTACACAACATCGCATACATTATAGAGCCTACCGCAGAAGCGTAGGGTATAATAGACATGCGATCCCTCTCCAAATCAGTCTTGGGAGACATCTCTTTAGAGAGGGTGATCCCGTGACAAGCCGGTAGGTTACCGCGCTTGGAATCTTCCATACTGAATCTTTTCAGCACGGTGTCGATGTACCTGGACTGAGAAAGTCCTAATATCCTCTTGGATCTGTCACGGTAGATCCGGATACCCAGAATGTATGAGGCATCACCCAGGTCTTTCATGGAGAACCTGTGTGACAAGAACCCCTTGACAGATTGTAGCATAGGAATGTCATTTCCTATTAAGAGAATGTCATCCACGTATAAAACGAGGAATACTACAGTTCTCGCTACAAATCTACTATAGATGCATGGTTCATCTGGATTTTTGATAAAGCCAAATTCTTTGACCGTCTCATCAAAGCAGATGTTCCAACTCCGCGATGCCTGCTTTAGTCCATAGATGGACTTAAGCAACTTGCACACCTTTCCGCTGCTCCCACTCTGAATGAAACCCTCTGGCTGGTCCATATAGACACACTCCTCTAAATTTCCATTTAGAAAAGCTGTCTTTACGTCCATTTGCCAGATCTCATAATCGTGGAAGGTAGCAATGGCAAGAAGGATCCGAATGGATTTCAGCATGGCTACTGGAGAAAAGGTTTCGTCGTAGTCCAAGCCAGGTCTTTGACGAAAACCCTTTGCTACCAGCCTAGCTTTATAGGTCTCAACCTGTCCATCTACACCAATCTTCCTTTTGAAGATCCACTTGCATCCTACGGGTTTTACCCCGTCTGGAGCAATGTCCAACGTCCATACCTTGTTGGTGTACATGGACTCCATTTCGGTCCGCATTGCATCCAGCCATTTCACTGAGTCAACGCTCTGAACGGCCTGCTGGAAGCTAGTAGGCTCATCATAATCTATGATGCAATCCTCTCTATCCCCGTCTATGAGAAAACCGTAGTATCTCTCGGGCGGATGAGACTGCCTACTACTTCTGCGGAGCGGCGTTGGAATGTCCTGTTCTTCCGAACCTTCTGGTTCCACTAAACTTTCAGTAACAGTCCGTGGTTCTGGAATTTCTTCCAGTTCTACTGTGCTCCCACTTATCTGGTTTTCCAAAAACTCAGTTTCCAAGAAGTAGGCATGACGAGAAACAAGAACTTTTTGTTCCTCTTCACAGTAGAAGAAATATCCTTTTGAGTTCTTTGGATACCCCACAAACTTGCACTGTACTGAGCGTGCCTCGAGCTTGTCCGCATGCTGCTTTTTGACAAAAGCCGGACATCCCCATGTCTTAATGTGCTTAAGATAGGGTCTCTTCCCACACCACATTTCATATGGTGTGGAAGGCACAGTCTTAGTCGGAACTCGGTTCAAAAGATACGCTGCTGATTCTAGCGCATACCCCCAGAATGATCGCGGTAACTCAGCGTTACTCATCATGGACCGCACCATATCCAATAGGGTGCGGTTCCGTCTCTCCGATACACCGTTATGTTGCGGGGTGTATGGAGGAGTAAGTTGAGAGAGAATTCCGTTCTCTTTTAAATAGTCCAGGAACTCGGCACTTAAGTATTCTCCACCTCGATCCGATCTTAGAATCTTAATACTTTTGCCGGTCTGTTTCTCTACTTCATTCTTATACTCCTGGAATTTTCCAAAGGCCTCGGACTTATGTTTCATTAAGAAGACATAACCGTACCTTGAGAAGTCATTCGTAAAAGTAATGAAGTAAGAATGTCCGCTTCGGGCATGTGTAGACATTGGACCGCACACGTCACTGTGTACGAGTCCCAAGAGCTCGCTCGCTCTTACTCCATGTCCAGTAAACGGAGTCTTTGTCATCTTTCCTTTGAGACAAGATTGACAAGTGGCATACGATTGATATTCGAACGCATTCAAATATCCTTCTGTATGTAACTTAGTCAACCTTCTCTCATTGATGTGACCCAATCTACAATGCCATAAGAAAGTCTGATTTATTTCTGGAGACTTTCTTTTGTGTGTATTCTGGACATTAAAAATCTGTGGTTGGTTTAACACGTATATACCATTACTCAGAGTACCTGACCCAATCAATACTTGATTAAGGTGAATGTTTACAACATTACTTACAAACGCAAATTCATAACCTTCTTTAGAAACCAAAGATACAGAAATGATATTACAAGTTGCGTTGGGTACAAAAAAGCAATTACGCAAAACCAAAACATGTCCATCTGACATTCCTAGGTGATAGTCCCCCACGGCTTTAGCATCCATGCTAGCTCCGTTTGCAACTCTGAGGGTCATGTCACCTGCTTTCAAAACCCTACGGTTTCTCAACGCCTGCAAAGAATTACAGATATGAGATCCTGATCCGGTATCCAATACCCAGGAAGTAGAGTTTATTGAAAGACAGTTTTCAATAACATACACACCTGAAGCTGAAGCTGCAACCTGCTTCAATTCCTGTGTTCTGGCCTTCCAGGCCCTGCAATCATTCTTCCAGTGTCCTTTCTTATGACAATAGAAGCATTCTTCCTTATCCACAAGCTTCCCCGCTATCTTTGTTGCTTTTGCTTTTCCCTTCGTATCCACTTTACTAACACCGCCCCTTGGTTTGGCGGGGGCCTTCTTCTTCTTTCCCTTGGCTTTCGCCTTGGACCTAGAAGAAGATGATCCTCCTACAAACAAAGTGGATGTATCCCTACCTTTCTGTAGGGTGCCCTCTGCGCTCCTCAGCATGTTGAGGAGCTCTGAAAGTTCAACCTCTTTTTCTTGTAAGTTGAAGTTCAGTATAAACTGGGCGTAAGTGGAAGGAAGGGACTGGAGAACTATATCCGTATATAGCTCACTTTCCAATGTGATCCCTAGGTCAGCGAGCTCCTCAATGAAGCCGATCATCTTTAGCACGTGCTCGGCTACTGATGATCCGACGGCCATTCTTGTCGAAAATAACTTTTTCGACGCTTCGTATCTTGCGATACGTGATTGCTCTCCATACAGTTCTTTTGTATGGAGCAATATGGACTCCATGTCCATATTCTCATGCCTCCTCTGATGTTCGTTGTCCATCGAGGCAAGCAGGAGGCACTTGGCCTTCGCGCTATCAATCTCCCAAGTCTTGCGGATTTCCTTATCCGCGACGCTGGAAGTTGGACCAGGGACAGGGGGAGCTTTGGTGGTAAGAAGATACCCCAGCTTGTCATAAGTGATTGCTATCTTGACATTCCTGAGCCAATCTTTGTAGTTTGGCCCTGTCAGTTTGTTTTTATCTAGGAGTAACTTAAGTCCAGTCATGTTGATTGGTCGCTGCAATTAGGAGAGAGAAGAAGAAACACTCAGCATGATGCTCTTGCAAGTTTAGAGTGGTTTTTAGTTTGTCTAAACAGGATGGCTCCCACTGTTTCTCGAATCCCTCCTCAAACCATAAAGGAAGAATTAGTCAGGATCAATCCCACCGTACAATACTTGCTTAACCGTTCAGCCAGGCCGGTGTCGGTACTTCGAGGGAGGTTTTCCAACGCTTTCGCGAAGTTCCTTAATTAGAGAACCTCTTTTCCCTGGGGGCGTAGCCCCGCTAACACCTTTCTAGGCACCTACTAGGCTTATAGCATTGATCGTTAAGTGAGAAATTTCCCGAGGAGTAGCATATACTCACAGTAGGATCGGGATCCAAATATCATCGCGTGACGAAACTGAAGGAATCCTACCAGAATCATCACACTCCAAATGGTATGCAAATCTAGCAAGTTTCAGTACTTATGAAACTCCCGATGTGGATTTTTGCCCCATGCTCTTATGACCTTGACTTTGGCCAACAAATCATAAGTCACATGTCAAGTTCTGCCCGTCGTTCTCCAGGTTAATTTGAATCCACCCGCACCTACCCTTGACTTTGGCCAACAAGGCAGTACGACTGTTCCAAACCAACGCATCTATCTATGCTGCACATGAATACCCAATAGCTACCAATCACTGTGCCTTGACTTTGGCCAACAAACACAGCTTGAATACTATTGACTATTCATGTGAAACGACGGAGGGCTACGGATGGTTTTGGCAAAACCGTGAACGTAGTGAACTTGATTTGGTCGATGGAACGAGATAGCTTTTAAAAGGAGTGGCTCAAGCTCCGTATTTAAAAGTTGTTTTGAAAAGAACCGAGTGGTTTTTCGAAAGTGTTCCAACGACTTTAACTTGGTTTATTATCTTGCATTAGTTCTTTTAATGCGTGATATTCTTGCATTAGTTCTTTTAATGCGTCCCATCATTTAATCCTACCATTGCAGAAAACAACCAAAATATGACGTACGCTTATGCCATTCGCATTCGCCACGGGGCCCCGTCATTACCCGTTAGGTTACTTAACTAACGACAGAGCGGGGGCTGGGCTAGCGCGTCTGTAAAACATAAGCAACGCCTAAATAATATCATATATAGATATACTGCAATGATAAACATTTCAGATCACAGATAAATACATTGGATATACTAGGAATCTGTAATTTGTACGAGCCTGTAACAAAAACAGATTACACGGTCGCGGTGAATAGCCAAAACCCCACCCAAGACCCCTACGGGTGCGGCAAACTACCCGCCAAGTACCCGAAGCGTAGCAACCTCCCTCATCTCCATGAGTAGGCCACTCGACACTTCGGCATACCCGGTAGTTTGTGCACCCCTCCATGGGTCTATCCTAGGAGCAAAAACAGTAAAAAGAAATTATACAATGACGGCTACAACCCCGACCCGGTTGTGCGGCCATACAAATAATTATTACATCAATTTACAAATTTTGAATTGCAAGAAAAGAAAACTCTCGTCTCACAACCCCCGGCTATTCACCCGCGACAATCCAACATATTTATATACACATTCCAGCACATTACAGATCATGTATAACCCCGACTAATCGACTTATAGCGATTAGCCGACGTTCAATATATGCAAACATCACAGATATAACCACCATAGTCAAAGTGCAGTGAAGTTCGGAAAAATACGGAATTATAGGACCCCAAAGGAAATTTCTTTTCTGGAAAATCTGGGCACATATAATATATTCCAAAAATCCCAAAACCAACACAGACACACACTGCACGAAAAACGATGCACAGAAGACGACAAAGTGCGGCGGTTCCGCGGCGGATGCCTAGATCTCGCGGCGGAAGGGCGGCGGTTTGGACGAATTACTGTATCGTTTTTCTTGGGTGTTCACACAAAACCCTGAGCCGAATTTACAAGTGTAAAGTTTTTCATTTTGAGCCAAAAAAAAATTCAACAGAAACTCAGTTTTAGTAAAAGTTTGGTTTTTGGATTTTTCCGGTTCCGAACTTCGTTACACTTCACTACCAAGCTAGTTTAAGTTTAGTTAGGCTCTGATACCACTGTAAGTCCACGTTGCGACCCCCGGTTCTTACGGGGAGGCGGAAACGGTATAAAATCAAAATTTTAACGCAAGAGGCAACATGGACTAAGCTAGGTCGGGATCTTTACCTAAACTAAAACTAGCATACTAAGCTAAAGATATTTAGCTACTCGGATGAAGATGGTTATACCTAAACTTGAACTCCTTCGCTTCAAGCTCCAATGGTGGTCCGATGGCTCCTTCTTGTCGTCTCCGTATGCCGAAGATAGATCCACTTGAAAGCTCCAACCTTTAGCTCCTTCTTCGTTCTTTGAAGAAACTAGTTCACTTGGTTTGCTAAACCTAGTGAACTAGAATGAGTAGAGATGATTTAGAATGGGATTTTATCTATGGTTCTTGATTCTCAACTCATGAGACAAGAGAACCATAGATCAAGAGAGGGAGCAAGAGGTTGAGGGTGAGAGCAAGAGGAGAGCTCAAGAACAAGAGAGAGAATGAGCAAGAAAGAATGAGCAAGTATTTTGTCTCTCACCCTCTCATAATCCAAAGTGATCATAACTCATCATATCAAAAAAGTCTTATGTGATGGTTAGAAGCAACCATAACCTTATCATGTCATGCACTCATTTTACTCAAATGAGCAAGCAAGAAAAAGTCTTTGGCATGAAATGATAACCATGGTTATCATGATGGTCAACTAGTCAAGCCTAGTCAACCGGTCAACAAGTCAACAAAAGTCAACAAGTCACCAAAGTCAACAAGTCAACAAAAGTCAACAAGTCAACAACCATATCACCATAATACTTAATTAATATAATAGTTAATCACATATCATATTCTCATTAGGGTTGAGCATAAAGTCAAAAAGTCAACGGTCAACTGTCAACAACCCTAATGAGAATCCGCAGCCTCTGCCTCCCTGTCAACTGTGCATACACACCCGCATCCGCGTTCCGAGGAACACGAATGCAAACTGGATAAATCCAATCCCATAAGGTACACTAGGATCTGGCTTAAACCAAAGCCCGCTAGTGTAAACTGTCCGGACACTGCACGTGCACAAGTGCACGGATGTGACCGAACCCTGTCGCAAAACCATGCGACCTGTCGCAATACCATGCGACCTCTACTCTTTTGCCTAAAGGCGAAAAGCTTTCTGTGTGGGACTCTAAAGACTCGACACTACGCTGGCAGTGGGTTTAACCACAGACCGCAAGCGGCACTAGCTGTGCGTAACGGTCCCCAGGTAATGCCGACAAGAAGACCGACGAGGCGAAACCCATCTGAACTCCTACTGAGCCTGAGCGTGACATTCTCCGTACAGTCCGGTCTGTTCGTCTGATACATCGCATGGCGGGCCTAGGGGGCGGTAAACGTCAGTCCCCCAATAGCGGTACAAGTCGTGCCGGAGCGAAGCCCAAAACACCCTGAGATAACACTGGAAACCTACCAGTATATCTCGTTTGCCCTGGCCAGGGACTACTCGTGTAATGGCTCTCCTAGACACAGCGCGATGTCAACCCCCAATACCGGGAGAGACGAATCCTGTCTAACCGTCACTGCCTCCAAGTGCTTCGGGACTGCACCCAACCACCACCTGTTTGCACGACTCCTTTGAGCCGTGGTAGGGTAGTGATCAAAGTACAGTGGGAACACACCCGAGGCGAAATGACAGTGTCAAGTCAGCGGACTAAGCTGTACTCATGTCACCTGGGAACTGATAACTGACGATAGGTATAATACCAACTAGTCAGTTCCCGACGAGTCCTGTCCAGTGTACCCGTAACCTAACGAGCACCCGCATACTATCTCAAGTACGACGTACTGACGGCTGTGGGACAGACCGTCTCCCACACTGGGATGAGAAGCGCATGCGCTGGTCTACTCCGGAGTATCGATGCCCTGTCTCGATAGTCCTGCGACCAGGGACCTGCATAAGGATGTGCTTATAAATTACCCAGCCCCACTAGTGTGACGGCCATCACATCGCTGGTAATCAAGCAAAGATCCTAAGGGCTCCACTAATGCGTATAAGTGATATACTGAAATAAACACAAGTACACATTGAAGTAGAAACAAACCAAGTAGCATACTACTATTTTGAGCAAGATTGTATATACAAGGTGAATATCCCAAGCATCCATTAAGTAATATACAAACTAGTATGATACAGTAATGGCCTCTAGGGCATATACACTAACAGTTAAAGGGTTCGAACGATTATCAGAAAACCATTTTCCCAAGTTTAAAGTATTCGGAAGAACATGCAGGTATTTCGATGGACCTTCTAAAAGAATGAAACCCTAACTCGACATAATGACCACGAGAACGCCCTTGAACCTTAGGGTTTACGGCAGTTCCGCGATGCCATTAGTGAGGCTTGGGTTTGCCCTTCTACGGCTGGATCATCGATGCTGGGGTATGTACCGGATATTTTTAAACTGTACTTGAGTGTTGAGCTCTCGGGGAATTATGGGATTTTGATGGATCATTCGAAAGGTTTAATGTAGTCCGGATATCAAGTGAAGGGATCGACTATGTGGGAGACTCTAGATATGAGTATTGCCGTGGGTAGCACAGTCAACACAGCTACGAAGAGACGAGTTCGAAGCAATCGACATCAGAGGAAAGAGGCGGATATTGACGATAGTGTTTACGATTGTGATTTAGTGATTTGAATTTCATATTTTCGTTGATTGGATTTTGGTATTTTGAGGACTTTGTTCTACGATTGGTATTTCATGTGTGTACCTTCATTTCATTCTATTTGTGTTTCATATATCAGTTGTATTGATGTTGTTTAGTACACACCCAGTACACTTGATTTCGTTTTATATATTTTGAGATTTTTGATTTGATTTCGTGCATAGGGGTTACACATGATATTGACATATGTTTCGACCTAGTTTTCATGCATTTTGTGCTGTGATTTCGATTTTGATATTCGATGTATGTTTTCGTGCACATGTGCACCTGATTAGGATTCTTGCGCATACTTGGCGCACTTGATGCGATTTTGTGCACACCAGATGCACTAAATCGGGGTTTTGTGCAGATTAGATGCACCTGATATTGAGTCGTGCACGCCCGTTGCACTTGACAGATGTTTTTGGTGCACACCTGTTGCACTTAGTTTTTTTGTTGTGTGTATTCATGGTGTCTGTATTTTGTTTCGATTTCAGTGCGCACCGGACGCATATGATATTTTATTGATGTGATTGAGATTGATTTCAGTTTGAGCAGTATGTTTTCATAATCATTATTATTTGATTTAGTAACCAGGCGGGACGTGTATGTTAAATAAAATATATATATATATATAGCTATTTTTAAAAAAAAATTAAACATCCGCTACTTATGCCGTGACACGTGCATTGCACGGCGATTTTCAAGAGGGGTTTTTGTATGCTTCTTTATTATGATGTTTAGGCGATTTTACTAGGATGCGAACTATATATAAGTTATAGATTGATGTATATTATGATGGCTTTCATACTGGGTTTTGATATTTTATTCTCGCCATAACTCCGATGATTGCGTTATGCTTGACGGAGTTGATTTTAGTTATGTATTGATTTCGGAGCCCCGACGATTTGAGTGTTTGCTAAATATTTTAATATTTGGAGGGGGAGTTTTAATTTAAATTCGGGCACCGAATTTCTTAAAGGGGGGAAGATTGTAACGTTTTAAAAATAATTAAATAAATAATTAAATGAATAAAATTGTTTAAGTGAATTTTATGAATTTCGGTAAAGTAAAATGTATTTTTCGTAAAATTAAAACGTGATTGTTTTTCGTTATAATTTCAAAAATACCTATTTTAATTATGTAATTACTAGTAAATGGTGTTTATTTAGCCACTTATAAATTTTTAGTTCAATTAAATATTTTTCCTAAATTAAATATTTTAAATATTAACATAAGCTTTATTTTTTATTTAAATTAGTGTAAATTACAAATTTGAATGGTTTTAATTTGTAAAAATGAGCCATGGTATATTAGAATCAAGTGTGTAATATGCAAAATCTTTTCCAAAATCTCTCCATGGTTCTAGAAATTTCTAGGAAAAGGGTTAAATTGAAAAAGTTAGATAATAAAGGGTTTAAGTGAAAAAATGCATTATTTATGAACTTTCTACACAATACCACACATTTTTTCTCTCTCTCCACCCTCCTCCCTCTCCATGGCCGGCCTCCCCTCCATGGGTAGCCCCAAAATTTTTCACCGAGCATTTTTGCATTAAAAATCATCAAAATTCATCAAAAATTCCAAAAATAAATCTCAAAAATCAACATTCAACCTCTACCATTTTCCTTTGACCTATTTAGCATGGATTTTGGAGATGGAAAGCATGCATTTTGGAGGCTTATTTCATGTTTGGGTTTCATATTTTGGAGGTATAAATTTCCTTCTTTTGATTTATTGTGATTAGATGTTCATTTAAGCATAATTAGATTAATTAGATTAATTCTAGTTGCAAATTCTAAAATTCAAGTTAGGTTTGTAAATTCAAGTTATGATTTTTATTAATTAATTAGGGTTATAATAGTTAGTTTAACACTTTTAGAATTGGAAAATCTTGCATGTTTGTTGAATTGTAAATTTTTTCATTTAAAATTGTTTAAATGAAGCTTTTTAGCTAACTAGTTTTTGTAAAATATATATGTGGGTAATATAAAATTCCAATTAAGGTGGCTATTATTAGATTGTAGTTTTAGTGAGAACTTTAGCATGTTAATGGAAAGAAAAACTTAGTTTGATTGCTATTTTCTATTGATAATTGATAAATTGTGATAAAAATTGCTATTTTGTAAACTAGATTTTAGAAATTTCTAAATAAATGTGATTACAAATATAATTTATGGTTTCATTAAATCATTATCATTATGAATTATGGTTTAATACATTAATTCATGAAAAATCACGTTTTGTGGTGGAATTGTGGTATTTTGCTTGAAAAATGTTTAAAATTGTGAAAAGTTGCAAACTAGAAATTTCAAATAAATGCAAAATTGTGTAATAAAAATAAAGTAAGGGGTTGTATAGTCTAGTTATGCTATTTAATGAGTTTTATAACCATTGCTTTCATTTAAATGTCAAGTTTTGATGAAAAACGGTAAATTGGCATTTTCGGGTTTTATGAAATCGGGCGATTTGATGGATTTTAGGGTTTCGATGGATTTAATCATGTTTTATAATATAAATAATGTGTTTTAAAACTACGAGTTAATTGTTGATGTTTATCTCGATCCATCGGAGTTTGTACGCCGATATCGAGCGATATTTGGTTCTTTTGCGTGGACGGGACATAGGTTTTAACCTATGCTTGTTCCTTGTATCGTTTGACGTTCGTATGTGATTCAGTTTACGATGCTATTTATATGTTTGCGTCTAGGTACCCCTCACGTGGAATGCGGGCGATGAAGAGGAGGATGGCGACACTGTCTTCGGCAGACATGGACCAGGTGAGTAGATGCATATCTACGGGGGGAAGTCGGGTGGATGGCGTTTAGCACCCCCGCAACGTAGAATAGGAATAGTACTTATTGACATTAGGAAACAAGATGTGACCCTAGTAGGACCCTAGTATTGACCCTAGGCTGGACTAGACTGATTTAGTAAAACCATATCAGAGGATGAGTACCTTGGAAGAGATTCGTAGGTTTCAGATAGAAACACACCCACGCACACACTGAAACTCGACATGAGGTATACGTGTATGTGTATATATATAGAACTAGGTATAGGTATATACATATATATACAACACGTATATGTGATTCATTGATGTGATATGATATCCGAGGTATGATGAAATAGTGTAACTGGGCTTGATGCCGTGATTCTTGGCTATACAGTCGTATTAAGTGTTAGCGGATCATTAGAGAATGAGATAATGAACATGTATATTTAAATTATAAGGGGTAGTGATGATATTGAGGTACATGGGACTCTAAAATAGTACCCGGACTATAACTTGTGATTGATCACGATATGGGATATGCATGACTTGATTACGATATGATACATATGACATGATATTTCTGAGGATAAACTAATGATGCATATTATGAGGGCAATGATATATGATTGATGTAGGCGATTACAGTTTAGTACCTTGATCATGAGATGTGTTGGTGATGACATTATACGAATGATGAGACACCTAGGAGATACTTGACCCGTACTCCGATATTGGGATGCCGTACGATGGATTTTACCGTACGGGGCATAAATATGATAATTGATCCGCACTCTTGATTCGAGGGAGCCGTACTACGTACGTGACGCTATTGAGGCCGGATCGCCGACTATTTGAGATATTGATTCAGACCTTACGTAGACTCTTGTTTCTTATTGACTAGTTTCTTAGGTTAAGTTCTTTAGGAGGTTAGATGGACACTAGTTTAGGTTCGATTCATATAGTGGTAGTGATAATTGTTTATCAAATGAGTGGATAATGCACATCTGTCTTTGCATTCATACTGTAATCATCATGGTGCATGTTCTTTCATATGTTGCTATAATCAGTATAAACTTTACCTGTTAGGACACCAGCACCATTACCGATGATGCGCATATTCCACTCACACTTATTTGTCGGCTCACACACATCATCATCGGTAATTGCTATGTCACGTACACTTTAGATTATATTATCTTTTATTGATAGAATCAGTTAACAACTAGACCGATATAATATCGTGATTACTCTCTGATGTTAGTATAGACATGATATCTATTACTTGACATTCATGCATTCATATTTTCATGTTATCCTGTAGTATCATGGGCATATGCCGACACTTATCATATACTTACTCATGATTTTAAGATTTGGATTTCTATGAGATTTCTGGATTTTGGGGAAAACCGCAAGAAATTATAAAACCTTCTCTCTCTCTCTCCTCCTCTCTTTTTAAAATAAGATGCGGTTTTCTCGTGATGTATGTGTCGTCCACCATGAGATTTCATGTTTTCTGTTGGATTTCGAGACCCGATTCGAGGAGTGGATGAACCGTCTCGGGTACATGGTGGGCCCGGTATGGTACGCCGGGGCAAGAAGATCGAGTTGTAGACGATGAGCCTGGCAGGGGAAGACTACCTACCGGTGATGTCTGGCGCGGCGGATATCCGGAGGATACCGACCGTTGTCGTGAGATTTGATGATATGGGCCGATCCGGACTGACGGAGCCCGAGATATTGAGACTTGAGATTACATGTGTTGTGTCGACGCTTGACACGGATTTCCATGGATTTCATTGTTGAGATTTCAGATTCTTATACACATTTTACTATGATAACAGCTAAAGATTTCTTATACATATATATCTGGATTTCAGGATTTGTTACTTTACATTCATGGTGCATGCATTTCATTTCATATGACATAGTATTATATGAGGCACTGACACAAGCACGGAGTATCTGCACTTACACGTAGTTTTACCCTGCTATTACTCGATGATTGGGATATTATAGTGTATTATTATGACCTAGGATAGCGTCGTGCATTCGATTTCTTTTCGTAGATGTCTTCTACTCACGAGTTGGCAAATCACCCCCGTTGTGCCAAATTTTTTAACAGGTCGGTGTACAGGTTTCCCTGGCAGCTTGCTGGCACATCTATTCTTTCAGGGTGATTTGCACGGTAGGTTGGTTCACTTGTATCCGAACCACCATTGTACTTTTATTCATTCATTTGTATCTAGTAAGCTCCATCAACCATACTTGTATTACTTGATAAGTTTATTGGACCAGTCTTTTATTTCGACCTTAGAGTCGCGCATGTATTATTCTGATCTGGTGGTTTTGTTTTCTTTGAGATTTGAGCCTCGCCCTTTGGCGTTGTATACTATTGTGTATTGTTGTGGTTGTTTCCGCCTGTTGGCGTTGAGCTAGCTCCCGTTTGGGGATGCTTTTTATTGGTTATGTATATTATACTTGTTGTACCCGTTTGGGGGCCAGTTTTTATAGAGGAGACTCTGCCAAAATTTTTGGGAAAATTTGCTGATGTTTTAAACTTGTTCCTTCATATTTTCTTTTACTGCTTCTTCTTCTTTTTCATGGTTTAGATTTCTGGGCTTCGGCTTACTTAGGTTACGTGGCGCCTCTAGACGCTTCGTAATCTAAGTGCCGGTCACGTTCCGTACTATCGGGTCGTGACAAAGTTGGTATCAGAGCGCTAGGTTTAACCTTGTATAAGTCTAGGTGACCCTTGGTTGATGGAGTAGGCGATTTAGGTAGAGTAACATACCGTGGGTATGGTCCGCGGCATACTTATGATACGCTACTCTGCTTAAGGAGCCTTAGGATGTACAATTGTTTGCACCGTATTCCATTCTTTCTTTTGATCTATCTTCGTCAATGTTGGAGGGTGGTTTCTGTTACCACGGGCACACTGGCAGAGGGAGCTGCGGCTCGAATGCGATAACCATTAGAGTATTGGTTATTCTTGAGGAATGAAGTATTGCTTAGCGTGCGGACGAAGGGTATTCACATGCCGTCCGGATGAAGTTAAAGGGTTCGAACGATTATCAGAAAACCATTTTCCCAAGTTTAAAGTATTCGGAAGAACATGCAGGTATTTCGATGGACCCTCTAGAAGAATGAAACCCTAACTCGACATAATGACCACGAGAACGCCCTTGAAGCTTAGGGTTTACGGCAGTTCTGCGATGCCATTAGTGAGGCTTGGGTTTGCCCTTCTACGGCTGGATCATCGATGCTGGGGTATGTACCGGATATTTTTAAACTGTACTTGAGTGTTGAGCTCTCGGGGAATTATGGGATTTTGATGGATCATTCGAAAGGTTTAATGTAGTCCGGATATCAAGTGAAGGGATCGACTATGTGGGAGACTCTAGATATGAGTATTGCCGTGGGTAGCACAGTCAGCACAGCTACGAAGAGACGAGTTCGAAGCAATCGACATCAGAGGAAAGAGGCGGATATTGACGATAGTGTTTACGATTGTGATTTAGTGATTTGAATTTCATATTTTCGTTGATTGGATTTTGGTATTTTGAGGACTTTGTTCTACGATTGGTATTTCATGTGTGTACCTTCATTTCATTCTATTTGTGTTTCATATATCAGTTGTATTGATGTTGTTTAGTACACACCCAGTACACTTGATTTGGTTTTATATATTTTGAGAATTTTGATTTGATTTTGTGCATAGGGGTTACACATGATTTTGACATATGTTTCGACCTAGTTTTCATGCATTTTGTGCTGTGATTTCGATTTTGATATTCGATGTATGTTTTCGTGCACCATGTGCACCTGATTAGGATTCTTGCGCATACTTGGCGCACTTGATGCGATTTTGTGCACACCAGATGCACTAAATCGGGGTTTTGTGCAGATTAGATGCACCTGATATTGAGTCGTGCACGCCCGTTGCACTTGACAGATGTTTTTGGTGCACACCTGTTGCACTTAGTTTTTTTGTTGTGTGTATTCATGGTGTCTGTATTTTGTTTCGATTTCAGTGCGCACCGGACGCATATGATATTTTATTGATGTGATTGGGATTGATTTCAGTTTGAGCAGTATGTTTTCATAATCATTATTATTTGATTTAGTAACCAGGCGGGACGTGTATGTTAAATAAAAGATATATATATATATATATATATATATAGCTATTTTTAAAAAAAATTAAACGTCCGCTACTTATGCCGTGACACGTGCATTGCACGGCGATTTTCAAGGGGGGTTTTTGTATGCTTCTTTATTATGATGTTTAGGCGATTTTACTAGGATGCGAACTATATATAAGTTATAGATTGATGTATATTATGATGGTTTTCATACTGGGTTTTGATATTTTATTCTCGCCATAACTCCGATGATTGCGTTATGCTTGACGGAGTTGATTTTAGTTATGTATTGATTTCGGAGCCCCGACGATTTGAGTGTTTGCTAAATATTTTAATATTTGGAGGGGGAATTTTAATTTAAATTCGGGGACCGAATTTCTTAAAGGGGGGAAGATTGTAACGTTTTAAAAATAATTAAATGAATAAAATTGTTTAAGTGAATTTTATGAATTTCGGTAAAGTAAAATGTATTTTTCGTAAAATTAAACCGTGATTGTTTTTCATTATAATTTCAAAAATACCTATTTTAATTATGTAATTACTAGTAAATTGTGTTTATTTATCCAC
Source organism: Agapanthus africanus (assembly GCA_030015575.1). Taxonomy (NCBI): domain Eukaryota; kingdom Viridiplantae; phylum Streptophyta; class Magnoliopsida; order Asparagales; family Amaryllidaceae; genus Agapanthus; species Agapanthus africanus. The sequence goes on along the minus strand of JASDDO010000018.1, from coordinate 240,657,867 downwards.
TTATAAATTTTTAGTTCAATTAAATATTTTTCCTAAATTAAATATTTTAAATATTAACATAAGCTTTATTTTTTATTTAAATTAGTGTAAATTACAAATTTGAATGGTTTTAATTTGTAAAAATGAGCCATGGTATATTAGAATCAAGTGTGTAATATGCAAAATCTTTTCCAAAATCTCTCCATGGTTCTAGAAATTTCTAGGAAAAGGGTTAAATTGAAAAAGTTAGATAATAAAGGGTTTAAGTGAAAAAATGCATTATTTATGAACTTTATACACAATACCACACATTTTTTCTCTCTCTCCACCCTCCTCCCTCTCCATGGCCGGCCTTCCCTCCATGGGTAGCCCCAAAAATTTTCCCCCATCATTTTTGCATTAAAATTCATCAAAATTCATCAAAAATTCCAAAAATAAATCTAAAAAATCAACATTCAACCTCTACCATTTTCCTTTGACCTATTTAGCATGGATTTTGGAGATGGAAAGCATGCATTTTGGAGGCTTATTTCATGTTTGGGTTTCATATTTTGGAGGTATAAATTTATTTCTTTTGATTTATTGTTATTAGATGTTCATTTAAGCATAATTAGATTAATTAGATTAATTCTAGTTGCAAATTCTAAAATTCAAGTTAGGTTTGTAAATTCAAGTTATGATTTTTATTAATTAATTAGGGTTATAATAGTTAGTTTAACACTTTTAGAATTGGAAAATCTTGCATGTTTGTTGAATTGTAAATTTTTTCATTTAAAATTGTTTAAATGAAGCTTTTTAGCTAACTAGTTTTTGTAAAATATATATGTGGGTAATATAAAATTCCAATTAAGGTGGCTATTATTAGATTGTAGTTTTAGTGAGAACTTTAGCATGTTAATGGAAAGAAAAACTTAGTTTGATTGCTAGTTTCTATTGATAATTGATAAATTGTGATAAAAATTGCTATTTTGTAAACTAGATTTTAGAAATTTCTAAATAAATGTGATTACAAATATAATTTATGGTTTCATTAAATCATTATCATTATGAATTATGGTTTAATACATTATTTCATGAAAAATCACGTTTTGTGGTGGAATTGTGGTATTTTGCTTGAAAAATGTTAAAAATTATGAAAAGTTGCAAACTAGAAATTTCAAATAAATGCAAAATTGTGTAATAAAAATAAAGTAAGGGGTTGTATAGTATAGTTATGCTATTTAATGAGTTTTATAACCATTGGTTTCATTTAAATGTCAAGTTTTGATGAAAAACGGTAAATTGGCATTTTCGGGTTTTATGAAATCGGGCGATTTGATGGATTTTAGGGTTTCGATGGATTTAATCATGTTTTATAATATAAGTAATGTGTTTTAAAACTACGAGTTAATTGTTGATGTTTATCTCGATCCATCGGAGTTTGTACGCCGATATCGAGCGATATTTGGTTCTTTTGCGTGGACGGGACATAGGTTTTAACCTATGCTTGTTCCTTGTATCGTTTGACGTTCGTATGTGATTCAGTTTACGATGCTATTTATATGTTTGCGTCTAGGTACCCCTCACGTAGAATGCGGGCGATGAAGAGGAGGATGGCGACACTGTCTTCGGCAGACATGGACCAGGTGAGTAGATGCATATCTACAGGGGGAAGTCGGGTGGATGGCGTTTAGCACCCCCGCAACGTAGAATAGGAATAGTACTTATTGACATTAGGAAACAAGATGTGACCCTAGTAGGACCCTAGTATTGACCCTAGGCTGGACTAGACTGATTTAGGAAAACCATATCAGAGGATGAGTACCTTGGAAGAGATTCGTAGGTTTCAGATAGAAACACCCCCACGCACACACTGAAACTCGACATGGGGTATACGTGTATATGTATATATATAGAACTAGGTATAGGTATATACATATATATACAACACGTATATGTGATTCATTGATGTGATATGATATCCGAGGTATGATGAAATAGTGTAACTGGGCTTGATGCCGTGATTCTTGGCTATACAGTCGTATTAAGTGTTAGCGGATCATTAGAGAATGAGATAATGAACATGTATATTTAAATTATAAGGGGTAGTGATGATATTGAGGTACATGGGACTCTAAAATAGTAACCGGACTATAACTTGTTATTGATCACGATATGGGATATGCATGACTTGATTACGATATGATACATATGACATGATATTTCTGAGGATAAGCTAATGATGCATATTATGAGGGCAATGATATATGATTGATGTAGGCGATTACAGTTTAGTACCTTGATCATGAGATGTGTTGGTGATGACATTATACGAATGATGAGACACCTAGAAGATACTTGACCCGTACTCCGATATTGGGATGCCGTACGATGGATTTTACCGTACGGGGCATAAATATGATAATTGATCCGCACTCTTGATTCGAGGGAGCCGTACTACGTACGTGACGCTATTGAGGCCGGATCGCCGACTATTCGAGATATTGATTCAGACCTTAGGTAGACTCTTGTTTCTTATTGACTAGTTTCTTAGGTTAAGTTCTTTAGGAGGTTAGATGGACACTAGTTTAGGTTCGATTCATATAGTGGTAGTGATAATTGTTTATCAAATGAGTGGATAATGCACATCTGTCTTTGCATTCATACTGTAATCATCATGGTGCATGTTCTTTCATATGTTGCTATAATCAGTATAAACTTTACCTGTTAGGACACCAGCACCATTACCGATGATGCGCATATTCCACGCACACTTATTTGCCGGCTCACACACATCATCATCGGTAATTGCTATGTCACGTACACTTTAGATTATATTATCTTTTATTGATAGAATCAGTTAACAACTAGACCGATATAATATCGTGATTACTCTCTGATGTTAGTATAGACATGATATCTATTACTTGACATTCATGCATTCATATTTTCATGTTATCCTGTAGTATCATGGGCATATGCCGACACTTATCATATACTTACTCATGATTTTAAGATTTGGATTTTTATGAGATTTATGGATTTTGGGGAAAACCGCAAGAAATTATAAAACCTTCTCTCTCTCTCTCCTCCTCTCTTTTTAAAATAAGATGCGGTTTTCTCGTGATGTATGTGTCGTCCACCATGAGATTTCATGTTTTCTGTTGGATTTCGAGACCCGATTCGAGGAGTGGATGAACCGTCTCGGGTACATGGTGGGCCCGGTATGGTACCCCGGGGCAAGAAGATCGAGTTGTAGACGATAAGCCTGGCAGGGGAAGACTACCTACCGGTGATGTCTGGCGCGGCGGATATCCGGAGGATACCGACCGTTGTCGTGAGATTTGATGATATCGGCCGATCCGGACTGACGGAGCCCGAGATATTGAGACTTGAGATTACATGTGTTGTGTCGACGCTTGACACGGATTTCCATGGATTTCATTGTTGAGATTTCAGATTCTTATACACATTTTATTATGATAACAGCTAAAGATTTCTTATACATATATATTTGGATTTCAGGATTTGTTACTTTACATTCATGGTGCATGCATTTCATTTCATATGACATAGTATTATATGAGGCACTGACACAAGCACGGAGTATCTCCACTTACACGTAGTTTTACCCTGCTATTACTAGATGATTAGGATATTATAGTGTATTATTATGACCTAGGATAGCGTCGTGCATTCGATTTCTTTTCGTAGATGTCTTCTACTCACGAGTTGGCAACTCACCCCCGTTGTGCCAAATTTTTTAACAGGTCGGTGTACAGGTTTCCCTGGCAGCTTGCTGGCATATCTATTCTTTCAGGGTGATTTGCACGGTAGGTTGGTTCACTTGTATCCGAACCACCATTGTACTTTTATTCATTCATTTGTATCTAGTAAGCTCCATCAACCATACTTGTATTACTTGATAAGTTTATTGGACCAGTCTTTTATTTCGACCTTAGAGTCGCGCATGTATTATTCTGATCTGGTGGTTTTGTTTTCTTTGAGATTTGAGCCTCGCCCTTTGGCGTTGTATACTATTGTGTATTGTTGTGGTTGTTTCCGCCTGTTGGCGTTGAGCTAGCTCCCGTTTGGGGATGCTTTTTATTGGTTATGTATATTATACTTGTTGTACCCGTTTGGGGGCCAGTTTTTATAGAGGAGACTGCCAAAATTTTTGGGAAAATTTGCTGATGTTTTAAACTTGTTCCTTCATGTTTTCTTTTACTGCTTCTTCTTCTTTTTTCATGGTTTAGATTTCTGGGCTTCGGCTTACTTAGGTTACGTGGCGCCTCTAGACGCTTCGTAATCTAAGTGCCGGTCACGTTCCGTACTCTCGGGTCGTGACATCTTCACTGGCAGAAAGTGAGCCGCTTTCGTCAGTCGATCCACAATCACCCAAATAGAGTCGTACCCTCGACTGGTCCTGGGTAGACCCACAACGAAGTCCATGGAGACCTGCTCCCACTTCCACTCAGGGATTGGCAAAGGCTGTAACTCGCCGGCTAGCCTCTGGTGCTCGGCCTTGACTTGCTGACAAGTCAGGCATCTCGACACAAAGTCTGTAATATCTTTCTTCATCCCGTCCCACCAGTAAACCTCTCTCAAATCACGGTACATCTTGGTGGAACCTGGATGCACACTGTATACTGATCTATGTGCCTCCTCGAGAATATCACGCCTCAGTCCCTCTGATCTGGCACACACAGTTGAGTCCCAAATCGAAGTATCCCCTGATCATCAATCACGAACTCAGAAACTCTGCCCTGCCGAATCTGCTCAATAATCTCTAAGATACGGGCATCGCCGGACTATGCCTCGCGGATACGGTCAAGTAACTGTGGGCATGCTTTGAAATGGGCCAGCTGTCCCCCTGTAGGAGTAAACTCGAACTGCACTCTGCTGTCACATAACACCTGCCAATCCGCCGACGACTGCATCTGTACTGCGCTCAAACAAGATAAGCTACCTCCGGGCCTCCTACTCAAAGCATCTGCCACCACATTCGCCTTGCCCGGATGGTATAGAATCTCGCAGTCATAATCCTTCACCAGCTCCATCCAACGGCGCTGTCTCAGGTTCAGATCTCGCTGCTGGAAGATATACTTCAAACTCTTGTGGTCAGTGAATATCTGGCACGACTCACCGTATAGGTAATGTCTCCAGATCTTAAGTGCAAATACCACTGCAGCCATCTCTAAATCATGGGTGGGGTAGTTCTGCTCGTGTTTCCTCAACTGCCGAGAAGCATACGCTATAACTCTGTCGTGCTGCATCAACACACATCCCAGCCCCACTCTAGAAGCATCACAATATACCACGAACCCGCCTGATCCTGAAGGCAATGCTAACACTGGTGCAGTAGTCAAACGAGTCTTCAACTACTGGAAGCTATCCTCACATGCCTGGGTCCAATCAAAAGGAACCCCCTTCCGGGTCAACCCGGTCAAAGGTGCAGCAATGCGGGAGAAATCCTGGACAAAACGTCGATAGTAGCCGGCCAGACCTAGAAAACTGCGAACCTCTGTAACTGATACTGGTCTAGGCCAACGCTGAACTGCCTCGACCTTCTTCGGGTCCACACAAATACCATCTCTCGTCACCACATGACCCAAGAAATCGACACTGTCTAGCCAGAATGCGCACTTGGAGAATTTGGCGAACAGCTGATGCTCCCTCAAAGTCTGCAATGTGATACGTAAGTGCTGCTCATGCTCCTCCCGGCTCCGAGAATAAACCAAGATGTCGTCAATGAACACAATAATGAACTGATCGAGATACGGCCTGAATACACGGTTCATCAAATCCATAAATGCTGCCGGGGCATTGGTGAGCCCGAACGACATCACCAAGAACTCGTAATGACCATATCGAGTACGGAAAGCGGTCTTCGGAATATCCTCCTTCCGAACCAGCAACTGGTGATAACCTGACCGTAAATCAACCTTCGAGAAGAACCCTGTACCCTGGAGCTGATCGAATAAGTCATCAATGCGGGGTAGGGGATACCTGTTCCGCACAGTAACCCGGTTTAGCTGACGATAATCAATGCATAAGCGCATACTTCCGTCCTTCTTCTTAACAAACAAGACGGGAGCACCCCAAGGTGACACACTCGGTCGGATAAGCCCTTTGTCCAGCAAGTCCTGTAACTGATCCTTTAGCTCTCTCAGCTCCGCCGGGGCCATCCGATAAGGAGGTATAGAAATAGGCCCCGTGCCGGGGATCAAGTCAATACAGAACTCAATCTCGCGCTCTGGTGGCAGACCAGGCAGCTCGTCAGGGAATACATCAGGGAACTCTCTCACAATAGGGTCCTGGTCCAAAGGAACCTCTGTGGAGCTAGTATTACAAACATAGGCCAAGAATCCCTGACACCCTTTCCTTAAGAGCTGACCAGCGCGAAGAGAAGAAATCAAGCTGGGAAGGGTAGCACTACGATCTCCCTGAATAACAAGAACCGGCTCACCAGGAAAACTGAATCTGACTGCTTTTTCATGGCAGTCCACGAATGCATAACAGGTGGCTAGCCAGTCCATACCAAGAAGAACGTCGAAGTCTAGCATATCGAGGAGAATCGAATCAACTGAAGAATCTCTCTCCCCGATACGAACGGAACACGATCGGTACACAAAACGGGCAACAAAAGACTCGCCTACCGGAGTAATAACGACAAGCGGCTGATCTAACGGAGAAGACTCTCGGCCCAACCTCGGTGCAAAATACGTGGATACATAGGAATGTGTGGAGCCTGGATCAAATAATACCCGTGCATCAAAAGAACATACTGGTAGAGTACCTGTCACGACGGCATTGGATGCCTGTGCATCCTGAGGAGTCAACGCGAACACTCGGGCCTGTCCACCACTAATAGCTGGCTGTGCTCTGCCTCTACCTCGGCCTCTGCCTCTGCCTCTGTCGCCTCGTCCTCTCTGAACCGGACCGCCATGCCCACGGCCTCTAGAAGCATCTGGCTGGCGTGAAGCATCATTAGGAGTAGGAGGTAAAGCTCTCTGCGAAGGTGGTGAGGGTGGTAAAGTCACATGCGGGAATGTCGCCGCGCCCGGACGTCCCATGGTACAGTCTCTAACACGGTGGTACTGACTCCCACACCGAAAACATCCTGGAGACGACTGCTGGGTCTGTGGATATGAACCAAATAACTGACCTCGTCTCAATCCTCTGCCTCCACCATCTCCCGGAAATAATCTATCACGGTGTCTGCCCATCTGCCGCTGAGCTGGCGTATCAGTACGGATCCTCTTCGGCCCAGAAACGACCGGAGTCTCAGAAATACGCTCCTCCAAAAGTAAGGCTGCATCCATCGCGGCTGCGTATGTATCAAAGTGCTGGGTGCCGATGGCAAGGAATAGCTGTGTATCAAGCCCTCGCACGAACCTCTTTATTCTCTTCTCTTCTGTGTCGACTAGGTACGGAGCATATCGAGACAACTGGGTAAACAGTATATTATACTCCGACACTGTCATCCCAGGAGTCTTGCGCAAAGACTCAAAACTACGGGCTCGAGCATCTCGGACACTCTCTGGAAGAAAACGGGCAAGAAATGCAGCTGTAAACTCATCCTAGGTCAAAGAAGGTAGACCTGCAGCTCGGCCTTTCTCTACTGAATCGTACCATGTCTGGGCAAGACCCTCCAGACGAAAACTCGCAAACTCCACCAATCTATCATCAGAACACCTCAACGAACGGCAAATCCGAGCCATCCTATCAAGAAATGCCTGTGGGTCCTCTGTCGCATCTGTACCGGTAAAAGCTGGAGGTCTCAATCTCATGAATCTGTAAGTCTACGGTAGTGCCCTGGCCGTCTACAGACGCCAAATGCGGAACAAAAACTTTTAACTGGCGCTATCGTATACTTTAACCCGGATCTGCCATTATTGCTAAACTAACAAACTGTAAAGAGTGTAGGAAGGTTATACCGAACGATCCGAGTCCTTCGTTCTTTAACCATCATCCCACGCTCCGTTGCGGCTGCTCCGATCTCGTCGATCTCCGATCTGCTCGTCCAGGTGGCACCACGTCAACGATTCTTTAAACGGGCTCCCGCCTCTGACTCGAGGCAACTCGGTCGTCAAGTTTGCTAGAAGAGACGACCAAGAATGATGTAGAGAATGAGTAGATGACTTTGTCTCACTTCGTCCAAGTCCGTGGACGATCGGTTAATGAAGTTGCCGATGGAAATGAAATGGAACAAGAAATGAACTATGAAATTTCCATGCATCCAAAACTTTGGTCTTTTCTTTTTGACAACCAAATGAAAACATCAAGTGAGTATGTGAGAGAGGAGGGGCCGGCCATATTAAAGAAGGAGGAGGGTGAGTGTAGGAGCAATCAAGGAGGTGACCATAAACAATGATCCTTATCATAACAAAAGATCAAGAACAAATATCTTTAAGTAAACAAAACTCATTAATGAAATGAATGACTCACTAAACCTAGTCATCCATTCATTAATGCAACCAATGAAAACACAACACCAATTAACCAAGTCATCACCTTCTAGAACCTTCTAGAAGCATGACTCACCCTCATCCAAGAAAAGATAAATCCGTCTTTAACCGAATGTTAAAAGACGGCTGATAGAAAACTGGAAACTGGCAACTTCCAAAAGTGATCCTGAAACGACTTTCAGGATAACCCCGTAACTGTATAAATATACCCGCATTTGTATTACGACCGAAAACAAATGCAACTGAGACAAAGATATTATATCTACTCAATATAATACTCGGATCCGGCTTAAACCAAAGCCGACCAGTATCATCTGCCCGAAAAATAACACGTGCGTAAACGCACGTGCATTTTCCGAACCCTGCCATAAAACCATACGGCCTCTACAACGTTTCGCCCGAACTTGGGAAACTGTCTGTGGGGGACTCTAATGACTCGTCAGTACCCTGGCAGTGGGTTTAACCACAAACCGTCAGCGGCACTAGCTATGCGTAACGGCTGTCCATGGACTGACCTCAAGGGAGGCTGATGAGCGAACTCATCCAGAAACCCTACTGAGCCTAACAGTGACAATGTATATACAGTCCGGTCCGTTCATCTATGAGTATCGCATATCTGCCTAGGGGGCTAGAAACGTCAGACCCCCAATAGCAGTATAAGTCGTGTCGGAGTGTAGCCCAATAACACCCTGAGATACTACTGGAGTACCTACCAGTAAATCTCCTGTCATGGCCATGGACTTTGTGTAATGGCTCTCCTAGACACAGCACGACCTCGCCCCTAATACTGGGAGAGACGAATCCTCTGCCGATCCGCTCACGTGCTTCCATATGGCTCGGGACTGTACCCAAAAACTACCTGTTTGCACGACTCCTTTGAGCCGTGGTAGGGTAGAAATCAAAGCACAGTGGGAACTCACACGAGACAAATGACGACCTCAGGTCGATGAACTAACCTGTACACATGTCACTAGGGAACTGCTATCTGACGATATGTATAATACCAACTAGCAGATTCCCGGCGAGTCCTGTCCGGTGTACTCATAACCTAATGAGCACCTGTATACATCTTAGGTGATCCAACTGACACCAGTGGCTTGTGAGACCGGCCACCGCCCCTCGTCGGGGTCTCGATTGTATACACTAGTCTACTCCGGAGTATCGATGCCCTGTCTCGAAACTCCCACGACTAGGGACCACAATTAAGGATATGCATATAAACTACCCAACTCTCACGTATATGATCGCCATCATACTGTTGGTAGTAAAGCAAGATCCTAAGGGCTCTATCAAAGTGTAACATGTAATCAGTCACCTGAACATGTACACGACTGATAAAGGCAAACCAGATAGCATACTATCATCTCGAGTAAGACTGTCCTACCGGTATAGGTCCTCCGCAATCATTGCAATCACGTACCTGCGATCCAATAATTGACTATGAAGGCACTATCTCCAACAATCTCCCACTTGCACTCAAGGCTAATTATTGCGATGTCGACTACTCACAGCCCGTGTGAAACCGAACATCCAACTCCTCTACTAATCAGTTTCACAAAGCCCATTTGTAAAACTATTGTGTTCGAGAAATAGCCTCAGTGAGTGGATCCGCCTAGATGTTTCTTTCTATATCTCTCTTAATCTCAAGTTCGCGGAGAAAACCATCTCCCGAATTGAGTAATACCTGTCTTAGAATATGTCTGGATTTCTGATGGGACCTAGTTCATAAATGAACTCCAAATCCAAACTTCTTAGACTGTATCAATCACCGAACCTAATCAGTATCCGGCACCATGCCACCCACAGTATCCTCTTGGACCACCTGTCCATAATACTGTCCCTCTTCGTCAGAGGGAAAACTATAACTCTGACAATCACTCTGTCATCCATGTCACCTTTGAAGCTTGGAATGATAACCGTCTCCCGAAGGAGGCTGCCGTCATCAAATCCGTAGAACATGTACTTATGTTCTAAAACTACTTCCTTATGTTTCTCCAGGATTGGATTAATACAAACTTATTGCATCTAGTGCAAAAAAAAACATCTGGTGTGGTACTTGACATCTCATGATTGACTCAATTGCCTAAGCAAGTGATCTGCCAATCATGCCCATCCCTCCCCCCTTTAGTCTGTAAGACACCTTTAGAGAGGGTGACTCCATCCCCTGCACGTACACCACCATGCTAGGAGTCATCTATTCTAAAAACCATTAGAATACTGTCAAAGTACCCACATTGGGAAACTACCCAAATCCAGATCTAAAACCATAGATCCAGAAACCAGGATGTCAAATATTATATCCATATCCTGTCTGGAGAAACAACTGTGTGACGACCACAGTACAACCGATCGTAGTATAGGAATTTTACTTCCTACTTTGTGTATGTCATCCAAATACCATGACATCACACCCTACTACCTTCTTAACAGATCCATCCCCTATTCTGATTGAAGTCAAACCCATGACTGTCATATCAAAATTAGATGATCTATCTCCGCTATAACTGCTCTAGTCTATAAATAGACATAAGCTACTTGCCCACTATGCTTCCGATGCTCCCACTGACTACGACAACCCTCCTACCGGGTCTCATAGCCTGGAACAACAGTAGTGTCAAGTCTGGGTAGATAAGAACCTCCCTGTCACCGTCCTTGAGCCTACCGAAGTACCTCTCGGGTGTCTGAGGTTACCCACCATATCTGCGGAGTGGCTATTGGAATGTCAATCTTGATTGAATCTTTAGGTCCTATTAAATTTTCCGTAATCGTTCGTGGTTCTGGAATCACTTCCAGTTCTACCATACTCCCACTACGGTTTTCTGAAAAAATCCATTTTACTAAAACTGTGGCGAGTCAAGAACAATATCACTATTGATCTTCCAAATGGTAGAATATCAACCCTCGTCATAGCCAGGGTCAACCCACAAACAGCCATTACAGAAACGTGCCTTGAGTTATCCAGAGTCTGGTTTTAAGCATAAGCTGGACAACTCCCCGTACCTTAACATCTTTTAAGGTACGATCCATTCTATATCCAATACAGAAACTTTGGCACTTATTTAATTGGAACCAGATTCAAATCATGCAGCTGTCTCCAGTGCATATCAACTTAATGGAAAGAGGCTAATCAGCATTACTCAACTTAGGAATCCATCCAATTATGAGTAACCTGAAAAAGAAACACGTTTCTCAAAACCATCACTATCATCTGAATACCAATCACAAGAATCTACATCTTCGATCTCTTTGAAGAATCCCGACACTTGTGACACCTGGTTCTCTACTTTATTCTTATACCCATAACTTCTCAAAACTTAGACCTTGTATTTCTACGAAACACTTGTCCAAATACTAGAGAAGTTATAAGTAAATAGAACATAGTACGAGGACCTACCCCTTTGTCCTGATGGACACTGGACAACTTACAATACTCTGTATAAGTCCGCTGAGTTAAACAACTCAAAATCTGTGCGTCGTAGGTTGAAAACTGTACCCTGGCGATTTCCACAAATATCACCAATTACAACGAATTCCGATATAATGAGGATAATCACCTAATTCCCAATAACTTACTCCCACTCATTATCTGTAAAACCATACAGATATGAGAATGAAACCTGATAAATACATACCCTTGGAGTAAGTGTCTAATCGGGAAAACAGTTTTAACAATGCACTGAAACATGAAAATGTTTCGTAGGGGTATCCTGGTATTCATAGCAATGCCTCTTCCATAATCCAATTCATGACTTCAACCGTATATTTTATTGCCTTCTCTCCAAATCGCTTTATTTGTCTTTAGTCGTTACCTTCTGTACACCATCGTTAGGCTAAATGGTTTTCTAACTTCCCTACCGTTCGACACCAGCCTATGGTTTGGAAGAAGACTATCCAGTAAGCATAATAGGTGTACCCTCCTAAACCAAGGAGTACTCATATCTTGAGAGAATGTGATGATAAAAGACAATTGAATAATACCTTATTCCTTTAAAGGTGAAATAGGAGTGGCGATGAAGTACGCGGTTTGGTCGTGAATGATATCAGTCGTAATTTACTTTGCCCTCTTTCTAATCCCTTTATTTTGTCTTTAGTTATTGCCTTCTGCACACCCTACTTAGGCTAATTGGTTTTCTTCATTCCCTACCTTTCGGCACCTGCCTTTGGTTTGGAATAAGACTATCCAATAAGCGTAATAGGTGTACTCTCCTAAACCAAGGAGCCCTCGCAACCTGAGAGAAGGTGATAATAAAAGACAACTGAATAAACCAATTCTATTTCTCCTGAACCTGGATCCATCCTCGAAGAAGTCCCTTCGAGTTCGTATATAACCATACGATGGATCTATCCAATGGAAGTGGATGTCCGTAGTAATACGGGTGTTCTGAGAAATTCAAAGGGTAAAAGAAGGAGTGGCAATGACTTATGCAACATAGACAATCCAAAAGCCAGTATTTTAAGAAGATTCGGTCAACTTGGTCACTGAGTCATAGTCTAGGGTCGGTCAAAGGTCGCTGCCAAAGAGAGAGAGAAAAGAAACACTCTGCGTGCACTCTAACCTAGATCAGAATGGTTATCACTTTATCTAATCCGGAAACCTCCCACTGCCCTGTCAAATTCTCCTCCAAACCAGAAAGAAGAATCAATCGGGATCACCCGAAGAGTAAACCAACTCATCAGTGGGAATCGGGATCCAACTCTCATCGCATGATAACGTGATGGAATGCATCCACGTTACTCATACTCCAGAAGGTATGCGCATACTTGGCAAGTTTCAGTTTCTTTAGAAACTCCCGATAAGATTTTTGCCCCATGCTCTTATAACCTTGGCGTTGGTCAAAATGTCATAAGTCACATGCTACGTTCTACCCGTCACTATCTTGTCAATTTGAACCCACCCGCACATGCCCTTGACGTTGGCCAAAATGGCAGAACGACTGTCCCAAACCAACTCATCTATCTATGCAACAATTGAATACCCAGCAGCTACCAAACACTATGCCTTGGCTTTGGTCAAAATACATAGCTTGAATACTACTGAATACCCAAAAGAAGTGACGGAGGGCTACGGCTGGTTTTTGGCGAAAAACCTTTAACGTAGTGAACTTGATATCGCTGAAGGAACCTGATAGCTTTTTAAAATATAGTGGCGAAAACCTTTGCTAAAGAGGTCACTCCCGGTGAAGGGATCTCGGCTCTTTCCTCGTGGAATGAGGTGCAGGATATTCCACTGAATACCGCTATGCAAAGCAACTTGTAATCGACTATAGTGAAGTTATTACCCTGACGCAAACTTCTGCCCAAGGGGTCAGTCCCGGTGAAGGGATATCGGCCCTTGCCCCGTCGAATGAGGTGCAGGATATTCCACTGAATACCGCTATGCAAAACAAAAGGAAACGTCTTTGCAATAACACTTTTTAAATTTGTTCCAACAACTATAAACAGGTTTGTTTAACTTTGCATTGATCAGAATCAACGCAGTCCCATCAATAATCACACCAGAAAAGAACGAAAATAAAATGTACGTATATGCCATCCGCATTCGTCACTGGGTCCCGTCATCACCCGTTAGGTTACTTAACTAACGACAGAGCGGGGACTGGACTAGCGCGGGTGTAAAACATATACAGCATCTAATAGTATATAAACCAATATACAATAATCGCTCCAGGCGTGATAATATGCAACATTACAGAAAAGTAATAAGCATCACAGAACAATACAGATAATCTAGGATCCCCGGGTTTCACAGAGCCGCTGCTGAAACCCGACGTTCCCCTGTCGTGTGGATAGCCTGTGCAATGAAACCTAGACCCCTACGGGTGCGGCAAGTTACCCGCCAAAACCTGAAGCGAGGCAGCCCCCTACAGCAAAGTGAATGGACCACCCAGCACTTCACGGAATCCGGTAATCTTGGGCACCCCTCCTTGGGTCAACCTGTACCCCCTACGAGTGCGGCGAATAGTCTACCAATTTTAGAGTGGGGCCCCTCTGCCTCTCAAAGCCATGAGATGCGGACCCGTTGACCTCCAGAACCCGGCTATCCGTGCACTCCGTCGCGGGGCAAAACCTAGTACAGTAATGAAAAATAGTACAACAGGTACATCGACCGCAACCTGGTCGTGCCCCAAAAGAATATTATACAACAGGCAGTGACGGCAGTCCACAAGTTGGACGCTCGCCCCGCAATATCAAATGTACAAATAAATTCAAACTGCACTATCATTGCACACTGCTATCCACCACGACAAATCCGCAACATCACAGCACAACACAGAACATCAACGCGAATGTCACGTTCGCAAACCCGTCTAAAAGAACTATAGCAATCAGACGCGGTTTACCGATCAAATGACATTCCCGGTCGGAGATATAATGTAAGTACTGAAAACTAACATGTTTAAAATTTGATCGACTAAATATCACAAAGTGGGCCCCACAAACAACTGGTGAACAGTAACAAAATCTGGGCCCAAAAGATATATACCAAAAACCCCAAATTCCAGAGGAGAACACACTGTACAAATTTGGGAGCATGATCTCACCAAGTGGCCGCGGATGCGCGGCCAAACCATGGGTTTGGCCGCGTTTCCGCGGTGGTTTGGTGGAATCACGAGCCCAAATTTTGTCGGTGTTCATAGAAAAGCCTGCTGAATTTTCTGTGATGTGTAAAATTAATTTTGGAACCCTTTTAAAATCGACAGAAACTCAGAAATTGGATTTTGCAGTTTTTGATTTTCGGTTCGATCGATGTTTTAAACGCGTTAGCACAAGTTAGTATAGCAAAATGGTTAGTCTCTGATACCACTGTAAGTCTACGGTAGCGCCCCGGCCGTCTACAGACGCCAAATGCGGAACAAAAACTTTTAACTGGCGCTATCGTATACTTTAACCCGGATCTGCCATTATTGCTAAACTAACAAACTGTAGAGAGTGTAGGAAGGTTATACCGAACGATCCGAGTCCTTCGTTCTTTAACCATCATCCCACGCTCCGTTGCGGCTGCTCCGATCTCGTCGATCTCCGATCTGCTCGTCCAGGTGGCACCACGTCAACGATTCTTTAAACGGGCTCCCGCCTCTGACTCGAGGCAACTCGGTCGTCAAGTTTGCTAGAAGAGACGACCAAGAATGATGTAGAGAATGAGTAGATGACTTTGTCTCACTTCGTCCAAGTCCGTGGACGATCGGTTAATGAAGTTGCCGATGGAAATGAAATGGAACAAGAAATGAACTATGAAATTTCCATGCATCCAAAACTTTGGTCTTTTCTTTTTGACAACCAAATGAAAACATCAAGTGAGTATGTGAGAGAGGAGGGGCCGGCCATATTAAAGGAGGAGGAGGGTGAGTGTAGGAGCAATCAAGGAGGTGACCATAAACAATGATCCTTATCATAACAAAAGATCAAGAACAAATATCTTTAAGTAAACAAAACTCATTAATGAAATGAATGACTCACTAAACCTAGTCATCCATTCATTAATGCAACCAATGAAAACACAACACCAATTAACCAAGTCATCACCTTCTAGAACCTTCTAGAAGCATGACTCACCCTCATCCAAGAAAAGATAAATCCGTCTTTAACCGAATGTTAAAAGACGGCAAATAGAAAACTGGAAACTGGCAACTTCCAAAAGTGATCCTGAAACGACTTTCAGGATAACCCCGTAACTGTATAAATATACCCGCATTTGTATTACGACCGAAAACAAATGCAACTGAGACAGAGATATTATATCTACTCAATATAATACTCGGATCCGGCTTAAACCAAAGCCGACCAGTATCATCTGCCCGAAAAATAACACGTGCGTAAACGCACATGCATTTTCCGAACCATGCCATAAAACCATACGGCCTCTACAACGTTTCGCCCGAACTTGGGAAACTGTCTGTGGGGGACTCTAATGACTCGTCAGTACCCTGGCAGTGGGTTTAACCACAAACCGTCAGCGGCACTAGCTATGCGTAACGGCTGCCCATGGACTGACCTCAAGGGAGGCTGATGAGCGAACTCATCCAGAAACCCTACTGAGCCTAACAGTGATAATGTATATACAGTCCGGTCCGTTCGTCTATGAGTATCGCATATCTGCCTAGGGGGCTAGAAACGTCAGACCCCCAATAGCAGTATAAGTCGTGTCGGAGTGTAGCCCAATAACACCCTGAGATACTACTGGAGTACCTACCAGTAAATCTCCTGCCATGGCCATGGACTTTGTGTAATGGCTCTCCTAGACACAGCACGACCACGCCCCTAATACCGGGAGAGACGAATCCCCTGCCGATCCGCTCACGTGCCTCCATATGGCTCGGGACTGTACCCAAAAACTACCTGTTTGCACGACTCCTTTGAGCCGTGGTAGGGTAGAAATCAAAGCACAGTGGGAACTCACACGAGACAAATGACGACCTCAGGTCGATGAACTAACCTGTACACATGTCACCAGGGAACTGCTATCTGACGATATGTATAATACCAACTAGCAGATTCCCGGCGAGTCCTGTCCGGTGTACTCATAACCTAATGAGCACCTGTATACATCTTAGGTGATCCAACTGACACCAGTGGCTTGTGAGACCGGCCACCGCCCCTCGTCGGGGTCTCGACTGTATACACTAGTCTACTCCGGAGTATCGATGCCCTGTCTCGAAACTCCCACGACTAGCGACCACAATTAAGGATATGCATATAAACTACCCAACTCTCACGTATATGATCGCCATCATACTGTTGGTAGTAAAGCAAGATCCTAAGGGCTCTATCAAAGTGTAACATGTAATCAGTCACCTGAACATGTACACGACTGATAAAGGCAAACCAGATAGCATACTATCATCTCGAGTAAGACTGTCCTACCGGTATAGGTCCTCCGCAATCATTGCAATCACGTACCTGCGATCCAATAATTGACTATGAGGGCACTATCTCCAACAAACTCCTGTAGTGAAACAGGGATAGTCTCCGTAGTAGCAGCAGGAGTGACCATCTGTGCAGCAGGTACGATCGTGGTCTGTGCGGTGGAAGGAACGTCCTCGGATCTCTGTGCCCGGCTGGACTCAACTAAAGATCCCATCATCTGCCGCAACTCTTGCATGCCGGCCTCTAATCTGGCAATACGGTCTGGATAAGGCGGATCAGTAGGACCCTGAGGGGTAGACGTATCCTCCCGCTCGATCCTCGCCTCAGACGAGCCCGCTCGAATCTCATCCCTAGCGGCAGCCCGCTGAGCTCTCGTAGTCTTTGGCGGCATCGAAGCTGGAATAAGAAACAGGACTGATAAGGACATTGCAATTGAATCAAGGAATGCAAGGAATCAAGAAAGGAAATACAAGCAATTATGTCCTAAGGTCACTTAGGCGGAGTACCGTATCGTAAGTATGCCGCGGATCATACCCACGCTATGCCACTCTGCTTAAGTCACCTACTCCATCTACCAAGGTCGTCCTACACTCAGAAAGGTAAAACCTACGCTCTGATACCAACTTTGTCATGACCCGAAAGTACGGAACGCGACTGGCACTTAGATTACGAGACGTCTAAAGGCGTACCGTAACCTAAGTCAGCCAAAGCCCAGAAGAATCTAAACCAAAATCAAAAGAGAGTGAAGGAAAACCTTTAATGAAAACGGTTTTTTAAAATCATTTAAGTTGCATAGAATCCCTTTTTAAAACATCAAAAATTTCCGAAAATTTCGGCAGAGTCTCCCCTGTATTTTCTATCCCCCAAAATGGGTACAACAAGATAATAAACCTGTAATCATAAAATGGTATCCCCAAGCGGGAGCTAGCTCTTCGCCCAAGGCGGATCACAACCACATGCAATATAATAGTAATATCAAGAAAAAGAGCATAAAAGAAACGCAAAATACCAGAAAACACACGTCGGCTCAAGTGAGCTCGACCCAAAAGAAACCACAAATATACAAATCTCCCAGTCTCATCACTAGGTCGCACATACAATATAAAGTGGTAGATGGAGAATACTAGATACAATGATAAAGCAACAAGAAATAAAGTGTGCTCGCAACCCACCTACGGGCGATGTTGCGAGTCTGAGCAAAAGGAGCTGATGATAGGATAGCCCGCCGCTACAAGGGTGACGGGTCCGACCTGCAAGACACTGTGGCACAACGGGGGTGAGTTGCCAGCTCGTGAGTAAATATAACATCTAATAAGGCAATCGTAAGAATGCACGCAATGCACCACAACATACATGTCCACATGTGATATAATATCTCTAGTATGCATGCACAGGTATGCAATGTCATTATTAAGTCTTTAAGTGTTTTAAATGCTAAGGGTATTGAATTCTTAACTTTAAAAAATGAATATCTGCATAATAGCTAAGTGCCATCAAGAATCATCTGAAAACCCGTGTCAAGCATCGACACCAAATAGGAATCATATCTGTCTCAATATCGGGCTCCGTCAGTCCGGATCGGCCCATATCATAAATCTCACGACAACGGTCGGTATCCTCCGGATATCCGCCGCGCCAGACATCACCGGTAGGTAGTCTTTCCCTGCCAGGCTCATCGTCTACAACTCGATCTTCTTGCCCCGGGGTACCATACCGGGCCCACCATATACCCGAGACGGTTCATCCACTCCTCGAATCGGGTCTCGAAATCCAACAGAAAACATGAAAACTCATGGTGGACGACACATACATCACGAGAAAACCGCAACTTTGTTTTGAAAATGATAAATATAAGGTTTTGTTAAATTCTTGCGGTTTTCCCCAAAAATCCAGAAATCGCAGCAATACTGAAATCCTCAAGAAAATTATAATGTCCACATGTTATATATGATAAATGTCTATGATATCAATGCATACGATGTGAATTTTGCTAGAAATCTATATAAATATGATGATGATGCGAGGTATACGTATGCTATGCAATTTCATATATCAAGTATGAATGCAAGTGGCGATATTATGATAAACAGGTTCTATAATGCACGTGGCATGGCAATTACCAAAGACGTGTGTGTCACATGAATAGTGCGTGTGCAACAGATGCCAATGGTAATGGTGTTCGTGTCCTACAAAGTGATATCGCATAAGTATGGATGAATGTCCATGCAATCTAATATACTGTTCGCTATAAGGGTATGCAATGTCAATGAAGGGGTAAGCTAGCTAACAATATAAATCTTCCATAAAGTAGGGTAATCCTAACTAGGGGGGCGCATCGCGCCATCCAGACGATTCCCCCATAGATAAATACATCTACTCACCTGAAATCCCCGCTAATCCGATCCGACCACCGCCTTGCCTTTACGCGCCGTGTCCGATGTTTCCCCGACCGATCCTATATTTGCACAACACCAAGGATAAGATTAAAAAACCTAGAACGATGCAAGTCACAATATACAATTATCGATGCTCTCGAATCAAACATAGCATACACTCGGTGCGCGGGAAAACGCACGAAAATCGCTAACCATTAACTAGAATCGTCATTTCGGGGAAATCGACAAAACTACAACCCGACTAGACGAAACCCCGCGTTCGCGCACTCTAACAGTCCTATACAAAGCTAATTATATCGCTAACATAACGCATTTTGATCGCATTCTAATTTTCGTAAAAATCTAGTAAGCAAATTCAATACCGATTCGATGCAAACATCGAAATTTAATCGATTTAGCGAGCATATCATTACACAATTAACCACTCTAATCAATTAGATAACCAAAACCCTAACTTAATTCTAACAACCATGTTTCAAACCCTAACTCAACATCAAAACCCCTTCTTGATTTTTCATGAACAAGGATTTACAACTAAATTAATACTTCAAAATTAGATTTTAGCACAAACAAACTACAAGTTAGCAAACTAGTTTAGAATTTTTACCTCACCAATTGAATCCTAGCATGATCAAGTCACCAAGAAAGCCTCCTTTCATCAAG
The DNA here is from genome assembly GCA_030015575.1 of Agapanthus africanus. Lineage (NCBI taxonomy): Eukaryota > Viridiplantae > Streptophyta > Magnoliopsida > Asparagales > Amaryllidaceae > Agapanthus > Agapanthus africanus. The sequence continues at coordinate 240,637,514 of JASDDO010000018.1, read as the reverse complement.
TTTTTGAACTAATTTGGGTTGAAGAGAGATTGGATTAGGGTTTGGCTTTGAATTGAGATGGAAATTATGAATTTTTATTGAATTTTTAGCAAGAAAAGAAGCAAGAAAGAATGAGAAGTGAGGGGATTTCCAGCAGCTTGGGGTCGGCTGCAGCTTGAGGAGGGAGGTGAGGTATTTTTGGAGAAGTTTCTAGGTCAATAAAACATCATATGTTATTATTTAATGCTTTCACATCAATATTTTCACAAAAAGCCTCATTTTAATTCATTTTTTCATAAAATTTTCAACCCTAAAACCAAAAATTTGCAAGCCATGATACAATTTTATTAACACCATATTTTAGCTTATAAAGATTCCTAATTATGAAATTTACCTAATTAAATTTGTATTTATCACTAATTTAATGTATTTAAAAAGGCTTAAAATAATAAAAAATAATAATTAATTACGAATTTTTTTTTATTTAACTAGAAAATTATAAGTGACATTTTAGTGACAAAATTATAGTAATATCTTATCTAAATTTTGTATAATTAGGTCTACAATGAAAAATATCAATTTTGACTTTTTACGGAAAAAGCCGAAAAATTAGCCGATTACCGAAAAACTGCCTAAACGATTTTCGAAGGGTTACATCATCCTGACACCCTACTGAGCCTGTCAGTGACAATATCTGTACAGTCCGGTCCGTTCGTCTATGAGTATCGCATGGCAGGCCTAGGGGGTTGGTAAAAGTCAGACCCCCAAAAGCGGTACAAGTCGTATCGGAGTGTAACCCAGAACACCCTAAGATACTACTGGAATACCTACCAGTAAATCTCCTGCCTTGGCCAAGGACTTCGTGTAATGGCTTTCCTAGACACAGCGCGATCTCACCCCCAATACCGGGAGAGACGAAACCCCTGCCGATCCACTCACTGCCTCCATGTGGCTCGGGACTGTACCCAACTAAAACCTGTTTGCACGACTCCGTTGAGCCGTGGTAGGGTAGTAATCAAAGCATAGTGGGAACTCACACGAGACAAATGACGATCTCAGGTCGATGAACTAACCTGTACACATGTCACCAGGGAACTGCTATCTGACGTCAGGTATAATACCAACTAGCATGTTCCCGGCGAGTCCTGTCCGATGTACTCATAACCCAATGAGCACCTGTATACATTTTAGGTGATCCAACTGACACCAATGGCTTGTGAGACCGGCTACCGCCCCTCGTCGGGGTCTCGACTGTATACACTAGTCTACTAATGGAGTATCGATGCCCAGTCTCGAAACTCCTACGACTAGGGACCTTTTAAGGATATGCTTATAGACCCCAGCTCCCACGTATATTATCGCCATCATACTGCTGGCCGTCAAGCAAGAATCCTAAGGGCTCTATCAACGCGCAATAGTGACCTGTAAGGTCACCTAAAGCTGTGCACGATGATAAAGATAAACCAGATAGCATACTATCATCTTGAGTAAGACTTTCCTACCGGTATAGGTCCTCCCTCAATCATTGCAATCGCGTGCCTGATCTAATAATTGACTCTGAGGGCACTATATCCAACAATCTCCTACTTGCACTCAAGGCTAATTATTGCGATGTCGCATACTCACAGCCCGTGTGATACCGAACACCCAACTCCTCTACTAATCAGTTTCACAAAGCCCGTTTGCGAAACTATTGCGTTCGAGGAATAGCCTCAGTGGGTGGATCCGCTCTGATGTTTCTTTCTATGTCTCTCTTTTTCTCAAGTTCGTGGAGAAAGCCATCTTCCGAAATGAGCAATACTTGTCTTAGAATATGTCAGGATATCTGATGGGACCTAGTTCATAAATGAACTCCAAATCCAAACTTCTTAGACTATATCGTCAACTGAAATTAATCAGTATCTTGCGCCACACCTCCCTCAGTATCCTCTTGGACCACCTGTCCAAAATACTGCCTCTTGTCAGAGGGAAAACTATAACTCTGACAGCCACTTTGTCATCCAGGTCACCTTGGAAACCTGGAATGATAACTGTCTCCTAAAAGAGGCTGTTGTTATCATATCCCTAGAACATCACTTATGTTCTAAAACTGCTTCCGAGTGTTTCTCCAGGATAGGATTAATATCAACTTATTGCATCTCGTACAAAAACAATATCTGGTGTAGTACTTGACATCTCATGATTGACTCAATTGCCTAAACAAGTGATCTGCCAATCATGCACATCCCTCTCCCCTTTAGTCTGTAAGACACCTTTAGAGAGGGTGACTCCATCACCTGCAGGTACACTACCGTGCCAGGAGTCGTCCATTCTAAAACGCCTTTAGAATGCTGTCTAAGTACCCAGATTAGGAAACTACCCAAATCTAGATCTAAAACCATAGATCTAGTAACCAGAATGTTTGATATTATATCTATATCCTATATGGAGAAACCACTGTGTGACAACCAAAGTATAACCGATCGTAGTATAGGAATTTCACTTCCTACTATGTGTATGTCATCCAAGTACCAGGACATCACACCCTACTACCTACTTAACCGATCCATCCCCTATTCTGATGAAGTCAAACCTATAACTGTCACACCAGAAATAGATGATCTATCTCTGCTATATCTGCTTTAGTCCATAAATAGACATAAGCTACTTGTCCACTATGCTTCCGCTGCTCCCACTGACTACGACAACCCTCTCGCAGAGTCATATACACGTGCACTTCTAAAGATAGTGTAGAACGACGCTATACTCATCCTCCTGCTGGGTCTCACAGTCTGGAACAACAGCAATGGCAAGTCTGGATAAACAAGAACCTCCCTGTCACCGTCCTTGAGGCTACCGGAGTACCTCTCGGGTGCCTGTGGTAACCCACCATATCTGCGGAGTGGCTAAATGGAATGTCAATCCAGATTGAATCTTTAGGTCCTATTAAATTTTCAGTAATCGTTTGCGGTTCTGGAATTACTTCCAGTTCTACCATACTCCCACTACCGTTTTCTGAAAAATCCATTTTTATTAAAACTGTGGCGAGTCAAGAACAATATCACTATTGATCTTCCAGATGGTAGAAAGTCAACCCTCGTCATAGCCCGGGTTAACCCACAAAAACCATTACAGAAACGTGCCTTGAGTTATCCAGAGTCTGGTTTTCGGCATAAGCCGGACAACTCCCCGTACCTTAACATTGTTAAGATATGAACTATTCTATATCCAATATAGAAACAGAGGCACTGATTTAATTGGAACCAGATTCAAATCATGCAGTTGTCACTAGTGCATGTCAACTAAATGGAGAGAGGCTGATCAGCATTACTCAACTTAGGAGTGCTTCCAATTATGAGTAACCTGAAAGAGAAGCAAGTTCTCTTAATTATTACAACCATCTGAATACCATACAGAAGTATCTACATCTTCGATCACCTTGAAAAATCCTGATACTTGCAACACCTGGTTCTCTACTTTATTCTTATACCTATAACTTCTCAAAACTTAAACCTTGCATTTCTACGAAACACATATCTAAGAACTGGAGAAGACACAAGTAAACAGAATATAGTACGGGTACCAACCCCTCTGTCCTCATGGACACTAGATAACATACAATACTCTGTATAAGTCCCTTGATTCTAATAACTCTTTCCCTGTGTGTCGTAGGTTGAAAACTATACTTATGGTTAAGAAGAATTACACCGCTTTTTAATGCTCCTTACCTAATCATCCACCGATATAGGTAAATATCATGGACATAATTTCAAAAAGTTATATCTCACTTTATAAAAATAAACGTACAGATATATCAATTTGAAATTGGTGCATAACAACTGATATTCAAAACCAAATATTTGCCGTCCGGCAAACAACCCAGGCGATTTCCTCAAATATCACCAATTACAACGAATCCCGATATAATGAGGATGATCACCCAATTCCCAATAACTTACTCCCACTCATCATCTATAAAACCATACAGATATGAGAATCAAACCTGGTAAATACATACCCTGGAGCAAGGGCTAATTGGGAAATCAGTTTTCTTTTAACAATACACAGTGAAACAGAAACATGTAAATGTTTCGAAGGGGTATCCGGGTATTCCTAGTAATGCCTCTTCCATTATCAGATTCACAACTGTAACCGTATATTTCTTTGCCATCTCTCCAAATCCCTTTATATGTCTTTAGTCATTACCTTTTGTACGCCCCTTTAGGCCAAATGGTTTTCTTCCCTCCCTACCGTTCGGTACCAGCCTATGGTTTGGAAGAAGACTATCCAATAAGCGTAATAGGTGTACTGTCCTAATCTTAGGAGTACTCGCAACGCGAGAGAAGGTAAAGATAAAAGACAACTGAATAAACCTTATTCTTATTTCTCCTAAACCAGAATCCATCCCCGAACTGGAACAAGTCCCTTCGAGTTCGTATATAACCATACGATGGAGTATCTAATAAACTGTGGATTTTCGTAGTGATACGGGGTGTTCCGGAGAAATACAAAGGTGAAGTAGGAGTGGCGATGAAATACTTGGTTCTGTCGTGAATGATATCAGTCGCAATTTACTTTGCCCTCTTACTAATCCCTTTATTTGTCTTTACTTAATACCTTTTGTACACCTTTTAGGCTAAATGGTTTTCTTCATTTCCTACCTTTCGGCACCTGCCTATGGTTTGGATGAAGACTATCCAATAAGCATAATAGGTGTACCGTCCTAATCAAAGGAGCACTGGCAACCTGAAAGAAGGTAAAAGGAAAAGACAACTGAATAGTCCTATTCATTTTCTCCAGAACCGGAAACCATCCTCGAATCTGGAACAAATTCCTTCGAGTTCGTATATAACCATACGATAGTTTTATCCAATAGAAGTGGACGTTCGTAGTAATACGGGGTGTTCTGGAGAAAAGGGTAAAAGTAGGAGTGGCAATTAGGTATGCAACTCAGACAATCCAAAAGCCAATGATTAAGAAGGTTCGGTTAACTTGGTCACTGAGTCATAGTCAAGGGTCGGGTCATGATCGCTGCCAAAGAGAGAGAGAAAAGAAACACTCAGCGTGCACTCTAGCCTAAATCAGAATGGTTATCACTTTATCCAATCAGGAAACCTCCCACTGTATCGTCAAATTCTCCTCCAAACCTGAAAGAAGAATTAGTCGGGATCACTCGAGGAGTAAACCAACTCATCAGTGGGAATCGGGATCCAACTATCATCGTATGATAATGTGATGGAATCCACTCACGTTATCACACTCCAGAAGGTATGCGCATATCTGGCAAGTTTCAGTTTCTTTAGAAACTCCCGATGTGATTTTTACCCCATGCTCTTATGATCTTGACAAAGGTCAACAAATCATAAGTCACATGTCAAGTTCTACCCGTCATTGTCCAGGTTAATTTGAACCCACCCGTACAAGCCCTTGACGAAGGCCAACAAAGCTGTACGACTGTCCCAAACCAACGCATCTATCTATGCAGCAGAAAGGTAACAAGCAGCTACCATACACTATGCCTTGACGAAGGCCAACAAACATAGCATGAATACTAAGTGCTACCCGTCTGAAATGACGGAGGGCTACGAATGGTTTTTGGCGAAAAACCTTTAACGTAATGAACTTGATATCGTTGAAGGAACCGGATAGCTTTTTATAAAAATATAGTGGCGAAAACCATTGCTAAAGAGGTCACTCCTGGTGAAGGGATCTCGGCTCTTTCCCTGTAGAATGAGGTGCAGGATATTTCAACTGAATACTACGATACAAAGCAAAAAGTAATCGGCTATAGTGATGTTATTACCCTGATGCAAACTTCTGTCTAAGGGGTCACTCCTGGTGAAGGGATCTCGGCCCTTGCCTCGTCGACTGAGGTACTGGATATTCATAACCGAATACCACTGTGCAAAACAAAAGAGAATGTCCTTGCAATAACAGCTTTTTTTTGAAAAATATTCCAACAACATCGAACAGGTTTGTTTAGCTTGCATTGATCCGAATCAATGCAGTCCCATCAATTGATCACACCACAAAAGAACGAAAATATGATGTACGTATATGCCATCCGCATTCGCCACTGGGTCCCTCCATCACCCGTTATGTTACTTAACTAACAACAGAGCGGGGACTGGACTAGCGCGGGTGTAAAACATATACAACATCTACTAGTATATATATCAATATATAATATTCGCTCATGGCGTGATAAAATGCAACATCACAAAAATGTAATAAGCATCACAGAACAATACAGATTATCTGGAAGCCCCAGGTTTCACAGAGCCGCAACTGAAACTCAACGTTCCCCTGGTCGTGTGGATAGCCTGTGCAATGAAATCCTAGACCCCTACGGGCGTGGCAAGTTACCTACCAAAACCTGAAGCGAGGCAGCCCCCTTTAACAACGTGAATGGACCACCCAGCACTTCACGGAATCCGGTAACTTGAGCACCCCTCCTTGGGTCAACCTGTACCCCCTACGAGTGCGGCGAATAGCCCGCCAATTCTAGAGTGAAGCCACCTCCGTCTCAAAGCCATGGATGCGGGCTCGTTGCCCTCTAGAACTCGGCTATCCGTGCACCCCACCGCGGGGTAATCCTACTACAGAAAGAAAAATATATACAACGGGTACATCGACCTCAGCCCGGTTGTGCCCCAAAAGAATAATATACAAACAGGCAGTGACGGCAGTCCACATGTCGGACGCTCGCCCCGCTATATCAAATATACAAATACAACCAAACTGTACTACCATTGCATCCAGGCTATCCACCACGACAAATCCGCAACAGCACAACACAGAACATCAACGTGAATGTCACGTTCGCAAATCCGTCTAAAAGAACTATAGCAATTAGATAAGATTTACCGATCAAATGATATTCACGGTCGTAGATATAATGTAAATACTGTGAACTAACATGTTTTAAAATTTTCGATCGACAAAATTTCCCGAAGTGGGACCCAAGTACAATACCCAGTACTCAAAATAATCTGGGCCAAAACAAAAATTACCAGAAACCCTATTTCCAAGTTAGAGACCACTGCAGGAAAAATGGTAAAGTGTAGGTACTGTACTGCGGCGGAACCGCAGCCAAAATGGGGGTACGGCTGTGGTTCCGCGGTGCTACAGTGAGCTCATGCAACCATTTTTCTGCAGTTTTCTTAGAAACACCTGCCTTATTTTCTGCAATACTCAAAATAATTTTTCGACGACAATAAAAATTCGACAGAACGTTCAGTATTGGAAATGCAGTTTTTGGAAATTTCGTCCGATCGAAGTCCTAAACACGTTAGAGCAAGCTAGTAAAGGTTAATGGCATGTCTCTGATACCATGTAAGTCTACGGTAGCGCCCCGGCCGTCTGTCCGAGGCCAAAATACGGAAACGAAATTTTTTTCTAAACTAGAAACCGGCGCTATCGTATACTTTAAATCCGGATTGAACCATTAACCTACAAATAGCAACTAGAGAAAGGGTTGGAAAGCTATACCGATCGATCCGTGTCCTTCGGTCTTTGGCCACCATCCCAAGCTCCTCGCGGCATCTCCGGTCTCGATCTCCTCATCGGAAAGGGCACCACATCTTCGAGTCTTTTTACGGGCTCCCGCTTCATCCGAAGCAACTCGGGCACGAAGTTCGCTAGCCGACGTGTCCAAGGCGAAGTAGAGAATGTTTGTGACAACTTTGTCTCTTGCATCCATTGCATGAATGGAGGTTAGAGATGATGCCATTAATGGAGCTTGTGAGCTAGAGGAAGAAGAAGAAGGAGAAGCTTTCTTTTTGTGTTTTGTTATGATCAAAAGAGTGAGAGAGTTCCATGGAAAATACAAGACCAAAACCTCATATGGCAGCCCCTCTCTCTCTTCTCATCATATCGATACTAAATCAAACAATAATGTGACATATGCATATAAAAAGAGACCATGAGTCACTACCCTTGCACATGCCATATTAAAAACACAAAATGATGATTTCTAGCTCATAATTTCCATATGCAAATATTAATCCAAATGTTTGCAATAATAAAAAAGATACGGCAACATCTAAAGTAAACTCGTGACAGATCACAAGGATACCCCTCACCTGTATATACATACCTGCATCCGCATTCCGACCGAATGCGAATGCGATGAGACTAAAGTAATCCAACAAATCTAATACTAGGATCCGGCTTAAACCAAAGCCCACTAGTATGATCCGTCCGATCATGATCCGTGCACTACTGCACGTATATGATTGAACCCTGCCATATATCATACGGTCTCTACAACGTTTCGCCCGAAACTTGAAAACTGTCTGTGGGAGACTCTAAAGACTCATCAATATTTTGGCTGTGGATTTAACCACTAGCTCATCAGAGGTACTAGCCGTACGTAACGGGCTACCAGGTATTGACCAAAAGGGAGGTCGATGAGCGAACTCATCCTGACACCCTACTGAGCCTGTCAGTGACAATATCTGTACAGTCCGGTCCGTTCGTCTATGAGTATCGCATGGCGGGCCTAGGGGGTTGGTAAAAGTTAGACCCTCAAAAGCGGTACAAGTCGTGTCGGAGTGTAACCCAGAACACCCTGAGATACTACTGGAATACCTACCAGTAAATCTCCTGCCTTGGCCAAGGACTTCGTGTAATGGCTCTCCTAGACACAGCGCGATCTCACCCCCAATACCGGGAGAGACGAAACCCCTGCCGATCCGCTCACTGCCTCCAGTGGCTCGGGACTGTACCCAACTAAAACCTGTTTGCACAACTACGTTGAGCCGCGGTAGGGTAGTAATCAAAGCACAGTGGGAACTCACACGAGACAAATGACGATCTCAGGTCGATGAACTAACCTATACACATGTCATCAGGGAACTACTATCTGACGTCAGGTATAATACCAACTAGCATGTTCCCGGCGAGTCCTGTCCGGTGTACTCATAACCCAATGAGCACCTATATACATCTTAGGTGATCCAACTGACACCCATGGCTTGTGAGACCGGCCACCGCCCCTCGTCGGGGTCTCGACTGTATACACTAGTCTACTAATGGAGTATCGATGCCCAGTCTCGAAACTCCTATGACTAGGGACCTTTTAAGGATATGCTTATAGACCCCAGCTCCCACGTATATGATCGACATCATACTGCTGGCCGTCAAGCAAGAATTCTAAGGGCTCTATCAATGCGCAATAGTGACCTGTAAGGTCACCTAAAGCTATGCACGATGATAAAGATAAACCAGATAGCATACTATCATCTTGAGTAAGACTGTCCTACCGGTATAGGTCCTCCATCAATCATTGCAATCACGTGCCTGTGATCAAATAATTGACTCTGAGGGCACTATATCCAACACGACGTTACTATCCCTAGACTCGATATGCAGCATATCTGACGAAAAGACCGGACTGTACGGTACTGTCGCCGGTTGGCTCGACGGGAGTTGTGACAGGTTCGCTTGTTTTCTTTTGATCGCTCAATACCCGGATGGCCGTTACGTTTAGCTGACCACTTGCGGCTTGGGGGTGCTTGAGATGATCATCACCCACTGCCGACGTATTGACGAGTCTTAGAGTCACACAATGGAGTTACCTAGTCCAGGTGAAACGATGTGGTGTGCATATGAGATATGCGCGGGGACCCGATTAAATACGTGTATGTGATACCGTATATTAATCGGGCAGTTTACTATTGGTCGGGTCATATGTGATATGACTGGTTTGCTAAATCAAGTGTTGATTTATCATTGACCATAAGCTTTTTCACTTTAAACCCTTCTTGTCTTTTGTTGTATGCATGCATGTATGCATTTATTCTCATTGATGCAGATATAGATGTGCATGCACACATACATGCATACACTATTGTATCATGGTTGTTGATACAATGGATGGTGGCAATATAAGACTTACATGTTAGTAAATATATACATGGTTGATTTTTCTTCTCTCCATTAACCTTTCCACTAACCATGAGTTAACATTCTATGCTTGTTTTGTGCTCCAAAATAAATATCTAGATATTTATTAACCTATGGTTAAAGATGAGAAGGAATATATATATGTGTGTGTGTGTGTGTGTGTGTGTGTGTGTGTGTGTGTGTGTTTTTCTTTCTCGTTTTTAATAATCTTGATCATTATCTCTTGAGCTCTTCATCTTGCCATCTTCTTCCTCCTCACTCTCTTGCTTTCTAGCTTTTAGTAGTGAACAAAAGAGTGATCAAGTTAGGGTTTTGAAGTGAGAAAACAAACCATATCACCATTCTACACTACTCTTGCCCATTAGTTTAGAGTGTTAGCTTCAACTTCTTCTCTTGATCTAGTGAAGCATCTAGCTTGGACAAAGAGGACTCCGGGTGAATCGTCGTGGACCTAGAGGATCTCAAGAGAGCTTCTTTCAACTCCCAAGTGGTCGAGGAGTCTAGCATAGGGAGATACAAAGGTTGTATTCTCAAACCCTAGCCTTTTACCACTTGTGTTTGTGTTAAAGTTTTGTTATCCTAGCTTTTCTAGTATGATCCTTAGGATGTTTTCTTTAGCACCCTATAAAATTTTAGAATAGCATGTGTGATGCTACTAAACCCTTGTAGTGGTGCTGGAGAAACACTTTCATGGTATCAGAGCCTAACTAGAAGCCTAGACGATGTTATGACAATACGAAAAAGAAAAACCCCGCAAAATACGATTTTAGAAACCGCTTTAAAATGCTCTCTGTAAATTTTTTAAAAAAGTGTTCAAAAAATTATTTTAGCAACTGCAGAGTGGCATTTAGGATGATACAAGAACACAGGAGGAATATGAAGGGGGGTGCTCGGTTCTAGGCCGACGACAAGGCCAAAAATTCCGGCGTCGCCGACCCCTTATGCTCCCCTCCCCCTCGTATTTCACCTGTGATCTATTACTCATATTCTGGGGTTTCTGGTATTGTTTTGAAGTCCAAATTTGTATGTGATGTTGGTTTGGAAATGGGCTCTTTGCGGAGTATTTCGTAATCGTATTTTATAGCATTGTATTTGGTAACTTTGGCGACGTTAAACAGGTCGAACGAATTATCAAACACTGGTATTTTCCAGGTTGAACATACTCGATATATAATGCAGGTATTCCTATGGACCCTTTAGAAGAATGTAACCCTAACTCGAGATGTGACCACCAAACTGCGACTAAACCTTAGGGTTTACCGTAGTTAGTGGCGCCACAAATGAGGCTTGGGTCTGCCCTTCTACGGTTGGTCCATTAAATACTGTGGCATAGATTTTGGGTATTGTTTAACGGCGCTCAAGTGTTGAGCTTGCTGGGGAATATGGGTGTTCGTTAATTCGATCGAAGGGTTTAACATCGCCTAGTAGTATGTGATACTTGTTTCTGCGACCATAGGCGTATTATGCGTATCGCTGGTTTCGTTGCTACATATCAACGGCAATTGGGGTACGCATACTTGCTTACGTTGATGACATGTGATGTTATGTGTTGCTGTGTTGTGATGTATAGGATTGTCATGATCGAATAGCCGGGGGGGGGGGGTTATGTGAGATAGGAGTTTTACTTTTCATTCATGTAAAATTCATTTGTAATGTAATATTCGTTTATTTGGGGCACTTCCGGGTTGAGGATGATGTCACCATTGTTGTATATTATTTACTTTTCCGTATTAGGATGGACCTAAGGTGGAGAGCACAAGTGACCGGGTTCTAGAGTCCAGTGGGAGACCATCTCGAGGAGTCGGGACCGGGTCTCCTAACTCTAGAATTGGAAGGGTCGCTTGCCGCTCTCGTAGGGGTCTAGGGTGTGGGATTGGATATTCATCACGACTATGGAATCCGTATTTTCTATTGTTGGCTAAATACTAAATACAGACATCCTAGTATATCCTATATTATCATATCTGTGTTTCTGCTGCCTATATTCTGTGATGTGATCGCTTAATATATCTGAGACGAATGCTATATTATATATGAGATATATAATAGATGTTGCTTATGTTTTACACCCGCGCTAGTCCCGTCCCGATATGCCGTTAGTTAAGTAACCTAACGGTGCATAACGGAACATTGCGGCGAATGCGGATGGCATAAGCGTACGTTGTATTTTCGTTTCTTTTCTGTGATTGGCTTAAGGACTTAAATGATGGAACTACATTAATATGATTAATGTAAAGAAAATAAAGCAAAAAAGATGTTGTAGAATCAGATTAGAAAACCACTCGGTTTTTTACGAAAAAGCTACATTTCAAAACTGCGGAGCTTAAGCCACTCCTTTTGAAAACCATTCGATTCTACGATGATATCAAGTTCAAAGCGTTAAAGGTTTTCTTAAAAACCATCCGCAACCCTCCGTCATTTTAGGAAGTAGAGTACTTAGTATTCGTGCTACGTTTGTTGACTATAGTTAAGGCGTAGTTTTAGCTAAGTGATGTTTTCCTACACTGCATATGATGCAGATTAATTAGGACATTCATGCGACTTTGTTGACCATAGTTAAGGGTCATGTGAGTGAGTCTAATTAATCAAGAAATGACGAGTAGAACTTGACTAGTGCTTATGATTTGTTGACCATAGTTAAGGTAATTTAGTGAGATTTCTGTATATAAAAATCGAGGTATCATCAATGAAATCAACATAGAATTCGTGTCAAGTATCGACACAAAACATATATCCCAATAACCAATATCTCGGGCTCCGGCAATCCGGACTTGCCCATATCATAAAATCTCAGTATCTCAAAGTCTCAATATCTCGGGCTCCGGCAATCCGGACTGGCCCCGGTCTCCATCAATCCAGACTGGCCCAAATCATAAATATGTCACGACTACGTCGGTATCCTCCGGATATCCACCACGTCACAAATAACCGGTCGGTAGTGCTCCCCTGCCGGGCTCAACGCCATCATCTGCGACCATCTTGCCCCGGGGTACCGCACCGGGTTCACCATGCACAAGCAGAAGGATCCTTCTCCTCCTCGAATTCGGTGTATGATACCGCTCAAGAGCCGAGAAAACTCATGGTGGACACCTCTCAAATCATATCATGAGAAAATCGCAACTTTTATCTTTTGAAATGAAAATGAGTTTATAAAATTCTTGCGGTTTCTCCAAATCCAGAAATCTCATGGAAAATCCGAAATCGCAATATCGAGAGTCAATAAACAATAAATTACCGGCATAAAACCCCATAATATCGCATGACAGATGAATACATATACATGCATGAAGTATCACAGTAATAAATGCAATATCTAAACTAGCATATAAAAGCAAGTGTACTAGTACTATATTGAAACTACCAACTAGCAATTTATAACAATGATGTAGTATTTTCTAAGATGTACGTGACATGAAAATTACTGATGATGATGTGTGTGAGCCGACAAACAGGTGTACGTGGAGCATACGCATCATCGGTAATGGTGCTGGTGTCCTGACAGTATGGGTTCATAATAACAATAAAAACACATTTAAATATGCAATGCGATGCGAACAGCAAGAATATACGTTTTATATATACGAGTCATACAGTTTTGGCATTTGAAATAACACAAATCGTGGTGTTTAGAAAATAGGGCAACGGTGTTTTTAAGAAAAGGTACGTTCTTTGAAATATCTGTAGTATCCCTTGGCCTGTCTTTAAAATACTCATGATTCGTTAGTTTTGGAAATAAGTATGACTCTAGCCCAGTCTAACATCTACTAAGTAAACTACAGGACAAAGCTAATAGACTATTCAAAAGGGTAAGGAAAACCACCTAAGTCCGAGTCGATATATCAAGTAGTCGGTGATCCCGCCTCAATAGCATCACGTACGATAAACTATATAATACGACATCCTCAATCAAGAGTGCGGATCAATTATCATATTTATACATCGTACGGTAAAATCCATCGTACGGCATCCCAAATTGGGGTACGGGTCAATATCACATATAACTCATTATTTATCCGGTATCATTATCATCATACCCTAAATTAGGGGTACTGATCTAAAGTCTAGTACGTTCCGATACCATTAAACATATATCCGCGTGTGAATAAAACACATTGCCTATCGATCCACTATATAACATGACCCAAATCACATCACCGATCTTACAGCATCTTGCCCAATCACATCGACTCATCTTCAAGTATCATATACTGTTAGTGTATATGCCCTAGAGGCCATTACTGTATCATACTTGTTTGTATATTACTTAATGGAAGCTTGGGATATTCACAGTTGTAATAACATTCTTGCTCAAAATAGTAGTATGCTACTTGGTTTGTTTCTACTTCAATATATACATATGTTTCTTTTAACATATCGCCTATGCATATTAGTAGAGCCCTTAGGATCTATGCTTGATTACCAGCGTTGTGATGGCAGTCACACTAGTGGGGGCTGGGTAATCTACAAGCACATCCTTATACAGGTCCCTAGTCGCGGGATTATAGATACAGGGCATCGATACTCCACAGTAGACTAGTGTATACGCTTCCCTTCCCAGCCTGGGAGATGGTCTGTCCCACAGCCATCGGTACGTTGTACTGGAGATAGTATGCAGGTGCTCATTTGGTTGTGAGTTACACTGGACGGACTCATTGGGAACTGCTGGTTGGTAATATACCTATCGTCAGATGGCAGTACCCAGATGACATGAGTACAGCTTGGTCCGTTGACTTGACACTGCTGCTTCGCCTCAAGTGTGTTCCCACTGTTCTTAGATTACTACCCTACCACGGCTCTACTGAGCCGTGCAAACAGGTAGTAGTTGGGTGCAGTCCCGAAGCACTTGGAGGTAGTGGCGGTTAGATAGGATTCGTCTCTCCCGGTATTAGGGGTTGATATTGTAAGTCCACGTTGCTCACCTCGGTTCTTACGGGGAGGCGGAAACGGTAAAAAACGATTTTTTGACACAAGGCAACATGGACTAAAAAGATGATCTTTGCTAAACAAAAACCTAGCAAACTACATGAGGTTCTATCTACTATGTCATAGAGATTATACCTTATGAAACCAGTCCTTCGGGTCTTCTCTCCGCTGTCCTCCTCATCCATCCAAGCTCCGAGGATCAATCCGGATCTTGGTCACCTCCGCGGCCTCCTAGAGTCGAAGACGATCTACCCGAGAGTTTGTGTTCCGAGCTCTACCTCAAACCGAGGTAACTAAGGAAACAAGGTTGCTAAGCTTGATGTCCTAGGTTGTGTAGAAGAAGAAGATGGATGTGTTTGTCAATTTACTTCCTTATTTTCTCAACACATGAGATCAAAGGAAAAATCAAAAGGAGGAAGATGAAGGAGCAACCATGGAGCTTCTCATTTCATGAGAGAGAACCAGAATAGAATTATGAACCAAGAATAATGAACCATGGAATAATAATAAATAAACATCATCATTACTAATCTCTTCATGATAAAGTTGATGGCTACCTTGATTTGACCATTTTCATCACAAAAATAAAATCAAAACCAAAAGAAGACTCTAGATCTTACATGAAGATCCTAGCCAACTTTGGTCAAATGGTCAACAAAGTCAAATATGGTCAAATGGTCAAATCAATTAGCCATAACATAACTATCATTAAAAAGATTAGTAAATAATGTCCCCGCCTCATAATGGTTTTGACCGAACCAACTATCAAAACCATAATGAGGCACCTCCTTCTTCTTCGCTCCTCATAACTGTGCATACACACCCGCATCCGCATTCCGTAGAATGCGAATGCACAGAAGACAAAACTAATCCATCCATACAATACTAGGATCCGGCTTAAACCAAAACCCATTAGTATTGTCTGCCCGAACAGCATACGCGCACAAGTGTACGTAAGTGATCGTAGCCTTGCCGTAAAACCATACGGCCTCTAAATCTTTCACTCAGTGCAGGGAAACTCTCTGTGTGGGAATCTAAAGACTCGATACTACGCTGGCAGTGGGTTTAACCATAGACCGCAAGTGGCACTAGCTGTACGTAACGGTCCCCACGTAGATATCGATAAGAAGGCCGATGAGGTAAACCCATCCGAACTTCTACTGAGCCTGAATGTGACAATCTCCGTACAGTTCGGTCTGTTCGTTTGAGAGTATCGCATGGCGGGCCTAGGGGGCGGTAAACGTCAGTCCCCTAATAGCGGTACAAGTCGTGCCGGAGTGTAGCCCAGAACACCCTGAGAAACTACTGGAAACACTACCAGTAATTCTCGCTTGCCCTGGCCTGGGACGACTATGTGTAATGGCTCTCCTAGACACAGTGCGATATCAACCCCCAATACCGGGAGAGACGAATCCTGTCTAACCGTCACTGCCTCCAAGTGCTTCGGGACTGCACCCAACTACTACCTGTTTGCACGACTCCTTTGAGCCGCGGTAGGGTAGTAATCAAAGAACAGTGGGAACACACTCGAGGCAAAGTGACAGTGTCAAGTCAGCGGACTAAGCTGTACTTATGTCACCTGGGAACTGATAACTGATGATAGGTATAGTGCCAATCAACAGTTCCCGACGAGTCATGTCCAGTGTACTCGTAACCTAACGAGCACCCACATACTATCTCAAGTACGACGTACTAATGGCTGTGGGACAGACCATCTCCCCTGCTGGGATGAGAAGCGCATACGCTAGTCTACTCCGGAGTATCGATGCCCCGTCTCGATAATCCAACGACTAGGGACCTGTATAAGGATGTACTTGTAGATTACCCAGCCCCCACTAGTGTGACTGCCATCACAACACTGGTAATCAAGCAAAGATCCTAAGGGCTCCACTAATGTGTATATGCGATATGCTAAAAGAAACACATGCACACATTGAAGTAGAAACAAACCAAATAGCATACTACCATTTCGAGCAAGATTGTCTATACAACTGTGAATATCCCAAGCTTCCATCAAGTAATATACAAACCAATATGATACAGTAATGGCCTCTGGGGCATATACACTAACAATCTCCCACTTGCACTAAGGCCATGTACTGGCGTATCGAAGACCTATCATCTCGATCAGCTGCTCGAACTGAGTCTGGGGTATGGCCTTCGTGAATGGATCTGCAGTGTTATTCTCCGAATTTACTCTCTTCACCTCGATCTCCCGGCAATTTACGATCTCCCTGATCAGGTGGTACCGCCTCAAAATGTGCCTGGACTTCTGATAGGACCTGGGTTCCTTCGCTAAAGCTATAGCGCCGTTGTTGTCACAATACAGCGGTATTGGATCAACAATGGTAGGAACTACCTGAAGCTCCGTGAGGAACTTCTTCATCCAGACAGCTTCCTTTGCGGCATCGCAATCAGCTATGTACTCCGCTTCCATTGTTGAGTCAGCAACGGTTTTTTGCTTGGAGCTCTTCCAGCAAACCGCCCCTCCATTGAGGGTAAAGACATAACCCGACATGGACTTAGAGTCATCCTTGTCACTCTGGAAGCTGAAGTCAGCAAAGGCCTCGATCTGGAGGTCTTTTCCGCCATACACCAAGAACATCTCCTTAGTTCTTCTCAGGTACTTGAGAATGTTCTTTACTGCTATCCAGTGTTTCTCCCCTGGGTCCGACTGATACCGGCTTACAACGCTCAATGCGTATGTTACATCTGGTCTGGTACACAACATCGCATGCATTATAGAGCCTACAGCAGATGTGTAGGGTATAGATGACATGCGAGCCCTTTCCAAATCAGTCTTGGGAGACATCTCTTTGGAGAGGGTGATTCCGTGACAAGCCGGTAGATTACCATACTTTGAATCTTTCATACTGAATCGTTTCAGTATGGTGTCGATGTACCTGGACTACGAAAGTCCCAACATCCTCTTAGATCTATCACGATAGATCTGGATCCCCAGAATGTAGTTGGCATCGCCTAAGTCCTTCATGGAGAACCTCTGTAACAAGAATCCTTTGACTGACTATAGCATAGAAATATCATTTCCTATTAGGAGAATGTCATCCACGTATAAGACGAGGAATACCACAGTTCTCCCTACAATCTTACTGTAAATGCATGGTTCTTCTGGGTTTTTGATAAAGTCGAATTCTTTGACAGTATCATCAAAGTAGATGTTCCAACTCCGCGATGCCTGCTTCAGTCCATAAATGGACTTAAGGAACTTGCACACTTTATCGCTGCTCCCACTCTGAATGAATCCCTCCGGCTGATCCAAATAGACGCACTCTTCTAAATTTCCATTTAGAAAAGCCGTCTTTACGTCCATCTGCCAGATCTCATAATCGTGGAAGGCAGCAATGGCAAGAAGGATCTGAATGGATTTGAGCATAGCCACTGGAGAAAAGGTCTCGTCATAGTCCAAACCAGGTCTTTGACGAAAACGCTTTGCAATAAGTCTAGCTTTATAGGTTTCAACCTGCCCATCTACACCAATCTTCTTTCTGAAGATCCATTTGCAGCCTACGGGTTTTACCCCTTCTGGAGCAAAGTCCAAAGTCCAAACTTTGTTGGTGTACATGGACTCTATCTCGGTTCGCATTGCATCCAGCCATTTTACTAAGTCACCGCTCTGAATGGCTTGCTGGAAGCTAGTAGGCTCATCATAATCAATGGTGCAATCCTCTCTATCCCCGTCTATGAGAAAACCGTAGTATCTCTCGGGCGGATGAGACTGCCTACTACTCCTGTGGAGTGGCGCTGGGATGTCCGGTTCTCCTGAACCTTCTGGTTCTACCAAGGTTTCAGTAATAGCTTATGGTTCTGGAATTTCTTCCAGTTCTATTGCGCTCCCACTTATCTGATTTTCCAAAAACTCTGTTAGTTGTATGTATGCCCTAGAGGCCAGTATTGTACAGATGATGTATATTATATTGGATGCTTGGACATATATAGAGATGACTTTCTTGCTCGATATGATAGTATGCTATCTGGTTACTCTTTATCTTAACATGTACACTAGTCTCTTTAAACTGTCTTATAGTTACATGTTGGTAAAGCCCTTAGGATGTGTACTTGACTACCTGGACTATGATGCAGATCATACTAGTAGGGATATGGTAGTCCATAAGTACATCCTTCATGGTCCCTAGTCGTGGGTGTATCGAGACGGGGCATCGATATACCAGTGTAGACTAGCGTATACGCTTCTCGACCCATGAGATGGGCGATGGATGATCCCATATCCATTGGTGTTTGACATCAGAGATGGTGTACGGGTGCTCAGTGGAGACTGGGTACACTAGACGGACTCGCCGAGAACTCCCAGATGGTATTATACCTCACGTCAGATGGCAGTTCTCAGGTGACACTTGTACAGGTTAGTCTGTAGACCCGAGATCGTCATAGAGTCTTGTGTGATTCCCACTGTGCTTTGATCTCCACCTTACCACGTCCATGAGGGCGTGCAAAACGGTGGTCTTTGGGTACAGTCCCGAGTCACATGGAGGCAATGAGCGATAGGAGGGGTTTCGTCTCTCCCGGTATTGGGAGTTGATGTTGCGCTGTGCTCGATCGGCCGTAACAGGGAAGTCCCTGGCCAGGGCTGATCAGAGATTTGCTGGTAAGTGTTAGCAGTAGTTTCTCGACCCGTTATGAGCCTCACATCGGCACGACTTATCGGTTATTGGGGTCTGACGTTTACCACCCCTAGACTTGATATGCGACGTATCAGACGAACAGACCGGACTGTACGGTAAGTGTTACTGGTTGGATTCACAGGAGTGTGAGCGGACTAGCTCGTCGATCTTCTGATCGCTCAATACCTGGATGGCCGTTACGTTTAGCAGACCGCTTGCGGCTTGTGGGTGCTTGATATGACATCATCTGCTACCGGCGTATTGACGAGTCTTTAGAGTCCTACACAGAGGTTTCCTGGCTCAAGCGAAACGAAATAGGAGCGCATATGAGATATGTGCAGGACCGAGAATGATGCGTGTATGTGATACCGCATTTCATTCTCGCGATATATGTTTCGATTGGTTATATTCGATATGACCTAGTTATCGAATCATTGATTCGATAAATCGATACATTGGATTCTAGTCGGTTATGTGCGACATGACCGGATCATTGAATCAAATGTTGATTTAATGATTTAATGCATAATTATATATTTGATATATTGCATTGCATTAACTGGTATTGGTTCACTTTAAATGGATTTTCTCACTTGATGTACATGTTGTATATGTGATATACTTTTGTGCACATCTTTGTATCATGTTTGATGATGCTTGCTCATTAGGTTAAGTGTGAAGTATTAAACCATGGTTAAGAGATGATTAGGGTTTTGCCTTTTTATTTATTTGTTTGTTTATTTATTTAGAAAAGGTTTAGATGAGAATGGTGGCTTTCTTTGTCTCTTGTTGAAGTTTCTTGAAGCTTTGACAAAGTCCACCATCCTTATCTCATCCTTAACCTTAACCATTCCTATTAACCTTAGTTTAATCTCTACACTTGACCATGGTAAAGATATGATAAGTATTCATATTTGTTTCTTTTTCAAATAAGAAAACTTATCATATTCTTTCTTCTTCATCATCTTCTTCTTCAAGAAAAGCTTGATGCCATCAATGGCAACTTGAGCAAAAGTGAGTGAAATCCAATTCTAAAGTGAACCCACCTCCTATTTCTTCACCCTCTACCTCTTGCCAAGTTGTTTTGGGTGTTTTCTTCACAAGTTTCACAACTTTGTGAAGTCGGAGCTTGAGCTTGTGCAACCTCGACGTAGATAGTCTTTGACACGAAGCCGACGACCTATTCCGCTCGTTTTCCCGATGAAGCCGACGAATGAGTGTATGATTCGAAAAGGACAGCGAGAGGATGACTACGTGGAGATAAGGAAGTGGATATCCGGATCTACAAAGGTTGTAGCATCTATCTTTTAGTTAAGTAGTTAACTAGATTAACTTTTCGCCTAGATTTCTAGTACACGATCCGCATTAGGGTTTCTCGGCACCCATAATTTTTGAAATTGGCATGGTTGATGCCTTGTGAGACCTCTATAGTGTGCCTAGGAACCCTACAGTGGTATCAGAGCCTAGCTAGAGCCTTAGGCGAAGTCTAGACGATGTTTGAAACCCGATCGAACCCGAAAACCTAACTTTAAGATGCTCTCTGGACTTTTTCTAAATTCTGGGATTTTTCCAGATTAAAAATTGCTAAAAAATTCAGCAGGGAAATATATGAATTACGGTGCAAAAATTTCTTTATGAACAGTCTAAAGAGCGGCGGATCCGCGGCCTAAGCCTCCTTAAGCGGCGGATCCGCGGCAGCTTTATTAAATTATTATATAATTTTTGCACAGTAACTTTTATCTTCTGGTGTTGGATTTTCTGGGAATTTTTAAAATTTATTCAAGAGTTGAATTTTCTGGGGTGTTTTAGAGCTTCGATGTTTTCGATCGGATTATCAAATTTCGTCTTTGTGTATTTCCGGATAATTTTTAGAATATGCTAAAAAGTTCGACCGGATATAAATACCCAATTTTTCCCCTGTCGGGAGATTTCCAAGTGTTGGATTTTTCCGTAGTTTAACGACGTTCTAAGTAGTGCAAGTAACGCGATGGACCCTCTAGAAGACAACAAACCTTAACTCGATTATGTGACCGTCTTGAACTGCCCTTTGAACCTTCGGGTTTGGGGCAGTACGGCGTGCCACATGTGAGGCGTTGGCTTGACCCTTCTACAGCTGGACCGTTGGTACTGAGGCACGAACTGAATGTTGTTAGACTTATTTCATGTGTTGAGTTGTATCGGGAAAACTTGGGTATTCGACTGTTCGATCGGAAAGTTTAACATTTTCTGTTTATCTGGAATGTGATACAATAATTGGAATTCACAAGTAGTTATGAGATAACTGAATGAATGTTATAAATCTAGCAATTTAATCCCATATGATATTGAAAAGAGTTTTCGATAATGAGACTAAAATGCGGGATTTATATCTGTTAGGCATGCGATGTCTAAAGAGGTTGCGGATTCCAACTGTTGTAGTTTTACACTTTCTTTTCTGTGACCGTAAGTGTAGTATGTTCATATCGCCGGTTTCGTTGCTATACGTCAACGACAATTGGGGTATGCATACTTACTTACGTTGATGACATGTGATGTTATGTGTTGCTGGATATGTTATATTGGATCGTCGTGTTCGAATAGCCGGGGTTTTTTATGTGAGATGAGTGTTTTCCATTTTCATTCATGTAAAAACTTGTATGTAATATTCTTTTATTTGGGGCACTTCCAGGTAGCGGAAGTTGTCACCTTTTGTATATTATTTACTTTTCCGCATTAGGATAGACCCAAGGAGGGGAGCACAAGTAACCGGGTTCTGGGGTCCAGTGGGAGACCAACTCGAGGAGTCGAGTCCGGGTCTCCTAACCCTAGAATTGGCAGGGTTGCTTGCCGCTCTCGTAGGGGTCTAGGGGTGTGGGATTGGCTATTCATCACGACCGTGGAATCCGTGTTTTATACTGGCTCGTATTGAAAACACGGACGTCCTAGTATATCCAATGTTTCATATGTTTCTTCTGTTGCGATATCTGTGATGTGATCATGTGATGTTCTGTGATGGATATAGTATATAGTATATATGATATATTATATAGACGTTACTTATGTTTTACACCCGCGCTAGCCCTGCCCTGCTCTGTCGTTAGTTACTTAACCTAACGGTGCACGAGGGGACATCGAGGCGAATGCGGATGGCATAAGTGTACGTCATATCTATCTGTGATGTTTAGGTATTTAAATGATGGGACTTCATTAATGTGATTAATGAAAGAAAAGAAACCTAAGATGTTGTAGAATCAGATTTTAAACAAAACAGGTAGCTACAGTTCTTGCTTTGCATAGCGGTATATATGATATACCCTGCACCTTATTCGATGAGGAAAGGACCGAGATCCCTTCACCGGGAGTGACTCCTTTAGCAATAACTGGCAGATGCTACACACTCGGTTTGGCTTTAATTGCTTTTAAGAGTTTTTGCTTTGCACAGTGATATATATGATATATCCCGCACCTCATTCGACGAGGAAAGGGCCGACGATCCCTTCACCGGGAGTGACCCCTTTAGCAAAACTAGAAAAGCCTCAAAATCATTCCATTTTAAAACTTCATTTGATTCTACAACGATATCAAGTTCATTACGCAATAGGTTTTCAGAAAAACCTGACGTAGCCCTCCGTCATTTCAGATAAGTACTAGTTAGTATTCGTGCTACGTTTGTTGACTATGTTAAGGCGTAGTGTGTGGTAGCTAATTAGTGCTTGTCTGTATAAGCATATGATGCGATTGGATTAGGGTAGTCGTGCGACTTTGTTGACTATGTTAAGGGTCGTGCGGGTGGGTTTAATTCAATCGGGAAATGACGGGTTGAACTTGACTAGCACTTATGATTTGTTGACTATGTTAAGGTCATATAGCTGCTAGGGGCAAAATATTATCGGGAATTTCAAGTGTTGAAATTTGCAATGAGATTGCATACCTTCTATGAGATAGTTGGATCCCGATACCCACTGCGAGTAAGAGTTACTCCTGGGAGAGTTTTACACGTTACAATTAGCCGATCAAGTAGGTGTCTAGAAAGGTGTTAATGAGGTTACACCTCTGGGAAAACGAGGTTTACAGTAATTAGGTTCGTGCGAAAGCACGGGGGACCTCCCTCAAAGTACCGACACTGGCCTGGCTGAAAGATTGGCGAACTTGTAGTGTGTAATTAATCCCGGCTAGTCTTTCCTTTTAAGGTTTGAAGGAAGATTTGATAAAAAGCAGTGGGAGCCATCCTGATTAGATAAGATAATAACCAATCTGATCTTGCACGAGCATACGCTAAAGTGTTTTCTTCTCTCTCTCTCCAGGTAGCGACCATTTCATGCCTTAATCAAGATAATAATATGGATGTATTGACCAAACCCGCATGTTATACTGTGCTGGGGAACGTTGGTTCCGTTCTTTCTTATAAGAGTTATAGGAATGAACAGGATATAGGGGAATACCAGGATTCCCATGCCACCCGAATGAAGAAAGTACATGATGATGCATTTTCTTCGGGTGTGTTCGTTACTGAGAACTGTTTCTCTATTTGCTCTACGTCCTGGGTATTAGATACCGGGTCAGGATCCCATATATGTAATCAGTTACATGGGCTAAGGAAAGGTAGAGAACTTGGAGAAGGTGATAAAGACATTAGAGTTGGAAATGGTGCAATTGTTGCAGCTAAGACTGTCGGAGAATATCACCTTGTATTACCAACTAGAAATACATTGGTTCTGAACGAATGCTATTACATGCCGAACCTGATATGCAACATTATATCGGTTTCTTTGCTGAGTAAAGAGGGATATAATTTTGTATTACAGGACAATGTTATGAACATTTTCCGTAACCAAAAGTTGGTTGGATCAGGCACGTTGTGCAATGGCATTTATGTTCTAAACCAATCAACAGTTCTGAGCATAACAAACACACACAAGAGGAAGAGTTCAGAACTGAACGATTCCTTCTTGTGGCATTGTAGACTGGGTCACATCAATGTGACACGACTGGCTAAGTTGCATAAGGATGGATATTTGAAACCTTTCGAATTTTCATCTTATGACATTTGCCAGTCATGTCTCAAATGCAAGATGACCAAAACTCCGTTTACGGGACACGGAGAAAGAGTTACCGAACTCTTGGGACTTATACATAGTGATGTATGCGGTCCCATGTCTACACATGCCAGGGATGGTTCTTCATACTTCATTACATTCACTGACGATCTCTCTAGGTTCGGGTATGTGTTCCTGATGAAACACAAATCAGAAGCTTTTGAGAAATTTAGGGAATATAAACAAGAAGTTGAGAACCAAACCGGAAAAAGTATTAAAATCCTACGATCTGATCGAGGAGGGGAATACTTGAGCAATGAATTCCTGGACTTCCTAAAAGAGAATGGGATTCTCTCTCAGCTGACTCCTCCATATACACCACAGCACAACGGTGTATCTGAACGGAGGAACCGCACCCTATTAGATATGGTGCGCTCTATGATGAGCACAGCTGAGTTACCTATTTCCTTCTGGGGATATGCACTGGAGACGGCTGCATACCTATTGAATCAAGTTCCATCTAAATCTGTACCTACCACACCATATGAGATATGGAGTGGGAAGAGACCATATTTTAAACGAGTTAAGATATGGGGTTGTCCGGCCTATGTCAAAAGGCAAAATCCAGACAAACTCGAGGCACGGTCAGTTCTCTGCAAGTTTGTGGGATATCCTAAGAATTCCCAAGGATATTTTTTCTACCATGCTGAAGAACAAAAGGTGTTTGTTTCTCAATATGCCACCTTTTTAGAAAAGGAATTCCTTGAAAAAGAAATTAGTGGCAAAGTGGTAGAGCTGGAAGAAATTCCAGATACACAAACTATAACTGAAGATTTAGTGGAACCAGAAGATTCGATAGTACCCGACGAACCCCAGCCTCTCCGCCGATCTAGTAGGGTTTCTCGTCCACCTGAGAGATACTACGGTTTTCTCATTGATGGTGGAAGCGAGGATTGTATCATGGATGATGATGACCCAACTAGCTTCGAGCAGGCCATCACGAGTAGGGACTCAGTGAAATGGCTGGATGCTATGCGGTCCGAGATGGAATCCATGTACACCAACAAAGTATGGACTTTGGAAGTTGCTCCTGAAGGGGTAAAACCCATTGGGAGCAAGTGGATCTTCAAGGAGAAATTTGGTGTAGATGGGAAAGAGGAGACTTTCAAAGCTAGACTTGTAGCAAAGGGTTTTCGTCAAAGACCAGGTGTGGACTATGACGAAACCTTTTCTCCAGTGGCTATGCTTAAATCCATCCGAATCATGCTTGCCATTGCTGCCTTTCATGACTACGAAATCTGGCAAATGGATGTTAAGACCGCCTTTCTAAATGGTGATTTAGAAGAGTGCGTGTACATGACTCAGCCAGAGGGCTTCGTAGACAGTGGGAGCAGCGGGAAGGTGTGCAAGCTGCTTAAATCCATTTATGGATTAAAGCAAGCATCGCGGAGTTGGAACATCTGCTTTGACGTCGTTATCAAAGAGTTTGATTTCGTCAAAAATCCAGATGAACCTTGTATCTACAAGAAGGTGGCAGAGAGTAAGGTTGTCTTCCTCGTATTGTACGTGGACGACATACTCTTGATAGGAAATGATATTCCTATGCTGCAATCGGTCAAGCTCTTCTTATCACAAAGATTCTCGATGAAAGATCTTGGTGATGCCTCCTGCATATTGGGAATCAGGATCTATAGAGATAGATCCAAACGGATACTGGGATTGTCCCAATCCAGGTACATTGACACCATACTAAAGAGATTTAGTATGGAAGAATCCAAGCGTGGGAACTTGCCCACGATCTCTGGAGTCACTCTCTCCAAAGAAATGTCTCCCAATACTGATTTGGAAAGAGCTCGCATGCAAGGGATACCCTATGCTTCGGCAGTAGGCTCTATCATGTACGCGATGCTATGTACCAGACCCGATGTAGCATACTCACTAAGTGTAGTGAGCAGGTATCAAGCCGATCCTGGAGAGAATCACTGGACAGCTGTGAAGAGCATTCTCAAGTACTTGCGAAGGACTAAAGAGATGCTCTTGGTGTATGGTAACGGAGAACTCCAAGTGGAGTCCTTTACCGATTCGAGCTTCCAGAGTGATAAGGACGACTCTAAGTCGCAGTCGGGCTTTGTCTTTACCCTTTACGGAGGGGCGGTTAGCTGGAAGAGTTCCAAGCAGGAAACCGTGGCAGACTCGACGATGGAGGCTGAATACATCGCTGCCAACGATGCTGCCAAAGAGGCTGTCTGGATCAAGAAGTTCATTACTGAACTTGGAGTTGTTCCATCCATTGAGCATCCAATACCTTTGTATTGCGATAACAATGGAGCGGTGGCTTTAGCCAAGGAACCCAGGTCCCATCAGCGATCCAGGCATATTCTGAGGCGGTATCACCTGATCCGGGAGATAGTTGATCGCCGGGAGATCGAGGTCAGGAGGGTTGACACGAAGAACAACACGGCGGATCCACTCACGAAGGCCATTCCCCAGATACAGTTTGAGAGACTCTTCGGGATGCTCGGTATGCGATACTACAACAGCTGGCCCTAGTGCAAGTGGGAGATTGTTAGTTGTATGTATGCCCTAGAGGCCAGTATTGTACAGATGATGTATATTATATGGGATGCTTGGACATATATAGAGATGACTTTCTTGCTCGATATGATAGTATGCTATCTGGTTACTCTTTATCTTAACATGTACACTAGTCTCTTTAAACTGTCTTATAGTTACATGTTGGTAAAGCCCTTAGGATGTGTACTTGACTACCTGGACTATGATGCAGATCATACTAGTAGGGACATGGTAGTCCATAAGTACATCCTTCATGGTCCCTAGTCGTGGGTGTATCGAGACGGGGCATCGATATACCAGTGTAGACTAGCGTATACACTTCTCGACCCATGAGATGGGCGATGGATGACCCCATATCCATTGGTGTTTGACATCAGAGATGGTGTACGGGTGCTCAGTGGAGACTGGGTACACTGGACGGACTCGCCGAGAACTCCCAGATGGTATTATACCTCACGTCAGATGGCAGTTCTCAGGTGACACTTGTACAGGTTAGTCTGTAGACCCGAGATCGTCATAGAGTCTTGTGTGATTCCCACCGTGCTTTGATCTCCACCTTACCACGTCCATGAGGGCGTGCAAAACGGTGGTCTTTGGGTACAGTCCCGAGTCACATGGAGGCAATGAGCGATAGGAGGGGTTTCGTCTCTCCCGGTATTGGGAGTTGATGTTGCGCTGTGCTCGATTGGCCGTAACAGGGAAGTCCCTGGCCAGGGCTGATCAGAGATTTGCTGGTAAGTGTTACCAGTAATTTCTCGACCCGTTATGAGCCTCACATCGGCACGACTTATCGGTTATTGGGGTCTGACGTTTACCACCCCTAGACTTGATATGCGACGTATCAGACGAACAGACCGGACTGTACGGTAAGTGTTACTGGTTGGATTCACAGGAGTGTGAGCGGACTAGCTCGTCGATCTTCTGATCGCTCAATACCCGGATGGCCGTTACGTTTAGCAGACCGCTTGCGGCTTGTGGGTGCTTGATATGATCATCATCTGCTACCGGCGTATTGACGAGTCTTTAGAGTCCTACACAGAGGTTTCCTGGCTCAAGCGAAACGAAATAAGAGCGCATATGAGATATGTGCAGGACCGAGAATGATGCGTGTATGTGATACCGCATTTCATTCTCGCGATATATGTTTCGATTGGTTATATTCGATATGACCTAGTTATCGAATCATTGATTCGATAAATCGATACATTGGATTCTAGTCGGTTATGTGCGACATGACCGGATCATTGAATCAAATGTTGATTTAATGATTTAATGCATAATTATATATTTTATATATTGCATTGCATTAACTGGTATTGGTTCATTTTAAATGGATTTTCTCACTTGATGTACATGTTGTATATGTGATATACTTTTGTGCACATCTTTGTATCATGTTTGATGATGCTTGCTCATTAGGTTAAGTGTGAAGTATTAAACCATGGTTAAGAGATGATTAAGGTTTTGCCTTTTTATTTATTTATTTGTTTATTTATTTAGAAAAGGTTTAGATGAGAATGGTGGCTTTCTTTGTCTCTTGTTGAAGTTTCTTGAAGCTTTGACAAAGTCCACCATCCTTATCTCATCCTTAACCCTAACCATTCCTATTAACCTTAGTTTAATCTCTACACTTGACCATGGTAAAGATATGATAAGTATTCATATTTGTTTCTTTTTCAAATAAGAAAACTTATCATATTCTTTCTTCTTCATCATCTTCTTCTTCAAGAAAAGCTTGATGCCATCAATGGCAACTTGAGCAAAAGTGAGTGAAATCCAATTCTAAAGTGAACCCACCTCCTATTTCTTCACCCTCTACCTCTTGCCAAGTTATTTTGGGTGTTTTCTTCACAAGTTTCACAACTTTGTGAAGTCGGAGCTTGAGCTTGTGCAACCTCGACGTAGATCGTCTTTGACACGAAGACGACGACCTATTCCGCTCGTTTTCCCGATGAAGCCGACGAATGAGTCTAGGATTCGAAAAGGACAGCGAGAGGATGACTACGTGGAGCTAAGGAAGTGGATATCCGGATCTACAAAGGTTGTAGCATCTAACTTTTAGTTAAGTAGTTAACTAGATTAACTTTTCGCCTAGATTTGTAGTACACGATCCGCATTAGGGTTTCTCGGCACCCATAATTTTTGAAATTGGCATGGTTGATACCTTGTGAGACCTCTATAGTGTGCCTAGGAACCCTACAAACTCAGTTTCTAAGAAGCGGGCATGACGAGGAACAAAGACCTTTTGCTCCTCTGCGTAATAGAAAACATACCCCTTGGAGTTCTTTGGGTATCCCACAAACTTACACTGTACTAAGCGTACCTCGAGCTTGTCCGCATGCTGCTTTTTGACAAAAGCTGGACATCCCCATGTCTTAAAGTGTTTAAGACAGGGTTTCTTCCCACTCCACATCTGATATGGTGTGGTAGGCACTGACTTAGTAGGAACTTGGTTCAAAAGATATGCAGTTGTTTCTAGTGCATAACCCCAGAAAGATCGCGGTAACTCAGCCTTACTCATCATGGAACAAACCATATCCAATAGAGTTCGATTCCGTCTTTCCGATACACCGTTGTGTTATGGTGTGTATGGAGGAGTAAGCTGCGAGAGAATTCCATTCTCTTTTAAGTAGTCCAGAAACTCGGCACTCAAGTATTCACCACCTCGATCAGATCTCAATGTCTTGATACTTTTGCCTGTTTGTTTTTCAACTTCATTCTTGTATTCCCGAAATTTCTCAAAGGCCTCGGATTTATGCTTCATCAGGAAGACATGTCCATATCTCGAGAAATCATCTGTGAAAGTAATGAAGTATGAATAACCACTTCGCGCATGTGTAGACGTTGGACCACACACGTCACTGTGTATGAGTCCCAAGAGCTCGCTTGCTCTTTCTCCGTGTCCAGTGAACGGAGTCTTTGTCATCTTTCTCATGAGACAAGATTCACAAGTGGCATAAGACTGGTACTCGAACGGATTCAAGTATCCCTCTTTATGTAACTTTGTTTAACGTGTCTCATTAATGTGACCCAGTCTACAATGCCATAAGAAAGCCTGATTTAATTCCGGAGACTTTCTTTTAAGTGTGTTCTGGACACTGAAAATCTGAGCTTGATTCAATACGTATATCCCGTTTTTAAATGTACCTGACCCAATCAGAACTTGATTTAGGTGGATGTGGACCACATCGCTTACAAAAGTAAAATCATATCCTTCTTTAGAAAGTAAGGATACAGATATGATATTACAAGTCGCACTAGGTACAAACAAACAGTCACGCAGAATTAATATCTGCCCAGTTGTCAGTCCAAGATGATATTCCCCTACGGATTCAGCATCCATGCTCATTCCGTTGGCAACCCTAAGAGTCATATCACCTATCCTGATAACCCTACAGTTTCTCAGAGCCTGTAATGAATTACAGATGTGAGATCCTGATCCGGTATCCAATACCCAGGAAGTAGGGTTAACTGACATACAGTTTTCTATTACAAACACACCCAAAACCGAAGCCACAACATGCTTCGAATCCTGGCTACTGGCTTTGCTAGCCCTACAATCCTTCTGCCAATGTTCATTCCCGCAACAATAGGAACGTCCATCCTTTACTACATCCAGTCCCGAAACTTTTGCCCTTCCCTTTCCTTGTACTACCCTGGTTTCCTTCAGGGTATAAGTAGAGGGCAGAGACTGTACAATCAAGTCAGTATATGATCCGTTCTTCAACGTGGTCTTCAGGTCCGTGAGCTCATCAAAATAGCTGGTCTCTGTAAGGACGTTGCCCCCTACAGATGACCCGATAGCCAATATCGCTTGAAGCAATTCGTTCGAGGTCTCATATCTTGCGATACGAGATTTCTCTCCATATAAATCTTTGTTATGGAGGAAGATAGAAACTAAGTCCAACTTCTCGTGCTGCCTCTGGTATGTATCATCAACTGAGGCCAACACGAGGCACTTGGCTTTCGCACAGTCCTTTTCCGATGTCTTACGGATATCAATATCTGTGACAGGGGAAACTGGTCCTGAGACGGCAGGGATTTGATTTGTTAAGAGGTGTCCCAGCTTGTCATGGGCAATGGACATCTGGACAGACCTTTGCCAATCATAACAGTCAGATTCAGTCATTTTATTATCTAGATGTAACCTATGTGTGGTCACTGGGTCGCTGGAATTAAGAGAGAGAGAAGAAAACACCCAGCTTGATGCTTTTGCAAGTTTAGATTGGTTTTTAGTTTATCTAAACAGGATGGCTCCCACTGTTTCTCGAATCCTTCCTCAAATCAAAAAGGGAGAATTAGTCGGGATCAATCTCACCGTACAATACTTGCTTAACCGTTCAGCCAGGCCAGTGTTGGTAATTCGAGGGAGGTTTTCCAACGCTTTCGCGAAGTTCCTTAATTAAATAACCTTTTTTCCCTGTGGGCGTAGCCCCGCTAACACCTTTCTAGACACCTACTTGGTATATAGCATTGATCGTTAAGTGAGAAAGTTCCCGAGGAGTAACATATACTCACAGTAGGATCAGGATCCAAATATCATCGTGTGATAAAACTGAAGGAATCCTACCAGAATCATCACACTCCAAATGGTATGCAGCACTAACAAGTTTCAGTTTCTTTAGAAACTCCCGATGTGGATTTTTGCCCCATGCTCTTATGATCTTGACTAAGACCAACAAATCATAAGTCACATGTCAAGTTTTACCCGTCATTGTCCAGATTGATTTGAACCCACCCGTATATACCCTTGACTATGGCCAACAAAGTAATACGACTGTCCCAAACCAACGCATCTATCTATTCAACATATGAATACCCACTAGCTACCAATCACTATGCCTTGACTAAGGCCAACAAACATAGCTTGAATACTATTGGATATTCATATGAAACGACGGAGGGCTACGAATGGTTTTGGTGAAACCGTGAACGTAGTGAATTTGATATAATCGAAGGAACCTTGATAGATTTTAAAAGGAGTGGTTTAAGCTCCGCATTTTTAAAAGTTTTCTGTTTTGAAAAGAAACCGAGTGGTTTTGAAATTGTTCCAACGACTTTAACTTTTGTTTATTTTCTTGCATTAATTTAATGCGTCCCATCATTTAATCCTACCATTGCAGAAAACAACGAAAATATGACGTACGCTTATGCCATCCGCATTCGCCACGGGGCCCCGTCATCACCCGTTAGGTTACTTAACTAACGAAAGAGCGGGGGCTGGACTAACGCGAATGCAAAATATAAGCAACGCTTACTAGATATCATATATAGATATATACATTCGTCAGATGCAATGATAGCCATTCCAGATCACAGATGAACATATTGGATATACTAGGAATCCGCATTTCGTTCGAGCCTGCAACGAAAGACGGATTACACGGTCGCGATGAATAGCCAAACCCCACCCTAGACCCCTACGGGTGCGGAAAACTACCCGCCAAGTACCCGAAGTGAAGCAACCTCCCTCAACAACGTGAGTAGGCCACTCGGCACTTTGAGGTACCCGGTAGTTTGTACACCCACCTTGGGTCTATCCTAGGAGCAAAAACAGTAAAAGAAATAATATACAATGGCGGCTACAACCTCATCTCGGATGTGCGGCCATAGAAATAATATTACATCAATTTACATATTACATCAAATGAAAGATAAAGAAAACTCTCATCTCACATCCCCGGCTATTCATCCACGACAATCCAAGGAGTTCATATACACAAACTATCAACATTACAGATCACAGATATGCACAACCCCCACTAATCGACGTATAGCGATTAGTTGACGTTCAGTGCATATATCACATCACAGAAATAATCCATTAGCCAAAGTCTACAGAATTTCGATCAAAAATACGGATTTGCAACTACCCCAAACACAACTTTGTTCTCTGGAAAATCTGGGCAGAAACAAAATACTTTAAAAATCCCAAAATAGAACACTGAATACACTGCAACAAAACCGAGTCGCGGCCGATTCAACTCGGCCGTGGATCCGCGGCGATCCGCGGTGAGTCGGCCGAGTCACTGGCTCGTTTTTGCTGTGTGTTTTTAGAAAACCCTGAGCCGATTTTTAAGGTGTGTGGAATTATTTTTTGAGCTGTTTTAAAAATCAGCAGAAACATGAGTTTTCAGACGTGTTTTGCGTTTTTTTTCTCGGATCGAAATTCTAAATACTTTGCTAACATGCTAGTTGTTGTTTAGCTAGGCTCTGATACCACTGTAAGTCCACGTTGCTCACCCCGGTTCTTACGGGGAGGCGGAAACGGTAAAAAACGATTTTTTGACACATGGTAACATGGACTAAAAAGAGGATCTTTGCTAAACAAAAACCTTGCAAACTACATGAGGTTCTATCTACTATGTCATAGAGATTATACCTCACGAAACCGGTCCTTCTCACCGCTGTCCTCCTCGTCCATCCAAGCTCCGAGGATCGATCCGGATCTTGGTCACCTCCGCAGCCTCCTAGAGTCGAAGACGATCCACCCGAGAGTTTGTGTTCCGAGCTCCAACTCAAACCGAGGTAACTAGGGCAACAAGGTTGCTAACCTTGATGTCCTAGGTTGTGTAGAAGAAGAAGATGGATGTGTTTTTCAATTTACTTCCTTATTTTCTCAACACATGAGATCAAAGGAAAAATCAAGAGGAGGAAGATGAAGGAGCAACCATGGAGCTTCTCATTTCATGAGAGAGAACCAGAATAGAATTATGAACCAAGAATAATGAACCATGGAATAATAATCCATAAACATCATCATTACTAATCTCTTCATGATAAAGTTGATGGCTACCTTGATTTGACCATTTTCATCACAAAAATAAAATCAAAACCAAAAGAAGACTCTAGATCTCACATGAAGATCCTAGTCAACTTTGGTCAAATGGTCAACAAAGTCAAATATGATCAAATGGTCAAAGCAATTACCCATAACATAAATATCATTAAAAAGATTAGTAAATGATGTCCCCGCCTCATAATGGTTTTGACCGAACCAACTGTCAAAAACATAATGAGGCACCTCCTTCTTCTTCGCTCCTCACAACTGTGCATACACACCCGCATCCGCATTCCGTAGAATGCGAATGCACAGAAGACAAAACTAATCCATCCATACAATACTAGGATCCGGCTTAAACCAAAGCCCACTAGTATTGTCTGCCCGAACAGCATGTTAGTGTATATGCCCTAGAGGCCATTACTGTATCATACTAGTTTGTATATTACTTAATGGAAGCTTGGGATATTCACCTTGTATATACAATCTTGCTCAAAATAGTAGTATGCTACTTGGTTTGTTTCTACTTCAATGTGTCCATGTGTTTATTTTAGTATATCGCCTATACACATTAGTGGAGCCCTTAGGATCTTTGCTTGATTACCAGCGTTGTGATGGTAGTCACACTAGTGGGGCTGGGTAATCTATAAGCACATCCTTATGCAGGTCCCTGGTCGCAGGACTATCGAGACAGGGCATCGATACTCCGGAGTAGACTAGCACATGCGCTTCTCATCCCAGTGTGGGAGACGGTCTGTCCCACAGCCGTCGGTACGTCGTACTTGAGATAGTATGCGGGTGCTCGTTGGGTTACGAGTACACTGGACAGGACTCGTCGGGAACTGACTAGTTGGTATTATGCCTATCGTCAGTTATCAGTTCCTAGGTGACATGAGTACAGCTTAGTTCGCTGACTTGACACTGTCACTTCGCCTCGAGTGTGTTCCCACTGTACTTTGATTACTACCCTACCACGGCTCAAAGGAGTCGTGCAAACAGGTGGTAGTTGGGTGCAGTCCCGAAGCACTTGGAGGCAGTGACGGTTAGACAGGATTCGTCTCTCCCGGTATTGGGGGTTGACATCGCGCTGTGTCTAGGAGAGCCATTACACGAGTAGTCCCTGGCCAGGGCAAACGAGATATACTGGTAGGCTTCCAGTGTTATCTCAGGGTGTTTTGGGCTTCACTCCGACACGACTTGTACCGCTATTGAGGAACTGACGTTTACCGCCCCCTAGGCCCGCCATGCGATGTATCAGACGAACAGACCGGACTGTACGGAGAATGTCACATTCAGGCTCAGTAGGAGTTTAGATGGGTTTCGCCTCGTCAGTCTTCTTGTCGGCATCTACCTCGGGACCGTTACGCACAGCTAGTGCCGCTTGCGGTCTGTGGTTAAACCCACTGCCAGCGTAGTGTCGAGTCTTTAGAGTCCCACACAGAAAGCTATTCGCCTTTAGGAAAAAGAGTAGAGGTCGCATGGTTTTGCGGCAGGTCGCATGGTTTTGCGACAGGGTTCGGTCACATCCGTGCACTTATGCACGTACAGTGTCCGGACAGTTATCACTAGCGGGCTTTGGTTTAAACCAGATCCTAGTGTACGTTTTGGGATTGGATTTATCCAGTATGTATTCGTGTTCCTCGGAACGCGGATGCGGGTGTGTATGCACAGTTAACGGAGAGACAAAGGCAGAGGATTCTCATTAGGGTTGTTGACCGTTGACTGTTGACTATTGACTTTTTGGTCAACCCTAATAAGAATATGATATGTGATTAACAATTATATTAATTAAGTATTGTGGTGACATGGTTGTTGAGGGGTTGACTTTGTTGACTTGTTGACTTTGTTGACCGGTTGACTAGGTTGGACTAGTTGACCATCATGATGACTATGGCTATCATTTCATGGCAAAGACTTTTTACTTGCTTGTTTCTTTTGTGAGAAATGAGTGCATGAAATGATTTAGTTATTTTGACTTGAACCATTTTACACAATACTTGATTATTATTTTTGTGATGATGGTTTTGGATTATGAGAGCAAAGAGAGAAAAGTCTTCTCTCATTCTTTCATGCTCATTCTCTCTCTTGTTCTTGAGCTCTCATCTTCCTCCTCTTGCTCTCCCTCTCTTGATTCTATGGTTCACTTGTCTCATGAGTTGAGAACCAAGAACCATATATAAAATCCCATACAAACTCTTCTCTACTCACTCTAGTTCACAAGGTTTAGCAAACCGAGTGAACTAGTTTCTTCAAAGTTCGAAGAAGGAGCCAAAGGTTGAAGCATTCAGGTGGATCTATCTTCAGCGCAAGGAGACGACGGGAAGAAACCGATTCGGACGACCATCGAAGCTTGAAGACGAAGGAGTTCGAGAAAAAGAAAGGTATAACCCCCTAACCGAGTAGTTAGCAACTCGTAGTTAGGTTGTTAGTTAGATGTTTAACAAAGATCCGGGTTTTAAGTCCATGTTACCACCTCTAAGAAAATCGTTTTTTACCAAATTCCGCATGCCCGAAATTACCGGGAGAGGTAGCATGGACTTACACAGCATACGCGCACAAGTGTACGTAAGTGATCGTAGCATTGCCGTAAAACTATACAGCCTCTACATCTTTCGCTCAGTGCAGGGAAACTCTCTGTGTGGGACTCTAAAGACTCGACACTACGCTGGTAGTGGGTTTAACCACAGACCGCAAGCGGCACTAGCTGTACGTAACGGTCCCCAGGTAGAT
This sequence comes from Agapanthus africanus, assembly GCA_030015575.1. Lineage (NCBI taxonomy): Eukaryota > Viridiplantae > Streptophyta > Magnoliopsida > Asparagales > Amaryllidaceae > Agapanthus > Agapanthus africanus. The sequence continues at coordinate 240,600,984 of JASDDO010000018.1, read as the reverse complement.
ATCGATAAGAAGGCCGGTGAGGTAAACCCATCCGAATTCCTACTGAGCCTGAATGTGACAATCTCCGTACAGTCCGGTCTGTTCGTCTGAGAGTATCGCATGGCGGGCCTAGGGGGGCGGTAAACGTCAGTCCCCTAATAGCGGTACAAGTCGGGCCGGAGTGTAGCCCAGAACACCCTGAGAAACTACTGGAAACACTACCAGTAATTCTCACTTGCCCTGGACAGGGACGACTATGTGTAATGGCTCTCCTAAACATAGTGCGATATCAACCCCCAATACCGGGAGAGACGAATCCTGTCTAACCGTCACTGCCTCCAAGTGCTTCGGGACTGCACCCAACTACTACCTGTTTGCACGACTGCTTTGAGCCGTGGTAGGGTAGTAATCAAAGAACAATTGGAACACACTCGAGGCGAAGTGACAGTGTCAAGTCAGCGGACTAAGCTGTACTCATGTCACCTGGGAACTGATAACTGACGATAGGTATAGTGCCAACCAACAGTTCCCGACGAGTCATGTCCAGTGTACTCGTAACCTAACGACCACCTGTTAGTGTTTATGCCCTAGAAGGCCATTACTGTATCATACTAGTTTGTATATTACTTAATGGAAGCTTGGGATATTCACATGTATATAACAGTCTTGCTAAACATGGTAGTATGCTACTTGGTTTTTCTATCTTAATATGTGAGTGTACGTATTGATAGAGCTCTTAGGATCTTGCTTGTCTACCAGCGTTGTGATGGCAGTCACACTAGTGGGGGCTGGGTAGTCTACAAGCACATCCTTATTCAGGTCCCTGGTCGTTGGATTATCGAGACAGAGCATCGATACTCCGGAGTAGACTAGTGTGTACGCTTCTCATCTCAGTTGGGGAGATGGTCTGTCCCACAGCCGTCAGTACGTCGTACTGGAGATAGTATGCAGGTGCTCGTTAGGTTACGGGTACACCGGACAGGACTCACAGGGAACTGTTGGTTGGTTTTATACCAGTCGTCAGTGAACAGTTCCCAGGTGACATGAGTACAGCATAGTCCGCAGACTTGACACTGCTACTTCACCTCGAGTGTGTCCCACTATTCTTAGATTGCTACCCTACCACGGCTCAAATGAGTCGTGCAAACAGGTAGCAGTTGGGTGCAGTCCCGAGCACTTGGAGGCAGTGGCGGTTAGACAGGATTCGTCCCTCCCGGTATTGGGAGTAGATATCGCGCTGTGTCAGAGAGCCATTACGCAAAGTCCCTGGCCAGGGCAAGCGAGATTTGCTGGTAGGTTCCAGTAGTTTCTCAGGGTGTAATGGGCTTCGCTCCGACACGACTTATACCGCTATTAGGGGACTGACGCTTGCCGCCCCCCTAGGCCCGATATGCGATAGTCTTGGACGAACGGACCGGACTGTATGGAGATTGTCACAGCAGGCTCAGTAGGAGTTCGGATGGGTTTCCTCATCGGCCTTCTTATCGACAACTACCTGGGGACCGTTACGTACAGCTAGTGCCGCTTGCGGTCTATGGTTAAACTCACTGCCAGCGTAGTAGTCGAGTCTCTAGAGTCCTACACAGAGAGTTTCCTACTCCAGGCAAAACGATATAGATGTCGTATGGTTTTACGACAAGGGTTCGGACGCATACGTGTGTTTACGCACGTACGACTTTCGGACAGTTTTTACCAGTCGGCTTTGGTTTAAGCCAGTTACTAGTATCCGGTTATTGGATTTTTATAGTCTAAAGTTTTTCCGTATTTTTGCGGAAAGGAGGGGCGTTCTCGTAATTATGCGGGAAGCTTCTAGAAGGTGGTGACTAAGGAGGTTAAGGTGGCATATGAAATGATTGTAATTAGTGAGTCACCTTGATGATTCATAGAAGTCTTTTGTCATTATAATGAATCATCACTAGATATTATCAAGCATGGTTGCTAAATTCATTTCTTATTCTTTTCTTCAAAAAAGAAATGCTTGATATATATCTTCTTGACTCACTATTCTATTATCATTATCATCTACACATTCTCTCTCCTCAAGCTCTCTCTCTTCAAACCCTAATCCTCACCTCTCATGTGTTGAGAACTATGATTAGCTAGACTAAACAATCCATAACCCTCACTCTATCTCATCTATCTTCTTTGATTAGCAATCCAAGAAGGTTAGTTGCCTCAAGTTTAGAGGCTAAGCTTGGAGTTTTGCTCTCGGGTGGATCGTCTACTACAAAGAGAAGGCCGAGGAGGACGAGCAGATCGTAAAGACGAAGGACTTGGTTCGATAGGTATAATCCCTAAGCATAGTAGTTTAGAACAACTATATGTTTGGTTAGTTATCGTTTAGCTTCGATTCAAGCGGTTAGTCGATGTTTGTTCACTAAACAAGTTCGTTTTTGAAAATTCCGCCTCCCCACAAGTATTGGGGTGTAGTACATCGACTTACAGTGGTATCAGAGTCTCGCTAAACAATAAATAACTTTGTTGCAAATTTGTACGAATTTCGAACGGAAAAACGAAGCCGGAAAACCCTAAAAATATCAGTTTTCTGTCGATTTTAAAATGATGTCCTAAAATTTTTCATGGATGTGCAGAAAGCTTGAAATGACCACAGATGAACACCCAAGAAATTTGGGTTCCTGAATCGTCTACGGCGCCGCGGAACCGCGGCGGATCCCTCCGATCCGCCGCGCTTCCGCCGCCGATTTGACGAGTCAGGAACTCGTTTTTCTTGTGTGGGTCCCCTGTGGTATTTGGGATTTTCTGGAATATTTTAATTTTGCTCAGGTTTCAGTTTTACAGAGCAGTATTGGAGCAATATTAATGGTGTTTAATCGATCGAAATTATACAGTATTTGCATATTGGATTATATCTGTGATTGTATAATGTGTTCGTAAACCTCCCCTAACTGCTAGTATGTCGGTTGGCAGGGGGTTGCACATTTCTGTAATGGTTTTATCTGTTTGTGCATATGAACTGTAATTGGACTGTTGTGGTGTATAGCCGGGGTTTAGCAATGGGTTATTATTTAATTCATTTGTTGTAAATGTAATTTGTTGTAATATTATTTTGCGGGGCACATCCAGGTTGCGGTTGTAGCCACCGTTGTATTATTTCATTTTACTGTTTTTGCTCCTAGGACTGACCCAAGGTGGGGTACACAAACTGCCGGGTGGGTAGTTTGCCGTACCCGTAGGGGTCGAGGGTGGGGTAATGGCTATTCATCACAACTGTGTTATCCGTCTTTTCTTGCAGGCTCAAAAGAAATACGGATTGCTTGCAAATCCAATTAAGTTCATCTGTGTTCTGGAATGTATATCATTGCGTCAGACGAATGTAAAATATCTATATATATGATAGCTATTTAGACGTCACTTATGTTTTACACCCGCGCTAGCCCAGCCCCCGCTCTGTCGTTAGTTAAGTAACCTAACGGGTGATGACGGGACCCCGTGGCGAATGCGGATGGCATAAGAGGACGTTGTATTTTCGTTGTTTTCTGCAATGATAGGTTAATGATGGGACGCATTATCTATAATGCAAAGAAAAACAAACCAAAGTTTAAATCGTTGGAACAGTTTAAAAGAAACCACTCGGTTAATTTTAAAAACAGATATTTTAAATGCGGTGCTTGAACCACTCCTTTTAAAAGCTATCAGGTTCCTTCGGTTATATCAAGTTCACTACGTTCACGGTTTCGCCAAAACCAGTCGTAGCCCTCCGTCATTTCTTATGGATGGTCAGTAGTATTCAAGCTATGCTTGTTGGCTTTCGTCAAGGCATAGTGTTTGGTAGCTGCTGGGGTATTCATTTGTTGCATAGATAGATGAGTTGGTTTGGGACAGTCGTATAACCTTGTTGGCTTTCGTCAAGGGTATATACGGGTGGGTTCAAATTAACAAGATAATGATGGGCAGAACTTGACATGTGTTTTATGATTTGTTGGCTTTCGTCAAGGTCATAAGAACATGGGGCAAAAATATATATCGGGAATTTCTAAAGAAACTGAAATTTGCAAAGAGATGCATACCATTTGGAGTTTGATGAATGTTGGTAGGATTCCTTCAACATTATCATACGATGATATTTGGATCCCGATCCTACTGTGAGTATATGCTACTTATCAGGATATTCGTCACTTAACGATCAATGCTATAAACCAAGTAGGTGTCCAAAAAAGTGTCAGCGGGGTTACGCCCCCAGAGAAAAGAGGTTATTTAATTAAGGAACTTCGCGAAAGCGTTGGAAAACCTCCCTCGAAGTATCGACACTGGCCTGGCTGAACGGTTAAGCAAGTATTGTACGGTGAGAATAGTCCTGGCTAATTCTTCTTTTATGGTTTGAGGAAGGATTCGAGAAACAGTGGGAGCCATCCAGTTTAGATAAATTAAAAACCAATCTAAACTTGCAAGAGCATCATGCTAAAGTGTTTTCTTCTCTCTCTCTCATTGCAGCGACCTTGTGACCATGACTAGGTTACATCTAGATAACAAGTTGACTGAATCTAACTTATTTGACTGGCAAAAGTATGTCCAGATGACCATTGCCTATGACAAGCTGGACCACCCTATTACTACTCAAGATCCCATCGTCGCAGGTCCAGTTTCCACCGTCACGGATATGGATATCCGTCAGAAAAAGGAAAAGAATAAAGCGAAAGCCAAGTGCCTCGTGTTAGCTTCAGTTGATGGTATATACCAGAAGCAGCACGAGAAGATGGACTCTGTATCCATCTTTTTCCATAACAAAGATTTATATGGAAAGCAATCTCATATCGCAAGATATGAGGCCTCGAACGAATTGATTCAAGCGAGGTCGGCTGACGGGTCATATGTAAGGGACGACATCCTTACGATGACTAGCTATATAGATGAGCTCAAGGACCTGGAGACCACGTTGGGAAACAGGTCATATACTGACTTATTTCCACAGTCCCTACCCTCTACTTACACCCTGAAAGAAACCAGGGAGACACAAGCTCTGCTTAATAGGGGACCTTCTTCTTCTTCATCCAAGGCGAAAGCAAAGGGTGAAAAGAAGAAAACCTCTACAAAGCCGATATACGGTGTCAACAAAGTAGGAGGAAAGGGAAGAGAAAAAGTTTCGGGACTTGGTATAAGTAAGGAGGGACATTCCTATTGTTGTGAGAATGGACATTGGCAGAAGGATTGCAGGGCTTTGGAAGCCAGTAGCCAGGATATGAAGCATGTTGTGGCTTCAGCCTCAAGTGTGTTTGTAATTGAGAACTGTTTGTCAATTAACTCTACTTCCTGGGTACTAGATACCGGAGCAGGATCTCATATCTGTAATTCGTTACATGCTTTGAGAAACCGTAAAGTTATAAGGATAGGTGATTTGTCTCTCAGAGTTGCAAACGGAATGAGCGTGGACGCTGAATCCGTGGGAGAATATCGCCTAGGTTTGACAAGTGGGCAGATATTGATTCTACGTAACTGTCTGTATGTACCTAGTTTGACTTGTAATATCATATCAGTGTCCTCACTTTCAAGAGAGGGATATGACTTTACATTCGTAAGCGATGTAGTTCACATCCACCTAAATCAAGTTCTGATTGGGTCCGGTACATTAGATGACGGTATATACGTATTAAATCAAGCTCAGGTTTTCAATGTCCAGAACACACTTAAAAGAAAGTCTCCAGAAGTGAATCAGGCTTTCTTATGGCATTGTAGACTAGGTCACATCAATGAAACACGGTTAACGAAGTTACATAGAGAAGGATATTTGAATCCGTTCGAATATCAATCTTATGCCACTTGTGAATCTTGTCTCATGGGAAAGATGACAAAGACTCCGTTTTCTGGACACGGAGTAAGAGCGAGCGAGCTCTTACGACTCGTACACAGTGACGTATGCGGTCCGATGTCTACACATGCGCGAGGTGGTTATTCCTACTTCATTACTTTTACGGATGATTTCTCTAGGTATGGACATATCTTCTTGATGAAGCATAAATCCGAGGCCTTTGAGAAATTCCAAGAATACAAGAATGAAGTGGAAAACCAAACAGGCAAAAGTATTAAGACACTGAGATCTGATCGAGGTGGTGAATACTTAAGTGCCGAGTTCCTGGGTTATTTAAAAGAGAAAGGAATTCTCTCTCAGCTTACTCCTCCATACACACCACAACACAACGGTGTATCGGAAAGGAGGAATCGAACCCTATTAGATATGGTTCGTTCCATGATGAGTAAGGTTGAGTTACCGCGATCATTCTGGGGTTATGCGCTAGAATCAGCAGCATATCTTTTAAACAAGGTTCCAACCAAGACTGTGCCTACCACGCCATATCAGATGTGGAGTGGGAAGAAACCCCATCTTCAGTACCTGAAGACATGGGGATGTCCAGCTTTTGTAAAAAAGCAGCATCCGGACAAGCTCGAGGCACGCTCAGTAGAGTGTAAGTTTGTGGGATATCCAAAGAATTCAATGGGATATTGCTTCGACTACGCAGAGGAACAAAAGGTTTTTGTTTCTCGTCATGCCCGCTTCTTAGAAACTGAATTTTTAGAAAATCAGAAGAGTGGGAGCGCAGTAGAACTGGAAGAAATTCCAGAACCATAAGCTGTTACTGAAAGTTTGGTGGAACAAGAAGTTTCAGAAGAAAGGGACATACCAGCGCCTATCCGCAGAAGTAGTAGGCAGTCTCATCCGCCCGAGAGATACTACGGTTTTCTCATAGACGGGGATAGAGAAGATTGCGTCATTGATAATGACGACCCTACTAGCTTCCAGCAGGCCATCCAGAGCGGCGACTCGGTACGATGGCTAGATGCAATGCGGACCGAAATGGAGTCCATGTACACTAACAAAGTATGGACTTTGGACACTGCTCCAGATGGGGTGAAACCCGTAGGATGCAAGTGGATCTTCAGAAAGAAGATTGGTGTAGATGGACAGGTTGAAACCTATAAGGTTAGACTTGTTGCAAAGGGTTTCCGTCAAAGACCTGGTTTGGACTATGACGAAACCTTTTCTCCAGTGGCTATGCTGAAATCCATTCGGGTCCTTCTTGCTATTGCTGCCTTCCACGATTATGAAATCTGGCAGATGGACGTAAAGACGGCCTTTCTAAATGGAAATTTAGAAGAGAGCGTCTATATGGATCAGCCAGAGGGATTCATTCAGAGTGGGAGCAGCGGTAAAGTATGCAAGCTGCTTAAGTCCATTTATGGACTAAAGCAGGCATCGCGGAGTTGGAACATCTGTTTTGATGATACTGTCAAAGAATTCGACTTTATCAAAAATCCAGATGAACCATGCATATACAGTAAGATTGTAGGGAGAGTTGTTGTATTCCTCGTCTTGTACGTGGATGACATTCTCCTAATAGGAAATGATATTCCTATGCTACAATCAGTCAAAAGATTCTTGTCACAGAAATTCTCCATGAAGGACCTGGGTGATGCCACCTACATTCTGGGGATCCAGATCTATCGTGATAGATCAAAGAGGATGTTGGGACTTTCACAGTCCAGGTACATAGACACCATATTGAAGAGATTCAGTATGGAAGATTTAAAGCGCGGTAACCTACCGGCTTGTCACGGAATCACCCTCTCCAAAGAGATGTCTCCCAAGACTGATTTGGAAAGGGAACGCATGTCGATTATACCCTACGCTTATGCGGTAGGCTCTATAATGTATGCGATGTTATGTACCAGACCAGATGTAGCATACGCATTGAGCGTTGTAAGCCGGTATCAGGCAAACCCAGGGGAGAATCACTGGATAGCAGTAAAGAACATTCTCAAGTACCTGAGAAGGACTAAGGAGATGTTCTTGGTTTACGGCGGAAAGGACCTCAAGATGGAGGCCTATGCTGATTCCGGCTTCCAGAGTGACAAGGATGACTCCAAGTCCATGTCGGGTTATGTCTTTACCCTCAATGGAGGGGCGGTCTGTTGGAAGAGTTCCAAGCAGGACACCGTTGCTGACTCGACGATGGAAGCGGAGTATATAGCTGCTTGCGATGCCGCAAAAGAAGCAGTCTGGATGAAGAAGTTCCTAACAGAACTTCAGGTGGTTCCTACCATTGTTGATCCAATACCTCTGTATTGCGACAACAACGGAGCTATAGCTTTAGCAAAGGAACCAAGGTCCCATCAGAAGTCCAGACACATCTTGAGGCGGTATCACCTGATCAGGGAGATCATTGATCGTCAGGAGATCGAGGTTCGGAGAGTTGCTTCTGAAGAGAACATTGCTGATCCATTCACGAAGGCCCTACCCCAGATTCAGTTCGAGAGGCTACTCGAGATCATCGGTCTACGATATGCCAGTACATGGCCCTAGTGCAAGTGGGAGATTGTTAGTGTTTATGCCCTAGAAGGCCATTACTGTATCATACTAGTTTGTATAATACTTAATGGAAACTTGGGATATTCACATGTATATAACAGTCTTGCTAAACATGGTAGTATGCTACTTGGTTTTTCTATCTTAATATGTGAGTGTACGTATTGATAGAGCTCTTAGGATCTTGCTTGTCTACCAGCGTTGTGATGGCAGTCACACTAGTGGGGGCTGGGTAGTCTACAAGCACATCCTTATTCAGGTCCCTGGTCGTTGGATTATCGAGACAGAGCATCGATACTCCGGAGTAGACTAGTGTGTACGCTTCTCATCCCAGTTGGGGAGATGGTCTGTCCCACAGCCGTCAGTACGTCGTACTGGAGATAGTATGCAGGTGCTCGTTAGGTTACGGGTACACCGGACAGGACTCACAGGGAACTGTTGGTTGGTTTTATACCAGTCGTCAGTGAACAGTTCCCAGGTGACATGAGTACAGCATAGTCCGCAGACTTGACACTGCTACTTCGCCTCGAGTGTGTCCCACTATTCTTAGATTGCTACCCTACCACGGCTCAAATGAGTCGTGCAAACAGGTAGCAGTTGGGTGCAGTCCTGAGCACTTGGAGGCAGTGGCGGTTAGACAGGATTCGTCCCTCCCGGTATTGGGAGTAGATATCGCGCTGTGTCAGAGAGCCATTACGCAAAGTCCCTGGTCAGGGCAAGCGAGATTTGCTGGTAGGTTCCAGTAGTTTCTCAGGGTGTAATGGGCTTCGCTCCGACACGACTTATACCGCTATTAGGGGACTGACGCTTGCCGCCCCCCTAGGCCCGATATGCGATAGTCTTGGACGAACGGACCGGACTGTATGGAGATTGTCACAGCATGCTCAGTAGTAGTTCGGATGGGTTTCCTCATCGGCCTTCTTATCGACAACTACCTGGGGACCGTTACGTACAGCTAGTGCCGCTTGCGGTCTGTGGTTAAACCCACTGCCAGCGTAGTAGTCGATTCTCTAGAGTCCCACACAGAGAGTTTCCTACTCCAGGCAAAACGATATAAAGGTCGTATGGTTTTACGACAAGGGTTCGGATGCATACGTGTGTTTACGCACGTACGACTTTCGGACAGTTTTTACCAGTCGGCTTTGGTTTAAGCCAGTTACTGGTATCCGGTTATTGGATTTTTATAGTCTAAAGTTTTTCCGTATTTTTGCGGAAAGGAGGGGCGTTCTCGTAATTATGCGGGAAGCTTCTAGAAGGTGGTGACTAAGGAGGTTAAGGTGGCATATGAAATGATTGTAATTAGTGAGTCACCTTGATGATTCATAGAAGTCTTTTGTCATTATAATGAATCATCACTAGATATTATCAAGCATGGTTGCTAAATTCATTTCTTATTCTTTTCTTCAAAAAAGAAATGCTTGATATATATCTTCTTGACTCACTATTCTATTATCATTATCATCTACACATTCTCTCTCCTCAAGCTCTCTCTCTTCAAACCCTAATCCTCACATCTCATGTGTTGAGAACTAGGATTAGCTAGACTAAACAATCCATAACCCTCACTCTATCTCATCTATCTTCTTTGATTAGCAATCCAAGAAGGTTAGTTGCCTCAAGTTTAGAGGCTAAGCTTGGAGTTTTGCTCTCGGGTGGATCGTCTACTACAAAGAGAAGGCCGAGGAGGACGAGGAGATCGTAAAGACGAAGGACTTGGTTCGATAGGTATAATCCCTAAGCATAGCAGTTTAGAACAACTATATGTTTGGTTAGTTATCGTTTAGCTTCGATTCAAGCGGTTAGTCGATGTTTGTTCACTAAACAAGTTCGTTTTTGAAAATTCCGCCTCCCCACAAGTATTGGGGTGTAGTACATCGACTTACACCACCCGCATACTATCTCAAGTATGACGTACTAATGGATATGGGACAGACCATCTCCCCTGCTGGGATGAGAAGCGCATACGCTAGTCTACTCCGGAGTATCGATACCCCGTCTCGATAATCCAATGAATAAGGACCTGTATAAGGATGTGCTTGTAGATTACCCAACCCCCACTAGTGTGACTGCCATCACAATGCTGGTAATCAAGCAAAGATCCTAAGGGCTCCACTAATGTGTATAGGCGATATGCTAAAAGAAACACATGCACACATTGAAGTAGAAACAAACCAAGTAGCATACTACCATTTCGAGCAAGATTGTCTATACAACTGTGAATATCCCAAGCTTCCATCAAGTAATATATAAACCAGTATGATACAGTAATGGCCTCTAGGGCATATACACTAACATATATCGCGCTGTGTTCGGAACACCATTACATATAATCCCTGGCCAGGGCAAGCGAGATTTACTGGTAGGTACTCCAGTAGTTTCTCAGGGGTGTATTGGACCGTACTCCGACATGACTTATACCACTATTAAGGGTCTGACGTTAACCGCCCCCTAGGCCAGATATGCGATACTCTTAGACGGACAGACCGGATTGTACGGAGATTATCACATACAGACTCGGTAGGAGTTCGGATGAGTTATGCTCATCGGCTTTCTTATCGACATATGTGTGTGTGTGTGTGTGCGCGTGCGCGCGTGTGTATGAAAACACATCGCCTAAAGATCCGCTATAAAATCATGCCGTATCTCAAAATACGAACCAAATAACATCACCGATCTCATGGCATCATGCTCAATCATATCGACTCATCTCCAAGTACCATATACTATCCTCATCATCCATGTATATGTATACGTATATATATATATATATATATATATATATATATACATAGTCCCATACCTATGTGTGTATATATATACATATCCCCATATACGTACAAGAAAAAAAATGTATGCGTGTATGTGTGCATGTATGCAAATCACCACTCTAGGGTTCACGACTAAGAAACTAACTAAATGCATTTTCCTACAAGTATGCTAAAACTATCCCAAAGTCACCTAGCATTTCGTACTAGGTATACGCATCTCATAGCACATAAGTGTGTATATATATATATCATAACGCAACTGCGTTCTATATTACGAAACTGCGGGGGTGATATACGCCATCCACCCAACTTCCCCCATAGATATAATCTACTCACCTGGACGCTTCGGCTAATCTGCTCCGATTTCAGCTCTGTCCTTTCCGCGCCACACCCAACGCCTCTGTACCTGATCCTAGCAACGTACACAAGTAAAAGAGAATAAATATAAATATTCGCGGAAACAAACAATACAAATCAACCACGCGCATTAACGCGACACACACACACTTGGTGCACGAAACGCGCCTTGACAACGCCACAAATCACTACTAGGGTCGCAATACGTGAAAACCACTAATTCTAGTACCCACTTATACCAATTGCGCGTTCACAACACACTAATTATGATATGAAAAAGGTTATAATTCACCAAAACCTCAAATTCAATTAAAAGCTATTTATTCCGAAAACCTAGTTAGCAACCCTTAACCGTTTTAGCAAAATTCTTGATGTATAAAACAATTCCGGTGGCTACAATGCTCACTAGACATCTTAATTAAGCCACTCAAACCCTAATAAATTTTAATTTCATCTAATTACACATTAATTGAAAAACCTAGTTTGCAAGTTATATAATTAGGACAAATTAAATGTATCGATTAACAAATTAACAACTAGACTAGGTTTTGCATTACATAACATATGAAACTACTCATTAAGATCATAATCTAATGATAAAAACCCTCACTTGGTAACAAACCCTTTTCTTGAATTTCAAGATTGAAGTTAGAACCCAAATTAAACATCAAAATTAAATAAATTGAAGTAATTAGCAACTCATTATACAATTAAGTTAGGATTTATACCTCACAAACCATAGATCTAGCTTGTAACTTAACCATCCCAAAATGCTCTCTTGCTCCCAAAATCCATGCTTGAATGGTGTCATAACCCGCAAGGTACGGAACGTGACCGGCACTTAAGTTACGAAACGTCTCAAGGCATCCGTAAAATAAGTAAGCCGAAGCCCAGAAATCAAAACCTGATTTAGAAATAGAGTGAAGGAAAACTAATTTATTTAAAGCACTTTATTCCATTAAATCACCTCAAGTCCTTTTAAAAAAAACATCCTTTTTCCCAAAAATTCCGGCAGAGTCTCCTTTGTAAAACAAGCCCCCCCCCAAACGGGTACAAAACCGGAATATGAATGCATAACATGAATACGGCATCCCCAAGCGGGAGCTAGCTCTTCGCCCCAAGGCGGTCACAAATCCCACGCAATGTAAAATAACAATGTGCATAAGTAAGCATGAAAAGCACAAGTAAAATAACATGTCGACTCAAGTGAGCTCGACCCAAAGTAACATAAAATCCACAAGTCTCACAATCTCGTCTCTAGGTCAATATACAGTAATCCAAATAAAACTGGTACAGTTGAAATAGTAGCAGATGGAGTACATTAGATACAATGAACATATATAAGGTGGTACAAAATGATAACAACCTACCTAGGAGCAAAAGCCTCGAGTCCAAGCAAAAAGGGCAAAATGAGCTAATGTGTCCGCCGCTACAGTACTGACGGAACGGACCTGCAAAAAAGCTGTGGCACAACGGGGGTGAGTTTCCAGCTCGTGAGTAATAAATAACATCTATAAAGGCTATCGCATGCATGCACACAAGTATCCTAGCATCTCTAAAATAGATATGGCTATATGTACTAGCAGGTATGTATGCAACATCAGTGTACTAGCAGGTATGTATGCCACATATACGTACTAGCATATATGTATGTCATATGAATCAACTCAAGATCTCAACATGTAAGTATAAGAACTATTCTTTCTTTTGTTTTTGAAACTCTTTTTAATTATCAGCATAATGTCCATAGAATCAACAAAATCCGTGTCCAGCAACGACACCTCAAAACTGACTCACTCTCATATATCTATGTCACAGTATCTCTGGCCTCAGACGTCCAGCGGACCCATCTCAATATCAATATCCCATCATCTCGCGGCCACGGTAGGTATCCTCTGGATATCCGCCGTGCTAAATGAAGTCACCGGTAGGTAATCCGTCCCCTGCCAGGCTCAACGCCATCTCCTGCGATCTTCTTGCCCCAGGGTACCTTACCGGGCCCACCATGTACCCGAGACGGTTCATCCACCTCCTCGAAACGGGTCTCGAAAACCACAGCAAAACTCATGGTGGACGGCACTTTACATCACTAGAAAACCGCAACTTTTATATTTTAAAAGATTATAAGTTTGTAATCTTGCGGCTTTCCCCCGAAATCCAGAAATATCATAAAGTCTCAAGAAATCAATATGGGTGCATATGTCAATGATAATGAATGCATATGGTATCATTGTTCAGGTTGCAATGTATGATTTATAACTAGGCATGAGCAAATGTTATAATGATGTATATGCACGAGAATAACAATTCTATGATTTCATTTTAAAGATTTATTGCAATAGCACAGGTCTAAGCACCAATTATTAACATGTTTCAGATTATAAGTTATCTAGTGTCGTGACATGGCAATTACCAGGGGGTGTGTACACATGAGTACAACTCATGCTGCATATAAAAACCCTGATAATGGTGCATGTGTCCTACAGAATGAGTTCGCACATGTAGGTACAGCATATAGGTCCGGATTGTAGCAAATATCATGATTTCTAATGTCACAAGCAAATTTTAAGTTTACTAAATCTAACGGGCGACTTGCGCCATCCAAACAATCGTCCCCCGTAGATGTTAAATCTACTCACCCGTGATCCCGCGCTAGGTGTGTCCGACCACCTGCTTTCCTTTCTCCGCTGCGCTCGAAGTCTCCTCCGGCGAACCTAGAATTTACAAAAGTCACACATATAAGGAAAATCCTGCAAAAACGCGATATATCGCTAAAAAGGGATACGCGTGCGTGAAACTAAACGCGCGTGCACACGATACGCCGCGACGCGCGCAAACTCACCAGAACCAACTCCGATGCGCTGTGTCGCGCAGCGCGCCACAGAACCATGCGGATCACGCGCGTGTCGCACAAGTTTTAAAAACGTCGATAACTCGTTTAAAGCTCCAGATTTTGCCTCTGGGCCAAACTCAAAAAGTTGCAGATACCAACACCCTAAGCTACGCAGAACACCCCCATACACCCAAACCCAACACCCCCACCCCCATTCTGGCCGCAATTTGCAGCCAGATCGAATAAAATTGCGGCCACGATTTGGAGATGGGTCCCCGTGCTTTGTGTGTGTGTGTCTGCTAAGGTTACCATGCTACAGTCTTCCCAATTTTATTCTGAGAGGTTCGGGTCAACAGCAGATTTTACAGAGGCTAAAAAGTCGCTAAAATTGCTAAATTACGCCAACTCAAACAAATCTGGTATTCCGGTGAAATCTGGGATAAATCTTGGGTGATCTAGTCTCAACAGCATCTAATAAGGCTACTCTAACCATCACAACCATCACTTGGCTATATCTCACTCAAAATCGCTAAAACTAGCACTAAACTACATATTATAAACACTAAACTACACTAACAGCCATAACTTAGCAAATAGGAGTCGAGTTAAGGGTTTATACCTCTAGAGATCCTAGATGAAGGAGAAGAGAAGAAGAAGGAAGGTGTTGTGCTGCTGCTACAGCTCCAAGTGCTCAATTCTTTGGCTGAATTGCTGATCTGCTTCACTGTTTCTGTTTGCTGCTTCTACAGGCTCAGGCTGATGCTGATGCTGCTTGTTAAATTTTGTGGTGTTTGTGTGGCTGTAGCAGCAGCTACTGTTGCATTGGTGGCTGTTTTTGTGGCTGGTGATGTTGTGGTGCTGGTATTAGGGGTTAAGTAGCTATTGTATTGGTGATATTGGGGCTGGTGTGGCTGATGTTGATGATGGTGCTTCTGCTGATGCAGCTACTGTTGTGCTGATGATGTATTGGGCTGATGTTGTTGCCTATGATGTGTGTGTGTGAGGGAGAAAGGTGTGAGTGAGGTGAGTGTTTGAGGGATAAGCAAAAAGTTTTGAAAAGAAATGGAGGGTGACATAACCATAGCCACCATTCTCTCTCTCTCATTAAATACTTGCATGACACCCATCATAATCTCTCTTTCTCATCACAAGTCAACCCTAATCCCTAATCACCCTTAACAAGACCAAAACCCTTAATTAAAACTAATTAGCTTAACCAAGTGGGTTAGGCCATTATGGTTGTCTAAACATAGTTAACCCACATGCACATCTGGACTTGGTAACCCTAGACTTAACCCACATTAACATGCACAAGTGTGTGCAGTCGAGATAAAATCCTAAGAAAATATCCATAAGACCAGATAAATTATTAGAAACCCGTTTTGGTAAACTTTTTACCAAAAACCCCACATTAACACACAATTACCACTAAACTCAACCTCAGGTGTTACAGTGTTCCTCCCTTAAGAAAATTTGTCCCCGAATTTTAAAATATATAACTACGCGTACCTTCAAAAAGATGAGGGAATTTCTTCCGCATCTCTCCCTCGGCCTCCCAAGTGATCTCCTCACCATTCGGACTGCGCCAAAGAACCTTCACAGACGGCAGGACCTTCGATCGAAGTTTCTTCATCTGCCGATCCAATATCTCTACTGGCTGCACGGTGAACGATAGGTCGGGCTCAAGCTGAACGGTCTGATGCTGAATCGTGTGAGAAGGATCATGAAGAAATCTGTGTAGCATCGACACGTGGAAGACGGGGTGAACATCTGAGAAGCTGGGAGAAAGAGCCAAACGATATGCAACAGCTCCGACACGCTCGAGGATCTCGAAGAGACCCACAAATCTGGGCCTAAGCTTTCCCTTTCGCCCAAATTGCATCACGCCCTTCATCGGAGAAACCCTCAGAAAAACATGATCGCCAACTGCGAACTCTAATCTGCGACGGCGCCTGTCTGCATACGATTTCTGCCTGCTCTGAGCCGCTCTCATCCGATCTCGAATCAACTGTACTTTCTCGGTCGTCTCCTGTACAATCTGCGGCCCCAAAATACTGCTCTCGCTAAGCTCAGTCCAACAGACGGGCGATCTATTTCTCCTCCCATACAAAGCCTCGAAAGGTGCCATCTGAATAGTGTCCTGGAAGCTGTTGTTGTAGGAGAACTCCACTAACAGTAAATGACGATCCCAGCTACCGCCAAAGTCCAAAACGCACGCTCCGAGCATGTCCTCGAGAGTCTGAATAGTCCGCTCTGACTGGCCGTCGGTCTGCGGATGAAATGCAGTGCTGAAACTCAAACGAGTGCCCAATGCCTCCTGAAGTCTCTGCCATAGTCGGCTGGTAAACTGGGTGCCTCGATCTGACACGATACAAGTCGGTACGCAATGCAACCGCACGATCTCGTCGATGTAAATTTGGGCATACTGAGCGAAACTGAAAGTGGTCTTCACTGGCAGGAAGTGAGCCGCTTTCGTCAATCGATCCACGACCACCCAAATGGAGTCGTACCCTCGACTGGTCCTGGGTAGACCCACCACGAAGTCCATCGAAATCTTCTCCTATTTCCACTCCGGAATGGGCAAAGGCTGCAACTCTCCTACTGGCCTCTGGTGCTCGGCCTTGACTTGCTGACAAGTCAGGCATCTCGATACAAAGTCTGTGACGTCCCTCTTCATCTCGTCCCACCAAAAGACATCTCTCAAATCGCGGTACATCTTGGTGGAACCCGGATGAACGCTGTAAGTAGATCTATGCGCCTCCTCAAGAATCTCACGTCGCAATCCCTCGGAATCTGTTACGCACAGTCGAGTTCCAAATCGCAGTACTCCCTGATCATCGATGACGAACTCGGAATCTCTGTCCTGCCTAACCTACTCCATGATCTCTGAAAGACGGTCATCACTGGGCTGTGCCTCTCGAATACGGTCAAGTAACTGGGGACGTGCACGAACATGCGCAAGCTGTCCCCCTGTCGGAGTGAACTCGAACTCAACTCGGCTGTCGCATAAAATCTGCCAATCTGCTGACGACTGCCTCTTCACTGCACACAAACAAGATAGACTACCCCTGGGCCTCCTGCTCAAGGCATCTGCCACTATATTGGCCTTGCCTGGGTGATACAAGATCTCGCAATCGTTGTCTTTCACCAGCTCCATCCAACGACGCTGTCTGAGGTTCAGGTCTCGCTGTTGAAATATATACTTTAAGCTCTTGTGATCAGTGAATATCTGGCACGACTCGCCGTATAGGTAATGTCGCCAGATCTTAAGTGCAAAGTCAACTGCAGCCATCTCCAAATCGTGAGTGGGGTAGTTCTGTTCATGTTTCTTCAATTGCCGCGAAGCATACGCGATCACCCTGTCATGCTGCATCAATACGCACCCCAGCCCCACTCGTGAAGCGTCACAGTAGACCACAAATCCGCCTGATCCAGAAAGAAAAGATAATACCGGCGCCGTAGTCAAATAAGTCCGTAACTGCTGAAAACTGTGCTCGCACTCCTCCATCCAAACGAAAGGAACTCCCTTCCGGGTCAAACCGGTCAAAGGTGCAGCAATACGGAAGAAATCCTATACAAATTGCCTGTAGTAGCCAGCCAGGCCAAGAAAACTGCGGATCTCCGTAACCGATGTCGGTCTGGGCCACTGCTGTACAGCCTCGATCTTCTTCGGGTCCACACATATGCCATCTCTCGTAATCACGTGACCCAAGAAACCAACGCTGTCCAACCAGAAAGCACACTTGGAAAATTTTGCGAAAAGCTGGTGCTCCCTCAAAGTCTGTAATGTAATCCGCAAGTGCTGCTCGTGCTCCTCTCGGCTCCGGGAATACACCATAATATCATCAATGAACACTATGATGAACAAGTCGAGATACGGCTTGAATGTACGGTTCATCAAATCCATGAATGCTGCTGGGGCGTTGGTGAGTCCGAACGACATCCCCAAAAACTCATAGTGGCCATAGCGCGTACGGAAAGCTGTCTTCGGTATATCCTCCTGTCGAACTCGCAGCTGATGGTATCCTGATCGTAAATCGATCCTCGAGAAATATCCTGCCCCCTGAAGCTGGTTGAACAAATCATCGATGCGTGGCAAGGGATATCTGTTCCGCACGGTCACTTTTTTCAGCTGGCGGTAGTCGATACACAAGCGCAAACTTCCGTCCTTCTTCTTGACAAACAGGACCGGAGCACCCCACAGAGAAACACTGGATCGAATAAGGCCCTTATCTAACAAATCTTGCAGCTGAACCTTCAACTCTCTAAGCTCCGTCGGGGCCATCCGATAAGACGGTATAGAAATAGGCCCCGAGCCGGGAATCAAGTCAATACAGAACTCAACATCGCGCTCAGGCGATAATCCTGGCAGCTCATCAGGAAACACATCGGGGAACTCACTTACAATCGGAACCTGGTCCAATGGAACATCTGTAGCTCTAGTATCGCAAATATAGGCTAGAAATCCCTGACATCCCTTCCTCAACAGCTGACCGGCGCGAAGAGACGAAATCAATATGTGAGGGGCGGCACCACGGTCCCCCTGCACAACAAAAGCTGGCTCGCCGGGAAAACAAAATCTAATCGTCTTCTCCCGGCAGTCCACAGATGCATAGCACGTGGCTAACCAATCCATGCCCAAAAGA
Source organism: Agapanthus africanus (assembly GCA_030015575.1). NCBI lineage: Eukaryota > Viridiplantae > Streptophyta > Magnoliopsida > Asparagales > Amaryllidaceae > Agapanthus > Agapanthus africanus. The sequence continues at coordinate 240,582,084 of JASDDO010000018.1, read as the reverse complement.
ACGTCGAAGTCCAACATCTCAAGAAGGATCAAGTCGACAGGCAGCTCTCTCTCGCCAATACGGACAATACAGGATCGGAACACGTGCCTAGCAACAAATGACTCTCCCACAGGAGTGGTCACAACAAGCGGCCGATCAAGCAAACTGGACTCTCTACCCAAACTCGGCACGAAGTGTGTGGAAACGTATAAATGCGTAGATCCGGGATCAAACAACACGTGTGCATCGACAGAACATACAGATAGGGTACCTGTCACGACGGCATTGGATGCCTGTGCATCCTGCGGTGTCAACGCAAACACTCGGGCCTGACCTCCACCAATAGCGGGCTGACCTCGGCCTCGGCCTCTGCCTCCTCATCCTCTCTGGATAGGTCCGCCGTGTCCACGGCCTCTGGGTGCACCTAACTGGCGTGGAGCATCGCCTGTGGCAGGGAGTAGAGCTCTCTAAGGAGGGGGTGGTGATGGTGGTAGGGTCACATGCGGAACTGTCGCCGCTTCCTGTCGTCTTGCCGGGCAGTCTTTGATACGATGGTGCAGGCTCCCGCACTCGTAACATCCTGGCGACGGCTGCTGTCCCTGTGGATACGAACCATACAGCTGACCTCGTCCAAACCCTCTGCCGGCCCTATCTCTCAGAAAGAATCTGGCATGCTGCCTCTAATCTGGCATACTGGTATGAATCCTCTTTGGCCCGGGAACGGCCGAAGTCGCTGAAATACGTGCCTCCATCCATAATGCCGTATCCATGGCAGCTGAATAAGTGTCGAAATGCTGGGCGCCAATGGCAAGATATAGCTGGGCATCAAGTCCCTGTACGAACCTCTTCACCCTCTTCTCTTCGGTATCCACCAAATACGGAGCATATCTGGATAACTGCGTGAACTGGACGTCATACTCAGACACCGTCATCCCTGGGGTCTTGATCAAGGCCTCAAAACTATGAGCTCTGGCATCATGAATGCTCTCCGGAAGGAAACGAGCTAGAAAGACTGCTGTAAACTCGGTCCAAATCATAGGCGGTAGGCCTGCAGCTCGACCTCTCAAGAATGACTCCCACCATGTCTGAGCGAGGCCCTCTAGGCAGAAACTCGCAAGCTCCACCCATCGATTGTCAGAACATCTCAGCGATCGGCAAATCCTGGCTAAACTGTCAAGGAACGTCCGCGGATCCTCTGCTGCATCGGTGCCCGTGAAGACTGGAGGTCTCAGCCTCATGAAATCCTGCAGCGATACTGGGATGGCCACGGTAGTAGTGGTAGGAGCAGGTATCATGGTCGTCTGTGATGTAGTAGGTACATCCTCCGGCCTCGGTGCACGACTGGCCGCTACTAAGGATCCTACCATCTGTCGTAGCTCCTCCATACCAGACTCAAGCCTATCCATACGGCCTGGGGAAGGCGGATCAGTCTGTCCCTGAGGCGTAGGCATACCACCTTGCTCAGTCCTAGTCTCGGATGAGCCAGCTCGAATCTCATCTCGGGCGGCAGCCCTCTGCGCTCTCGTAGCCCACTGCGGCATAGTGGCTGGTACAGGAAACAGGACAATAAGAACGGTGCAATAGAATCATAGGATACACGGAATTGAAGGAGGAATTTCAAGCAAGTATATCCTAAAGTCACTTAGGCGGAGTACCGTATCGCAAGTATGCCACGGACATACGCACGCTACGCTACCCTGCTTAAGTCACTTGCTCCATCTACTAAGGGTCATTCTACACTCGGAAGGGTAAAGCCTATCGCTTTGATACCAACTTTGTCACGACCCGCAAGGTACGGAACGTGACCGGCACTTAAGTTACGAAACGTCTCAAGGCGTCCGTAAAATAAGTAAGCCGAAGCCCAGAAATCAAAACCTGATTTAGAAATAGAGTGAAGGAAAACCAATTTATTTAAAGCACTTTATTCCATTAAATCACCTCAAGTCCTTTTAAAAAAAATATCCTTTTTCCCAAAAATTCCGGCAGAGTCTCCTTTCTAAAACAAGCCCCCCCCAAACAGGTACAAAACCGGAATATAAATGCATAACATGAATACGGCATCCCCAAGCGGGAGCTAGCTCTTCGCCCCAAGGCGGTCATAAATCCCACGCAATGTAAAATAACAATGTGCATAAGTAAGCATGAAAAACACAAGTAAAATAACATGTCGACTCAAGTGAGCTCGACCCAAAATAACATAAAATCCACAAGTCTCACAACCTTGTCTTTAGGTCAATATACAGTAATCCAAATAAAACTGGTACAGCTGAAATAGTAGAAGATGGAGTACTCTAGGTACAATGAACATATATAAGGTGGTACAAAATGATAACAACCCACCTAGGAGCAAAAGCCTCGAGTCCAAGCAAAAAGGGCAAAATGAGCTAATGTGTCCGCCGCTACAGTACTGACGGAACGGACCTGCAGAAAAGCTGTGGCACAACGGGGGTGAGTTGCCAGCTCGTGAGTAATAAATAACATCTATAAAGGCTATCGCATGCATGCACACAAGTATCCTAGCATCTTTAAAACAGGTATGGCTATATGTACTAGCAGGTATGTATGCAACATCAGTGTACTAGCAGGTATGTATGCCACATATATGTACTAGCATGTATGTATGTCATATGAATCAACTCAAGATCTCAACATGTAAGTATAAGAACTATTCTTTCTTTTGTTTTTGAAACTCTTTTTAATTATCAGCATAATATCCATAGAATCAACAAAATCCGTGTCTAGCAACGACACCTCAAAACTGTCTCAATCTCATATATCCATGTCACAGTATCTCTGGCCCCAGCCGTCCGGCTGACCCATCTCAATATCAATATCTCATCATCTCGTGGCCACGGTCGGTATCCTCTGGATATCCGCCGTGCCAAATGAAGTCATTGGTAGGTAATCCGTCCCCTGCCAGGCTTAACGCCATCTCCTGTGATCTTCTTGTCCCGGGGTACCTTACCGGGCCCACCATGTACCCGAGACGGTTCATCCACCTCCTCGAAACGGGTCTCGAAAACCACAGCAAAACTCATGGCGGACGACACTTTACATCACTAGAAAACCGCAACTTTTATATTTTAAAAGATTATAAGTTTGAAATCTTACGGCTTTCCCCCGAAATCCAGAAATATCATAAAGTCTCAAGAAATCAATATGGGTGCATATGTCAATGATAATGAATGCATATGGTATCGATGTTCAGGTTGCAATGTATGATTTATCACTAGGCATGAACAAATGTTATAATGATGTATATGCATGAGAATAGCTATTCTATGATTTCATTTTAAAGATTTATTGCAATAGCACAGGTCTAAGCACCAATTATTAACATGTTTCGGATTATAAGTTATCTAGTGTCGTGACATGGCAATTACCAGGGGGTGTGTTTACACATGAGTAGTGCTCGTGCTGCATATAAAAACCCTGATAATGGTGCATGTGTCCTACAGAAAGAGTTCGCACATGTAGGTACAGCATATAGGTCCTGATTGTAGCAAATATCATGCAAGTATCATGATTTCTAATGTCACAAGCAAATTTTAAGTTTACTAAATCTAACGGGCGACTTATGTTGGAGATAGTGCCCTCATAGTCAATTATTGGATCGCAGGTACGTGATTGCAATGATTGCGGAGGACCTATACTGGTAGAACAGTCTTACTCGAGATGATAGTATGCTATCCGGTTTGCCTTTATCAGTCGTGTACATGTTCAGGTGACTGATTGCATGTTACACTTTGATAGAGCCCTTAGGATCTTGCTTTACTACCAACAGTATGACGGCGATCATATACGTGAGAGTTGGGTAGTTTATATGCATATCCTTAATTGTGGTCCCTAGTCGTGGGAGTTTCGAGACAGGGCATCGATACTCCGGAGTAGACTAGTGTATACAGTCGAGGCCCCGACGAGGGGCGGTGGCCGGTCTCACAAGCCACTGGTGTCAGTTGGATCACCTAAGATGTATACAGGTGCTCATTGGGTTATGAGTACACCGGACAGGACTCGCTGGGAATCTGCTAGTTAGTACTATACCTATCGTCAGATAGCAGTTCCCTGGTGACATGTGTACAGGTTAGTTCATCGACCTGAGGTCGTCATTTGTCTCGTGTGAGTTCCCACTGTGCTTTGATTTCTACCCTACCACGGCTCAAAGGAGTCGTGCAAACAGGTAGCTTTTGGGTACAGTCCCGAGCCATATGGAGGCACGTGAGCGGATCGGCAGGGGATTCGTCTCTCCCGGTATTGGGGGCGAGGTCGTGCTGTGTCTAGGAGAGCCATTACATAAAGTCCATGGCCATGGCAGGAGATTTACTGGTAGGTACTCCAGTAGTATCTCAGGGTGTTATTGGGCTACACTCCGACACGACTTATACTGCTTCTGGGGGTCTGACGTTACTAGCCCCTAGGCGGATATGCGATACTCATTGACGAACGGACCGGACTGTATATACATTGTCACTGTTAGGCTCAGTAGGGTTTCTGGATGAGTTTGCTCATCGGCCTCCCTTGAGTTGGCTTATCGGCCTCCCTTGAGGTCAGTCCATGGGCAGCCGTTACGCATAGCTAGTGCCGCTGACGGTTTGTGGTTAAACCCACTGCCAGGGTACTGACGAGTCATTAGAGTCCCCCACAGACAGTTTCCCAAGTTCGGGCGAAACGTTGTAGAGGCCGTATGGTTTTATGGCAGGGTTCGGAAAATGCACGTGCGTTTACGCACGTGTCAGTTTTCGGGCAGATGATACTGGTCGGCTTTGGTTTAAGCCGGATCCGAGTATTATATTGAGTAGGTATAATATCTTTGTCTCAGTTGCATTTGTATTCGGTCGTAATACAAATGCGGGTATATTTATACAGTTTCGGGGTTATCCTGAAAGTTGTTTCAGGATCACTTTTGGAAGTTGCCAGTTTCCAGTTTTCTATCAGCCATCTTTTAACATTCGGTTAAAGACGGATTTATCTTTTCTTGGATGAGGGTGAGTCATGCTTCTAGAAGGTTCTAGAAGGTTCTAGAATTTGGTGAGGTGTCTTGTGACTCATGCTTTGATTTTAACCATTTCTTGTTTAGCTAAAGATATTATTTTGTGTTCACATTATGATATTTATCCTATGGTTACTCTCCCCTCTCCTACGGTCACCCCCCCCCACTCCTATAAGTGGCCGGCCCCCTCTCTCCTCACACTCTCTCACTTGATGAGTTTTGATTTGTGAAAAGATTATGATAGCATTTGGGGTGTATAGAATTTCACAGCTCATTTCATTCCAACACCCGATTCCCACGGCAACTTCATTAACCGTCCGTCCATAGCTTTGGACGGAACGAGACAAAGTCATCCACTCATTCTCTACATCATTCTTGGTCGTCTCTTCTAGCAAACTTGACGACCGAGTTGCCTCGAGTCAGAGGCGGGAGCCCGTTTAAAGAATCAGTGATGTGGTGCCACCTCGACGAGGATATCGGAGATCGACGAGATCGGAGCAGCCGCAACGGAGCGTGGGATGATGGTTAAAGAACGAAGGACTCGGATCGTTCGGTATAACCTTTCTACACTCATTACAGTTTGTTAGTTTAGCAATAATGGCAGATCCGGGTTAAAGTATACGATAGCGCCAGTTAAAAGTTTTTTGTTCCGCATTTGGCGTCTGTAGACGGCCGGGGCGCTAGCGTAGACTTACATTGGTATCAGAGCCTCACCATTTTGCTATACTAACTTGTGCTAACGCGTTTAAAACATCGATCGAACCGGAAATCAAAAATCATAATTTTTCATCTTGACAGTTTCTGTTGATTTTAAACGGTGTCTTAAAAATATTTCACACATCTCAGAAAACTGTGCAGGGTTTTTTAGGAATACTGTAGAAATTCGAGGAAGTAATTCCACTGTTCCACCGCGGATCCGCCGCGCCAGCTTGGGTTTTGCCGCGGATACGCCGCAGGAAAGTGGGATCACTCACTCAGTTTTCTACAGTACATTCCATGTTGGAAATTGGGGTTTTTGGTATATATATTTTGGGCCCAGGTTTTGTTACTGTTCAACAGATTTGCGTGGGGCCCACTTTATAATATTTAGTCGATCGAAATTTAAACTTGTTAGTTTACAGTGCTTACATTATATCTCCGACCGGGAATGTCATTTGATCGGTAAACCGCGTCCGATTGCTATAGTTCTTTTAGACGGGTTTGTGAACGTGACATTCGCGTTGATGTTCTGTGTTGTGCTGTAATGTTGCGGATTTGTCGTGGTGGATAGCAGTGTGCAATGGTAGTACAGTTTGAGTTTATTTGTACATTTGATATTGCGGGGCGAGCATCCAACTTGTGGACTGCCGTCACTGCCTGTTGTATAATATTCTTTTGGGGCACGACCAGTTTGCGGTCGATGTACCTGTTGTACTATTTTTCATTACTGTACTAGGTTTTGCCCTGCGACGGAGTGCACGGATAGCCGGGTTCTGGAGGGCAACGGGTCCGCATCTCATGGCTTTGAGAGGCAGAGGGGTCCCACTCTAGAATTGGCAGACTATTCGCCGCACTCGTAGGGGGTACAGGTTGACCCAAGGAGGGGTGCTCAATTTACCGGATTCCGTGAAGTGCCGGGTGTTCCATTCACTATGCTGTGGAGGACTACCTCACTTCAGGTTTTGGCGGGTAACTTGCCGCACCCGTAGGGGTCTAGGTTTCATTGCACAGGCTATCCACACGACAGGGGAACGTCGAGTTTCAGCAGCGGCTCTGTGAAACTCGGGGATCCCAGATTATATGTATTGTTCTGTGATGCTTATTACTTTTTTGTAATGTTGCATATTATCACGCCTGGAGCGATTATTGTATATTGGTTTATATACTATTAGATGTTATATATGTTTTACACCCGCGCTAGTCCAGTCCCCGCTCTGTCGTTAGTTAAGTAACCTAACGGGTGATGACGGGACCCAGTGACGAATGCGGATGGCATATACGTACATTTTATTTTCGTTCTTTTCTGGTGTGATTGATTGATGGGACTGCGTTGATTCTGATCAATGCAAAAAGTTAAACAAACCTGTTTTAGTTGTTGGAACAATTTTTAAAAAGTGTTATTACAAAGACGTTTCCTTTTGTTTTGCATAGCGGTATTCAGTGGAATATCCAGCACCTCATTCGACGGGGCAAGGGCTGATATCCCTTCACCGGGACTGACCCCTTGGGCAGAAGTTTGCGTCAGGGTAATAACTTCAATATAGTCGATTACAAGTTGCTTTGCATCGCGGTATTCAGTGGAATATCCTGCACCTCATTCCACGAGGAAAGAGCCGAGATCCCTTCACCGGGAGTGACCTCTTTAGCAAAAGGTTTTCGCCACTATATTTTAAAAAAGCTATCAGGTTCCTTCAGCGATATTAAGTTCATTACGTTAAAGGTTTTTCGCCAAAAACCAGCCGTAGCCCTCCGTCATTTCATGTGAATGGTCAGTAGTATTCAAGCTATGTTGGTCTGGCCCTTAGCTAGGACATAATGATTGGTAGCTGCTGGGGTATTCATATGTTGCATAGATAGATGCGTTGGTTTGGGACAGTCGTACAGCCTTGTTGGCCCTTAGTCAAGGGCGAGTACGGGTGGGTTCAAATTAAAAAGATAATGATGGGAAGAACTTGACATGTAACTTATGATGGGTTGGCCCTTAGTCACGATCATAAGAGCATGGGGTAAAATTCATATCGGGAGTTTCTAAAGAAACTGAAACTTGCCAGGCATGCGCATACCTTCTGAAGTGTGATAACGCGAGTGGATTCCGTCACGTTATCATGCGATGAGAGTTGGATCCCGATTCCCACTGATGAGTTGGTTTACTCTTCGGGTGATCCCGATTGATTCTTCTTTTAGGTTTGGAGGAGAATTTGACAGGACAGTGGGAGGTTTCCGGATTAGATAAAGTGATAACCATTCTGATCTAGGTTAGAGTGCACGCAGAGTGTTTCTTTTCTCTCTCTCTCTTTGGCAGCGACCTTTGACCGACCCTAGACTATGACTCAGTGACTAGGTTGACCGAACCTTCTTAAAATACTGGCTTTTGGATTGTCTATGTTGCATAAGTCATTGCCACTCCTTCTTTTACCCTTTGAATTTCTCAGAACACCCGTATTACTACGGATATCCACTTCCATTGGATAGATCCATCGTATGGTTATATACGAACTCGAAGGGACTTCTTCGAGGATGGATCAAGGTTCAGGAGAAATAGAATTGGTTTATTCAGTTGTCTTTTATTATCACCTTCTCTCAGGTTGCGAGAGCTCCTTGGTTTAGGAGAGTACACCTGTTACGCTTATTGGATAGTCTTATTCCAAACCATAGGCAGGTGCCGAAAGGTAGGGAATGAAGAAAACCAATTAGCCTAAGCAGGGTGTGCAGAAGGTAATATGTAAAGACAAAATAAAGGGATTAGAAAGAGGGCAAAGTAAATTGCGACTGTTATCATTCACGACAAAACCGCGTACTTCATCACCACTCTTATTTCACCTTTAAAGGAATAAGGTATTATTCAGTTGTCTTTTATCATCACCTTCTCTCGAGATGCGAGTACTCCTTGGTTTAGGAGGGTACACCTATTATGCTTACTGGATAGTCTTCTTCCAAACCATAGGCTGGTGCCGGACGGTAGGGAAGGAAGAAAACCATTTAGCCTAACGATGGTGTACAGAAGGTAACGACTAAAGACAAATAAAGGGATTTGGAGAGATGGCAATAAAATATACGGTTGAAGTCATGAATTGGATTATGGAAGAGGCATTGCTATGAATACCAGGATACCCCTACGAAACATTTTCATGTTTCAGTGCATTGTTAAAGAAAAACTGTTTTCCCGATTAGACACTTACTCCAAGGGTATGTATTTACCAGGTTTCATTCTCATATCTGTATGGTTTTACAGATGATGAGTGGGAGTAAGTTATTGGGAATTAGGTGATCATCCTCATTATATCGGAATTCGTTGTAATTGGTGATATTTGAGGAAATCGCCAGGGTACAGTTTTAACCTACGACGCACAGATTTTGAGTTGTTTAACTCAGCGGACTTATACAGAGTATTGTATGTTGTCCAGTGTCCATCAGGACATAGGGGTAGGTCCTCGTACTATGTTCTGTTTACTTATAACTTCTCTAGTATTTAGACAAGTGTTTCGTTGAAATACAAGGTCTAAGTTTTGAGAAGTTGTGGGTATAAGAATAAAGTAGAGAACCAGATATCACAAGTATCGAGATTCTTCAAAGAGATCGAAGATGTAGATTCTTGTGATTGGTATTCAGATGATAGTGATGGTTTTGAGAAACGTGTTTCTCTTTCAGGTTACTCATAATTGGATGGATTCCTAAGTTGAGTAATGCTGATTAGCCTCTTTCCATTAAGTTGATATGCACTGGAGACAGCTGCATGATTTGAATATGGTTCCAATTGAATATGTGCCAAAGTTTCTATATTGGATATAGAATGGATCGTACCTTAAAAGATATTAAGGTACGGAAAGTTGTCCAGCTTATGCTTAAAACCAGACTCTGGATAACTCAGGGCACGTTTCTGTAATGGCTGTTTGTGGGTTGACCCTGGCTATGACGAGGGTTGATATTCTACCATTTGGAAGATCAATAGTGATATTGTTCTTGACTCGCCACAGTTTTAGTAAAATGGATTTTTTTAGAAAACAGTAGTGGGAGTATGGTAGAACTGGAAGTGATTCCAGAACCGCGAACGATTACGGAAAATTTAATAGGACCTATATATTCAATCAGGTTTGACATTCCAATAGCCACTCCGCAGATATGGTGGGTAACCTCAGACACCCGAGAGGTACTTCGGTAACCTTAAGGACGGTGACAGGGAGGTTTTTATCTACCCAGACTTGACACTACTGTTGTTCCAGACTATGAGACCAGGCAGGAGGATAAGTATAGCGTCGTTCTAAACTAGCTTTAGAAGTGTACGTGTATATTATTCTGCCAGAGGGTTGTCGTAGTCAGTGGGAGCAGCGGAAGCTTAGTGGGCAAGTAGCTTATGTCTATTTATAGACTTGAGCAGTTATAGCGGAGATAGATCATCTAATTTTGATGTGACAGTCATGGGTTTGACTTCAATCAGAATAGGGGATGGATCTGTTAAGAAGGTAGTAGGGTGTGATGTCATGGTATCTGGATGACATACACAGAGTAGGAAGTAAAATTCCTATACTACGATCGGTTGTACTGTGGTCGTCACACAGTTGTTTCTCCAGACAGGATATGGATATAATATTTGACATTCTGGTTTCTAGATCTATGGTTTTAGATCTGAAATTGGGTAGTTTCCCAATGTGGGTACTTTGACAGATATTCTAATGGTTTTTAGAATAGTTGACTCCTAGCATGGTGGTGTACCTGCAGGTGATGGAGTCACCCTCTCTAAAGGTGTCGTATAGACTAAAGGGGAGAGGGAAGTGCATGATAGGCAGATCACTTGCTTAGGCAATTGAGTCAATCATGAGATGTCAAGTACCACACCAGATGTTGTTTTTGCACTAGATGCAATGAGTTTGTATTAATCCAATCCTGGAGAAACATAAGGAAGCAGTTTTAGAACATAAGTACATGTTCTACGGATTTGATGACGGCAGCCTCCTTCGGGAGACGATTATCATTCCAGGCTTCAAGGGTGACATGGATGACAGAGTGATTGTCAGAGTTATAGTTTTTCCCTCTGACAAAGAGGGACAGTATTATGGACAGGTGGTCCAAGAGGATACTGTGGGAGGCATGGTGCCCGATACTGATTAGGTTCAGTGATCGATACAGTCTAAGAAGTTTGGATTTGGAGTTCATTTATGAACAAGGTCCCATCAGATATCCAGACATATTCTAAGACAGGTATTACTCGATTCGGGAGATGGCTTTCTCCGCGAACTTGAGATTTAGAGAGATATAGAAAGAAACATCTAGGCGGATCCACTCGCTGAGGCTATTTCTCGAACACAATAGTTTTACAAACGGGCTTTGTGAACTGATTAGTAGAGGAGTTGGATGTTCGGTTTCACACGGGCTGTGAGTAGTCGACATCGCAATATTAGCCTTGAGTGCAAGTGGGAGATTGTTGGAGATAGTGCCCTCATAATCAATTATTGGATCGCAGGTACGTGATTGCAATGATTGCGGAGGACCTATACTGGTAGAACAGTCTTACTCGAGATGATAGTATGCTATCCGGTTTGCCTTTATCAGTCGTGTACATGTTCAGGTGACTGATTGCATGTTACACTTTGATAGAGCCCTTAGGATCTTGCTTTACTACCAACAGTATGACGGCGATCATATACGTGAGAGTTGGGTAGTTTATATGCATATCCTTAATTGTGGTCCCTAGTCGTGGGAGTTTCGAGACAGGGCATCGATACTCCGGAGTAGACTAGTGTATACAGTCGAGGCCCCGACGAGGGGCGGTGGCCGGTCTCACAAGCCACTGGTGTCAGTTGGATCACCTAAGATGTATACAGGTGCTCATTGGGTTATGAGTACACCGGACAGGACTCGCTGGGAATCTGCTAGTTAGTACTATACCTATCGTCAGATAGCAGTTCCCTGGTGACATGTGTACAGGTTAGTTCATCGACCTGAGGTCGTCATTTGTCTCGTGTGAGTTCCTACTGTGCTTTGATTTCTACCCTACCACGGCTCAAAGGAGTCGTGCAAACAGGTAGCTTTTGGGTACAGTCCCGAGCCATATGGAGGCACGTGAGCGGATCGGCAGGGGATTCGTCTCTCCCGGTATTGGGGGCGAGGTCGTGCTATGTCTAGGAGAGCCATTACATAAAGTCCATGGCCATGGCAGGAGATTTACTGGTAGGTACTCCAGTAGTATCTCAGGGTGTTATTGGGCTACACTCCGACACGACTTATACTGCTTCTGGGGGTCTGACGTTACTAGCCCCCTAGGCGGATATGCGATACTCATTGACGAACGGACCGGACTGTATATACATTGTCACTGTTAGGCTCAGTAGGGTTTCTGGATGAGTTTGCTCATCGGCCTCCCTTGAGTTGGCTCATCGGCCTCCCTTGAGGTCAGTCCATGGGCAGCCGTTACGCATAGCTAGTGCCGCTGACGGTTTGTGGTTAAACCCACTGCCAGGGTACTGACGAGTCATTAGAGTCCCCCACAGACAGTTTCCCAAGTTCGGGCGAAACGTTGTAGAGGCCGTATGGTTTTATGGCAGGGTTCGGAAAATGCACGTGCGTTTACGCACGTGTCAGTTTTCGGGCAGATGATACTGGTCGGCTTTGGTTTAAGCCGGATCCGAGTATTATATTGAGTAGGTATAATATCTTTGTCTCAGTTGCATTTGTATTCGGTCATAATACAAATGCGGGTATATTTATACAGTTTCGGGGTTATCCTGAAAGTTGTTTCAGGATCACTTTTGGAAGTTGCCAGTTTCCAGTTTTCTATCAGCCATCTTTTAACATTCGGTTAAAGACGGATTTATCTTTTCTTGGATGAGGGTGAGTCATGCTTCTAGAAGGTTCTAGAAGGTTCTAGAATTTGGTGAGGTGTCTTGTGACTCATGCTTTGATTTTAACCATTTCTTGTTTAGCTAAAGATATTATTTTGTGTTCACATTATGATATTTATCCTATGGTTACTCTCCCCTCTCCTACGGTCACCCCCCCCCACTCCTATAAGTGGCCGGCCCCCTCTCTCTCCTCACACTCTCTCACTTGATGAGTTTTGATTTGTGAAAAGATTATGATAGCATTTGGGGTGTATAGAATTTCACAGCTCATTTCATTCCAACACCCGATTCCCACGGCAACTTCATTAACCGTCCGTCCATAGCTTTGGACGGAACGAGACAAAGTCATCCACTCATTCTCTACATCATTCTTGGTCGTCTCTTCTAGCAAACTTGACGACCGAGTTGCCTCGAGTCAGAGGCGGGAGCCCGTTTAAAGAATCAGTGATGTGGTGCCACCTCGACGAGGATATCGGAGATCGACGAGATCGGAGCAGCCGCAACGGAGCGTGGGATGATGGTTAAAGAACGAAGGACTCGGATCGTTCGGTATAACCTTTCTACACTCTTTACAGTTTGTTAGTTTAGCAATAATGGCAGATCCGGGTTAAAGTATACGATAGCGCCAGTTAAAAGTTTTTTGTTCCGCATTTGGCGTCTGTAGACAGCCGGGGCGCTAGCGTAGACTTACAACTTGCGCCATCCAAACGATCGTCCCCCGTAGATGTTAAATCTACTCACCCGTGATCCCGCGCTAGGTATGTCCGACCACCTGCTTTCCTTTCTCCGCTGCGCTCGAAGTCTCCGCCGGCGAACCTAGAATTTACAAAAGTCACATACATAAGGAAAATCCTGCAAAAACGCGATATATCGCTAAAAAGGGATACGCGTGCGTGAAACTAAACGCGCGTGCACACGATACGTCGCGACGCGCGCAAACTCACCAGAACCAACTCCGACGCGCTGTGTCGCGCAGCGTGCCACAGAACCACGCGTTTCACGCGCGTGTCGCACAAGTTTTAAAAACGTCGATAACTCGTTTAAAGCTCCAGATTTTGCCTCTGGGCCAAACTCAAAAAGTTGCAGATACCAACACCCTAAGCTATCCAGAACACCCCCACACACCCAAACCCAACACCCCCACCCCCATTCTGGCCGCAATTTGCGGCCAGATCGAATAAAATTGCGGCCACGATTTGGAGATGGGTCCCCGTGCTTTGTGTGTGTGTGTCTACTAAGGTTACCATGCTACAGTCTTCCCAATTTTATTCTGAGAGGTTCGGGTCAACAGCAGATTTTACAGAGGCTAAAAAGTCGCTAAAATTGCTAAATTATGCCAACTCGAACAAATCTGGTATTCCGGTGATATCTGGGATAAATCTTGGGTGATCTAGTCTCAACAACATCTAATAAGGCTACTCTAACCATCACAACCATCACTTGTCTATATCTCACTCAAAATCGCTAAAACTAGCACTAAACTACATATTATAAACACTAAACTACACTAACAGCCATAACTTAGCAAATAGGAGTCGAGTTAAGGGTTTATATCTCTAGAGATCCTAGATGAAGGAGAAGAGAAGAAGAAGGAAGGTGTTGTGCTGCTGCTACAGCTCCAAGTGCTCAATTCTTTGGCTGAATCGCTGATCTGCTTCACTGTTTCTGTTTGCTGCTTCTACAGGCTGATGCTGATGCTGCTTGTTAAATTTTGTGGTGTTTGTGTAGCTGTAGCAGCAGCTACTGTTGCATTGGTGGCTGTTTTTGTGGCTGGTGATGTTGTGGTGCTAGTATTAGGGGCTAAGTAGCTGTTGTATTGGTGATATTGGGGCTGGTGTGGCTGATGTTGATGATGGTGCTGCTGCTGATGCAGCTACTGCTGTGCTGATGATGTATTGGGCTGATGTTGTTGCCTATGATGTGTGTGTGTGAGGGAGAAAGGTGTGAGTGGGGTGAGTGTTTGAGGGATAAGCAAAAAGTTTTGAAAAGAAATGGAGGGTGACATAACCATAGTCACTATTCTCTCTCTCGCATTAAATGCTTGCATGACACCCATCATAATCTCTCTTTCTCATCACAAGTCAACCCTAATCCCTAATCACCCTTAACAAGACCAAAACCCTTAATTAAAACTAATTAGCTTAACCAAGTAGGTTAGGCCACCATGGTTGTCTAAACATGGTTAACCCACATGCACATCTAGACTTGGTAACCCTAGACTTAACCCACATTAACATGCACAAGTGTGTGCAGTCGAGATAAAATCCTAAGAAAATATCCATAAGACCAGATAAATTATTAGAAACCCGTTTTGGTAAACTTTTTACCAAAAACCCCACATTAACACACAATTACCACTAAACTCAACCTCAGGTGTTACAAATGGCCAAGGAAAATTGGATGAAGGTTAATTGAAGAATTGGTGAGGTTTAGCATTTATCTTTGATGAATTTTGGAAGATTTTTCATGATAAAAGGAGTGGGAAAATGGGGGAATGGGGGGGGGGGCTGCCTTGCTCGGCCAGCAAGGAGGTGAGGTTTGAGTGTAGGAATGAATTCCAAGCCAAAGAAAAAAAAGCTCATACTTCAATCACCTCACACCATACCTCTTTAATCAATTCTTTATTCTTTTTATCTTTTAATTTTGAGGAGAATGAAGTGGTGAAGTGTGGGGTAGGGGCTGCACTGCAGCAAGGCCGGCCATGAAGAGGCGAAAGAGAGTGTGGGGTGGGGCTAAAGTCAAAACACACACAACCCATACCACAAAATAAACCATACCTTAATTATTCTATTTTATTCTAATTCCTATTAGCCTAGAATTGACTATAACCTTGCAACCAACAAGGCAAAAGAAAACATGTTACAAACTTGGATTAAGGTTGTCATGGTTCATAGAATTTGTATTAACTAATTCCAATTTGTAATTATCACTAATTAAATGTAATAGTGAAATCTTAAAATAATATTAAAATAATTAATTTCGGAAATTTTTTAAGTAAACTAGAAATTTACAAGCGACCAATTAATTACCAAATACTAGCAATTACTTAGCTAGAATAGGTATATTTAAGTCTATATTGAAAAATGATTATATCTTGGTTTTTACGGAAAACACCAGTTATTTATCGATTATCGGAAATTTCACCTAAACGATTTTCAAAAGGTTACACCCGGTATTTCTCTCAAAAGTGAGTTCAACTTTTGGATTTTAGGATCAAACTTTTTATCGGCTACAAGTCGTTGCCTGTTTTTGGGCCTTTTTTTCGGTATTGGGGGTTGATGTCATGCTGTGTTCGGAAGGCCATTACACAAAGTCCTTGGCCAAGGCAAGTGAGATTTACTGGTATGTACTCCAATAGTTTCTCATGGTGTTTTGGGCTACTCTCTGACACGACTTATTGCACTATTAGGGGTTTGACGATTACCATCCCCCTATGCACGATATGCGATACTCTTAGAACAACAGACCGGACTGTACGGAGATTGTCACAGATAGGCTTAGTTGGAGTTCGGATGAGTTATTCCCATCGTCCTTCTCATCGACATATACCTGGGGGCCGTTATGTGCAGCTAGTACCGATTGCGGCCTGTGATTAATGTTGGGTTACGGCAGCGTCCCGGCCATCAATCCATGACCAAATGCGGAAGAAAAATTTATAAAACTTGGTGCTACCACAACCAATTACCCGGATCTACCTATAAGCCCTAGATAACAAAACATGCAACGGAGTTAGAATGGTTATATCGAATAGATCCGTGTCTTTCAGTCTTCAACCATCATCCCAAGCTCCTAGTGGCTTCCTTGATCAAGCTTGATCTCCGACCTCCCTCCATCGAAGAAGATCCACCCGAGAGTCTATACAACGAGATCCAACCTCATATCCAAGGCAACTAGGGCACCTAGATCGCTACTCTACATACCGCAAATGAAGTAGAGAGTGATGAAGGATTAATTTGTCTCAAGACACCCAAGGATTCTGAACTCATGAGAGGGTTTGGGTGGAGCTAGAGGAAGAAGAAGATGCCATGAAAATGAGGTGTTGAGAGCAAATCAAAAGAGAGAGAAAGAAAAAAATAATAGCTTGTCTTTTTTTTTTGTGTGAGTGTGATAAGAAATAATGGAGCCATCACATTAATATCCATGTCCCCAAAATATCTCAAGTCAACATAATCTCACAACAAACAAAAACCCTAAGCATGCTAGAATAGTAACCATAGGTCACTAATTAGCCATGCCACCAAAAATGCAATAAACACCTCATCCTACACATCAATAACCTTTTAATCCCAAAATGTTTAAACCATGATGAGGTGTAATCTCAACCGTATATACATACCCGCATCCGTATTCAGAAGAATACGAATACAATGAGACGAAAATAATCCAACAATAGAATAGTATGATCCGGCTTAAACCAAACACCACTAGTATTATCCGTCCGAACATCATGCGTGCACAAGTACACGTATATGATCGAACCCTGCCGTAAAACCATACAGCCTCTACATCGTTTTGTCCGAAGCAGGAAAACCCTCTGTGTGGGACTTTAAAGACTCGTCAACACGCTGGCAGAGGGTTTAACCACAAGCACGTCAGCGGCACTAGCTGTACGTAACGGCTACCCAGGTATTGAGCGAAAGGGAGGCCGACGAGCAAACTCATCCTGAACCCCTGCTGAGCCTGATAGTGACAATATCCGTACAGTCCGGTCCGTTCGTCTATGAGTATTGCATATCGAGTCTAGGGGATGGATAAAGTCAGACCCCTAATAACGCGACATTTAGTGTCGGTATGAAGCCTATCACCACTTGTGAAACTACTGATCCAAATCAGTAATTCTCGACTATCTTGGCCAAGAATTTCTGGTAATGGCCACTCGTGCACAACCGCGACATCAACCTACAATACCGGGAGAGACGAATCCCTCGACGATCTGCTCACTACCTCCATGTGGCTCAGGACTGTACCCAACTAAAACCTGTTTGCACGACTCCTTTGAGCCGTGGTAGGGTAGTAATTAAAGCACAGTGGGAACTCACATGCAACAAATGACGATATCAGGTCGATAGACTAACCTGTACACATGTCACCAGGGAACTTCTATATGACAATAGGTATAATACCAACTAGCATGTTCTCGGCGAGTTCGTCCGGTGTACTCATAACCCAATGAGTACCTGTATACATCTTAGGTGAACTAACTAACACCAATGGCTTGTGAGACCGGCCACCGTCCCTCGTCGGGGTCTCGATCAATATACACTAGTCTACTCTTTGAGTATCGATACCCAGTCTCGAAACTCTCATGACTAGGGACATTTTAAGAATGTGCTTATAGACCACCCAGCTCTCACATATATGATCGCCATCATACTGCTGGTAGTCAAGCATGAATCCTAAGGGCTCTATCAATATGTAATAGTGATCTGTAATGTCACCTGAAGCATGTACACGATGATAAAGACAAACCAGATAGCATACTATCATCTCGAGTAAGACTGTCCTACCGGTATAGGTCCTCCCTCAATTATTGCAATCACGTGCCTGCGATCCAATAATTTTGAGGGCACTATAGCCAACAATCTCCCACTTGCACTTAAGGCTAATTATTGCGTTGTAGCATACTCACAGCCCATGTGATGTCGAACACCCAACTCCTCTACTAATCAGTCTCGCAAAGCTCGTTTGCGAAACTATTGTGTTCAAGAAATAGCCTCAGTGAGTGGATCCTCACTTATGTTTCTTTCTGTATCTCTCTATATCTCAACTTCGCAGAGAAAGCTATCTCCCGAAATGAGCAATACCTGTCTTAGAATATGTCTGGATATCTGATGGGACCCAGTTCACAAATGAACTCCAAATCCAGCAAACTTCTTAGACTGTATCATCCACTGAACTTAATCAGTATCTTGCGCCATGCATTCCTCAGTATCCGCTTGGACCATCTGTCCAACATACTGTCCCTCAAAAGAGGGAAAACTAAAACTCTGTGTTGGGAATTCACACACGTGTGCTAACGCGTATGTTTTGGAAACAGATATGATTTTAAGGAAATGGATTGCGCACGCGAGATCGTTCTCGTTTCAAAATTTATAAACCGCAAGTGCACGGCACGTTATAGCAAGCCGGCAAGTACGGGTTGATCCGCAGGGAATTGTGTATCAGGTCTTGTGATTTAAGGTTTAATAAATAATGAATTGGTTTGATTGTCACAAAAAGTGAATGATTACGAAAACAAAGAAAACAAGGAAAACAAGTTACGGAAAAAGTGGTTGTGGTTTTGGCTCGGAAGGTTGAATCGCGACGATTCCTTCGATGCTCTCTTGATCATGAGTTGTCTGTCATTACGTCGATCCCGGCATGAAGCATGAGTTGTCAAGGCGGTTGCGAAGCACAAATCACCAAATTCCGATATTCGCCGTAAAACACGAATCGAGTCCATTTTGTTCACTTACCGTTTGTATGTCCGAGCTTGGGATATCAACACTAAGCACGACGGTTAGCAAGCTTACCGCAACATCAAAAACACAAATCAGTTAATGAGAGCAAATAATTTTAGTGTTGAGTTTGCTAAGGGTTTGTGATGTTATATGGTATATGAAATCAAGAGATTTGTCAAGTCACTTAATCACAAAATACCACATCCAAACTTAGCAAACTTAATACCAAATTGATTCTAACCTTAGGCTTGCAAGATGGGGATTGTGGGGATAATATGGCATGTGATGAGGTTACAATGTAACCATGGAATCAACATACCATATCAACCCATCCAAGTTACAATACTAAGTTTATAATCATATTAAAGCACATTAAACATTACAAGAGGAGGAGGAGGCAAAGCCTTTCATCTCACTTCCATACCATTACCACAACCAAAGATATTAGTTAAGCATGATAAAAAGAAAAGCAAATAAGAAAGAAGCAAGTAGTTAAAGAAACAACAATATTATTAACACTTGAAGAAGAGATACAAGATATTGGTAACTTGTTCAATCTCCATAATGAAGCTCTCAAGAGAATGCTTCAAGAGGGAAAAAGAAGAAGAAACCAAGTGATAGCTCACTCACTCTCAAGCCTAAACCAAAAACAAACTAAAACAAAACTATCTATTATGAATATGAGAGAGTATATGAGAACATGAGAGAGCTGTTCCCTTGCTCACTGATCTGGCTTTTAAAGGCATAAAAAATATTAAACAAGTAATAAGAATGAGGTGATGTCACTGCAAGGAAGGGACGGGGAAACGATGGGGACAAATGGGGCAAGGGGCTGGCGAGCACGGAGTAAATTAGGGTGTGGTCGGTCCAAATCCGAGCTCATGGGCACGTCTTGGCATGGTGGTCTTGTGTCTACTCTAACATCACTCTTATGCTGCTTGATTTATTAGTTTGAGCCTAGCTTGCATTCAGAGATATGGAGGGAAACTTGATGCCAATATCACATCAATTTTTTTGGCATTTGTTGCCCATCACACCACACATGTGCCCACTTACATGAATTGTGCAAGGGTAGCCCCCATATGGTCCATGTCAAATGTAAGGTTCCTAGGCACTCTTGTGAGGGTTCATAAGGCATCAACCATGCCCGAATAAAATTTTAGACATGCCGAACAACCCAAAGCCGGGATCTTTGCTAGATTATTAGGGTTTAACATGCAAGTAAACATCTTTACTACTAAGTGTGAGGGATTACAACCTTTGTAGTCCGCTCCTTCGCTTCATAAGCTCCGAGTAGAAGTCCCTTCGCAGCGATCCATGATCTTCCGGACTCAAGAGAGGCTCCACGACTCGAACGATCCATGCTAGCTTGTAGTATTCCTTTTCTCCGATGATCTACGTCGAAGTTGCTATAACTCAAGCTCTCTCACTCTAATGAGGTGAACACCCTAATCTAATTGGCTAGATTAGATGAGGATGATGGAGTAGTATTTATGCTTTCTTTTTATATCAAATTCTCACATGAAATCATCACAAAATGAAAAACTAGTAAGTCTTTTTCAAAGCTCAAGAGAGAAGAAGATAAAGAAAAAAGAGTTAATCCTTTTTGTGTGAATAATGAAATGAATATATGAATTAATAATGCAACCATAGTTTAGGATGACAAGGATAACCCTTGTAGAGAATTAACTAGGGCTAGGGTTTGGTTGGGTTAAAGAATGAGTCATAAGTAAATATCAACCATAATATCTAACTCATGACAAAAGAAAAGCTTCTAGAAGGTGCATGAAGCAACTAACCCAAATCAAATCCTAACCTTGTTTAATCTCCACTAAACATGTTTCATTATTAATCATATCATATTACAATAATATATATCACATATATATTATATTTGTAACAAAAGAAAATAATACAATTAACGTATATCGCATATATATTAATGTATTACCCGGTGAGAAAATGAAATAATAAAACGAGCCTATATTAGATAATATAATACAATATATCATATATATTATTATACATTAAATCATCGAATCAACACTTGATCCGACAATCCGGCTATATCGAATATAGACGACTAATATATCATGTACCGATTCATCGAATCAACACTTGATCCGATAACCCGGCTCATATCTAAATATCGCGAGAATATAATACGGTATCTCATATCGCATTATCCTCGGTCGTGCACATATCACATATGTGCCCCTACTCCGTTTTTCCTGAGCCAAGAAACCTCTGTGTAGGACTCTAAAGAATCGTCAATACGCCGGTAGCAGGTGATGATCATATCAAACACCCACAAGCTGCAAGCGGTCAGCTAAACGTAACAGCCACCCAGGTATTGAGCGATCAGAAGATCAACAAGCTAGCCTGTACGTACTCCTGTGAATCCAATCAGTAACACTCCCGTACAGTCCGGTCTGTTCGTCTGATATGTCGCATATCAAGTCTAGGGATGGTATACGTCAGACCCCAGTAACCGATAAGTCGTGTCGATGTGAGGATCATAACAGGTCGAGAAACTACTGGTAATACTTACCAGTAAATCTCTATATCAGCCCTGGCCAGGGATTTCCAGTTATAGCCAATCGAACACAGCACAACATCAACTCCCTATACCGGGAGAGACGAATCCCCTACTATCGCTCATCGCCTCCATGTGATTCGGGACTGCACCCAAAAGCCACCATTTTACACGCCCTCTTGGACGTGGTAAGGTGGAAATCAAAGCACAGTGGGAATCACATAAGACACTATGACGATCTCGGGTCTACAGACTACCCTGTACCAGTGTCACCGGAGAACTGCCATCTGACGTGTGGTATATCACCATCTGGGAGTTCTCGGCGAGTCCGTCCAGTGTACCCAGTCTCCACTGAGCACCCGTATACCATCTCTGATGTCATAACACCGATGGATATGGGATCATCTATCGCCCATCATATGGGTCAAGATGCGTATACGCTAGTCTACTCTGGCGTATCGATGCCCTGTCTCGATATACCCTCGACTAGGAACAGTTATAGGATCTACTCATCGACTACCATGGCCCCATTAGTGTGATCTCATCATAGTCCCAGCAGTCGAGTACAGATCCTAAGGGCTTTATCAACATGTGAGAATAAGACAGTAAACCAGTACAAGTCAACATATTAAGATAAAGTGAAACCAAATAGCATACTATCATGACGAGCAAGAAATTCCTCTCTCTATATATCCATGTAACGTTTTGAAAATCGTTTCGGTGAAATTTCGAAAAATCGGTAAAATTAGGGGGTTTTCTGTAAAAATTCAAAATACAAATATCTTATTATAAAAATTAAACATACATATTCTAGCTATGTAATTGCTATTATTTGGTGTTTATTGAGCCGCTGGTGAAATTTCAAATTTTCTGAAAAAAATATTATTTTATTATTATTTTAAGCCGTCACTAATACATTTAATTAGGGAAAATTACAAATCGGAATGAGTTGAAACAAATTTTGTGCATCATAAAACATTAAATAAAATTTTATCATGTGGTTTTTGGAACGAAATCATTTGCCAAAACGGTTTAGAAATTATTGAAGAAAAAAGGCTTTTTTTTAGCGTAAATGGATGTTTGGGGTATTGTATTTATCATTTTTCATCACCCCACACCCGTACCCACACCCACACACCCCCACTTACTCCTCCCCATGGCTGAATTCAGCACCCACCATAATTTTTCCCCACTTGATTTCAAAGGAAAAGAAATGAAAGAAAAGAAAAGAAAATGGGTGAATTAGGTGGACTTTTGACCTTACCTTGACCTTGACTTTCCTCCCTTGCATTTTCTCTACCTCCCTCTCTCTCCTCACTCCCATTTCTGGCCTCCCAACAGCAGCAGCCCTCCCCCTCAAATCCCACTCTTTCTTCATCAAAAAAATCCACAAATCACTTCAAAATCCATGCAAATTCAAATCTAAATCCAAATCCGACTCCTACCCATTTTTGCTTAGCCCGTATAGCATGTATCCTTGTGAAAAGAGAGCATTTTGGAGGGCCATGGATGCTTGTGGATCTTCATATGTTTTTGGGTATAATTCTAAACTTTTTGTTGCTTAATTTGTTACTAATTTCTTAAGCTAATTTACTTAAGTGTTAATTTGGTTATGTGAGTTTAATTGCAAGTTTTGGAATTCAAGTTGTGAATTTGATTGCAAGTTAGGGTTTTATAAAATTGGTGTATGGTTGTGTGTTATATTTAGGCTTTGTTGTCATGATAATACAAGGTTAGTAGCTAGTGTGAATGGTTAGTTTTAAAATTGTGTTAATTTGCTAAATTGCTTACTAGGTTTTTGAAATTTGTTAAATTCTTGGGATTAAAAATGTGTTTAGGGTTTTCATGACTTCATTAACTTTATTAAGTGTGGTTTAATGCTTTAGATCATGCAAATCTAAGCTAGATTGTAGTTTGTACATTTTTGCTTTGAAATTGTTAAAAAGGGTATTTTTGTAAACTAGAATATTAGGATTTTTGGAATTTAATGAGATTAAATTCTGGAAATTGTTTATACGACTTATTTAAGATATTTAATAAATATATTGGCCGCTACATTCATTTAAACATCGTGTTTTGTACAAAAACGGCGAATTGTGCTTGCTAGATTTTCGGAAAAATGACTTTTTAAGTGAAATTGGCGTTTTTGTGAGTTTTAACCTAGTTTATATTAAAATTAGTGTTAGTGAATGTGCAAATGAGTGTGATTGGATTTTTCTCGATGGTTTGACGTTTGTACATCGACATCGAGGGTTGGTTTGACTATTCTTGCATGCGTAGGCGATAGGTTTGGACCTATGCGTGATACGCGTGCCGATTTGATTTTCGTATGCCGTTTCGATCTCGAATTTAGTTTTAATACGATATGGTGCGTTATGATATGTAGGTACCCCCATGTGGACTTCGAGACGACAAGCAGGCGCGTGGCGACGTCGGCACCGGCTAGCGAGGACCAGATGAGTAGATTTATATCTACGGGGAGAAGTCGGGTGGATGGCGTATAGCACCCCCGCAGTCCGTGGTGGTGTATACGGATGCGTATACACACCAACAATTATTATATGTTATTTGGGATTAATAACGATGCTTAGGATGGATATTGGTGTGTTGGATTATTTTAGCGTTGCGAACCCTAGGGTAGTGTTGCACTACACATGCACACACATACACACATACATACTTGCATACATTCCTATTGATATGTGCTCATGGGATTCTTTATAGTTATGTGTTCACATGGGTATGGGACTATGTGTTCACATACGGATTGAGGATGATACTTGGGATTGAGCTGAGTCGATGAGATTTGATTTGAGGCCGTGAGATCGGTGATATAGCAGGGTTCGTATTTGAGATACGACATGACGTTGTAGCGGGTCCTTGACGTAGTGTTTCACACACGTCCATGCATACGTAGGCGGTATCAATATGGTACTAGATGTAGATCATTACCCCGATCTTGATATTTGATAAAGAGGATACCAGGTGAATAGTATGATGAATGTGATATTGACCCGTACCCAGATTTGGGAGGCCGTACGACGGATTTACGTACGAGCTATATTGATGATTGATCCGCACTCTTGACTTGGGATGCCTGATTATAGATATGGTATCAGCTATGATATTATTGAGGCGGGATCACCGACTATACATATACAGGTAGGTATATGTATCGACTCAGATGTTAGGCGGTTTCCTTACCTGTAGTTCAGCTTGTTAGTTCAGCCGTATAGTTTAGTGTAGTTGTTAGATTAGATTAGACTTCTTACCTATTTCAAAAACTAACGAATCGTGGGTATTTTAAAAGACAGCCCAAGGGATCCTACGGATATTTCAAAAGACGTATCTTTTCATAAAAACACCGTAGCCCCTATTTTCAAAAACCCCATGATTCGTGTTATTTCAAAAGGCACCATTTGTAGGACTTATATTAGATTAATACTGATTAGTTATCGTTATGTCTAGTATTCTGCTCCCGCACATTATTGCTGTTCGCTCTGCCCCGCATACTTATTTTGCTGCATACTCCATTATTGATATCATGTTGTTAGGACACCAGCACCATTACCGATGATGCGTATGTACCACATACACTTACTTGCCGGCTCACACACATCTTCATCGGTAATTGCCATGTCACGTACACTTAGAAAATACTATTGCTTGACTTAGGTTGTTAGTTAGTAGTTGATACGATATTAGTGTACCTGCCTTATATGCCAGTTTAGACATTGTAGTTATTACTTGTCACTTCATGCATACTGTTATTCCATTGTTCATGCCTAGTTATTAATCACACATTGCAACTTGGTTATTGATACCATATACATTCATTATCATTGACATATGCACTTGTGATGATTTCTTGAGATTTATGATATTTCTGGATTTCGGGGGAAAGCCGCAAAATTTCTAAACTTATTATATTTTTAAAATATGTAAATTGCGGTTTTCTAGTGATGTAAGTGTCGTCCACCATGAGTTTGCTGTGGTTTTCGAGATCCGTGTCGAGGAGTGGAGGAACCGTCACGGGTACATGGTGGGCCCGGTATGGTACCCCGGGGCAAGAGGAATGTGGTGTTGACGTTGAGCCTGGCTGGGGAGCACTACCTACCGGTGATATTACCCGACGCGTCGGATATCCGGAGGATACCGTCGTGGTCTTGAGATGGATGGTAGGGGCCGGTCTGGACTGACGGCGCCCTAGATATTGAGATTGAGACATTGATATTTCGAGACAGTGAGATTTATGTTTTGTGTCGATGCTAGACACTGTTGATACTGATTTCATTATGATACCTCAGTTTAAAATCCAGAAGGAAATCTCACTAATTTATGAAAACAGTTTCTTCATTTACATGTATTCTGTTTTCATGCATTCATACCTCATTCATATGATATATTGCTACCTCAGGCACTGACACGGGCACATGAGATTACACTCGGTTAGATATTACCCTAGCCATTGTTATAGGCTGCATGTTATACATATTTTTGAGGATTTATTATGATCATTGACCTAGGATTGCGTTATTTATGCGATTTCTGTGCGTAGATGTTTTTCTATTCACGAGTTGGCAACTCACCCCCGTTGTGCCCCAGTTTCTTGCAGGTTTGCCGTACAGGTTTCATTACGGCTTTGCGGGCATAGTTTCATTCGGGTGATTTGCTAGTAGGTGGGTTTACTTGTATCATACCCCCATTATATATCTTGTATATCATTATTCTGTTGTATCTAGAATCTCCATCAACCAAACATGTATTTTTGAGATAGAGACCAGTGTTGTTTATTCTTTCGACCTTAGAGTCGCTCGTTACATTTCTGGTGGTTTTGAGTTTCCTTTTGAGTTTTGATCCTCGCCGTTGGCGTTGTATATTATATTGCTTGTGTGGTTGTGACCGTCGATTGACGAAGAGCTAGCTCCCGCTTGGGGATGCCTTTTTCTTAATTTCGTATACTATTCATGTTGTATCCCGTTTGGGGGCCAGTATTTACAAAGGAGACTCTGCCGAAATTTTCAGCAAATTTTTGATGTTTTTAAAAACCGCATAATTCGGCTTATGCTATTGAAACTACTTGCTTTAATTTCGTTTTTCCTGCACTCTACTTCTTTTCTTGGTTTGGATTTCTGGGTTTTCGGTTTACTTAGATTACGTACGCCTCGAGACGTTCGTAGTTTAAGTGCCAGTCATGTTCCGTACTTTCGGGTCGTGACAATCCAATCATCCATTATAATATACATCATATGTACAACAATGGCCTCTAGGGCATATACATAACTAACATCAAAGAGCTAGTGTCACACATGTATTGTGCTGGACCAAACTTGTGTGCACACATTTATTTTGCAAAAGCTCTAGTGTCATGCTGTAAGTCGATGTGCAACACCCCACAACTTGCGGGGAGGCGGAAATATGAAAAACGATCTTGTTTTAGGCTTAAACATCGACTAACCGCATGAATCGAAGCTAAACGATAACTAACACGAATCATAGAAGTTCTAAACTACTATGTGAAGTGATTATACCTAAAGAATCGTGTCCTTCGTCTTTACGTTCTCCACCTCCTCCTCGGCCTTCTCCAAGTACTAGACGATCCACCCGAGAGCTTTGCTTCAAGCTTTACCTCAAACTAGAAGTAACTAGGTTTCTTAAAGTGCTAATCTAAGTAACCTAGGTGATATAGAGAAGGGTTATGGATTAAGTAGTCTAATCTAATCCTTGATCTCAACACATGAGAGGGGAGGATTAGGGTTTGAAGAGAGACAGAGCTTGAGGAGAGAGAAGGTGAGCATGAGAATGAGATGAGATAATGATCTATCATAATATATATCAAGCATTATCATTTATCCAATAAAAGAAAATAAAGGATTTACAACCATGCTTTATAAATATCAAAGGGTGATTCATCTCCATGAGTCATTAAGCATTTATGATGCATTAATGACATGAATGAATCACTCATATGACTCACTAATCTCATTTAATGCAAATGACACCTACACCCCCAAGTCATCATCTTCTAAAAGCTTCTCGTAAAATTACGAGAACGCCCCTCTTATCCGTGAAAACACGGAAAAACTTTAGACTGTATAAATCCAATATCCCGATACTAGAATCTGGCTTAAACCAAAGCCGACTAGTAAAAACTGTCCGAAAAGTCGTACGTGCGTAAACACACGTATGCGTCCGAACCCTTGTCGTAAAACCATACGACCTCTATATCGTTTCGTCTGGAGTAGGGAAACTCTCTGTGTGGGACTCTAATGACTCGACTACTACGCTGGCAGTGGGTTTAACCACAGACCGCAAGCGGCACTAGCTGTACGTAACGGTCCCCAGGTAGATGTCGATAAGAAGGCCGATGAGGAAACCCATCCGAACTCCTACTGAGCCTGATGTGACAATCTCCGTACAGTCCGGTCTGTTCGTCTAAGACTATCGCATATCGGGCCTAGGGGGCGGCAAGCGTCAGTCCCCAAATAGCGGTATAAGTCGTGTCGGAGCGAAGCCCATTACACCCTGAGAAACTACTGGAACCTACCAGTAAATCTCGCTTGCCCTGGCCAGGGACTTTGCGTAATGGCTCTCTGACACAGCGCGATATCAACTCCCAATACCGGGAGAGACGAATTCTGTCTAACTGCCACTGCCTCCAAGTGATCGGGACTGCACCCAACTGCTACCTGATTGCACGACTCCTTTGAGCCGTGGTAGCGTAGCAATCTAAGAACAGTAGGACACACTCGAGGCGAAGTAGCAGTGTCAAGTCTGCGGACTATGCTGTACTCATGTCACCTGGGAACTGTTAACTGACGACTGGTATAAAAACCCAACCAATAGTTCCCTGCGAGTCCTGTCCGGTGTACCCGTAACCCAACGAGCACCTGTATACTATCTCCAGTACGACGTACTGACGGCTGTGGGACAGACCATCTCCCTAACTGGGATGAGAAGCGTACACACTAGTCTACTCCGGAGTATCGATGCCCTGTCTCGATAATCCTACGACTAGGGACCTGAATAAAGATGTGCCTATAGATTACCCAGCCCCCACTAGTGTGACTGCCATCATAACGCTGGTAGTCAAGCAAGATCCTAAAAGCTCTATCAATACGTATACTAACATATTAAGATAGAAAAACCAAGTAGCATACTACCATGTTTAGCAAGACTGTTATATACATGTGAATATTCCAAGCTTCCATTAAGTAATATACAAACTAGTATGATACAATAATGGCCCCTAGGGCATATACACTAACAATCTCCTACTTGCACTAGGGCCATGTACTGGCGTATCGAAGACCGATGATCTCGAGTAGCCTCTCGAACTGAATCTGAGGTAGGGCCTTCGTGAATGGATCAGCAATGTTATCCTCTGTATTTACTCTCTTTATCTCGATCTCCCGGCGATCTACGATCTCCCTGATCAGGTGATACCACCTTAAGATGTGTCTGGACTTCTGATGGGACCTGGGTTCCTTCGCTAAAGCTATAGCGCCGTTGTTATCGCAATACAGAGGTATTGGACCAACACTGGTAGGAACCACCTGAAGTTCTGTAAGAAAATTCTTCATCCAGACAGCTTCTTTTGCGGCATCGCAAGCAGCTATGTACTCCGCTTCCATCGTTGAGTCAGCAACGGTCTTCTGCTTGGAACTCTTCCAACAGACCGCCCCTCCACTGAGGGTAAAGACATAACCCGACATGGACTTGGAGTCATCCTTGTCACTCTGGAAGCCGGAGTCAGCAAAGGCCTCGATCTGGAGGTCCTTTCCGCCATACACCAAGAACATCTCCTTAGTCCTCCTCAGGTACTTGAGAATGTTCTTTACTGCTATCCAGTGATTCTCCCCTGGGTTTGCCTGATACCGTCTTACAACGCTCAATGCGTATGCTACATCTGGTCTGGTACATAACATCGCATACATTATAGAGCCTACCGCAGAAGCGTAGGGTATAATTGACACGCGATCCCTTTTCAAATCAGTCTTGGGAGACATCTCTTTGGAGAGGGTGATTCCGTGACAAGCCGGTAGGTTACCACGCTTAGAATCTTCCATACTGAATCTTTTCATTATGGTGTCTATGTACCTGGACTGTGAAAGTCCCAACATTCTCTTTAATCTATCACGATAGATCTGGATCCCCAGAATGTAGGTGGCATCACCCAGGTCCTTCATGGAGAATTTCTGTGACAAGAATCTTTTGACTGACTGTAGCATAGGAATATCATTTCCTATTAGGAGAATGTCATCCACGTACAAGACGGGGAATACAACAACTCTCCCTACAATCTTACTGTATATGCATGGTTCATCTGGATTCTTGATAAAGTCGAATTCTTTGACAGTATCATCAAAACAGATATTCCAACTCCGCGATGCCTGCTTTAGTCCATAAATGGACTTAAGCAACTTGCACACTTTACCGCTGCTCCCACTCTGAATGAATCCCTCTGGCTGATCCATATAGACGCACTCTTCTAAATTTCCATTTAGAAAGGCCGTCTTTACGTCCATCTGCCAGATCTCATAATCATGGAAGGCAGCAATGGCAAGAAGGACCCGAATGGATTTGAGCATAGCCACTGGAGAAAAGGTTTCATCATAGTCTAAACCAGGTCTTTGAGGAAAACCCTTTGCAACAAGTCTAGCCTTATAGGTTTCAACCTGTCCATCTACACCAATCTTCTTTCTGAAGATCCACTTGCATCCTACGGGTTTTACCCCATCTAGAGCAAAGTCCAAAGTCCATACTTTGTTAGTGTACATGGACTCCATTTTGGTCCGTATTGCATCCAGCCATTTTACCGAGTCACCGCTCTGAATGGCTTGCTGGAAGCTAGTAGGGTCATCATTATCAATGATGCAATCTTCTCGATCCCCGTCAATGAGAAAACCGTAATATCTTTCGGGCAGATGAGACTGCCTACTACTTCTGCGAATAGGCGCTGGTACGTCCCTTTCTTCTGAAACTTCTGGTTCCACCAAACTTTCAGTAACAGTTTGTGGTTCTGGAATTTCTTTTAGTTCTACTGCGCTCCCACTTTTCTGATTTTCTAAAAATTCAGTTTCTAAGAAGTGAGCATGACGAGAAACAAAAACCTTTTGTTCCTCTGCGTAATAGAAATAATATCCCTTGGAGTTCTTTGGATATCCCACAAACTTACACTGTACTGAGCGTGCCTCGAGCTTGTCCGCATGCTGCTTTTTTACAAAAGCTGGACATCCCCATGTCCTAAAATGTTTAAGACAGGGTTTCTTCCCACTCCACATCTGATATGGTGTGGTAGGCACAGTCTTGGTTGGAACCTGGTTCAAAAGATATGCAGCTGATTCCAGTGCATAACCCCAGAAAAATCGCGGTAACTCAGCCTTACTCATCATAGAACGAACCATATCCAATAGGGTTCGATTCCTCCTTTCCGATACACCGTTGTGTTGTGGTGTGTATGGAGGAGTAAGCTGAGAGAGAATATCATTCTCTTTTAAGTATCCCAGGAACTCGGCACTTAAGTATTCACCACCTCGATCAGATCTCAGTGTCTTGATACTTTTGCCTTTCTGTTTTTCCACTTCATTCTTGTATTCTCGGAATTTCTCAAAGGCCTCGGATTTATGCTTCATTAAGAAGATATATCCAAACCTAGAAAAATCATCCGTAAAAGTAATGAAGTAGGAATAACCACCTCGCGCATGTGTAGACATTGGACCGCACACGTCACTGTGTATGAGTCCCAAGAGCTCGCTCGCTCTTACTCCGTGTCCAGTAAACGGATTCTTTGTCATCTTTCCCATGAGACAAGATTCACAAGTAGCATAAGATTGATATTCGAACGGATTCAAATATCCTTCTCTATGTAACTTCATCAACCGTGTTTCATTGATGTGACCTAGTCTACAATGCCATAAGAAAGCCTGATTTATTTCTGGAGACTTTTTTTTAAGTGTGTTCTGGACATTGAAAACCTGAGCTTGACTCAACACGTATATACCGTTATCTAATGTACCGGACCCAATCTGAACTTGATTTAGGTGGATGTGAACTACATCGCTTACGAATGTAAAATCGTATCCCTCTCTCGAAATTGAGGACACTGATATGATATTACAAGTCAAACTAGATACATACAAACAGTTACGTAGAATCAATATCTGCCCACTTGTCAAACCTAGGTGATATTCTCCCACGGATTCAGCGTCCACGCTCATTCCGTTTGCAACTCTGAGAGACAAATCACCTACTCTTATAACTCTACGGTTTCTCAAAGCCTGTAATGAATTACAGGTATGAGATCCTGCTCCGGTATCTAGTACCCAGAAAGTAGAGTTAATTGACAAACAGTTCTCAATTACAAACACACTTGAGGCCGAAGCCACAACATGCTTCGTATCCTGGCTACTGGCTTCCAAAGCCCTGCAATCCTTCTGCCAATGCCCGTTCCCATAACAATAGGAACACCCTTCCTTTCCTACACCAAGTCCCGAAACTTTTGCTCTTCCCTTTCCTCCTACTTTACTGACACCGTATACCGGCTTTATAGAGGTCTTCTTCTTTTCACCCTTTGCTTTCGCTCTGGATGTAGAAGAAGAAGGTCTCCCATTAAGCAGAGCTTGTGTCTCCCTGGTTTCTTTCAGGGTGTAAGTAGAGGGTAGGGACTGTGGAAATAAGTCAGCATATGACCTGTTTCCCAACGTGGTCTCCAGGTCCTTAAGCTTATCAATATAGCTAGTCATTGTAAGGATGTCGTCCCCTACAGATGACCCGAAAGCCAACCTCGCTTGAATTAATTCGTTCGAGGTTTCATATCTTGCGATATGAGATTGCTCTCTATATAAATCTTTGTTATGGAGAAAGATGGAAACTGAGTCCATCTTCTCGTGCTGTTTCTGGTATACACCATCATCTGAAGCCAACACGAGGCACTTGGCTTTCGCTTTATCCTTTTCCCTTGTCTGACGGATATCCATATCCGCGACGGTGGAAACTGAACCTGGGACGGCGGGATCTTGAGTAGTAATAGGGTGGTCCAGCTTGTCATAGGAAATGGACATCTGGACAGACCTTTGCCAGATTCAGTCAACTTGTTATCTAGATGTAACCTAGTCATTGTTAGTTGTATGTATGCCCTAGAGGCCAGTATTGTACAGATGATGTATATTATATTGGATGCTTGGACATATATAGAGATGACTTTCTTGCTCGATATGATAGTATGCTATCTGGTTACTCTTTATCTTAACATGTACACTAGTCTCTTTATACTGTCTTATAGTTACATGTTGGTAAAGCCCTTAGGAAATGTACTTGACTACCTGGACTGTGATGCAGATCATACTAGTGGGGACATGGTAGTCCATAAGTACATCCTTCAAGGTCCCTAGTCGTGGGTGTATCGAGACGGGGCATCGATATACCAGAGTAGACTAGCGTATACGCTTCTCGACCCATGAGATGGGCGATGGATGATCCCATATCCATTGGTGTTTGACATCAGAGATGGTATACGGGTGCTCAGTGGAGACTGGATACACTGGACGGACTCGCCGAGAACTCCCAGATGGTATTATACCTCACGTCAGATGGCAGTTCTCAGGTGACACTTGTACAGGTTAGTCTGTAGACCCGAGATCGTCATAGAGTCTTGTATGATTCCC
Source organism: Agapanthus africanus (assembly GCA_030015575.1). Lineage (NCBI taxonomy): Eukaryota > Viridiplantae > Streptophyta > Magnoliopsida > Asparagales > Amaryllidaceae > Agapanthus > Agapanthus africanus. The sequence continues at coordinate 240,548,938 of JASDDO010000018.1, read as the reverse complement.
ACTGTGCTTTGATCTCCACCTTACCACGTCCATGAGGGCGTGCAAAACGGTGGTCTTTGGGCACAGTCCCGAGTCACATGGAGGCAATGAGCAATAGGAGGGGTTTCGTCTCTCCCGGTATTGGGGGTTGATGTTGCGCTGTGCTCGATTGGCCGTAACAGGGAAGTCCCTGGCCAGGGCTGATCAGAGATTTGCTGGTAAGTGTTACCAGTAGTTTCTCGACCCGTTATGAGCCTCACATTGGCACGACTTATCGGGTTATTGGGGTCTGACGTTTACCACCCCTAGACTCGATATGCGACGTATCAGACGAAGAGACCGGACTGTACGGTAAGTGTTACTGGTCGGATTCGCAGGAGTGTGAGCGGGTTAGCTCGTCGATCTTCTGATCGCTCAATACCCGGGTGGCCGTTACGTTTAGCAGACCGCTTGCGGCTTGTGGGTGCTTGATATGATCATCATCTGCTACCGGCGTATTGACGAGTCTTTAGAGTCCTACACAGAGGTTTCCTGGCTCAAGCGAAACGAAATAGGAGCGCATATGAGATATGTGCAGGACCGAGAATAATGCGTGTATGTGATACCGCATTTCATTCTCGCGACATATGTTTCGATTGGTTATATTCGATATGACCTAGTTATCGAATCATTGATTCGATAAATCGATACATTGGATTCTAGTCGGTTATGTGCGACATGACCGGATCATTGAATCAAATGTTGATTTAATGATTTAATGCATAATTATATATTTGATATATTGCATTGCATTAACTAGCATTGGTTCACTTTAAACGGATTTTTCTCACTTGATGCACATTGTATATGTGATATGCTTTAGTGCACTACTTTGTATCATGTTTGATGATACTTGATAATGTGGTTAAGTGTAAAGGGTTAAACCATGGTTAAGTGATGATTAGGGTTTGGGTTTTTCATTTATTTATTTTTTTATTTATTTGGAAAGGATTAAGTTGAGAATGGTGGCTTATTTTGGAGCTATGTTGAAGCTTCATGAAGCTTTGACAAAGTCCACCATCCTTATCTCATCTTTAACCCTAACCACTCTAACTAACCTTGGTTTAATCTCTACACTTGACCATGGTCAAGATATGATAAGTATTCATATTAGTTTTATTTTAAAAAAGAGAACACTTATCATTCTTGCATCTTCTTCATCTTCTTCTTCTTCTTCAAGCTTGCTACATCAATGGCAACTTGAGATCTAGTGAGAGAAATCCAAATCTAAAGTGAACCCACCTCCTATTTCTTCACCCTCTACCTCTTGCCAAGTTGTTTTGGGTGTTTTCTTCACAAGTTTCACAACTTTGTGAAGTCGGAGCTTGAGCTTGTGCAACCTCGACGTAGATCGTCTTTGACACGAAGCCGACGACCTATTCTGCACGTTTCTCCGATGAAGCCATCACGAGAGTCCAAGGTTCAAGATGGACAGCGAGAGGACGCCCTCGTGGAGCTAAGGAAGTGGGTATCCGGATCTACAAAGGTTGTAGTTTCCGACCTTTAGTTTATTTGCTAACTAGTTTAGTTTTTCGCCTAGAATTCTAGTCTACGATTCGTGTTAGGGTTTCTCGGCACCAATAATTTTTTTTAAATTGGCATGTTCGATGCCTTGTGAGACTTCATTAGGATGCCTAGGAACCTTTCATTGGTATCAGAGCCTAGCTAGAGCCTTAGGCGAAGTCTAGACGGAGTTTGAAGTCCGAACGAACCCGAAACCCCGATACCCAAGCGCTCTCTGGACATTCTCTGAAATCTGGGAATTTTTGATATTAAAAATGCTTAAAAAATTCACCAAAGAATTCTAAGAATTACTGTGTAAAACGTTTCCCATGAACAGTTCCATGAGCCGCGGAAACGCGGCAGAAGCATGGCTTCTGCCGCTGTTCCGCGACCATATAGTGACGTCATCAATGTTTCACTGCACAGTAATACCTGATAAATTCTGGTGAGTTTTCTGGGTATTTTTAAATTTATTTAAGGGTTGAGTGCTCTGGAGTTATATTGGGAATCGACGATTCGATCGGAATATCAAACTTTGTCTAAGTGTTTTTCCAGATAACTGTAGAATATGTTAAAGAGTTCGACCGGATATAAATACCCAAGTTTTCCCCTGCCGGAATAATTCCAAGTGTTGGATTTTTCTATGGTTAAAAGACGTTCTGAGTAGTGCAAGTAACGCGATGGTCCCTCTAGAAGACAACAAACCTTAACTCGATTATGTGACCGTCTTGAACTGCCCTTTGAACCTTCGGGTTTGGGGCAGTACGGCGTGCCACATGTGAGGCGTTGACTTGACCCTTCTACGGCTGGACCGTTGGTACTGAGGTATGAAGTGAATGTCTTTGAACCTATTTCATGTGTTGATCGGTGTCGGGAAAACTTGGGTGTTCGAATGTTCGATCGGAAAGTTTGATATATTCTATTTATCCGGAATTGGATACAATAATTGGAATTCACAAACAGTTATGAGATAACTGGATGAATGTTATAAATCTAGCAGTTTAGTCCCATACGATATTGAAAAGAGTTTTCGATAATGAGACTAAAATGCGGGATTTATATCTGTTAGGCATGCGATGTCTAAAGTAGTTGCGGATTCCAACTGTTGTAGTTTTACACTTTCTTTTCTGTGACCGTAAGTGTAATATGTGAATCGCCGGTTTCGTTGCTATATGTCAACGACAATTGGGATGCGCATATTTACTTACGTTGATGACATGTGATGTTATGTGTTGCTGGATATGTTATATTGGATCGTCGTGTTTGAATAGCCGGGGTTTTTTTATGTGAGATGAGTGTTTTTTCATTTTCATTCATGTAAAAACTTGTATGTAATATTCTTTTATTTGGGGCACTTCCAGGTAGCGGAAGATGTCACCCTTTGTATATTATTTACTTTTCCGCATTAGGATAGACCCAAGGAGGGGAGCACAAGTAACCGGGTTCTGGGGTCCAGTGGGAGACCAACTCGAGGAGTCGAGTCCGGGTCTCCTAACCCTAGAATTGGCAGGGTTGCTTGCCGCTCTCGTAGGGGTCTAGGGGTGTGGGATTGGCTATTCATCACGACCGTGGAATCCGTGTTTTGTACTGGCTCGTATTGAAAACACGGACGTCCTAGTATATCCAATATTTCATATGTTTCTTCTGCTGCGATATCTGTGATGTGATAATGTGATGTTCTGTGATGGATATAGTATATATGATATATTATATAGACGTTGCTTATGTTTTACACCCGCGCTAGCCCTGCCCTGCTCTGTCGTTAGTTACCTAACCTAACGGTGCATGAGGGGACATCGAGGCGAATGCGGATGGCATAAGTGTACGTCATATCTATCTGTGATGTTTAGGTATTTAAATGATGGGACTTCATTAATGTGATTAATGAAAGATAAGAAACCTAAGATGTTGTGGAATCGAATTTTAAAATAAAACAGGTAGCTACAGTTCTTGCTTTGCACAGCGGTATATATGATATACCCTGCACCTTATTCGATGAGGAAAGGACCGAGATCCCTTCACCGGGAGTGACTCCTTTAGCAATAACTGGCAGATGCTACACACTCGGTTTGCTTTTGACTGCTTTTGGGTTTTTGCTTTGCACAGTGATATATATGATATATCCCGCACCTCATTCGACGAGGAAAGGGCCGACGATCCCTTCATCGGGAGTGACCCCTTTAGCAAAACTAGAAAAGCCTCAAAATCACTCCATTTTAAAACTTCATTTGATTCTACAACGATATCAAGTTCATTACGCTCATGGTTTTCAGAAAAACCTGGCGTAGCCCTCCGTCATTTCAGATAGATCCTACTTAGTATTCGTGCTACGTTTGTTGACCTCCGTCAAGGCGTAGTGTGCGGTAGCTAACTAGTATTTGTCTGTTTATGCATATGATGCAGATTGGATTAGGGTAGTCGTACGACTTTGTTGACCTCCGTCAAGGGTCGTGCGGGTGGGTTTGATTCAATCAAGAAATGACGGGTTGAACTTGACTTGCACCCTGTGGTTTGTTGACCTCCGTCAAGGTCATAGGATGCTTGGGGCAAAATATTATCGGGAATTTCAAGTGTTGAAATTTGCAATGAGATTGCATACCTTCTATGAGATAGTTGGATCCCGATACCCACTGCGAGTAAGAGTTACTCCTGAGAGAGTTTTACACATTGCAATTAGCTGATCAAGTAGGTGTCTAGAAAGGTGTTAACGGGGTTACGCCTCTGGGAAAACGAGGTTTACATTAATTAGGTTCGTGCGAAAGCACGGGGGACCTCCCTCAAAGTACCGACACTGGCCTGGCTGAAAGATTGGCGAACTTGCAGTGTGTAATTAATCCCGGCTAGTCTTTCCTTTTAGGGTTTGAAGGAAGATTTGATAAAAAGCAGTGGGAGCCATCCTGATTAGATAAGATAATAACCAATCTGATCTTGCACGAGCATACGCTAAAGTGTTTTCTTCTCTCTCTCTCCAGGTAGCGACCATTTCAGGCCCTAATCAAGATAATAATATGGATGTATTGACCGAACCCGCATGTTATACTGTGCTGGGGAACGTTGGTTCCTTTCTTTCCTATAAGAGTTATAGGACTGAACTGGATATAGGGGAATACCAGGACTCCCATGCCACCCGAATGAAGGAAGTACATGTTGATGCATTTTCTTCGGGTGTGTTCGTTACAGAGAACTGTTTCTCCATTTGCTCTACGTCCTGGGTATTGGATACCGGGTCAGGATCCCACATATGTAATCAGTTACATGGGCTTAGGAAAGGTAGAGAACTTGGAGAAGGTGATAAAGACATTAGAGTTGGAAATGGTGCAATTGTTGCAGCTAAGACTGTCGGGGAATATCACCTTACATTACCAACTGGTAATACATTGGTTCTGAACGAATGCTATTACATGCCGAACCTGATATGCAACATTATATCTGTTTCTTTATTGAGTAAAGAGGGATATAATTTTGTATTACAGGATAATGTTATGAACATTTTCCGTAACCAAAAGTTGGTTGGATCAGGCACGCTATGCAATGGCATTTATGTTCTAAATCAATCAACAATTCTAAGCATAACAAACACACACAAGAGGAAGAGTTCAGAATTGAACGAATACTTCTTGTGGCATTGTAGACTGGGTCACATCAATGCGACACGACTGGCTAAGTTGCATAAGGATGGATATTTAAATCCGTTTGAATTTTCATCTTATGACACTTGCCAGTCATGTCTCAAAGGAAAGATGACCAAAACTCCGTTTACGGGACACGGAGAAAGAGTTACCGAACTCTTAGGACTGATACATAGTGATGTATGCGGTCCAATGTCTACACATGCCAGGGATGGTTCTTCGTACTTCATTACATTCACTGACGATCTCTCTAGATTCGGATATGTGTTCCTGATGAAACACAAATCAGAAGCTTTTGAGAAATTTAGAGAATATAAACAAGAAGTCGAAAACCAAACCGGAAAAAGTATTAAAATCCTTCGATCTGATCGAGGAGGTGAATACTTGAGCATTGAATTCCTGGACTTCCTAAAAGAGAATGGGATTCTCTCTCAGCTGACTCCTCCATATACACCACAGCACAACGGTGTATCAGAACGGAGGAACCGCAACCTATTAGATATGGTGCGCTCTATGATGAGCACAGCTGAGTTACCTATTTCCTTCTGGGGATATGCACTGGAAACAGCAGCATATCTACTGAATAGGGTTCCTACCAAATCAGTGCCTACCACCCCATATGAGATATGGGAGGGGAAGAGACCATATCTAAATTTTATAAAGATATGGGGTTGCCCGGCTTATGTCAAAAGACAAAAACCGGACAAACTCGAGGCAAGGTCTGTTTTGTGTAAATTTGTTGGATATCCCAAGCATTCGCGAGGGTATATCTTCTACCACAGTGAGAAACAAATAGTATTTGTTGCTCAACATGCCACCTTTTTAGAAAAGGAATTTCTTGCAAAAGAGATTAGTGGCTCTGAGATAGAACTGGAAGAGGTTCCAGCTGAACAAAACACAACAGAAGATTTAGTGGAACCAGAGGATTCCGTAGTTCCCGATGAACCCCAGCCACTCCGCCGATCTAGTAGGGTTCCTCGCCAACCTGAGAGATACTACGGTTTTCTCATGGATGGAGGTAGCGAGGATTGCATCATGGAGGATGATGACCCAACTAGCTTCGAGCAGGCCATCACGAGTAGGGACTCAGTGAAATGGCTGGATGCAATGCGGTCCGAGATGGAATCCATGTACACCAACAAAGTATGGACTTTGGAAGTTGCTCCTGAAGGGGTAAAACCCATTGGGAGCAAGTGGATCTTCAAGAAGAAACTTGGTGTAGATGGAAAAGTGGAGACTTTCAAAGCTAGACTTGTAGCAAAAGGTTTTCGTCAAAGACCAGGTGTGGACTATGACGAAACCTTTTCTCCAGTGGCTATGCTTAAATCCATCCGGATCATGCTTGCCATCGCTGCATATCATGACTACGAAATCTGGCAAATGGATGTTAAGACCGCCTTTCTAAATGGTGATTTAGAAGAGTGCGTGTACATGACTCAGCCGGAGGGCTTCGTAGATAGTGGGAGCAGCGGGAAGGTGTGCAAGCTGCTTAAATCCATTTATGGATTAAAGCAAGCATCGCGGAGTTGGAACATCTGCTTTGACGTCGTTATCAAAGAGTTTGATTTCGTCAAAAATCCAGATGAACCTTGTATCTACAGGAAGGTGGCAGAGAGTAAGGTTGTCTTCCTCGTATTGTACGTGGACGACATACTCTTGATAGGAAATGATATTCCTATGCTGCAATCGGTTAAGCTCTTCTTATCACAAAGATTCTCAATGAAAGATCTTGGTGATGCCTCCTGCATATTGGGAATCAGGATCTATAGAGATAGATCCAAAAGGATTTTGGGATTGTCCCAATCCAGGTACATTGACACCATACTAAAGAGGTTTAGTATGGAAGAGTCCAAGCGTGGGAATTTGCCCACGATCTCTGGAGTCACTCTCTCCAAAGAGATGTCTCCTAAGACTGATTTGGAGAGAGCTCGCATGCAAGGGATACCCTATGCTTCGGCAGTAGGCTCTATCATGTATGCGATGCTATGTACCAGACCCGATGTAGCATACTCACTAAGTGTAGTGAGCAGGTATCAAGCTGATCCTGGAGAGAGTCACTGGACTGCTGTGAAGAGCATTCTCAAGTACTTGCGAAGGACTAGAGATATGTTCTTGGTGTATGGTAACGGAGAGCTCCAAGTGGAGTCCTTTACCGATTCGAGCTTCCAGAGTGATAAGGACGACTCTAAGTCGCAGTCGGGCTTTGTCTTTACCCTTTACGGAGGGGCGGTTAGCTGGAAGAGTTCCAAGCAGGAAACCGTGGCAGACTCGACGATGGAGGCTGAATACATCGCTGCCAACGATGCTGCCAAAGAGGCTGTCTGGGTCAAGAAGTTCATTACTGAACTTGAAGTGGTTCCATCCATTGAGCGTCCAATACCTTTGTATTGCGATAACAATGGAGCGGTGGCTTTGGCCAAGGAACCCAGGTCCCATCAGCGATCCAGGCATATTCTGAGGCGGTATCACCTGATCCGGGAGATAGTTGATCGCCGGGAGATCGAGGTCAGGAGAGTTGACACGAAGAACAACACGGCGGATCCACTCACGAAGGCCATTCCCCAGATACAGTTTGAGAGACTCTTCGGGATGCTCGGTATGCGATACTACAGCAGCTGGCCCTAGTGCAAGTGGGAGATTGTTAGTTGTATGTATGCCCTAGAGGCCAGTATTGTACAGATGATGTATATTATATTGGATGCTTGGACATATATAGAGATGACTTTCTTGCTCGATATGATAGTATGCTATCTGGTTACTTTTTATCTTAACATGTACACTAGTCTCTTTATACTGTCTTATAGTTACATGTTGGTAAAGCCCTTAGGAAATGTACTTGACTACCTGGACTGTGATGCAGATCATACTAGTGGGGACATGGTAGTCCATAAGTACATCCTTCAAGGTCCCTAGTCGTGGGTGTATCGAGACGGGGCATCGATATACCAGAGTAGACTAGCGTATACGCTTCTCGACCCATGAGATGGGCGATGGATGATCCCATATCCATTGGTGTTTGACATCAGAGATGGTATACGGGTGCTCAGTGGAGACTGGGTACACTGGACGGACTCGCCGAGAACTCCCAGATGGTATTATACCTCACGTCAGATGGCAGTTCTCAGGTGACACTTGTACAGGTTAGTCTGTAGACACGAGATCGTCATAGAGTCTTGTGTGATTCCCACTGTGCTTTGATCTCCACCTTACCACGTCCATGAGGGCGTGCAAAACGGTGGTCTTTGGGCACAGTCCCGAGTCACATGGAGGCAATGAGCGATAGGAGGGGTTTCGTCTCTCCCGGTATTGGGGGTTGATGTTGCGCTGTGCTCGATTGGCCGTAACAGGGAAGTCCCTGGCCAGGGCTGATCAGAGATTTGCTGGTAAGTGTTACCAGTAGTTTCTCGACCCGTTACGAGCCTCACATTGGCACGACTTATCGGGTTATTGGGGTCTGACGTTTACCACCCCTAGACTCGATATGCGACGTATCAGACGAAGAGACCGGACTGTACGGTAAGTGTTACTGGTCGGATTCGCAGGAGTGTGAGCGGGTTAGCTCGTCGATCTTCTGATCGCTCAATACCCGGGTGGCCGTTACGTTTAGCAGACCGCTTACGGCTTGTGGGTGCTTGATATGATCATCATCTGCTACCGGCGTATTGACGAGTCTTTAGAGCCCTACACAGAGGTTTCCTGGCTCAAGCGAAACGAAATAGGAGCGCATATGAGATATGTGCAGGACCGAGAATAATGCGTGTATGTGATACCGCATTTCATTCTCGCGACATATGTTTCGATTGGTTATATTCGATATGACCTAATTATCGAATCATTGATTCGATAAATCGATACATTGGATTCTAGTCGGTTATGTGCGACATGACCGAATCATTGAATCAAATGTTGATTTAATGATTTAATGCATAATTATATATTTGATATATTGCATTGCATTAACTAGCATTGGTTCACTTTAAACGGATTTTTCTCACTTGATGCACATTGTATATGTGATATGCTTTAGTGCACTACTTTGTATCATGTTTGATGATACTTGATAATGTGGTTAAGTGTAAAGGGTTAAACCATGGTTAAGTGATGATTAGGGTTTGGGTTTTTCATTTATTTATTTGTTTATTTATTTGGAAAGGATTAAGTTGAGAATGGTGGCTTATTTTGGAGCTATGTTGAAGCTTCATGAAGCTTTGACAAAGACCACCATCCTTATCTCATCCTTAACCCTAACCACTCTAACTAACCTTGGTTTAATCTCTACACTTGACCATGGTCAAGATATGATAAGTATTCATATTAGTTTTATTTTAAAAAAGAGAACACTTATCATTCTTGCATCTTCTTCATCTTCTTCTTCTTCTTCAAGCTTGCTACATCAATGGCAACTTGAGATCTAGTGAGAGAAATCCAAATCTAAAGTGAACCCACCTCCTATTTCTTCACCCTCTACCTCTTGCCAAGTTGTTTTGGGTGTTTTCTTCACAAGTTTCACAACTTTGTGAAGTCGGAGCTTGAGCTTGTGCAACCTCGACGTAGATCGTCTTTGACACGAAGCCGACGACCTATTCCGCACGTTTCTCCGATGAAGCCATCACGAGAGTCCAAGGTTCAAGATGGACAGCGAGAGGACGCCCTCGTGGAGCTAAGGAAGTGGGTATCCGGATCTACAAAGGTTGTAGTTTCCGACCTTTAGTTTATTTGCTAACTAGTTTAGTTTTTCGCCTAGAATTCTAGTCTACGATCCGTGTTAGGGTTTCTCGGCACCAATAATTTTTTTTAAATTGGCATGTTCGATGCCTTGTGAGACTTCATTAGGATGCCTAGGAACCTTTCAGTCATGATCACAAGGTCGCTGCAATGAGAGAGAGAGAGAAGAATTTAGCATGATGCTCTTGCAAGTTTAGAGTGGTTTTTAGTTTATCTAAACTGGATGGCTCCTACTGTTTCTCGAATCCTTCCCCAATTCATAAAAGAACAATTAGTCAGGACTATTCTCACCGTACAATACTTGCTTAACCGTTCAGCCAGGCCAGTGTCGATACTTCGAGGGAGGTTTTCCAACGCTTTCGCGAAGTTCCTTAATTAAATAACCTCTTTTCTCTGGGGGCGTAGCCCCGCTAACACCTTTCTAGACACCTACTTAGTTTGTAGCATTGATCGTTAAGTGATGAATATCCTGATAAGTAGCATATACTCACAGTAGGATCGGGATCCAAATATCATTGTCTGATAATGCTGAAGGAATCCTACCAACATTCATCAAACTCCAAATGGTATGCATCTCTTTGCAAATTTCAGTTTCTATAGAAATTCCCGATGTGGATTTTTGCCCCATGTTCTTATGACCTTGACTTAGGGCCAACAAATCATAAGTCACATGTCAAGTTCTACCCATCATTATCTTGTTTAATTTGAACCCACCCGTATATACTCTTGACTAAGGGCCAAACAAAATAATACGACTGTCCCAAACCAACTCATCTATCTATGCAACAAATGAATACCCCAGCAGCTACCAAACACTATGTCTTGACTAAGGGCCAAACAAACATAGCTTGAATACTAATGACCATCCATAAGAAATGACGGAGGGCTACGACTGGTTTTGGCGAAACCGTGAACGTAGTGAACTTGATATAACCAAAGGAACCTGATAGCTTTTTAAAAGGAGTGGTTAAAGCTCCGCAATTAAAAATTTCTGCTCTTTTAAAATAACCGAGTGGTTTCTTTTAAATTTGTTCCAACGATTAAACTTTTGGTTTATTTTCTTTGCATTAATGATAATGCGTCCCATCATTAACCTATCATTGCAGAAAACAACGAAAATACAACGTCCTCTTATGCCATCCGCATTCGCCACTGGGCCCGTCATCACCCGTTAGGTTACTTAACTAACGACAGAGCGGGGGCTGGGCTAGCGCGGGTGTAAAACATAAGTGACGTCTAAATAGCTATCATATATAGATATTGTACATTCGTCAGACGCAATAATAGGCATTCCAGATCTCAGATGAACATTATTGGATATACAAGCAATCCGTGTTTGCTTTGAGCCTGCAACAAAAGACGGATTACACAGTTGTGATGAATAGCCATTACCCCACCCTAGACCCCTACGGGTACGGCAAACTACCCGCCAAATACCCGAAGTGAAGCGGTCTCCCTCAACAAAGTGAGTAGGCCACTAAACACTTCAAAGTACCCGGTAGTTTGTGCACCCCACCTTGGGTCTATCCTAGGAGCAAAAACAGTAAAATGAAATAATACAACGGTGGCTACAACTGCAACCTGGATGTGCCCCGCAAAATAATATTACAACATATTACATTTACATTGAATGAATTAAAATAATAACCCATTACAAAACCCCGGCTAATCACCACAACAGTCCAATTCAGTTCATAAACACAAACGGTTAAATCCATTACAGAAATGTGCAACCCCCTGCCAACCGACATACTAGCAGTTAGGGGAGGTTTACGAACACATTATACAAACACAGATATAATCAAATTAGCAAACATCGTAAAATTTCGATCGAGCAAACACTTTTAGATTCTACTCCAATACTTCTCTGTGCACCTGAGATCTTAGCAGAAAATAAAACATCCCAGAAACATCACTGTTAACACCTAGGAGTTACTGAAGAAATTGGGGCTGACTCGGCCCCAACTCGGCCGCGGATCCGCGGCGTATCGCATGGATCCGCCGCGGTTCCGCGGTGAGTTTGCCGAGTCATGAGTTCAAATTTCTTCAGTAGCCCTAATATTCTCTGCTTGTAATTCTGAAGGTCCCTGAAAAATTTTTAGGGCCTGTTTTAAATTCGACAGAAACTGTGATAAATCGACGATGTTTCCGGTTCTTTTTGCGTTCGAAATTTATACGACTTTGCTAATAAGTTAATTATTGTTTAGCGAGGCTCTGATACCACTGTAAGTCGATATGCAACACCCCACGACTTGCGGGGAGGCGGAAATATGAAAAACAATCTTGTTTTAGGCTTAAACATCGACTAACCGCATGAATCGAAGCTAAACGATAACTAACACGAATCATAGAAGTTCTAAACTACTATGTGAAGTGATTATACCTAAAGAACCGTGTCCTTCGTCTTTACGTTCTCCACCTCCTCCTCGGCTTTCTCCAAGTACTAGACGATCCACCCGAGAGCTTTGCTTCAAGCTTTACCTCAAACTAGAAGTAACTAGGTTTCTTAAAGTGCTAATCTAAGTAACCTAGGTGATATAGACAAGGGTTATGGATTAAGTAGTCTAATCTAATCCTTGATCTCAACACATGAGAGGGGAGGATTAGGGTTTGAAGAGAGAGAGCTTGAGGAGAGAGAAGGTGAGCATGAAAATGAGATGAGATAATGATCTATCATAATATATATCAAGCATTATCATTTATCCAATAAAAGAAAATAAAGGATTTACAACCATGCTTCATAAATATCAAAGGGTGATTCATCTCCATGAGTCATTAAGCATTTATGATGCATTAATGACATGGATGAATCACTCATATGACTCACTAATCTCATTTAATGCAAATGACACCTACACCCCCAAGTCATCATCTTCTAGAAGCTTCTCGTAAAATTACGAGAACGCCCCTCCTATCCGTGAAAACACGGAAAAACTTTAGACTGTATAAATCCAATATCCCGATACTAGAATCTGGCTTAAACCAAAGCCGACTAGTAAAAACTGTCCGAAAAGTCGTACGTGCGTAAACATACGTATGCGTCCGATCCCTTGTCGTAAAACCATACGACCTCTATATCGTTTCGCCTGGAGCAGGGAAACTCTCTGTGTGGGACTCTAATGACTTGACTACTATGCTGGCAGTGGGTTTAACCACAGACCGCAAGCTGCACTAGCTGTACGTAACGGTCCCCAGGTAGATGTCGATAAGAAGGCCGATGGGGAAACCCATCCGAACTCCTACTGAGCCTGATATGACAATCTTCGTACAGTCTGGTCTGTTCGTCTAAGACTATCGCATATCGGGCCTAGGGGGCGGCAAGCGTCAGTCCCCAAATAGCGGTATAAGTCGTGTCGGAGCGAAGCCTATTACACCCTGAGAAACTACTGGAACCTACCAGTAAATCTCGCTTGCCCTGGCTAGGGACTTTGCGTAATGGCTCTCTGACACAGCGCGATATCAACTCCCAATACCGGGAGAGACGAATTCTGTCTAACCGCCACTGCCTCCAAGTGCTCGGGACTGCACCCAACTGCTACCTGATTGCACGACTCCTTTGAGCCGTGGTAGGGTAGCAATCTAAGAACAGTGGGACACACTCGAGGCGAAGTAGTAGTGTCAAGTCTGCGGACTATGCTGTACTCATGTCACCTGGGAACTGTTAACTGACGACTGGTATAAAAACCCAACCAACAGTTCCCTGCGAGTCCTGTCCGGTGTACCCGTAACCCAGCGAGCACCTGTATACTATCTCCAGTACGACGTACTGACGGCTGTGGGACAGACCATCTCCCTAACTGGGATGAGAAGCGTACACACTAGTCTACTCCGGAGTATCGATGCCCTGTCTCGATAATCCTACAACTAGGGACCTAAATAAGGATGTGCCTGTAGACTACCCAGCCCCTACTAGTGTGACCGCCATCACAACGCTGGTAGTCAAGCAAGATCCTAAGAGCTCTATCAATACGTATACTAACATATTAAGATAGAAAAACCAAGTAGCATACTACCATGTTTAGCAAGACTGTTATATACATGTGAATATCCCAAGCTTCCATTAAGTAATATACAAACTAGTATGATACAATAATGGCCCCTAGGGCATATACACTAACACATGCAGCTGTCTCCAGTGCACGTCAACTAAATGGAGAGAGGCCGATCATCATTACTCAACTTAGGAGTGCGTCCAGATATGAGTAACCTGAAAGAGAAGCAAGTTCTCAAAACCATTACTATCAACTGATTACCAAACACAAGTATCTACATCTTCGATCACCTTGAAGAATCCTGATACTTGCAACACATGGTTCTCAACTTTATTCTTATACCTATAACTTCTCAAAACATGGACCTTGTATTTGTACGAAATACTTTTCTAAAACTGGAGAAGTCATAATTAAACAGAATATAGTACGAGCACCAACCCCTCTGTCCTAATAGACACTGGACAACATAGAATACTTTGTATAAGTCCCCTGAGTTGAATAACTCAAACTCTATGCGTCGTAGGTTGAAAACTGTACTATGGTTAAGAAAAATTACACCGCTGTTTAATACTCCTTATCCAATCATCAACTGATATAGGTAAATGTCATACACATAATTTCAAAAAGTTATATCTCACTTTATAAAATAAACGTATAGATATATCAGTTTTAAATTTGTGCATAACAACGGATATTCAAAACCAAATATTTGCCGTCAGGCAAAATCCCAGGTGATTTTCTCAAATATCACCAATTACAACGAATTTCGTTATAATGTGGATATAATCACCTAATTCCCAATAACTTACTCCCACTCATTATCTGTAAAACCATACAGATGTGAGAATCAAACCTGGTAAATACATACCCTGGAGTAAGGATATAATTGGAAAATTAGTTTTTAATTAACAACGCATAGTGAAACTGAAACATGAAAATGTTTCGAAGGGTAGCCGGGTATTCCTAGTAATGCCTCTTCCATTATCCAGATTTATGACCGTGACCGTATATTTCCCTGCCATCTCTCCAAATCCCTTTATTTGTCTTTACCCATTACCTTCTGTACATCACCCTTAGGCTAAATGGTTCTCTTCATTCCCTACCGTTCGGTACCAGCTTATGGTTTGGAAGAAGACTATCCAATAAGCGTAATAGGTGTACTCTCCTAATCCTAGGAGCCCTCGCAACTAGAGAGAAGGTAAAGATAAATGACAACTGAATAATCCTTATTCAATTTCTCTTGAACCAGAATCCATCCTCGAACAGGAACAAGTTCCTTCGAGTTCGTACGTAACTATACGATGTATTATCCAATAAATGTGGATCTTCGTAGTGATACGGGGTGTTCTGGAGAAATTCAATGGTGAAGTAGGAGTGGCGATGATATTCACGGTTTTGTCGTGAATGTAGAAGTCTCAATTTACTTTGCCCTCTTTCTAATCCCTTTATTTGTACACTACACTTAAGCTGATTGGTTGTCTTCCTTCCCCACCTTTCGGCACCTGCCTATGGTTTGGAAGAAGACTATCCAATAAGCGTAATAGGTGTACTCTCCTAATCCTAGGAGAACTTACAACCTGAGAGAAGGTAAAAAGGAAAAGACAACTGAGTCCTATTCAATTTCTCCACAACCGGAAACCATTCTCAAATCTGAAAAAAAATTCTTCGAGTTCGTATGTAACTATACGACGGTCATATCCAATAAATGTGGATCTTCGTAGTGATACGGAATGTTCCGGAAAAAAGCAAAGGGTAAAAGTAGGAGTGGCAATGAAGTATGCAACTCTGACAATCCAAAAGCCAGTGTGTTTTAAGAAGGTTCGGTTAACTTGTTTTATGAGCTATAGTCTAGGGTCGGGACATAGTCGCTGCCAAAGAGAGAGAGAAAAGAAACACTCAGCTGCACTCTAACCAAGATCAGAATGGTTAATCTCTTTACCTAATCAGGATTTCTCCCACTGTATCCTTGTTCGGCACGATTTGTTACATTTTAATACCACCCATTTTGTATCATTTTGTCAATAAACAGTGCTATTTAATCCATGTCTGCTCATTTATACAGATTACAGGTACGTAGACGGAAACATTAATTTTTGTACACAACATGCACAAGAAGACGGATTTTTAGCTGGAACTGCAAAAATGACATTATACAGATCAAGATTTGAAAAGAGTTTGCAACAAATATATGTGTGTACAAAAAGAATGTGTGAAATGGTCCAACACATACATGTGCGAACACTTTTAGAGATGCATGAACCTTGGGAGCTGCCATGGCACACAACAATGATGAGTAGTGCAAGTGGGTATACAAGTGAATGACATGTGATTTGAAGTGTGAACACAACACACGCCTACTTGATCTCCTCTCTGTGATTTAGCTCCAGCTATCACACATGTGTTAATTAAAATAAATTGCAAATATTGAGAGATGCCCAAGAGACCAGAAGACTATGGCAGCAAGGTGGGCTCTAGAATCCAACCCTTAGCCGCAATTTTATTCATTTTGGCCGCAAATTGCGGCCAAGTTGGCTCCAATTTAGCTCGTGCTCTTTGTGTGGGTCCCTGGTGGTCATGTTAGTCTATTGTCACCTGCAACTTTTGCTTTTGGATTCTCTATAAATAGCAGATCGGTTCATGAGGCCCGGGGATAACTTTTTGCATACTTGTAACTCTTGTGATAAATTTCTTGTAGCTCTTGGGATTATACTGAGTTCTTTGCCTTCCCTTGGTCTTGCAACCTCTATTTTTGAGCTTGCAAGATTAGATTTTGGTAGTTAAACTCATTTACTTGTATTTTGAACCATTGCAATAAAATCTTCATTACATTCAAGTTTGATTCTTGTATCTCTTTTCTATTTTTATTTCTTTTTATTATTCAGTTGTGTTATTTCTATGATGATGTGTGAGTAGTTGTTCTTGGGCTATGGTGAGGAAGGTTGTGGAATGACTTTACTTCCAACCCCTCCCCTTTGATTCTTGCAACTTTCACTCCTTTTCTTAATTGTGCAATATTAATATGTTTTGCTTGATAGGATATATCGTTTTGAATGGTTGCAAATCAACCATTAACATATATCCTATTCCTTCTTTACATTTTATCGTTGCTATATTACGATTTGAAGTTAACGTGAATACGGATTTACGTTAAGTGTCGCAACTAGCTAGATAGGATATATAGCATACTTGCATATATTCTATACTTGCTACTTCACTTAACGAATTCCATATTCATTTCATTCTCAATCTCATTCTTTTTAGTTTCCGTTTTAATTAACCTTGATGTCGTATTTTATCCCGATACATGTTTCGGATAAATATGGCATGCTTTCGCTATTCTAATTGAAACTAAAAGGAATGAATCGTAAATCAAAAAGGAGAGTTGGGGGTAAATGTCGTATTTCACTCTTACTAATCCTTAGCCTAAGTTTTCCGTATTCCAAAACCTAGTTTCTTTTAAGTATTATACAAAAACGTGACAAAACACCCATTTTCCAACTTATTGTTCCATAACTCAATTTGATGTCGTGATATCCACTCCTTGTGGTTCGACCCGTGCTTGCTGGCTTGCTTCAACGCACCATGCACTTGCGGTATTTTTAAACTAGATACTCACGTCGTGCACTATTTTCACCGACAAAACCGACATATCTGATATTGACCATATTCTTCAAAAGCACGACACCGTGAGTCTCGAACAAGTTTTTGGATAGAAAAATTGGGGCAAAATACTAGGGTATGGCCCCAAATTGCGGCCAATATGGTTAAAATTGTGGCCAAAGGTTGGATTTTGGGGCCCACCTTGCTGCCACAGTCTTCTGGTCTCATGGGCATCTTTCAATATTTGCAATTTATTTTAATTAACACATGTGTGAAATCTGGAGCTAAATCACAGAGAGGAGATCAAGTAGGTGTGTGTTGTGTTCGCACTTCAAATCACATGTCATTCACTTGTATACCCACTTGCACTACTCATCATTGTTGTGTGCCATGGCAGCTCCCAAGGTTCATGCATCTCTAAAAGTGTTCACACATGTATGTGTTGGACCATTTCACACATTCTTTTTTTACACACATATATTTGTTGCAAACACTTTTCAAATCTTGATCTGTATAATGTCATGTTTGCAGTTCCAGCTAAAAATCCGTCTTCTTGTGCATGTTGTGTACAAAAATTAATGTTGCCATCTGCATACCTGTAATCTGTATAAATGAGCAGACATCGATTAAATAGCACCATTTATTGACAAAATGATACAAAATGGGTGGTATTAAAATGTAACAAATCGTGCCGAACAATTCTCAAATTCTCCTCCAAACCCAAAAGAAGAATTAGTCGGGATCATCTAAAATCACCCGAGGAGTAAACCAACTCATCAGTGGGAATCAGGATCCAACTATCATCGCATAATAACTTGATGGAATCCACTCAAGTTATCATACTCCAGAAAGTGTGGGGAATCCTGACAAGTTTCCTGTATGTTTGAAACTCCCGATGTGATTTTTACCCCATGCTCTTATGACCTTGACTAAGGCCAACAAATATAAGTCACATGTCAAGTTCTACTCGTCATTGTCCAGGTTAATTTGAACCCACCCTTACTCGCCCTTGACTAAGGCCAACAAGGCTGTACGACTGTCCCAAACCAACGCATCTATCTATGTAACAGAAAAGTAACAAATAGCTACCATACACTATGCCTTGAATAAGGCCAACAAACATAGCATGAATACTAAGTGCTACCCGTCTGAAATGACAGAGGGCTACGAATGGTTTTTGGTGAAGAACCTTTAACGTAATGAACTTGATATCGTTGAAGGAACTGGATAGCTTTACAAATATATAGTGGCGAAAACTTTTGCTAAACAAGTCACTCTAGGTGAAGGGATCTCGTCTCTTTCCTCGTCGAATGAGGTGCAGGATATTCCAAACTGTATATCATGATGCAAAGCAAAAATTAATCAACTATAGTAAAGTTATTGCCCTGACGCAAATTTCTGCCCAAGAGGTCACTCTCGGTGATGGGATCTCGGCTCTTGCCTTGTCGAATGAGGTGCTGGATATTCATAACCGAATATCGCTGTGTAAATCAAAAGAAAACGTCCTTGTAATAACTGCTTTTGAAAATTGTTCCAACAACATCATATAGGTCTGTTTTCCTTGCATTGATCAGAATCAACGCAGTCCCATCAATTAATCACACCAGAAAAGAACGAAAATATGATGTACGTATATACCATCCACATTCGCCACTAGGCCCCATCATAACCTGTTAGGTTACTTAACTAACGACAGAGCGGGGCTGGACTAGCGTGGGTGTAAAACATATGCAACATCTACTAGTATATATATAATAATATATAATAATCACTCTAGGTATGATATATGCAATATCACAGATAAGCGATAAGCATCACAGAACAATACTGATAATCTGGGAGCCCCGAGTTTCCTTTGAGCCGCAAGTGAAACCCGACGTTCCCCTGGTCGTGTGGATAGCCTATGCAATGAAAACTTAGACCCCTACAAGCGCGGCAAGTTACCGCCAAAAGCAGAAGTGAGGCAACCCCCTTCATCAAAGTGAATGGGCCACCTGGGACTTCATGGAATCCGGTAACTTGAGCATCCCTCCTTGGGTCAACCTGTACCCCCTACGAGTGCGGCGAATAGTACGCCAATTCTAGAGTGAGGCCCGCTCCATCTCAATGCCATGAGATGCGGGCCCGTTGCCCTCTAGAACCCGGTTATCCGTGCACTCCATCACGGGGTAATCCTAGTACAGAAAAGAAAATATGTACAAGGGTGACATCGACCTCAACCCGGTCGTGCCCCAAACAAATAATATACAAACAGGCAGTGACGGCAGTTCACATGTCGGACCCTCACCCTGCAATATCGAATGTACAAATGAAACTAAACTGTACTACCATTGCACCCAAGCTATCCACCACAACGATCCCGCCACAACTACAGCACAACATAAAACATCAATGTGAATATCACGTTCGCAAACCCGTCTAAAAGAGCATATAGCAGTTAGACGAGTTGTACCCTCTAATGAAATTCATGGTCGAAGATAGTAATGTATGTACTGAAAACTATGACATTAGAATTCCACACGCAATTAGCAAACTAAACCAATTTCCAAAACCATGAGAAAAAACAGTGAGCTTAAGTTCCAAAAACCGACCGTTTAAAGCCAATTTAAAAGTCCGAATCAAAACGAAACGTGCCCGAACCTTCGCGGGCAGTTATAGCATGAAATTAACTTCGAGTCGGGGGGCCTAAAGAGGGTACCCCACCCCCAAGTGTTGGCTATAGTGCCATCAAGTCAATTATTGGATTGCAGGCACGTGATTGCAATGATTGAGGGAGAACCTATACCGGCAGGACAGTCTTACTCGAGATGATAGTATACTATCTGGTTTGTCTTTATCGTCGTGTACATGCTTCAGGTGATATTACAGATCACTATTACATGTTTATAGAGCCCATAGGATTCTAGCTAGACTATCAGCAGTATGATGGCGATCATATACGTGAGAGTTGGGTGGTCTATAAGCACATCCTTAAAGTGTCCCTAGTCGTGAGAGTTTCGAGACTAGGCATCGATAATCCAAGAGTAGACTAGTGTATATGGATTGAGAACCCGACGAGGGGTGGTGGCCAGTCTCACAAGCTATTGGTGTCAGTTGGTTCACCTAAGATGTATACAGATGCTTATTGGGTTATGAGTACGCCGGAGGACTCGTCGGAAACATGCTAGTTGGTATTATACCTATTGTCATATAGCAATTTCCAGGTGAAATGTGTACAGGTTATTCTATCGATCTGAGATCGTCATTTTTCTCTTGTGAGTTCTCATTGTGCTTTGATTACTACCCTACCATGGCTCAAAAGAGTAGTGCAAACAGGTTTTAGTTGGGTACAGTCCCGAGCCACATGGAGGCAGTGAGCGGATCGTCAGAGGATTCATCTCTCCCGGTATTGGGGGTTGCTGTGTGCACGGATGGCCGTCACCAAAAATCATTGGCCAAGGTAGTCAAGAATTACTGATCTAGGATTGGTAGTTTCACAGGTGGTAATAGGTTTCATACCGACACCAAATATCGCGTTATTAGGGGTCTGACTTTATCCACCCCCTAGACCCGATATGCGATCTCTAGACAAACGGACCGCATTGTACGGATATTGTCACTGTCAGGCTCAGTAGGGTTTTAGGACGAGTTCGCTCGTCGGCCTCCCTTTCGCTCAATACCTGGGCATCCGTTACGTATAGCTAGTGCCACTGACGTGATTGTGGTTAAACCCACTGCCAGAGTATTGACAAGTCTTTAGAGTCCTACACAGAGGGTTTCCCTGGTTCGGGCAAAACGTTGCAGAGGCCATATGGTTTTATGGCAGGGTTCGATCATATACGTGCACTTGTGCACGGATCATGATCGGATGGATAATACTAGTGGGCTTTGGTTTAAGCCGGATCCTAGTATTATATTATTGGATTACTTTCGTCTCGTTGTATTCGTATTCAGTCGGAATACAGATGCAGGTATGTATATACGGATGAGGGGTATTCTTGTAATTCGTTACAAGATAACTTTAGTTGATGCCATTTCTCTTTTTGGTTTAAATGTTTAATGATGGAAATTGTGACTCATTCTTGGCACGGATATACTTTTGTCTTGGCTAAGATATTTATGTATAGTGTTGTGAGATATTTTGTGAAGGCATGTGAGATATTTTTGGTGTGACTTTTCTTTTGTAGCCATCACAATATCATGTAGGGTTCCTATGAACGATAGCAAGGTTTCGGGAGGCCTATGAACGACAGCAAGGTTTCGGGAGGCATCGTCCATGCCATTTTCAAAAATTTGTCGTTTTAAAGAACCCTAAACTTGAATCGATAACTAGAGAATCAAACGAAATAACATGTAAACTACTTTACATCTAAGTGATAACGGAATACAACCTTTGTAGACCAGTCCTTCACTTCATTAACTCCTTGAAATGGTCCCTTCGCTGCGATCATGGAACTCCCGGACTCTTGCATGGCTTCTCAAGGCGAAAGGAACGATCTTGCTTGAAGTCTTCGAGCCCGAAAATGATTTACGTCGAGGAGACACTAACTCAAGCTACTACATCACTAATGAGAGATTAGTGAAGTAAACACCCTATACTAAAGTGCTAATCTAGTAGAGGATGATGAAGTAGGATGTGGGCTCACTTTAGTTTTATTTTTCTTACAATAGTTTCTCTCTTTAGAAAAACCTAGTAAGCTTTTTGCTCAAGAAAGAAGAAGATGAGCTCAAGAGATGAGAATGAACTAACTAGGTGAGAGAATGAACCATGGGTGAGTTTGTATCATATACTAGCACATATACAGACATAACCATGACTAAATTATAATGGTTGAGTTAATAAATATCTTAACTAAAACAAAATTAGTGGACTAAGTCAAAGCATCCACAAGCTTCATGAAGCTTCATGCAACTGAGCTATTATCCACCAATTTGGAATTAGTTTAAATACTAAAACCTAACATTATAATTAGTATGGTGTAAGTGTCATACACCCATGTAGTGTGTATCAACAACCATGATACAAAATAAAACACAATTAATATATATCACATATATATTAAGTGTGCACATGTAAGAATAATAAATGCTTAAGTGAGCTAATATTAGTTAATGTAAATTAGTATATCAAATATACAATTATACACTAAATTATCAAATCAACACTTGATTTAATAATCCGGCTATATCACATATAACCGACTAATATAATATGTACCAACTTATCGAATCAACACTTGATTCAATAACCCAGCTATATCACATATAACCGACCGATACAAAAATCGCGAGAATAGAATACGGTATCATATACTCGTATTATTCTCGGTTCCGCACATATCATATATGTGCTCCTATTTCATTTTGCCTGAGCCAGTAAAACCTCTATGTAGGACTTTAAAGACTCGTCAATACGCCGGCAGTAGGTGATGATCACATCAAGCACCCACAAGCCATCAGCGGTACCAGCTGGACATAACGGCTACCCGGGTATTGAACGATCAGAAGATTAGCAATCAAGCCTGCTCTAACTCCTGCAAATGTCTGATAGTAACACTACCGTACAGTTCGGTCTCCTCGTTTGATATGTCGCATATCAAGTCTAGGGGTGGTAAACGTCAAACCCCAATAACCGATAAGTCATGCCAATATGAGGCTCATAACGGGTCGAGAAACTACTGGTAACTCTTACCACTAAATCTCTAAATCATCCCTGGCCAGGGACTTCCTCGTTATGGCCAATCGAGCACAGCGCAACATCAACCCCCAATACCGGAAGAGACGAAACCCCTCCTATCGCTCATTGCCTCCATATGACTCGGGACTGTACCCAAAAACCACCGTTTTGCATGTCCTCTTGAACATGGTAAGGTGGAAATCAAAGCACAGTGGGAATCACACAAGAATCTATGACGATCTCGGGTCTACAGACTAACCAGTACCAGTGTCACCTGAGAACTGCTATCTGACGTGAGGTATAATACCAACTAGGAGTTCTCGACGAGTCCATCCAGTGTACCCGGTCTCCACTGAGCACCCGTATACCATCTCTGATGTCAAACACCAATGGATATGGGATCATCCATCGCCCATCTCATGGGTCGAGAAGCGTATACGCTAGTCTACTCCTGTATATCGATGCCCTGTCTCGATACACCCATGACTAGGAACATTAAAGGATGAACTTATGGATTACCATGGCCCCATTAGTATGTTCTGCATCACAATCCTGGTACTCAAGTACACATCTTAAGGGCTTTACCAACATGTAACCATAAAACAGTATCAAGAGAAAAGTATACATGTTAAGATAAAGAGCAACCAGATAGCATACTATCATGTCGAGCAAGAAAGTCTTCTCTATATATGTCCAAGCATCCAATATAATATACATCACATGTACAATAATGGCCTCCAGGGCATATATACAACTAACAGTCTCCTACTTGCACTAGGGCCAGCTGCTGTAGTATCTCATACCCAATATCCCGAAGAGTCTCTCAAACTGTATCTGGGGAATGGCCTTCATGAGTGGATACGCTGTTTTGTTCTTCATGTCAACTCTCCTGACCTCGATCTCCCGGCGATCAACTGTCTCCTGAATCAAGTGATACCGCCTCAGAATATGCCTGGATCGCTGATTGGACCTGGGTTCCTTGGACAAAACCACCGCTCCATTTTTATCACAATACAAAGGTATTGGATACTCAATGGATGGAACCACTCCATGTTCAGTTATGAACTTCTTCATCCAGACAGCCTCTTTGACAGCATCGTAGGAAGCGATGTATTCAGCCTCCATCGTCGAGTTCGCAACAGATTCCTGCTTGGAACTCTTCCAGCAAACCGCCCCTCCATTAAGGGTAAAGATAAAACCCGAGTGTGACTTAAAGTCATCCTTATCACTATGGAAGCTCGAATTGGTAAAGCACTCCACTTTGAGCTCTCCGTTACCATACACCAAGAGCATCTCTTTAGTCCTTCTCAAGTACTTGAGAATGCTCTTCACAGCTGTCCAGTGACTCTCTCCAGGATCTGCTTGATACCTACTCACTACACTTAGTGAGTGTGCTACATCGAGTCTGGTACATAGCATCGCGTACATGATAGAGCCTACTGCCGAAGTATAGGGTATCCCTTGCATGCGAGCTCTCTCCAAATCAGTCTTGGGAGACATTTCTTTGGAGAGAATAAGTCCTGAGATCGTAGGTAAAAACTCACTCTTGGATTCTTCCATACTAAACCTCTTTAGTATGGTGTCAATATACCTGGATTGGGACAATCCCAGTATCCTTTTAGATCTATCACTATAGATCTTAATCCCCAAGATATAGGAGGCATCCCCTAGATCTTTCATTGAGAATCTTTGTGATAAGAATAGCATGACCGATTGCAGCATAGGAATGTCATTTCCTATCAAGAGTATGTCATCCACGTACAATACGAGGAAGACATCCTTACTCTCTGCCGCCTTCTTGTATAGACAAGGTTCACCTACGTTTTTGACGAAATCAAACTCTTTGATAACGACATCAAAAAAGATGTTCTAACTCCGCGATACTTGCTTTAACCCGTAGATAGATTTAAGCAGCTTGCACACCTTTCCTGTAACATTTCAGAAAATATAAAATATTATTTTTGGGAATTTAATATTAAAATAATATATTTCCCGAAAACTGCCGATTTGCGAAATAGGGGTTTTCGAAAAAGAGTATAAATATATACCAATAATTGTGAAATAAATAGAAATTAAAATGATTTATTCATTTAACTATATATTTAAAGGATTTGGCAATTTTAAAATTTATTTTATGCAGTTTCGATAAAAACCCGATTAGTGCACTACTAATCGTGATTAAGCTAAATCCGCATTTCTACAGTTTTCATGGTTAGTGCACCATGACATGTTACATGTTATTTCATTTGTGTGTTTTATGTTAGGGTTGGGCTTTTGGGGGAGAAAAGAAAAGAAAAGAAAAGAGAAATGATTGAGGAGAAAGTCAAAAGGGGACATAATGATGACATGGAAAGGGAGTGGGTGAGATTTATAGTGAGAGAGAGGGGGGGCTGCTGCCTTGGCCATTTTCCCCCCATCATTTTCTTTCCCTCTTCATCTCCCTCAACTCCACATCCCTCCACCTTCTACTCTCTTGATCCACCCTAAAAACCTTGCCAAAACCCTACACACTCTTCACAAATTTTAATCCCCTCTTCAACCTCTACACATGAGACCAAGAAAATTCAGATTTTGATGACCTTAGGGATTCATGGGTGCTATATGAGATAATCCCTCAACCAATTGGGTGGTATTTCATTTACTTTAGTATTCATATGTGTTTAGATGTGATATTGTGAAGATTAGTGAATATTGGGAAACCCTAGTGAAGGTTTGAGTGTTGAATGAAATTGGTGATGTTAGAGGCGGTTAACTAGACTTGGGTGCTGTTTATTGACCTGAACCAGAGCGGAGAAAACCCAAAACACGGATTTAGAAACCCCGACATCGGATAAATGTGTGATTTTAGAGGGTATTTTGGAATCTGGAGCAACCCGGGGACACTAGAAATGATTTTGGAATTACTGGGGGTCGTTCAGGCACCTAGGAAGCTACCACTGAGACCCGAGACCCTAACTCAAACCCCAGGCCACAGATTTAATCATTCTGGCCGCAATTTGCGGCCAGAGTAGAATGGAATTGGTTCATTTTGGTTCCAGGGCTTTATCTTTAGTAAATTAGACCCCTCCTATGTAACATTTCAGAAAAATAAAATATTATTTTTGGGAATTTTTATAATTTAATATTAATTTTTAATGAATATTTTAATATGCGGTATAATTAAATACCGATAAATGGGGGAAATTTTGGAAAATTATGGAAATTATTTAAAAGAGGGTGTTTTATGGAATTATACCATTTTAAAGTTTTTATGGTTTATTTGACACTAATTTAGTGCTAATCGCGAGTAAAAATCGCTAATCGGATTTTTACCATTTTTGTGCAAAACATGCACATATCATTTTTTCCACACTTGTTACATTTTCTTACATGTTTTGGGTGCATGGTTTGTTTTGGGTTTACTATTGCAAGGAGAAGGAAATAAAAGGAAAAGAAAAGAAAAAGTAAAGTATGATTAAGAGAGAGAAAGAGTAGGTGAGGGTCAACCCCTTGTTGTGAGCCATTCCCCCCATTATTTCTTCTTCTCATTTCTCTCCCCTCTCTCCCTTGAGCTGCTGCTGCTGCCTCCCCCCTCTTCCTCCTCCATCTTCAAGCCCAATACACCATGAATACCACCCCCAAAACCCCATTCCCACTTCACAAAAATTGTTCACAAGCTCGAGAGGAACACATTGGACCTAGAAAGAGAGGATTTTGAGGACTTTGAGCAACTGAAGAAAATTCTTGAGTTGCCAAAAGAGATAATTTCTGCACCATTAGAGTAGTGTTTCAATTCCTTATGCATCTATACTTGTTTCATGTCGATATTGTGTGGTTTTGATGAACTTTGGAATTCCAAGTTAGGGTTTAGGGGTTGAATTGAAATCAAAGGTGAATTGAGGTGTAATTAGGGACTACAACCCCTGTGGTGATTGATTGGAGACCCAAACCAGAAACTAGAACCCAGAATACGGATTTAGAAAAACGATATCGGGAAAAACTGTGATTCTGTAATTGTATTTGAAAATTTGCTATCACCCCGAGACTCCTTAAATTATTTTGGTTTGACAGTGAGATGTGCAGGCAACTAGGAACCACCACCCAAAGCCTTAGCCCCTACCCCCTCCTTCAGGCCGCCAATTAATCCATTCTGGCCGCAATTTGCGGCCAGAGCATGGGTTCTGGGATCCGTTTTGGTTCTGTAGCTTTATACCCTATAAACTAGACCCTTGGAATATGCAATTTTGACTGATTTCACATAGGGTAGAATCTGGAGTAATTTTCTTGTGTTGGCGTATGGTTTACGACTTGTTTTAGCATGGATTTTGGTATTTGGTGATTCGTTTCAGTCGGGTGGCGTTTGAACGTCAACGACAAAGGGTTATTGGTCGTGTTTGCATGCGAGACTATAGGTTTTTATGTAGGGTTCCTAGGCACTCTTGTGAGGGTTCATAAGGCATCAACTATGCCCGAATAAAATTTTAGACGTGCCGAACAACCCAAAGCCGGGATCTTTGCTAGATTATTAGGGTTTAACATGCAAGTAAACATCTTTACTACTAAGTGTGAGGGATTACAACCTTTGTAGTCCGTTCCTTCGCTTCATAAGCTCTGAGTAGAAGTCCCTTCGCCGCGATCCACGATCTCCCGGACTCAAGAGAGGCGCCACGACTCGAACGATCCATGCTAGCTTGTAGTGTTCCTTTTCTCCGATGATCTACGTCGAAGTTGCTATAACTCAAGCTCTCTCACTCTAATGAGGTGAACACCCTAATCTAATGGGCTAGATTAGATGAGGATGATGGAGTAGTATTTATGCTATCTTTTTATATCAAATTCTCACATGAAAACATCACAAAAGGAAAAACTAGTAAGCTTTCTCAAAGCTCAAGAGAGAAGAAGATAATGAAAAATGAGTTAAATCCTTTTGTGATGAATAAGGAAAAGATATATGATTAATAATGTAACCATGGTCAAGGATGACAAGGATAACCCTTGTAGAGACTTAACTAGGGCTAGGGTTTAGTTGGGTTAAAGAATGAGTCATACCAAAATATCAACATAATATCTTACCCATGACAAAAGAAAATCCTTCTAGAAGCATCAAGAAGGAACAAACCCAAATCAAACCCTAATCTAGTTTAATCTCCACTAAACATGTTTCATTATTAATCATATCATGTTACAATAATATATATGACATATATATTATATATTTATAACAAAAGAAAATAATACAATTAATATATATCGTATATATATCAATGTATTATCCGGTGAGAAAATGAAATAATAAAGCGAACCAATATTAGATAATGTAATACAATATATCATATATATTATTATATATTAAATCATCGAATCAACACTTGATCCGACAATCCGGTTATATCGAATATAACCGACTAATATATCACGTACCGATTCATCGAATCAACACTTGATCCGATGAGCCGGTTCATAACTAAATATCGCGAGAATATAATACGGTATCACATATCGCATTATCCTCGATCGTGCACATATCACATATGTGCCCCTACTTCGTTTTGTCTGAGTCAAGAAACCTCTGTGTAGGACTCTAAAGAATCGTCAATACGCCGGTAGCAGGTGATGATCATATCAAACACCCACAAGCTGCAAGCGGTCAGCTAAACGTAACAGCCACCCAGGTATTGAGCGATCAGAAGATCAACAAGCTAGTCTGTGCGTTCTCCTGTGAATCTAATCAGTAACACTCTCGTACAGGCCGGTCTCTTCGTCTGATATGATGCATATCTAGTCTAGGGGTGGTATACGTCAGACCCCAGTAACCGATAAGTCGTGTCGATGTGAGGCTCATAACGGGTTGAGAAACTACTGATAACACTTACCAGTAAATCTCCATATCAGCCCTGGCCAGGGACTTCCAGTTATAGCCAATCGAACACAGCACAACATCAACTCCCTATACCGGGAGAGACGAATCCCCTCTTATCGCTCATTGCCTCCATGTGATTCGGGACTGCACCCAAAAGCCACTGTTTTGCACGCCCTCTTGGACGTGGTAGGGTTGTATGTATATTTTACTTTCTGTACTAGGGTTACCCTGCGGAGGAGTGCACGGATAGCCGGGTTCTAGAGGGCAACGGGCCCGCATCTCAGGCATTGAGAGGGAGGGGGCTTCAGTCTGGAATTGGCGGGCTATTCGCCGCACTCGTAGGGGGTACAGGTTGACCCAGGAGGGGTGCCCAAGTTACCGGATTCCGTGAAGTGCTGGGTGGTCCATTCACGGTGCTGAAAGGGGCTGCCTCGCTTCAGGTTTTGGCGGGTGACTTGCCGCGCCCGTAGGGGTCTAGGTTTTCATTGCACAGGCTATCCACACGACCAGGGGAACGTCGGGTTTCAGTAGTGGCTCTGTGAAACCCGGGGATCCCAGATATCTGTATTGTTCTGTGATGCTGTACATTTCTGTGGTGTTGCATTTTATTCACGCCTTGAGCGAAATACTATATATTGGTATATATATTAGTAGATGTTGTATATGTTTTTCATCCGCGCTAGTCCAGTCCCCGCTCTGCCGTTAGTTAGCTAATCTAACGGGTGATGACGGGACCCAGTGGCGAATGCGGATGGCATGTACGTACGTCAGTATATTTTCGTTCTTTGTGGTGTGATCAATTGATGGGACTGCGTTGATTCGGATCAATGCAAGTTAAACAAACCTATTCTGATGTTGTTGGAACACTTTTCAAAAAGCTGTTATTGCAAGGACGTTCACTTTTGTTTTGCATCGTGGTATTCATTTGGAATATCCTGCTCCTCAGTCGACGAGGCAAGGGCCGAGATCCCTTCACCGGGAGTGACCCCTTGGACAGAAGTTTGCGTCAGGGCATTAACTTCACTATAGCCGATTACTTTTGCTTTGCACAGTGATATTCGGTTATGAATATCCAGCACCCCATTCTACGGGGAAAGAGCCGAGATCCCTTCACCGGGAGTGACCTCTTTAGTAAAGGTTTTCGTCACTATATTTTCGAAAAAGCTATCCGTTCCTTCAACGATATCAAGTTCATTACGTTAAAGGTTTTCGCCAGAAACCATTCGTAGCCCTCCGTCGTTTCATATGGGTAGTCAATAGTATTCAAGCTGTGTATGTTGGCCAAAGTCAAGGCACAGTGATTGGTAGCTATTGGGTATTCATATGCAGCATAGATAGATGCGTTGGTTTGGGACAGTCGTACTGCCATTTTGGCCAAAGTCAAGGGTAGGTACGGGTGGATTCAAATTAACCTGGAGAATGACGGGTTGAACTTGACATGTGACTTATGATATGTTGGCTAAAGTCAAGGTCATAAGAGCATGGGGTAGAAATCACATCGGGAGTTTCAAAAGAACTGAAACTTGCCAGATATGCGCATACCTTCTGGAGTGTGATACCGTGAGCGGATCCCGTCACGTTATCATGCGATGAGAGTTGGATCCCGATTCCCACTGATGAGTTGGTTTACTCCTCGGGTGACCCCGACTAATTCTTCTTTCAGGTTTGGAGGAGAATTTGAGGTACAGTGGGAGGTTTCCAGATTAGATAAATTGGTAACCATTCTGATCTTGGTTAGAGTGCACGCTGAGTGTTTCTTTTCTCTCTCTCTTGGCAGCGACCATTGACCCGACCCTAAGACTATGACTCAGTGACCAAGTTGACCGAACCTTCTTAACACTGGCTTTTGGATTATCAGAGTTGCAGACCTCATTGCCACTCCTACTTTTACCCTTTTCTCCAGGACACCCCGTATTACTACGAACGTCCACTTCCATTGGACAAAACCATCGTATGGTTAGATACGAACTCGAAGAAATTCGAGGATGGTTTCCGGTTCTGAAGAAAACGGATAAGGATTATTCAGTTGTCTTTTCCCTTTTACCTTCTCTCAAGTTGTGAGTACTCCTTGGTTTAGGAGATAGTACATTTATTACGCAAATTGGATAATCTTCTTCCAAACCTTAGGCTGGTGCCGACCGGTAGGGAATGAAGAAAACCAATTAGCCTAAACGGTGTGCAGAAGGTATTAAGATTAAGACAAAGCAAGGGATTAGTAAGAGGGCAAAGTAAATTGCGACTGATATTCACGACCAAACCAAGTATTTCTTCGCCAATCCTAAATCACCTTTGTATTTCTCCAGGACACTCCGTATCACTACGAAGATCCACAGTTTATTGGATACTCCATCGTATGGTTATATACGAACTCGAAAGGAACTTGTTCCAGTTCGGGGATGGATTCTGGTCCAGGAGAAATAGGAATAAGGTTTATTCGGTTGTCTTTTATCTTCACCTTCTCTCGCATTGCGAGTGCTTCTAGGACTAGGACAGTACACCCATTATGCTTATTGGATAGTCTTCTTCCAAACCATAGGCTGGTGCCGAACGGTAGGGAAGGAAGAAAACCAATTGGCCTAAAGGGGTGTGCAGAAGGTAATGACTAAAGACATATAAAGGGATTTGGAGAGGTGGCAAAGAATTATACGGTTATAGTTGTGAATCTGGATAATGGTAGAGGCATTACTAGGAATACCAGGATACCCCATCGAAACATTTCAATGTTTCAGTTCACTGTGTACTGTTAAAAGAAAACTGATTTCCCGATTAGACACTTGCTCCAGGGTATGTATTTACCAGATATGATTCTCACATCTGTATGGTTTTACAGATGATGAGTGGGAGTAAGTTATTGGGAATTGGGTGATCATCCTCATTATATCGGGATTCGTTGTAATCGGTGATATTTGAGGAGATCACCTGGGCTGTTTGCCGGTCGGCAAATATTTGGTTTTGAATATCCACTGTTGTGCACCAATTTCAAATTGATATATCTGTACGTCTATTTTCATAGAGTGAGATATACCTTTTGATATTATGTCGATGACATTTACCTATATCAGTGGATGGTTAGATAAGGAGCATTAAACAGCGGTGTAATTATTCTTAACCATAAGTACAGTTTTCAACCTACGACACACAGTGAAAGAGTTGTAAGACTCGGCGGACTTATACAGAGTATTGTATGTTGTCCAGTGTCCATTAGGACAGAAGGGTTGGTCCTCATACTATATTCTGTTTACTTTTAACTTCTCTAGTTCTTAGACATGTGTTTCGTAGAAACACAGGGTCTAAGTTTTGAGGAGTTATAGGTATTTGAATAGAGTAGAGAACCAGGTGTAGCAAGTATCGGGATTCTTCAAAGTGATCGAAGATATAGATACTTGTGTATGGTATTCAGTTGATAGTAATGATAAAGAGAAATTGCTTCTCTTTCAGGTTACTCATAATTGGAAGCATTCCTAAGTTGAGTAACGCTGATCGGCCTCTCTCCATTTAGTTGACATGCACTGGAGACAGCTGCATGATTTGAATCTGGTTCAATTAAATCAGTGCCTCTGGTTCTATATTAGATATAGTACAGTTCATATCTTAACATTGTTAAGGTACGGGGAGTTGTCCGGCTTATGATTAAAACCAGACTCTGGATAACTCAAGGCACGTTTCTGTAATGGCTGTTTGTGGGTTGACCCAGGCTATGACGAGGGTTGACTTTCTACCATAAGAAAGATCAATAGTGATATTGTTCTTGACTCGCCACAGTTTTAATAAAAATGGATTTTTTCAAAAACAGTAGTGGGAGTATGGTAGAACTGGAAGTGATTCCAGAACCGCAAACGATTACTGAAGATTTGATAAGGAACCTAAAGATTCAATCTGATTTGACATTCCATTGGCCACTCCGCAGATAAAGTGGGTAACTTCAGCCACCCGAGAGGTACTCCGGTAGCCTCAAGGACGGTGACAGGGAAGTTCTTGTTCACCCACACTTGCCATTGTTGTTGTTCCAGGCTGCGAGACCCGGCAGGAGGATGAGTATAGCGTCCTTCTAAACTAGCTTTAGAAGTGTACGTCTATATGACTCTGCCAGAGGGTTGTCGTAGTCAGTGGGAGCAGCGGAAGCATTGGAGGACATCAGGCTTATGTCTATTTATAGACTAGAGCAGATATAGCGGAGATAGATCATCTATTTCTGATGTGACAGTCATAGGTTTGACTTCATCAGAATAGGGGATGGATCTGTTGAGAAGGTAGTAGGGTGTGATGTCCTGGTTTTGGATGACATACACAGAGTAGGAAAGGAAATTCCTATACTACGATCGGTTATTCTTTGGTCGTCACACAGTGGTTTCTCCACAAGGGACTTGGACGTTATATCAGACATACTGGTTACTAGATCTATGGTTCTAGATCTAGATTTGGGTGGTTTCCCAATCAGGGTACTTAGACAGCATTCTAAGAGTATTTAGAATGGACGACTCCTGGCACGGTAGTGTACCTGCAGGTGATGGAGTCACCCTCTCTAAAGGTGTCTTATAGACTAAAGTAGAGAGGGATGTGCATGATTGGCAGATCACTTGCTTAGGCAATTGAGTCAATCATGAGATGTCAAGTACCACACCAGATGTTGATCTTGCACTAGATGCAATAAGTTGATATTGATCCAATCCTGGAGGAACAGTCGGAAGCAGTTTTAGAACATAAGTGGATGTTCTAGGGATATGATAACGACTGCCTCCTTTAGGAGACGGTTATCACTCCAAGCTTCCAAGGTGACATGGACGACAAGGAGGTTGTCAGAATTATAGTTTTCCTTCTGACGAGGGGCAGTATTCTGGACAGGTGATCCAAGGCAATACTGAGGGAGGCATGGCGCAGGATACTGATTAAGTTCAGTTGACGATACAGTCTAAGAAGTTTGGATTTGGAGTTCATTTATGAGCTCGGTCCCATCAGACATCCAGACATTCTAAGACAGGTATTGCTCATTTCGGGAGATGGCTTTCTCCGCGAACTTGAGATATAGAGAGACATAGAAAGATACATCATAGCGGATCCACTCGCTGAGGCTATTCCTCGAACGCAATAGTCTCGCAAACGAGCTTTGTGAGACTGACTTGTAGAGGAGTTGGGTGTTCGGTATCACACGGGCTGTGAGTATGCGACATCGCAATAATTAGCCTTGAGTACAAGTGGGAGATTGTTGGAGATAGTGCCCTCAGAGTCAATTATTGGATCACAGGCACGTGATTGCAATGATTGAGGGAGGACCTATCCCGGTACGACAGTCTTACTCGAGATGATAGTATGCTATCTGGTTTACCTTTATCATCGTGTACTGCTTTAGGTGACCTGACAGGTCACTATTACACGTTGATAGAGCCCCTAGGATTCTTTCTTGACTGCCAGCAGTATGAGGGCGATCATATACGTGAGAGCTGGGGTCTACAAGCAAATCCTTAAAAGGTCCCTAGTCGTGGGAGATTCGAGACAGGGCATCGATTCTCCAGAGTAGACTAGTGTATACAGTCGAGACCCCGACGAGGGGCGGTGGCCGGTCTCACAAGCCAATGGTGTCAGTTGGTTCACCTAAGATGTATACAGGTGCTCATTGGGTTATGAGTACACCGGACAGGAGTCGCCGGGAACATGCTAGTTGGTCTTATACCTGACGTCAGATAGCAGTTCCCAGGTGACATGTGTACAGGTTAGTTCGTCGACCTGGGGATCGTCATTTGTCTCATGTGAGTTCCCACTGTGCTTTGATTACTACCCTACCACGGCTCAAAGGAGTCGTGCAAACAGGTTTTAGTTGGGTACAGTCCCGAGCCACATGGAGGCAGTGAGCGGATCTTCAGGGGTTCGTCTCTCCCGGTATTGGGGGTGAGGTCGCGCTGTGTCTAGGAGAGCCATTACACGAAGTCCTTGGCCAAGGCAGGAGATTTACTGGTAGGTATTCCAGTAGTATCTCAGGGTGTTCTGGGCTACACTCCGACACGACTTGTACCGCTTTTGGGGGTCTGACTTTTGCCCACCCCCTAGGCCCGACATGCGATGCTCATAGACGAACGGACCGGACTGTACGGATATTGTCACTGACAGGCTCAGTAGGGTGTCAGGATGAGTTCGCTCATCGACGTCCCTTTTAGTCAATAGCTGGTGGCCCGTTACGTATTGGCTTATACCTCTGACGTGCTAGTGGTTAAATCCACAACCATAGTATTGACGAGTCTTTAGAGTCCACCACATTTTCAGTTACTCAGCTTTCGGGCGAAACGCTGTAGAGGCCGTATGGAGATATGGCAGGGTCCGATCAGATACGTGCGGTATTGCACGGATCAGGATCGGACGGTTTTGTACTAGAGGCCGTATAGTTATATGGCAGGGTTCGATCAGATACGTGCGGTATAGCACGGATCAGGATCGGACGAACATTACTAGCCGGTTTTAGTTTAAGCCGGATCCTAGTTTAGTACAGTGTAGATTTTGTCTCTTTGCATTTGTATCCGGACGGAATACAGATGCGGGTGTGTATGCACAGTATTGGGGTTTTCCTGTAATTTATTACGGGACCAGTTTTCTGGAGTTGCCAGTTTGCATTCCGTTCCGGCCGGTTTTCCTTTGTCCTTTCCCGGCCGGACTTTTCCGATGGAGGGTGTTATTTGCAATTGTGCAAATAACATTTGTGGAGGGGGTTTCTTGCTATTGTGTTGATTATGATTGGATATGCATCTTATTCTTTCATGATGGTGCATTTATGTGATTGGAGGTGTAAGCATGGTTGATGTTTTCTTGTCTTTGGATGTGGTCACCTCTTCTATTCTCCTACACTCACCTCCCTTGGTATTATGTTCCATTCCCTCCACCATTTCCCATTAGAGATTGGCCGGCCACATTTTTGGAGAGAAAGGGAATGAGAGAGTTTCATTTGGTGTGGGAAAATTAATCATTCATATCATTTTCCATTGCCACAAAAATCCCCAAGTTCATATCATCTTGATTCCTCCATCAAGGCAACCAAAACCCCAAATGAGACTAGCATCATCTACACTACATTCTACAGCATATCTTGGGCATGTCGACTTGCCAGCTTCATGCCCGAGTTGCCTCGGTATTGAGGTGGGAGCCCGTAAAAGAAACAGGCGATGTGGTGCCCTTCCGGCGAGGAGGCGATGACCGGAGTTTCCGCGGGAGATCGGGACGACGACGAGAAGACCGGAGGACTCGGATCACTCGGTATATCTCTTCCCCGTCTTGTAGTTAGCTAGATCTAGTTTAATGGCCCGATCCGGGGTTTAGTGCGCGGTGGTGCCGGTTTGCTAAGTTCGCAAAATTAAAGTTTATCACCGTTTCCGCATTTGGCCGTCGGATTGACGACCGGGGCGCCGCCGTGCACTTACAGTGGTATCAGAGCCTCGCCATTAACTTCGTCTAGCTTCGTTTGATGTGTTTTGCATTTCCGATCGACCGAAATTCCAAAATCTATATTTTTTGTTAGCATCAGTTTCTGTTGAAAATTTTTGGTCTCGAAAAATTTTTCAGGTTGTCTCAGAATGATGTGCAGAGAGTTCTAAGAACACTGGAAAAATTCGACAAGATGATCCCACAGTAAGAGCGCGGATCCGCGGCCATTAACCTTTACTAGGCCGCGGATCCGCCGCAATAATGAGAGATCATGTGATCGTTTTTTTGCAGTGGGCTTGTGGGCTAAAAATAGGGGTTTTGGAATATTAAAATTGGGCCCAGAATTTCTGTGAGTGCTACAGTATTGCTTGGGGGCCCACTTGTTAATTTTTTATCGATCGGATATTTTAAACACATTTTTTCACAGTATTTACATTATATCTGCGACCGTGAATGTCACTTGATCGGTAAATCCGGTCTAACTGCTATAGCCCGGTTAGACGGATTTGCGAACGTGACTTTCACGTTGATGTTCTATGTTTTGCTGTGATGTTGCGGATCGGTCGTGGGGGATAGCCTGGATGCAATGCTAGTACAGTGTTGTTGTATTATGTACATTTGATATTGCGGGGCGAGCGTCCGACATGTGGACTGCCGTCACTGCCTGTTTGTATTATTCTTTTGGGGCACGACCAGGTTGCGGTCGATGTACCCGTTGTATGTATATTTTACTTTCTGTACTAGGGTTACCCCGCGGAGGAGTGTACGGATAGCCGGGTTCTAGAGGGCAACGGGCCCGCATCTCAGGGCATTGAGAGGGAGGGGGCTTCAGTCTGGAATTGGCGGGCTATTCGCCGCATTCGTAGGGGGTACAGGTTGACCCAGGAGGGGTGCCCAAGTTACCGGATTCCGTGAAGTGCTGGGTGGTCCATTCACGGTGCTGAAAGGAGCTGCCTTGCTTCAGGTTTTGGCGGGTGACTTGCCGCGCCCGTAGGGGTCTAGGTTTTCATTGCACAGGCTATCCACACGACCAGGGGAACGTCGGGTTTCAGTAGTGGCTCTGTGAAACCCGGGGATCCCAGATATCTGTATTGTTCTGTGATGCTGTACATTTCTGTGGTGTTGCATTTTATTCACGCCTTGAGCGAAATACTATATATTGGTAT
This sequence comes from Agapanthus africanus, assembly GCA_030015575.1. Taxonomy (NCBI): domain Eukaryota; kingdom Viridiplantae; phylum Streptophyta; class Magnoliopsida; order Asparagales; family Amaryllidaceae; genus Agapanthus; species Agapanthus africanus. The sequence continues at coordinate 240,511,406 of JASDDO010000018.1, read as the reverse complement.
ATATATTAGTAGATGTTGTATATGTTTTTCATCCGCGCTAGTCCAGTCCCCGCTCTGCCGTTAGTTAGCTAACCTAACGGGTGATGACGGGACCCAGTGGCGAATGCGGATGGCATGTACGTACGTCAGTATATTTTCGTTCTTTGTGGTGTGATCAATTGATGGGACTGCGTTGATTCGGATCAATGCAAGTTAAACAAACCTATTCTGATGTTGTTGGAACACTTTTCAAAAAGCTGTTATTGCAAGAACGTTCACTTTTGTTTTGCATCGTGGTATTCATTTGGAATATCCTGCTCCTCAGTCGACGAGGCAAGGGCCGAGATCCCTTCACCGGGAGTGACCCCTTGGACAGAAGTTTGCGTCAGGGCATTAACTTCACTATAGCCGATTACTTTTGCTTTGCACAGTGATATTCGGTTATGAATATCCAGCACCCCATTCTACGGGGAAAGAGCCGAGATCCCTTCACCGGGAGTGACCTCTTTAGTAAAGGTTTTCGTCACTATATTTTCGAAAAAGCTATCCGTTCCTTCAACGATATCAAGTTCATTACGTTAAAGGTTTTCGCCAGAAACCATTCGTAGCCCTCCGTCGTTTCATATGGGTAGTCAATAGTATTCAAGCTGTGTATGTTGGCCAAAGTCAAGGCACAGTGATTGGTAGCTATTGGGTATTCATATGCAGCATAGATAGATGCGTTGGTTTGGGACAGTCGTACTGCCATTTTGGCCAAAGTCAAGGGTAGGTACGGGTGGATTCAAATTAACCTGGAGAATGACGGGTTGAACTTGACATGTGACTTATGATATGTTGGCTAAAGTCAAGGTCATAAGAGCATGGGGTAGAAATCACATCGGGAGTTTCAAAAGAACTGAAACTTGCCAGATATGCGCATACCTTCTGGAGTGTGATACCGTGAGCGGATTCCGTCACGTTATCATGCGATGAGAGTTGGATCCCGATTCCCACTGATGAGTTGGTTTACTCCTCGGGTGACCCCGACTAATTCTTCTTTCAGGTTTGGAGGAGAATTTGAGGTACAGTGGGAGGTTTCCAGATTAGATAAATTGGTAACCATTCTGATCTTGGTTAGAGTGCACGCTGAGTGTTTCTTTTCTCTCTCTCTTGGCAGCGACCATTGACCCGACCCTAAGACTATGACTCAGTGACCAAGTTGACCGAACCTTCTTAACACTGGCTTTTGGATTATCAGAGTTGCAGACCTCATTGCCACTCCTACTTTTACCCTTTTCTCCAGGACACCCCGTATTACTACGAACGTCCACTTCCATTGGACAAAACCATCGTATGGTTAGATACGAACTCGAAGAAATTCGAGGATGGTTTCCGGTTCTGAAGAAAACGGATAAGGATTATTCAGTTGTCTTTTCCCTTTTACCTTCTCTCAAGTTGTGAGTACTCCTTGGTTTAGGAGATAGTACATTTATTACGCAAATTGGATAATCTTCTTCCAAACCTTAGGCTGGTGCCGACCGGTAGGGAATGAAGAAAACCAATTAGCCTAAACGGTGTGCAGAAGGTATTAAGATTAAGACAAAGCAAGGGATTAGTAAGAGGGCAAAGTAAATTGCGACTGATATTCACGACCAAACCAAGTATTTCTTCGCCAATCCTAAATCACCTTTGTATTTCTCCAGGACACTCCGTATCACTACGAAGATCCACAGTTTATTGGATACTCCATCGTATGGTTATATACGAACTCGAAAGGAACTTGTTCCAGTTCGGGGATGGATTCTGGTCCAGGAGAAATAGGAATAAGGTTTATTCGGTTGTCTTTTATCTTCACCTTCTCTCGCATTGCGAGTGCTCCTAGGACTAGGACAGTACACCCATTATGCTTATTGGATAGTCTTCATCCAAACCATAGGCTGGTGCCGAACGGTAGGGAAGGAAGAAAACCAATTGGCCTAAAGGGGTGTGCAGAAGGTAATGACTAAAGACATATAAAGGGATTTGGAGAGGTGGCAAAGAATTATACGGTTATAGTTGTGAATCTGGATAATGGTAGAGGCATTACTAGGAATACCAGGATACCCCATCGAAACATTTCAATGTTTCAGTTCACTGTGTACTGTTAAAAGAAAACTGATTTCCCGATTAGACACTTGCTCCAGGGTATGTATTTACCAGATATGATTCTCACATCTGTATGGTTTTACAGATGATGAGTGGGAGTAAGTTATTGGGAATTGGGTGATCATCCTCATTATATCGGGATTCGTTGTAATCGGTGATATTTGAGGAGATCGCCTGGGCTGTTTGCCGGTCGGCAAATATTTGGTTTTGAATATCCGCTGTTGTGCACCAATTTCAAATTGATATATCTGTACGTCTATTTTCATAGAGTGAGATATACCTTTTGATATTATGTCGATGACATTTACCTATATCAGTGGATGGTTAGATAAGGAGCATTAAACAGCGGTGTAATTATTCTTAACCATAAGTACAGTTTTCAACCTACGACACACAGTGAAAGAGTTGTAAGACTCGGCGGACTTATACAGAGTATTGTATGTTGTCCAGTGTCCATTAGGACAGAAGGGTTGGTCCTCATACTATATTCTGTTTACTTTTAACTTCTCTAGTTCTTAGACATGTGTTTCGTAGAAACACAGGGTCTAAGTTTTGAGGAGTTATAGGTATTTGAATAGAGTAGAGAACCAGGTGTAGCAAGTATCGGGATTCTTCAAAGTGATCGAAGATATAGATACTTGTGTATGGTATTCAGTTGATAGTAATGATAAAGAGAAATTGCTTCTCTTTCAGGTTACTCATAATTGGAAGCATTCCTAAGTTGAGTAACGTTGATCGGCCTCTCTCCATTTAGTTGACATGCACTGGAGACAGCTGCATGATTTGAATCTGGTTCAATTAAATCAGTGCCTCTGGTTCTATATTGGATATAGTACAGTTCATATCTTAACATTGTTAAGGTACGGGGAGTTGTCCGGCTTATGATTAAAACCAGACTCTGGATAACTCAAGGCACGTTTCTGTAATGGCTGTTTGTGGGTTGACCCAGGCTATGACGAGGGTTGACTTTCTACCATAAGAAAGATCAATAGTGATATTGTTCTTGACTCGCCACAGTTTTAATAAAAATGGATTTTTTCAAAAACAGTAGTGGGAGTATGGTAGAACTGGAAGTGATTCCAGAACCGCAAACGATTACTGAAGATTTGATAAGGAACCTAAAGATTCAATCTGATTTGACATTCCATTGGCCACTCCGCAGATAAAGTGGGTAACTTCAGCCACCCGAGAGGTACTCCGGTAGCCTCAAGGACGGTGACAGGGAAGTTCTTGTTCACCCACACTTGCCATTGTTGTTCCAGGCTGCGAGACCCGGCAGGAGGATGAGTATAGCGTCCTTCTAAACTAGCTTTAGAAGTGTACGTCTATATGACTCTGCCAGAGGGTTGTCGTAGTCAGTGGGAGCAGCGGAAGCATTGGAGGACATCAGGCTTATGTCTATTTATAGACTAGAGCAGATATAGCGGAGATAGATCATCTATTTCTGATGTGACAGTCATAGGTTTGACTTCATCAGAATAGGGGATGGATCTGTTGAGAAGGTAGTAGGGTGTGATGTCCTGGTTTTGGATGACATACACAGAGTAGGAAAGGAAATTCCTATACTACGATCGGTTATTCTTTGGTCGTCACACAGTGGTTTCTCCACAAGGGACTTGGACGTTATATCAGACATACTGGTTACTAGATCTATGGTTTTAGATCTAGATTTGGGTGGTTTCCCAATCAGGGTACTTAGACAGCATTCTAAGAGTATTTAGAATGGACGACTCCTGGCACGGTAGTGTACCTGCAGGTGATGGAGTCACCCTCTCTAAAGGTGTCTTATAGACTAAAGTAGAGAGGGATGTGCATGATTGGCAGATCACTTGCTTAGGCAATTGAGTCAATCATGAGATGTCAAGTACCACACCAGATGTTGATCTTGCACTAGATGCAATAAGTTGATATTGATCCAATCCTGGAGGAACAGTCGGAAGCAGTTTTAGAACATAAGTGGATGTTCTAGGGATATGATAACGGCTGCCTCCTTTAGGAGACGGTTATCACTCCAAGCTTCCAAGGTGACATGGACGACAAGGAGGTTGTCAGAATTATAGTTTTCCTTCTGACGAGGGGCAGTATTCTGGACAGGTGATCCAAGGCAATACTGAGGGAGGCATGGCGCAGGATACTGATTAAGTTCAGTTGACGATACAGTCTAAGAAGTTTGGATTTGGAGTTCATTTATGAGCTCGGTCCCATCAGACATCCAGACATTCTAAGACAGGTATTGCTCATTTCGGGAGATGGCTTTCTCCGCGAACTTGAGATATAGAGAGACATAGAAAGATACATCAGAGCGGATCCACTCGCTGAGGCTATTCCTCGAACGCAATAGTCTCGCAAACGAGCTTTGTGAGACTGACTTGTAGAGGAGTTGGGTGTTCGGTATCACACAGGCTGTGAGTATGCGACATCGCAATAATTAGCCTTGAGTGCAAGTGGGAGATTGTTGGAGATAGTGCCCTCAGAGTCAATTATTGGATCACAGGCACGTGATTGCAATGATTGAGGGGGACCTATCCCGGTACGACAGTCTTACTCGAGATGATAGTATGCTATCTGGTTTACCTTTATCATCGTGTACTGCTTTAGGTGACCTGACAGGTCACTATTACACGTTGATAGAGCCCCTAGGATTCTTGCTTGACTGCCAGCAGTATGAGGGCGATCATATACGTGAGAGCTGGGGTCTACAAGCAAATCCTTAAAAGGTCCCTAGTCGTGGGAGATTCGAGACAGGGCATCGATTCTCCAGAGTAGACTAGTGTATACAGTCGAGACCCCGACGAGGGGCGGTGGCCGGTCTCACAAGCCACTGGTGTCAGTTGGTTCACCTAAGATGTATACAGGTGCTCATTGGGTTATGAATACACCGGACAGGACTCGCCGGGAACATGCTAGTTGGTCTTATACCTGACGTCAGATAGCAGTTCCCAGGTGACATGTGTACAGGTTAGTTCATCGACCTGGGGATCGTCATTTGTCTCGTGTGAGTTCCCACTGTGCTTTGATTACTACCCTACCACGGCTCAAAGGAGTCGTGCAAACAGGTTTTAGTTGGGTACAGTCCCGAGCCACATGGAGGCAGTGAGCGGATCTTCAGGGGTTCGTCTCTCCCGGTATTGGGGGTGAGGTCGCGCTGTGTCTAGGAGAGCCATTACACGAAGTCCTTGGCCAAGGCAGGAGATTTACTGGTAGGTATTCCAGTAGTATCTCAGGGTGTTCTGGGCTACACTCCGACACGACTTGTACCGCTTTTGGGGGTCTGACTTTTGCCCACCCCCTAGGCCCGACATGCGATGCTCATAGACGAACGGACCGAACTATACGGATATTGTCACTGACAGGCTCAGTAGGGTGTCAGGATGAGTTCGCTCATCGACGTCCCTTTTAGTCAATAGCTGGTGGCCCGTTACGTATTGGCTTATACCTCTGACGTGCTAGTGGTTAAATCCACAACCATAGTATTGACGAGTCTTTAGAGTCCACCACATTTTCAGTTACTCAGCTTTCGGGCGAAACGCTGTAGAGGCCGTATGGAGATATGGCAGGGTCCGATCAGATACGTGCGGTATTGCACGGATCAGGATCGGACGGTTTTGTACTAGAGGCCGTATAGTTATATGGCAGGGTTCGATCAGATACGTGCGGTATAGCACGGATCAGGATCGGACGAACATTACTAGCCGGTTTTAGTTTAAGCCGGATCCTAGTTTAGTACAGTGTAGATTTTGTCTCTTTGCATTTGTATCCGGACGGAATACAGATGCGGGTGTGTATGCACAGTATTGGGGTTTTCCTGTAATTTATTACGGGACCAGTTTTCTGGAGTTGCCAGTTTGCATTCCGTTCCGGCCGGTTTTCCTTTGTCCTTTCCCGGCCGGACTTTTCCGATGGAGGGTGTTATTTGCAATTGTGCAAATAACATTTGTGGAGGGGGTTTCTTGCTATTGTGTTGATTATGATTGGATATGCATCTTATTCTTTCATGATGGTGCATTTATGTGATTGGAGGTGTAAGCATGGTTGATGTTTTCTTGTCTTTGGATGTGGTCACCTCTTCTATTCTCCTACACTCACCTCCCTTGGTATTATGTTCCATTCCCTCCACCATTTCCCATTAGAGATTGGCCGGCCACATTTTTGGAGAGAAAGGGAATGAGAGAGTTTCATTTGGTGTGGGAAAATTAATCATTCATATCATTTTCCATTGCCACAAAAATCCCCAAGTTCATATCATCTTGATTCCTCCATCAAGGCAACCAAAACCCCAAATGAGACTAGCATCATCTAGACTACATTCTACAGCATATCTTGGGCATGTCGACTTGCCAGCTTCATGCCCGAGTTGCCTCGGTATTGAGGTGGGAGCCCGTAAAAGAAACAGGCGATGTGGTGCCTTTCCGGCGAGGAGGCGATGACCGGAGTTTCCGCGGGAGATCGGGACGACGACGAGAAGACCGGAGGACTCGGATCACTCGGTATATCTCTTCCCCGTCTTGTAGTTAGCTAGATCTAGTTTAATGGCCCGATCCGGGGTTTAGTGCGTGGTGGTGCCGGTTTGCTAAGTTCGCAAAATTAAAGTTTATCACCGTTTCCGCATTTGGCCGTCGGATTGACGACCGGGGCGCCGCCGTGCACTTACAGAAGACTACTTTACTCTCTGCAACTTTCTTATAAATACAAGGTTCATCTACGTTTTTAATGAAGTCAAACTCTTTGACTACAACATCAAAGCAGATGTTCCAACTCCGCGATGCTTGCTTTAACCCATAGATGGATTTAAGCAGTTTGCGCACTTTTCCGCTGCTCCCACTATCTACGAAGCCCTCTGGCTGAGTCATGTACGCGCACTCTTCTAAATCACCGTTTAGAAAGGCGGTCTTAACATCGATTTGCCAGATTTCGTAGTCATGGTATGCAGCAATGGCAAGTAAGATCCGGATGGACTTAAGTATAGCCACTGGAGAAAATGTTTCGTCACAATCCATACCTGGTCGTTGACGAAAACCCTTTGCAACAAGTCTAGCTTTGAAAGTCTCAACTTTTCCATCTACACCAATTTTCTTTTTAAAGATCCACTTGCTCCCAATGGGTTTTACCCCTTCAGGAGCATTTTTCAAAGTCCATACTTTGTTGGTGTACATGGATTCTATCTCAGATCGCATTGCATCTAGCCATTTCACAGAGTCACCACTCGTGATGGCCTGCTTGAAACTAATCGGGTCATCATCTTCCATGATGAAATCCTCGCTTCCACCATCAAAGAGAAAACCGTAGTATCTCTCAGGTGGATAAGAAACCCTGCTAGATCGGCGGAGAGGCTGGGGTTCGTCGGGTACTACTAAATCCTCTGGTTCCACTAAATCCTCAGTTGCAGTTTGTGTTGCTGGAACCTCTTCCAGCTCTACCTCATCGCCACTAATTTCTTTTGCAAGAAATTCCTTTTCTAAAAAGGTGGCATGCTGAGCAACAAACACCTTTTTTTGTTCACTATGGTAGAATAGATATCCATACGAATTGCTTGGATATCCTACAAACTTGCAAAGAACTGATTGTGCCTCGAGCTTGTCCGGATTTTGCCTTTTGACATAGGCCGAACAATCCCATATCTTAACTCGTTTAAGATACGGTCTCTTCCCACTCCATATCTCATATGGTGTGGTAGGTACAGATTTAGACGGAACTTGATTCAATAGGTATGCCGCTGTCTCAAGTGCATAACCCCAGAAGAAAATAGGTAACTCAGCATTGCTCATCATAGAGCGTACCATATCTAATAGGGTGCGATTCGTCCGTTCCGATACACCGTTGTGCTGTGGTGTATAAGGAGGAGTAAGCTGAGAGAGAATCCTATTCTCTTTTAGATAATCTAGGAACTCATTGCTTAAGTATTCACCTCCTCGATCAGATCGAAGAATTTTAATAATTTTGCCCGTTTGGTTCTCTACTTCGTGCTTATATTCCCTGAATTTCTCAAAAGCTTCAGACTTGTGTTTTATCAGGAACACATGTCAGAATCTTGAGAGATCGTTAGTGAATGTAATAAAGTAGGAAGAACCGTTCCAGGCATGCGTAGACATGGGACCACATACATCACTATGTACTAGTCCTAAGAGTTCCGTAACTCTTTCTCCGTGTCCACTAAACGAAGCTTTGGTCATTTTGCCTTTGAGACATGAATGGCAAGTATCATAAGATGATAATTCGAACGGATTCAAATATCCATCCTTATGTAACTTAGCTATTCGTGTCGCATTGATATGACCAAGTCTACATTGCCACAAGAAGGATTCGTTCATTTCTGAACTCTTCCTCTTGTGTGTGTTTTGTATATTAAGGACTGTATTTTGATTGAGAATGAATATGCCATTATGTAACGAGCCTGATGCAATCAACTTTTGATCTAGGAATATGTTCATAACATTATCCTTTACTACAAAATTATATCCTTCTTTACTTAATAAAGAAACTGATATAATGTTGCACATCATGTTCGGTATATAATAGCACTCATTCAGAATCAGTGTATTATGACTTGGTAATACTAGGTGATATTCGCCAACTGCTTTGGCTGCAATACTTGCACCATTCCGTACTTGAACGGAATGATCACCTTTTCCCAGTTCTCTACCTTTACGTAGCCCACGTAACAATTTACATATGTGGGATCCTGATCCGGTATCTAATACCCAGGACGTAGGGTGAACTGAGAAACAGTTCTCAATAACTAACACACCCGAAGAAGATGCATCAGCATGCATGTTCTTTGTTTGGGTGGCATGAGAATCCAGATATTCTCCTGTTTCCTGCTCAGTCTTATAACTCTTATAAGAAAGAACGGGACCAACGATTCCCTGCTCAGTATAATAAGCAGGTTCAGTCAATACATCCATATTATTATCTTGATTAAGTCCTGACACGGTCGCTACCTGGAGAGAGAGAGAAGGAAACACTTTAGCGTATGCTCTAGCAAGATTAGATTAGTTATTATCTTATCTAATCAGGATGTCTCCTACTGTTTTTATCAAATCTTCCTTCAAACCATAAAAGGTAAGATTAGCTGGGATTAATTACACCCTACAATTTCATCAATCTTTCAGCCAGATCAGTGTCGGTACTTGAGGGAGGTTCCCCGTGCTTTCGCACGGACTTAATTAGAATAAACCTCGTCTTCCAAGAGGCATAACCCCGTTAACAACTTTCTAGACACCTACTTGATCGGCTAATTGTCCTGTGTAAAACTCTCCCAGGACTAACTCTTACTCGCAGTGGGTATCGGGATCCAACAATCTCATAGGAGGTATGCAATCTCATTGCAAATTTCAACACTTGAAATTCCCGATAATATTCTTCCCCTAGCGATCTATGACCTTGACAAGGTCAACAAACCTTAAATCGCAAGTCAAGTCTAACCCGTCATTTACCGATTGAATTAAACCTACCCGCATGACCCTTGACAAGGTCAACAAGGCCGTACGAATACCCAAATCCAATCACATCTCATGTTTTAGCAGATAAACATTAATTAGCTACCGTACACTGTGCCTTGACAAGGTCAACAAACGCAGCACGAATACTAAGTGAGATTTACCTGAAATGACGGAGGACTACGACAGGTTTTTCAGAAAACCATGAGCGTAATGAACTTGATATCTGTAATACCCAGCCCTTTTTATACCAAAATCTGTATTTTGTTACTTTATAATTCTATTTATTTTATTTATAATTTTATTTATACTATTTATAAATTTATTTAGTTTATTTATAAACTTATTTTAAAACCCCATTTTCTTTTATCCAACCCCAAACCCAGCCCATTCTTTTTTAAATTAAACTCATTTTTAAATTTCAGCCCGTTCCCTTTCCCATTCCATTATAATTCTTTTACTTTTATTTTATTTTAGCCCGAGGCCACCCACTCTTTTCTCCTAAATTTTTCCCTTATATTTTCTCTAGCCCTACTCGCTTCTGGCTCACTCCCTTAAATCCTCTATTTAATTTTCCCTTCCTTTTTGTATTTTTCTGGCCCGGTCCTTCCTTTTCTTATCTATTTTTTTATTTATTTCGCTCGGCCCATCTCCCAAATCCTTCTCCTAATTTAGTTTAATTTTTTTTAAATCTCTGGCCCAGCCCAGGCCCACTCTTCCCTCAGTTCATAAAAAGAAATTCATTTTATTTTTGAACGGCCCAGCCCATTTTCCCTTCGGCCCACGCCCGCTTCAAATCCTACCCGACCCGCACCAACAGTGCCTCCTTCCTCCAACGGCTATTTCCTTTCCCCGTGCGCTCGACCCACGCCCGTCGCCTCCGCCTACGCTCGCGCCTTCGTCGCTCGCGTGCGTTACTCCCCACGACGCGCGACCCCCTATCTCATTCTCTCCTCGTCTCCTCTATCTCACTACCCCTCACGTTTTCTCTCTCCTCCATTTTTCCCGCTTCTCCCTCAACTCCGACCACCACCTCCTTACTCTCGACGCCACCATCATCGTCGTCATCCTCGTCCCCTTCCTCCTCGCTAAAACCCAACTACCAAGGCCAAGACCTCTGCTGCCGGCGCTCCTCAACCCAGAGCCCCCGACCGCACCCCTCTCTTCCCCTGCACACCCGAGATCGGCCACTCGTACCCCGACGCCGGCGAGCCTGAACCACCTCAGCCGACTCGCGTCATCCGCCTCCGCATCATCATCATCGTCGTCGTCGTCGTCGTCGCCATTGCTTCTCACTTTACCCTCTCTCTCTCTCAATCCCTCTATCTCTCTCACTCTGTTTCTCTCTCTCACCCTATGTTTCCTCTCTCTCTCTCTCCACCTCCCTTTGACACTCTCTCTCTCACAAATCTCTCTCTACCTGCTCCTCTCCCAAGCTCTCTCTATCTCCCCTGATCTCTCATCTCTCTCCCTGTGTTCTCTCTCCCTCTATCACTCTCTCTCTTTCTCTTTTCTCTCTCTAACTCTTCTTCTCTCTCAATATCTCTTCCTCTGCAATCCCTCACCATCGGTCTCGACACACCACCGACCACCACCCTTGTCGTCTAGACCCCAGCAAGCAAGCCGCTGCCGAGACTCGAGCTCGAGCCAAGCCCAAGCCTAGCCGAGATTCGTCGGGTGCTTGCTACTCCGTGCCCGTGCCGTGTCACTACTGCCCTCGCTGCCGTGCGCCTCCAGGCAAGTTTTATACTTGCTACATACTATTTGGTATTTCTTACGAACTATAATCTTATAAATTCTATATTAAATATCCTCGATAAATTATACGATGCAACTGTTTGATGTGTGATCCCAATGAAATTACTTGTCTAATTTGACGGAACTAGATTGTCTATCTTGGCCCGTGTAGTGATGAACACCTTGTACAAATTTCGTTGGAAAATATGACCGTTAACGACAAAAACAACTACCCTCAAGTTTACTCGTAAAACTGGAATTTCCCTGTACCTGAAAACCGTTAAAATCTCCATAAATTATACACATACTGGAATGATGCGTTCGAGGGCTCAAATCGAAGCCAACTCGATGAACTTTAACCCTATACTAGTTTCCAGATATTTCTGTACTTAAACTGTGACAAAATTAGGGTCGGAGAGCGACTCTGGACTGCAGTCCAGAGTGACTCCAGTTGTAGGTTGCTGTCCCGTACTGAACACCACCCTGTTTCCTTAACTAGTAGGTTACGGAACTCCGCTGTTTACTATTGGTGAATCTGTTAGCTAGACAATACAAGTGGTTCCATCCTATTTCGTTATCGTCTGTTATTTAATCGGCAATTTAATAGATGTGGACGTATAACAGTCCAGAACAGATTCTGAGATGACATATTAATGTTAAACAGTGTATAACTCCTGACGTACAGATGCGATTGAAGATCCGTCTGCTGAGTTGAAAACCTTACTGAAAACCCTAGATTTCATTCAACTGTAGTATTGCTAAAATATGATCCGAACTGGGATTAAAATGCGTTGCGAAACGGATTTCTGATTCTGAAACCAGATTTCCAGCCGTGAACGCTTAAAATGAAATGGCTATAATTAATGATCCTGCAACCCGATTGGCATGAAATCAGATTCGCTGGATAGATAATTGAACATACTAATTATTACCTGTTCACTGTTTCACTAAATTGTAACTGTATGATTTATGATAAATTATGCAAATGGTAGATTAATGATTCATGACACCTTAATCATGCTTTATATACTGTTTATGCGTCATATCATACCCATATCATTGTATTGATAACCCAGTGATAACGTGCATTTACCCAGTGTTAGGTATTAGTGATGATTGTGGCAAGTACGCCAGTGTTCGTGTATCAGTGAATAAGTGAAAGTGATACGTACTTATACACAATCAGTGACCCTTATTATTCTACTGCATTGTCGACGTCTGTGAGACGCGTGTACGTGTGACTATAAGTGGTATGGGACACTTATGGAAGCTTTTGCACGGGTGTCACAGATAAGGCACCAGACACTGCCATTTATCTTAGGTATTAGTCGGGACGTGCTTGATGGAGGTCCTGCCTCCAGTTCTCGCGCAGACTTATCACCGACCGATTGGTATTTAGGGTTATGGTTAGCGTTTGATGTAGACCACGGGGTGTGGGGTAGTTTAAGTGTGAGTTCAACAGAATCTCGGGAGTCCCATGCCGGCTTATATATTTAGGGAGATATATGGAGATTTACAGGGTATGTGATTATTACCGTGATATACATGTTGGGCCCGTGGTCCCTTGCCCTTGGGTTCTACCCTTGGATGGAGGACACTCGCGAGTGGTTGACTCTCACACTTAGACTGACGATAGGCTTAGTGACCTGTACAGTGAGACTTAGAGACTGATAGGGATACTGGCATTGATATATCTTGCATACTGTGTTGACATACGTGGCATATCATTCTACTGCTTTTACTGTTCCGCTGCATTGATTACTGCATGCTCATATCCATACTGCCATTGATCTACTATTATATATACCTATTATCACTGTTAGAATTGTCATATGATTTATATATATTATTTTGCTATTGTGTCGCTCTGACGACCTGAGTATGCATGCTCAGTGTGAGGAGAAGATTTACCCTGGACCAGGACTGGACGCACTTCACGGACACCTTGTTTAGCTATCCAGAGTTATATCTTTCGTTTCCCATCAGGTCAGTTCTTTACATTGTTTCATTCAGTTACTGCATTTCTCATTACCTGCGCATCATTTACTGTTTACCATGAAAAACTAGAAGCCGAAGTGTGACTACGGCAGGACATTTCCTCGACCGTAGGAGCATGGCTGGCCTTGTCTACACCTCGTATTCCTTATTTTGGGAAGCGGGGCGTGACATGGTTTAGTTGGTATCAGAGCCAGGTTTTGCTTCGATTGGGATTGCAGTTTTCCGTGTATAGCTTGGCAATCTAAGCCATTCCTTGGTCTAGATTGTAAACTTGTCATTCTTGATCCATATTCACATCGTATGTTCAGCTATCCATTCACTAGGGTTTCGGGTGGCTTGGCAAGGTTACGTGGTTGCAATTGCACTACCGTGCTCTGTTTAAGTGACTTAAAGTCATACAGTTGATTCTCCACTTGTAATAAATTCATCCCCTCTGATTCTTGAATCTTTGTCCTATCCATATTATATTTTGATCCCTATAGCTTGTGACTTATATCATCCTCAAAATGGTTGTTTCAGGATTATGTCTTCCAACGACTCTTCATCTATATCCGCTCCCCAGAATCAGACCATTGAGATTCTCAGTGTACTGCAAGGTCTAAAGGAAGCCCAGGAGCGAACAAACGACTTGTTGGCTGAAGGACTGAGAAGACAGGTGAATCAGACACCAACGGGAGTCTCCAATCATAAAGGAATCCCCGTTAGACGAGGAAAAGAGAAGAACATGAAGCGCCAATTTGTTTCCCCGTGACAGAAGCAGCAGAGGACCCCATGTTGTGGGTATTGTAAGAGGCCAGGACATCTTCAGAGGGATTGTCGCCGTGCCCAAGGGAAATGTCTGATATGCGGGTCCAACAAACATCTCATCAACGGTTGCCTAGAAAGGAAAGAACTACAGGGAGGAGACTAGTCCGCACTCCCTACTTCTGCCAAGTGATGATTACTGCGTAGTTCAAATTTCGAAGATAAGGCGGACCCAACACAGGTTTCAACTTGAGTGACAAGAATGCTGCGGCCTAGCAATCAAAGAAGAATTTTCCTGTTTTCTAATTTCAGCATTATGTTGTCATCCCCTTATGAATGTTTCTTTCCGTTTGAAATCTTGTATCCATTGAATTTTTAGTTGAATGCAATAAAACTTTGAATCGTAATATATGCACCATTCTCTTGCTTTCTCCTTATTTATACTATTCATTATCACAGCATTATTATCCTGATATTTCCAATTCCTGCCACCGCATATCTTTCTATACTCCGTACACTTAAATATTTTTTGATGTGTTCCATTGTCTGATCATGACACTTTCTTTTCAGGCCATGGCCCACCCTGGAGCAGCGCCGCATCTAGATGAGAATGCACGGTCATGCGTTTCCCTAGATCGCATACTGATGAGTTCTGACGATGAGATCAACGGTCCCCAGGTCAATTTCGGAAACAACGATTCAGAGGACGAAGGAGTAGCCGTCCCAGAGTTTAACATGATAGGCGATTCCGACGAAGAGGAAGAAGACCCTGAAGAGAACCCGATAGAGGAAGACCCCGAGGAAGAACCGATAGAAGAAAGTCCAGTGGAGGAAAATCCCATAGAAGAGAATCCAGAAGAAGAGAATCACATGGAATCGGACCTCGATGAAGAAGCTCCACCCGAGGAAGAAGGACCAGAAGATCAAGACCCTGCGGTGGAAGAACTCCCAATGGCGATACCCGCGAGGCGCTATGGAAATGGACGCCCATACCTGAGTGCGCGAGTCTACCGCAACCTGCTGAATCTCCACAACCGCGACGGATGAGATTTCTTTTAGATGTTGTCTCTTTCTGGCCAAATAAAACTGCGTATAGTTTAGGGCCACCTTTCATCTCTAAGAATGCTTTGTTTAGAATTTCCTGGAATGAAATAAATTGCTGAGTTCGCTAATCCTTCGATCTTCTTAATTCCCTTAATGCTTGATTATTTTTTTCTATACAATTATTTTCCTACTGAGATCTGTTTCCCCTACACCTTTATTTTTCTGCTGAGATCCCTGACTGTCCACCCCTACTCACTGTATTGTTTTCACCCTCATTTCAATTAAAAAGTACCGCACCCTGATCCTTGGAATGGGCCACCATTCATCCTTCGTCTGTTTGATATCCTTCTGGCTGGGGACGTTGATAATAAAACCTCCAAGTTGACTGACCCTTCGAAATTTTTTTGATTCATATGTTGTACCGACCATCACCATTCCCATACTTTTCCCCTTGTAGACCATTGTTGCCCACCCTTACTTCCCGTGCCGACCCGATCCCAATCTTCTTGAACTTCAGCTTAAAGCCGCCACACTCCGACCTTTTGACTTAGCCACACTTCCTTGTAATCACTACCCTAGCTAGCCCTATACCTCTTTGTGTTCTTCTTATTACCCTAAATATATATAGAGACTTTATTATTCGAAATTTGATTTCAGTATTTTGTATTTATCGAAGAGTGCGTGTTATTGACCAATTAGTTTTACGTATTGTAAGCATACTACTATTATCTTCAGTTTTCAGTAGCGCAACCTTACTCCGCGCATACTTTTGGTCCATGTTTCTTAATTTCACTATGAAAGTTTTCTAAATTATTTTAAACCTATTTTATCGATACATTATCCTAAAATGTTTTAACCTACCGGCTAATTTTCACTGCTTTATTGTCGTTACTTTATTTTCGGGTTTTGTGCCTATGATTACTATTATATATGGTTGAGCCTTATACTTATTTTTCTGCTTGCTTTTGATAGGCTTAAATGTGCACATATTTGGGTTTCGACTTTTATCGAACACACTGTGATTATTATTGTTCGTTATTGTTACCTATATTCTCGTCTACTTGTAGTTGCTCTTATAGTGTTTCTGCATTATACCCATTAGGCCTATCCTTTGTATGTGGTTCTTACATATATATATATATATATATATGTACCTTCAAAATTTTGTCTACTCGCTTTAAGTAAATCAACATGTATTAGTGTTCGATATGATAACTCTTCGCTTACTATTTTATATCTTGTTGTTTCTTTTAAATTTCGAGAACCAAATTTTTGTAAGGGTGGTATGATGTAATACCCAGCCCTTTTATACCAAAATCTGTATTTTGTTACTTTATAATTCTATTTATTTTATTTATAATTTTATTTATTCTATTTATAAATTTTATTTAGTTTATTTATAAACTTATTTTAAAACCCCATTTTCTTTTATCCAACCCCAAACCCAACCCATTCTTTTTTAAATTAAACTCATTTTTAAACTTCAGCCCGTTCCCTTTCCCATTCCATTATAATTCTTTTACTTTTATTTTATTTTAGCCCGAGGCCACCCACTCTTTTCTCCTAAATTTTTCCTTTATATTTTCTCTAGCCCTACTCGCTTCTGGCTCACTCCCTTAAATCCTCTATTTAATTTTCCCTTTCTTTTTGTATTTTTCTGGCCCGGTCCTTCCTTTTCTTATCTATTTTTTTATTTATTTCTCTCGGCCCATCTCCCAAATCCTTCTCCTAATTTAGTTTAATTTTTTTTAAATCTCTGGCCCAGCCCAGGCCCACTCTTCCCTCAGTTCATAAAAAGAAATTCATTTTATTTTTGAACGGCCCAGCCCATTTTCCCTTCGGCCCACGCCCGCTTCAAATCCTACCCGACCCGCACCAACAGTGCCTCCTTCCTCCAATGGCTATTTCCTTTCCCCGCGCGCTCGACCCACTCCCGTCGCCTCCGCCTACGCTCGTGCCCTCGTCGTTCGCGCGCGTTACTCCCCACGACGCGCGACCCCGTATCTCATTCTCTCCTCGTCTCCTCTATCTCACTCCCCCTCACGTTTTCTCTCTCCTCCATTTTTCCCGCTTCTCCCTCAACTCCGACCACCACCTCCTTACTCTCGACGCCACTATCATCGTCGTCATCCTCATCCCCTTCCTCCTCGCTAAAACCCAACCACCAAGGCCAAGACCTCTGCTGCCGGCGCTCCTCAACCCAGAGCCCCCGACCGCACCCCTCTCTTCCCCTGCACACCCGAGATCGGCCACTCGTATCTCGACGCCGACGAGCCTGAACCACCTCAGCCGACTCCCGTCATCCGCCTCCGCATCATCGTCATCATCGTCGTCGTCGTCGTCGCCATTGCTTCTCACTTTACCCCCCCTCTCTCTCAATCCCTCTATCTCTCTCACTTTGTTTCTCTTTCTCTCACCCTCTGTTTCCTCTCTCTCTCTCTCCACCTCCCTCTGACACTCTCTCTCTCACAAATCTCTCTCTACCTGCTCCTCTCCCAAGCTCTCTCTATCTCCCCTGATCTCTCATCTCTCTCCCTGTGTTCTCTCTCCCTCTATCACTCTCTCTCTTTCTCTTTTCTCTCTCTAACTCTTCTTCTCTCTCAATATCTCTTCCTCTGCAATCCCTCACCATCGGTCTCGACACACCACCGACCACCACCCTTGTCGTCTAGACCCCAGCAAGCAAGCCGCTGCCGAGACTCGAGCTCGAGCCAAGCCCAAGCCTAGCCGAGATTCGTCGGGTGCTTGCTACTCCGTGCCCGTGCCGTGTCACTACTGCCCTCGCTGCCGTGCGCCTCCAGGCAAGTTTTATACTTGCTACATGCTATTTGGTATTTCTTATGAACTATAATCTTATAAATTCTATATTAAATATCCTCGATAAATTATACGATGCAACTGTTTGATGTGTGATTCCAATGAAATTACTTGTCTAATTTGACGGAACTAGATTGTCTATCTTGGCCCGTGTAGTGATGAACACCTTGTACAAATTTCGTTGGAAAATATGACCGTTAACGACAAAAACAACTACCCTCAAGTTTACTCGTAAAACTGGAATTTCGCTGTACCTGAAAACCGTTAAAATCTCCATAAATTATACACATACTGGAATGATGCGTTCGAGTGCTCAAATTGAAGCCAACTCGATGAAATTTAACCCTATACCAGTTTCCAAATACTTCTGTACTTAAACTGTGACAAAATTAGGGTCGGAGAGTGACTCTGGACTGCAGTCCAGAGTTACTCCAGTTGTAGGTTGCTGTCCCGTACTGAACATCACCCTGTTTCCTTAACTAGTAGGTTACGGAACTCCGCTGTTTACTGTTGGTGAATCTGTTAGCTAGACAATACAAGTGGTTCCATCCTATTTCGTTATCGTCTGTTATTTAATCGGCAATTTAATAGATGTGGACGTATAACAGTCCAGAACAGATTCTGAGATGACATATTAATGTTAAACAGTGTATAACTCCTGACGTACAGATGCGATTGAAGATCCGTCTATTGCGTTGAAAACCTTACTGAAAACCCTAGATTTCATTCAACTGTAGCATCGCTAAAATCTGATCTCAACTGGGATTAGAATGCGTTGCGAAACGGATTTCTGATTCTGAACCAGATTTCCAGCTGTGAACGCTTAAAATGAAATGGCTATAATTAATGATCCTGCAACCCGATTGGCATGAAATTAGATTCGCTTGATAGATAATTGAACATACTAATTATTACCTGTTCACTGTTTCACTAAATTATAACTGTATGATTTATGATAAATTATGCAAATGGTAGATTAATGATTCATGACACCTTAATCATGCTTTATATACTGTTTATGCATCATATCATACCCATATCATTGCATTGATAACCCAGTGATAACGTGCATATACCCAGTGTTAGGTATTAGTGATGATTGTGGCAAGTACGCCAGTGTTCGTGTATCAGTGAATAAGTGAAAGTGATACGTGCTTGTACACAATCAGTGACCCTTATTATTCTACTGCATTGTCGACGTCTGTGAGACGCGTGTACGTGTGACTATAAGTGGTATGGGACACTTATGGAAGCTTTTGCATGGGTGTCACAGATAAGGCACCAGACACTGCCATTTATCTTAGGTATTAGTCGGGACGTGCTTGATGGAGGTCCTGCCTCCAGTTCTCGCGCAGACTTATCACCGACCGATTGGTATTTAGGGTTATGGTTAGCGTTTGATGTAGACCACAGGGTGTGGGGTAGTTTAAGTGTGAGTTCACTAGAATCTCGGGAGTCCCATGCCGGCTTATATATTTAGGGAGATATATGGAGATTTACAGGGTATGTGATTATTACCGTGATATACATGTTGGGCCCGTGGTCCCTTGTCCTTGGGTTCTACCCTTGGGTGGAGGACACTCGCGAGTGGTTGACTCTCACACTTAGACTGACGATAGGCTTAGTGACCTGTACAGTGAGACTTAGAGACTGATAGGGATACTGGCATTGATATATCTTGCATACTGTGTTGACAAACGTGGCATATCATTCTACTGCTTTTACTGTTCCGCTGCATTGATTACTGCATGCTCATATCCATACTGCCATTGATCTACTGTTATATATACCTATTATCACTGTTAGAATTGTCATATGATTTATATATATTATTTTGCTATTGTGTCGCTCTGACGACCTGAGTATGCATGCTCAGTGTGAGGAGAAGATTTACCCTGGACCAGGACTGGACGCACTTCACGGACACCTTGTTTAGCTATCCAGAGTTATATCTTTCGTTTCCCATCAGGTCAGTTCTTTACATTGTTTCATTCAGTTACTGCATTTCTCATTACCTGCGCATCATTTACTGTTTACCATGAAAAACTAGAAGCCGAAGTGTGACTACGGCAGGACATTTCCTCGACCGTAGGAGCATGGCTGGCCTTGTCTACACCTCGTATTCCGTATTTTGGGAAGCGGGGCGTGACAATATCGTTGTAGAAACAAATGATTTTTGAAAAGGAGTGTTTTTTAGGCTTCTAGTTTCGCTAAAGAGGTCACTCCCGGTGAAGGGATCTAGGCTCTTTCCCCATCGAATAAGGTGCAGAATATATCATATATACCGCTGTGCATAGCAAGAACTATATAAGCTGTCAAAAACTAAACCGCGAGTTTGTAGCATCTGCCAGTTTCGCTAAAGAGGTCACTCTCGGTGAAGGGATCTCGGCTCTTTTCTCATCGAATAAGATGCAGGGCATATCATATATACCGCTATGCAAAGCAAAACTGTAGCTACCCTTTTTATAAAGTTTTGATTCTACAACATCTTTTAGGTTTCTTTTCTTTTTATTAATCTCATTAATAATCCCATCAGCTTATGCTTCCTAAGCATCAAAGAAGAAACGAAAGCAGTAATATTTATATATCAGCACATATATATAGTATAAGCATTCGTCTCAGGCAGTAATATGATCTCATCATAGAACATTGCAGCAGAAGAACATATATGAAATATTGGATATACTAGGATGTCCGTATTTTTAATACGAGCATGTATAAAACACGGATTCCACGGCCGCGATGAATAGCCAAACCCACATCCCTAGACCCCTACGAGAGCGGCAAGTAACACTGCCAATTCTAGGGTTAGGAGACCCGGTCTCTACTCCTCGAGATGGCCTCCCACTGGACCCTAGAACCCGGTTACTTGTGCTCCCCTCCTTGGGTCGACCTAATGCGGAAAAGTAAATAATATACACTGGTGACATCAACCTCATCCCGGAAGTGCCCCAATAAAAGAATATTACATACAAATGAATTTTACATGAATGAAAATAAAAACCCTCATTTCACATAAAACCCCCGGCTATTCAGCACACGACGATTCAATATAACATATCACAGCAACACATAATATCACATATTATCAACGTAAGTAAGTATGCATACACCGATCGTCGTTGATGTATAGCAACGAAAACCGGCAATACAACTAGATATTACACTTACGGTCACAGAAAAGAAATTGTAAAACTACAACATTTGGAATCCACAATAACTTTAGACATCGTAAATCCGAAATATCACATACTTCGCATTTCATGCCTAACTATATGAATTCCACATATTGTATCACATTCCAGATAAATAGACAGTATTAAACTTTCCGATCGGATAATCAAATACCCAAGATTTCCTAAATAGCTCAACACTTGAGCGGAGTTCAAATAATCCCAGAATATGTCACAATACCGATGGTCCAGCCGTAGATGGGTCAAGCCAACGCCTCACATGTGGCACGCCGTACTGTCCCAAACCCTAAGATTTAGAGGCGGTTCAGACGGTCACATAATCGAGTTAAGGTTTGTGTTCTTCTAGAGGGACCGCCGCATTACTTGTACGTTTTTCCGAAAGATTTAAACCCAAGAAAAAATTCAACACTTGAAAGTTTTTCGTGCCAGGAAAAAATGAATTAATGATATCCGTTCGAACATTTTAACAGTTTCTAAATATCCGGAAAAACATAACGAAATTAAATTTTCCGATCGAATCAACAATTAAAAAATAAACCCCAGAACACTCAACACTTGAGTCAGATTAAAAATACCCAGAAATATACACAAGCAGCTACGGGCATTACTGTGCAAAACAAAAAGTCAAACTCCACTGTACGGCCGCGGATTCGCGCCCAAGCAAGGTATAGCCGCGGTTCCACGGCGGTCTGTACGTCTTACGTCATCGTTTTTCACAGTTATGCATAAAATTATCTGCTGATTTTTTTAGGTATTTTTAATTCAGAAAAAATCACAGTTTTCAAAAATGTCCAAAGAGGGGTTCAAAACGTCGTTTCGGGGTTCGATCGAAGTTTTAACTTCGTATACACGTCGCCTAATGCTCTAGCTAGGCTCTGATACCACTGCAGGGTTCTTAGGCACTCTTGTGAGGGTTCATAAGGCATCAACCATGCCCGAATAAAATTTTAGACGTGCCGAACAACCCAAAACCGGGATCTTTGCTAGATTATTAGGGTTTAACATGCAAGTAAACATCTTTACTACTAAGTGTGAGGGATTACAACCTTTGTAGTCCGCTCCTTCGCTTCATAAGCTCCGAGTAGAAGTCCCTTCGCCGCGATCCACGATCTCCCGGACTCAAGAGAGGCTCCACGACTCGAACGATCCATGCTAGCTTGTAGTGTTCCTTTTCTCCGATGATCTACGTCGAAGTTGCTATAACTCAAGCTCTCCCACTCTAATGAGGTGAATACCCTAATCTAATGGGCTAGATTAGATGAGGATGATGGAGTAGTATTTATGCTATCTTTTTATATAAAATTCTCACATGAAAACATCACAAAAGGAAAAACTAGTAAGCTTTCTCAAAGCTCGAGAGAGAAGAAGATAATGAAAAATGAGTTAAATCCTTTTGTGATGAATAAGGAAAAGATATATGATTAATAATGTAACCATGGTCAAGAATGACAAGGATAACCCTTGTAGAGACTTAACTAGGGCTAGGGTTTGGTTGGGTTAAAGAATGAGTCATAACAAAATATGAACATAATATCTTAACCATGATAAAAGAAAATCCTTCTAGAAGCATCAAGAAGGAAATAACCAAAATCAAACCCTAATCTAGTTTAATCTCCACTAAACATGTTTCATTATTAATCATATCATGTTACAATAATATATATGACATATATATTATATATTTGTAACAAAAGAAAATAATACAATTAATATATATCGCATATATATTAATGTATTATCCGGTGAGAAAATGAAATAATAAAGCGAGCTAATATTAGATAATGTAATACAATATATCATATATATTGTTATATATTAAATCATCGAATCAACACTTGATCTGACAATCCGGCAATATCGAATATAACCGACTAATATATCATGTACCGATTCATCGAATCAACACTTGATCCGATGACCCGGTTCATATCTAAATATCGCGAGAATATAATACGGTATCACATATCGCATTATCCTCGGTCGTGCACATATCACATATGTGCCCCTACTCCGTTTTGCCTGAGTCAAGAAATCTCTGTGTAGGACTCTAAAGAATTGTCAATACGCCGGTAGCAGGTGATGATCATATCAAACACCCACAAGCTGCAAGCGGTCAGCTAAACGTAACAGCCATCCAGGTATTGAGCGGTCAGAAGATCAACAAGCTAGCCTGTGCGTTCTCCTGTGAATCCAATCAGTAACACTCTCGTACAGTCCGGTCTCTTCGTCTGATATGTTGCATATCTAGTTTAGGGGTGGTATACGTCAGACCCCAGTAACCGATAAGTCGTGTCGATGTGAGGCTCATAACGGGTCGAGAAACCACTGATAACACTTACCAGTAAATTTCTATATCAGCCTTGGCCAGGGACTTCCAGTTATAGCCAATCGAACATAGCACAACATCAACTCCCTATACCGGGAGAGACGAATCCCCTCTTATCGCTCATTGCCTCCATGTGATTCGGGACTGCACCCAAAAGCCACCGTTTTGCATGCCCTCTTGGACGTGGTAAGGTGGAAATCAAAGCACAGTGGGAATCACACAACACTCTATGACGATCTCGGGTCTACAGACTACCGTGTACCAGTGTCACCGGAGAACTGCCATCTGACGTGTGGTATATCACCATCTGGGAGTTCTTGGCGAGTCCGTCCAGTGTACCCAGTCTCCACTGAGCACCCGTACACCATCCTTGATGTCTAACACCGATGGATATGAGATCATCCATCGCCCATCATATGGGTCAAGATGCGTATACGCTAGTCTACTCTGGTATATCGATGCCCTGTCTCGACACACCCTCGACTAGGAACAGTTATAGGATGTACTCATCGACTACCATGGCCCCACTAGTATGATCTCATCATAGTCCTAGTAGTCGAGTACAGATCCTAAGGGCTTTATCAACATGTGAGAGTAAGACAGTAAACCAATACAAGTCAACATGTTAAGATAAAGGGAAACCAAATAGCATACTATCATGACGAGCAAGAAAGTCCTCTCTATATATATCCAAGCATCCATTATAATATACATCATATGTACAACAATGGCCTCTAGGGCATATACATAACTAACATTTTACCTATGAGAGTAGCGTGTGCCGTTTTGGTTTTCCGATGTGATTTTCATGTGCTTTTGCGATTGTGTTATCTTTGTAGGTACCCTACGTAATATCGAGGCGTTGAAGATGAAGGTGTCGACATCGGCATCGGCACACAAGAAGCAAGGTGAGTAGATTTATATCTACGGGGAGAAGTCAAGTGGATGTCGTATAGCACCCACGCAGTTCTTGGTGATGTATACGAATACGTATACACACATATATTTATTATATGTCGTTTGAGTTAATTGATGATAAAGATGGATTTTTGGTGTTCTTGGATTGGTTTAGTGTTAGTTGTGAAACCCTAGAGTAGTGGTTGCACCCACACCCACACGCACACACATACTTGCATACATTCTTTCTTTCACATGTGCGTATATGGGAATATATATTTATGTGTTCATATGGGTATGGGACTATGTGTTCATATACTGGATTTGAGGATAGTACTTGGGATTTGAGATGAGTCGATGAGATTTGATTTGAGGCCGTGAGATCGGTGATATGGCAGGGTTCGTATTTGAGATACGTCATGATGTTATAGCGAATCTTTGGACGACGATACCATGTGAATAGTGATATACATAGAATAGTTGACTTGTGATCGAGATATGAGATAAGATATGTTAAGATATTTATAATAGGTCGCATTGGGCGATGTATACTTCTTTATGATGATATGTGTTGATGACATCGGTTTGTATGAGGCTGTAGATTAGTAGTCAGATCATGATTATATTGATGATATCAGTATTGTACTAGACGTAGATCAGTACCCCAGATTATGATCTTTCATAAAGAGGATACCAGATGAATAATATGATGAATGTGATTTTGACCCGTACCCAGATTTGGGATGCCATACGACGGATTTACGTACGAGCTATATATTGATGATGGATCCGCACTCTTGACTTGGGGATGTCTTATTATAGATATGGTATCGGATGTGATACTATTGAGGCGGGATCACCGACTAATATATATATATATATGTGTGTGTGTGTGTGTGTGTGTGTATCGACTCAGATGTTAGGCGGTTTCCTTACCTTCAGTTAGCCTGTTAGCTCAGCCCTATAGTTTAGTGTAGTTGTTAGACTAGATTCGATTCCTACCTATTTCAAAAACTAACGAATCGTGGGTATTTTAAAAGACAGGTCAAGAGATTCTGCGGATATTTCAAAGAACGTATCTTTTCTTAAAAACATCGTAGCCCTTATTTTCAAAACACCGCGATTCGTATTATTTCAAAAGGCACTACTGTATGATTTATATTTATATTAAATGCAGATTAGTTATCGTTGTGTCTAGTATTCAGCTCCCGCACATTATTGCTGTTCGCTCCGCATCGCATGCTTATATTGTGATTCATATACCATTATTGATAGCATGTTGTTAGGACACCAGCACCATTACCGATGATGCGTATGCTCCACGTACACTTACTTGCCGGCTCACACACATCATCATCGGTAATTGCCATGTCACGTACACTTTAGAGAATACGATTTCCTTGACATAGCTTGTTAGCTATTAGTTTCGACATGATATTAGTGTACTTGCCTTATATGCCAGTTTAGACATTGCGGTTATTACTTGCTATTTCATGCATATTGTTATTCACTGTTATGCCGCATTCATGGATTTTTATGCCTATATTCACTGTTTTACGTGCTATTGATGATTTGGATTTGGATTTCATGAGATTTCCTGGATTTGGGGGAAAACCGCAAGAACATATATAAACTTCTCTCTCTTTTTAAAATGAAAAGTGCGGTTTTCCTATGATGTATGAGTCGTCCACCATGAGTTTTCATGATTGCTGATGGATTTCGAGACCCGATTCGAGGAGTTGGATGAACCGTCTCGGGTACATGGTGGACCTGGTAAGGTACCCCGGGGCAAGAAGATCGAGGAGTAGACGATGAGCCTGGCATGGGAAGACTACCTACTGGTGATTTTACCTGACGCGTCGGATATCCGGAGGATACCGTCGTGGTCCTGTGATTGATGTTAGGGGCCGATCGGGACTGACGGCGCTCTAAATAGTGAGATTAAGACACTGAGATTTTGAGATATTGATATACTGAGATTTGATGATACAGGCCAGTCCGGATAGCCGGAGCCTGAGATGTTGAGATATTGGGATTTATGTTTTGTGTCGATGCTAGACACAATTTATGCTGATTTCATTTATGATACCTCGTTTTAAAAATACAGAAATCTTACTAAGTTATGAAAGCAGTTTCTTCATTTGCTTGTATTCTGTTTTCATGCATCATACCTCATCCATATGATATATTGCTACCTGAGGCACTGACACGAGCACATGGGATTATACTTGGGTTAGATGTTTATTACCCTTGCCACCTTTTCATGCTTCAGACTTACATTTTGAGGATTTTATACATAGTGATCGTATGACCTAGGATTGCGTTATTCATGCGATTTCTGCTCGTAGATGTTTTCTACTCACGAGTTGGCAACTCACCCCCGTTGTGCCACAGTTTCTTGCAGGTTTTGCGTACAGGTTTCATTACGGCTTTGCTGGCAAACTGCTTCCTTTCCGGGTGATTTGCTTGGTAGGTGGGTTCACTTGCATCGTGACCATCATTATACTTTGTATATTATTATTCAGTTGTATCTAGTAAACTCCATCAACCAAACATGTATTTATTTCAGAGATAGAGACCAATGATGTTTATTCTTTCGACCTTAGAGCCGCGCGTTGTATTTCTATGGATTTCATGCTGTTTTGAGTTTCCTTTTCTGTTGTGATCCTCGCCCTTCGGCGTTGTATATTATATTGCTTGCGTGGTTGTGACCGTCGTTTGACGAAGAGCTAGCTCCCGCTTGGGGATGCCTTTATTCATTATATATGCTTTATCAGGTTTTGTACCCGTTTGGGGTCTGTTTTATAAAGGAAACTCTGCCGAAATTTTTAGAAAAGACTTGTGATTTTTTAAAAAAATGCATATTTCGGCGTATGTTGCAAACTACTTGATTTAAATTGGTTTTTCCTTCACTCTACTACTTTTCTTGGTTTGGATTTCTGAGTTTTCAGCTTACTTAGATTACGTACGCCTCGAGACGTTTCGTAGTTTAAGTGCCGGTCATGTTCCGTACTTTCGGGTCCTGACATCCTATATGCAGTTTTGGCTAATTGTCACCTGGGAAAAATCTGGGAGCATTTTAGTGTGTTTTTGGCTATGATTTCCGTATTTTGAAATGTTAATTCTTGATATTTGGATTTGTATTGGGTTGTTGGATGTTTGTACATCGACAACAGGGGTTGTTTGATTGTTTTTGCACGTGTAGGCTATAGGTTCTAACCTATGAGCGCACCGTGCGCCATATTGGTTTTCCGGATTCGATTTTAATATGCATTATGACTGTTGATTATTGTAGGTACCTTCACGTGGATTCCTAGGCGACGTAGCGTTGCGTCATCGACTTCGGCAAGCAAAATGCGAGGTGAGTGGATCTATATTCACGGGGGAAGTCGGGTGGATGGCGTATAGCACCCCCGCAATGTATTGATGGAAAACTGATTATAGAATATGGTTAGGAAAACATAGATTAGGAAACTAAGGTTAGAATGAGATAGCTATGTAACCATATTAGAAACTAGAGGATAGTTAGAAGTGATATGTTACGACTGTCATAGGATTGCGTTTAGCGATATTGCCGTTTAGGGTACTGTAGGATTAGATAGTCGATATAGATGCGTCATCCGAACCATAACTTTTCCTAAACCGAAGAATCGTATGTATCTTTTAAATATGTACCTTGAGGGATGTTACGGATTTTCAAATGATATCTTTTTCCTTAAAACACCGTAACCCCTATTTTCTAAACTACGATTCACATCTTTTAAAATATGCTTGTATGGTTCGGGTGTGTATGCTAGATTAGATACCTATACTTATAGTAGAGATAGAAGGTTTAGGTAAACTCGGATTGATATGAGTTATAAATGCGATGAAAAGAATATAAGACGGATATGATGATATGATGATATGATGATATGATATTATGATGATATGTTGGTATACGGATGCGAGTCGATCGAGATGATTTATACCCTGCCGGTCCCCTGATATGAGATTATTGCGGATGTGAACCGGGACATAGGTACATAGATATTGTAGGGTTCCTAGGCACACTAATGAAGTCTCACAAGGCATCAAACATGGCCAATTCAAATTTTACAAGTGCCGAGAAACCCTAATACGGGTCGTTAACTAGATGTATAGGTGATGCGATGCAAGTAAACAACTTTAACTTAAAAGGAAAGGGGCTACAACCTTTGTAGATCCGGTCCTCCACCTCCTAGGCTCCGTGATGACGTCCCTCCGCTGTCCAAATTGAATCCATGACTCTAGCATCGGGTTCATCGGAGAAAAGGGCGGACTTGGTCGTCGGCTTCGATGCCGAAGATGATCTACGTCGAGGCATCACAAGATCAAGCTCCCACTTCACCAAGTCATGAAAACTTGTGAAGAAAACACCCTATACTACTTGTCAAGAGGTAGAGGATGAAGAAATAGGAAGTGGGTTCACTTTAGAATTGGATTTCTCACTCTTTTTCACTAGTTGCCATTGATGGAGGCAAGCTTTCTTCATGTTGAAAAAGGAGAAGAAGATGAAGATTATATGATAAGTTATTATCAAAATAGAAAAAATAATAACAATACTTATCATATGGCAACCATGATTAGGTGTAGAGAATAGACCATGGTTAGTTGGAATGGTTAGGGTTAAGCATGAGACAAATATGGTGGACTTGTTCAAAACTTCATGAAGCTTCAACTAGAAAACAAATCAAGCCACCATTTCTCATTATCTTTCCAAAAATGAATAAATAAATGAATAAGTAAATAAAATCAAAACCCTAACCATCACATAACCATGGTTTAATCTAAACATACACCCTAACATTCATGTATCATCAAACATGATACAATCTTGTGCACAAAAGTATATCACATATACAACTTGTGTACATCAAGTGAGAAAATCCAATTTAAGTGAACCAATACTAGTTAATGCAAACTAATATATCAAATATATAATTATGCATTAAATTATTAAATCAATACTTGATTTAACGATCCGGTCATATCGCATACAACCGACTAGTATCCAATGTATCGGCTTATCGAATCAATCCTCGATTCGATAACTAGGTTATATCGCATACAACCATTCGATACATTCATCGCGAGAAATAGAATACGGTATCACATACACGCATTATTCTCGGTCCCGCACATATCTCATATGCGCTCCTATTTCGTTTCGCTTGAGCCAGGAAACCTCTGTGTAGGACTCTAAAGACTCGTCAATACGCCGGCAGCAGATGATGATCATATCAAGAACCCACAAGCCGCAAGCGGTCTGCCAAACGTAATGGCCACCCGGGTATTGAGCGATCAGAAGATCAACGAGCAAGCCCGCTCACACTCCTGTGAATCCAACCAGTAACACTTACCGTACAGTCCGGTCTGTTCGTCTGATATGTCACATATCTCGCCTAGGGGTGGTAAACGTCAGACCCCAGTAGCTCGATAAGTCATGCCGACGTAAGGTCCATAACATGTGTGAGACTACTGATAACACTTACAGTAGATTACTGCAACCCTGGCCAGGGATTTCCTGTTATGGCCAGTCGAGCATAGCGCAACATCAACCCCCAATACCGGGAGAGACGAATCCCCTCCTATCGCTCATTGCCTCCATGTGAATCGGGACTGTACCCAAAAACCACCTGTTTGCACGACTCAGTAGAGCCGTGGTAGGGTGGAAATCGAAGCACAGTGGGAGACACACAAGACTCTATGACGATCTCAGGTCAACAGACTAAGATGTACCAGTGTCACCAGAGAACTGCCATCTGACGTGAGGTATGATACCATCTGGGAGTTCTCGGCGAGTCCGTTCAGTGTACCCAGTCTCCACTGAGCACCTGTATACCATCTCTGATATCAAACACCAATGGATATGGGATCATCCATCGCCCATCGCATGGGTCGAGAAGACATACGCTAGTCTACTCTGGAATATCGATGCCCCATCTCGATATTCCCACGACTAGGAACATTGATGGATGTACTCATGGACTATCCAGGCCCCACTAGTATGATCTGCATCATAGTCCTGGAAGTCGAGTACACATCCTAAGGGCTTTATCAATATGTAACAGAGAGACAGAAAGTATACATGTTAAGATAAAGAGCAACCAGATAGCGTACTATCATGTCGAGCAAGAAAGTCCTACCTATATATGTCCCAGCATCCATTACAATATACATCCAATGTACAATAATGGCCTCTAGGGCATACATATAACTAACAATCTCCCACTTGCACTAGGGCCATCTGTAGCAGTGGTTGCAGTATCACATACTCAACCATCCCCTAATAGTCTCTCTCTGGGAAAAAGCCTTCGTGTGTGGATCCGCCGTGTTGTCCTCTGAGTCTTCTCTCCTAACCTCGATCACCCTGGAGATCAACTATCTCCATGATCAGGTGATGCTGCCTCAGAATATGTCTGGGTCACTGATGGGACCAGGGTTCACGGGCCAAAGCCACACTTCCATTGTCACACAATGGTAGGAACCTAGTTCATCTTATGAACCAATATACACCCAAACTGCCTCTTTGGTAGTATCTTTAATAGCGATGTTACCAGCCTTTATCGTCTAGTTTTCCACGGTATCATGCTTGGAACTCTTCCAACATACCGTCCCTCCACTGATGGTGAAGACAATGCCTGTGACTGACATTCAGTCGTCCTTATCATCCTGGAACAATTCCAGTGATTCTCCCCAGGATCGATTGATACCATCTCACTACAACTAGTGAGAATCCTAACATCCATTTAGATCTATCTCATAGATCCAAAACCCAGGATTTAGTAGGTATCACTTTGATCCTATTGGAGAATCCTTGTGATAAGCGGAGATTGATCGAGCGTAGAATAGGAAACTCCTTCCCTATCAAGAGTATGTCATCCACGTACTCTACGATGATCGTCACCATACTCCCTACTACCTTTTTGTTTATACAAGGTTCATCTACCATTTTGATGATGTCAAACTCTTTGACTAAATCATCAAAACAGATGTTCCAACTCCGCGATGCCTATTTTATCACATAAAACATCTTGCACACGTTTCCGCTGCTCCCACTGTCTACGAAGCCCTCTGGCTGTGTACTTACAGATGCTCTCTTCTAAAACATCATTTTAGAAAAGCAGTCATGACACCCAACCGCCAGATATCGTAGTCATGGTATGTAGCCGTGGCAAGTAGGATCCGGATGTACTTAAGCATAGCCACTGGAAAAGGTTTCATCATTATCCATGCCTGGTCGATGACGAAAACCTTTAACAAGTCTAGTTTTGAAAGTCTCAACTTTTCCATCTACACCAAGTAATCTTCTCAAGATATACTTGCTCCTGATGGGGATTTAACCCTTCAGATATAGCAGCTAAAGTCCATATTTTGCTGGTGTACATGGATTTTATCTCAGATCGCTAAGCATCCAGCCATTCTTACAGAGTGCCGACTCTTGATGACCTGCTCGAATCTAGTTGGGTCATCATCTCATGATGCAGTCCTCGCTCCCACTGTCATCGAGAAACTAAAGTATCTCTCAGGCAGGTGAGGAACCCTACCAGATCGGCGAAGAGGCTAAGGTTCATTGGGGATTATTGAATCCTTTGGTTCTGTCAAATCATCAGCTGCAGTTTGTATAGCTGGAACCTTTCCAGTTCTACAGAACTGACCCTGCCTCGATCTTGTCCGGATTTTTCTTTTGACATAGGCCAGACAATCCCAAATCTTAACTTATTTAAGAGATAGGCTCTTCCCACACCATATCTTATATGGAGTGGTAGGCACCGATTTGATTCGAACCTAATTCAATAGGTATGCAGCTTCTCAAGTGCACAACCCCTAAAAGGAAATAGGTAACTCAGTAGTACTCATCATAGAGCATACCATATCTAATACGGTGCGATTGCTCCGCCCTGATACACTGTTGTGCTGTGGTGTATTCAGAGGAGTAACACTGAGAGAGAATCTCATTCTCCTTTAGAATAGTCCAGGAATGCCATGCTTAAGTATTCTCCTCCCTGATCTTATCACAGGACATAATACTTATACCCGTATTTTGGTTCTCTACTTCTAACTTATATTCTGTGAATATCTCAAAAGGTTCGAACTTGTGTTTCAACAGGAACATATGCCTGAATCTTGAGAGATTATCAGAGAACGTAATGAAGTATAAAGAACCATTCCTGGCATGTGTAGACAGGAAACCTTACATACATCATCATGTATCAGTCCCAAGAGTTCACTAACTCTTTCTCTGTTTCCAATAAACAGAGCTATGGTCATCTTATCTTTGTGACATGACTGGTAAGTTTCCATAAGATGTAAATTCAAACTGATTTAAATGTGCATCTAAAATGTAACTTCAGCCAGTCGGGTCGCATTGATATGACCTAGTCTATAATGCCTCAAGAAGGATTCGTTCATTTCTGAACTCTTCTTCTTGTGTGTGTTCTGTATACTAGGAACTGTAGTTTGATTTAGAACGTCAATGCTTTTAGATAACGTGCCTGAACCGATCAACTTTTGATATAGGAAATGTTCAAAAACATTATCCATCAATACAAAATTTTATCATTTCTTTACTAATAAAGAGATTGATATGATTTTGTATATCAGGTTCGGTATCTAATAGCATTTATTCAGAATCAATGTATTGGTAATACAGGGTGACAGTGACTAACAGACTTGGCTGCAACACTTGCCCCGTTTTCTGTCTCATGAAACTTATCACCCGTTCTCAGTTTTTCTACCCTTTTGTAGCCCTATGTAACAGATTACATATCTGGGATCCTGATCCGGTATCAAATACCCAGGATGCAGAGGATACTGAGAAACAGTTCTTTATAATGAACACACCCGAAGGAGATGCATCTCATGCACTTTCTTCGTTTGGGCGGTATGGGAATCCGGGTATTCCCCTATTTCCTGCTCGGTCTTATAACAATTATAAGTTGGAGCGGGACCAACGTTCCCCAGCCCAGTATAATAAGCGGGTTCGGTCAATACATCCATATTATTATCTTGATTAAGGCGTGATGTGTTCGCTACCTGGAGAGAGAGAGAAGAAAACACTCAGCGTGCGCTCTTGCAAGAATATATTGGTTATTATTTTATCTAATCAGGATGGCTCCCACTGTTTTTATCAAATCTTCCTTCAAACCTTAAAAGGAAAGACTAGCCGGGATTAATTACACACTACAAGTTCGCCAATCTTTCAGCCAGGCCAGTGTCGGTACTTTGAGGGAGGTTTCCCGTGCTTTCGCACGGACCTAATTACAGCAAACCTCGTTTTCCCAGAGGCGTAACCCCGTTGACACCTTTCTAGACACCTACTTGATCGGTTAATTGTAAAGTTCAAAACTCTCCCAGGAGTAACAATTACTCGCAGTGGGTATCGGGATCCAACTATCACATAGAAGGTATGCAATCTCATTGCAAATTTCAACACTTGAAACTCCCGATAATGGTTTTTACCCCTAGCACCTATGACCTTGGCTAAGGTAAACAAATCATAGGTACTAGTCAAGTTCTACCCGTCATTTCGTGATTAATTAGACCCACCCACTTGACCCTTGACTAAGGTCAACAAAGCCACATGACTGTCCTAACTAATCGCATCATATGCTGTGTAAGAAGATACCACTTAGCTACCGCACACTACGCCTCGGCTATGGTCGACAAACGTAGCACGAATACTAAGTACTCTACTTTCTAAAATGACGGAGGGTTGCGAATGGTTTTTATGAAAACCTTTAACGCTTTGAACTTGATCTCGTTGCGGAATCAAATGGTTTTTAAATGGAATGTTTTTGAGCCTTTTCTAGTTTTGCTAAAGGGGTCACTCCCGGTGAAGGGATCGTCGGCCCTTTCCTCGTCGAATGAGGTGCGGGATATATCATATATATCACTGTGCAAAGCAGAAACTATAGAAGCAATCAAAAGACAAACCGAATGTGTAGCATCTGCCAGTTATTGCTAAAGGAGTCACTCCTGGTGAAGGGATCTCGGTGCTTTCCTCATCGAATAAGGTGCAGGATGTTCTACAAAGAACACCGCGATGCAAAGCAAGAACTGTAGCTACCCTTTTTTTTATTTTGAAATTCGATTCCGCAACATCAATTAGGTTTATTTTCTTTCATTAATCTCATTAATGAATATCCCATCATTTAAGTCCACCTAAACATCACAGATAAATATAACGTACGCTTATGCCATCCGCATTCGCCTCGATGACCCGTCTGCACCGTTAGGTTAGGTAACTAACTCCAGAGCGAGGCAGGGCTAGCGCGGGTGTAAAACATAAGCAACGTCTATATAATATATCATATATACTATATATAATATTTATCTGAACAAATCACATGATCACATCACAGATAACGCAGCAGAAAATATCATATGAAATATTGGATATACTAGGACGTCCGTGTTTTCAATACGAGCCAGTATAAAACACGGATTCCACGGTCGTGATGAATAGCCAATCCCACACCCTTAGACCCCTACGAGAGCGGCAAGCAACCCTACCAATTCTAGGGTTAGGAGACCCGGACTCGACTCCTCGAGATGGTCTCCCACTGGACCCTAGAACCCGGTTACTTGTGCTCCCCTCCTTGGGTCTATCCTAGTGCAGAAAAGTAAATAATATACAAATGGTGACATCATCCGCAACCTGGAAGTGCCCCAATAAAAGAATATTACATACAAGTTTTTACATGAATGAAAAGGAAAAACACTCATCTCACATAAAACCCCCCGGCTATTCAAACACGACGATCCAATATAACATATCCAGCAACACATAACATCATATGTCATCAACGTAAGTAAATATGCGCATCCCAATTGTCGTTGACATATAGCAACGAAACCGGCGATATCACATATTACACTTATGGTCACAGAAAAGAAAGTGTAAAACTACAACAGTTGGAATCCGCAATCTCTTTAGACATCGCATGCCTAATCAAATGAAATACTTAGACATCGCATGCCTAACAATTATAAACCCCGCATTTTAGTCTTAAAATCGAAAACACTTTTCAATATCAAGTCGGGCAATTCAACAGGATTCCCGACATTCGGATCGAATGCTCGTCGCAAACTTCAGTAGGCGGCCGCACCCCCGATGCCATCGACAAAGTGCACTAAGGCGGAACACCGCTGCCGCGAGCACCCGAACGGATGCTTTCGGCGACGGGGTTCTCCTACAGTCACTTGGTCGGGGCTATGGGGTGAGGCTGTCTATTAAGTTTACCCGGCGAGTATCCGCGTACGCTACGTGATTGCGATGGACTTTTGATCACATCAAAATTCCGTGGCAACCGATCAAGTGAGACTAAACCGCTAGATTTATAACATTCATTCAGTTATCACATAACTACTTGTGAATTCCAAATATTATATCACATTCCGGGTAAATAGAAGATGTTAAACTTTCCGATCGAACAATCGAACACCCAAGTTTTCCCGGTACAGCTCAACACATGAAATAAGTCTAAAAACATTCAGTTCATACCTCAGTACCAACGGTCCAGCCGTAGAAGGGTCAAGCCAACGCCTCACATGTGGCACGCCGTACTGCCCCAAACCCTAAGGTTCAAAGGGCAGTTCAAGACGGTCACATAATCGAGTTAAGGTTTGTTGTCTTCTAGAGGGACCATCGCGTTACTTGCACTACTTAGAACGTCATTAAACTATGGAAAAGTCCAACAATCGGAAATTTCCCGGCAGGGGAAAAGGTGGGTATTTATATCCGGCCGAACTTTTTAACATATTCTAAAATTATCCGGAAAAACACACAGACAAAATTAGACAATCCGATCGAAACACCGAGTCCCCAATACAACCCAGAAAATTCAACTCTAGAATAAATATTAAAAATTCCATGGAAAACCAGTACTGCAAAAAAAGAATTACTGTACAAAATTCAATGCATGATAAGACAAAACGGCCGCGGATCCGCCGCACGAGCCATGCTCGTGCCGCGGAACCGCGGCGGTTTGATGGAATTAGGGAATCGAATTTCACAGTAACTCTTAGATATACCTGCTGATTTTTCTGCATATTTTTAATTTTCAAAAATCCACAAAATTCAAAAATGTACAGAGAGCAATTTTTGAGTTAGGGTTTCGGTTCGATCGGACTTCTAACTCTGTCTACGCATCGCCTAAGACTCTAGCTAGGCTCTGATACCACTGTAGGGTTCCTAGGCACACTAATGAATTCTCACAAGGCATCAAACATGGCCAATTCAAATTTTACAAGTGCCGAGAAACCCTAATACGGGTCGTTAACTAGATGTATAGGTGATGCGATGCAAGTAAACAACTTTAACTTAAAAGGAAAGGGGCTACAACCTTTGTAGATCCAGTCCTCCACCTCCTAGGCTCCGTGATGACGTCCCTCCACTGTCCAAATTGAATCCATGACTCTAGCATCGGGTTCATCGGAGAAAAGGGCGGACTTGGTCGTCGGCTTCGATGCCGAAGATGATCTATGTCGAGGCATCACAAGATCAAGCTCCCACTTCACCAAGTCATGAAAACTTGTGAAGAAAACACCCTATACTACTTGGCAAGAGGTAGAGGATGAAGAAATAGGAAGTAAGTTCAATTTAGAATTGGATTTCTCACTCTTTTTCACTAGTTGCCATTGATGGAGGCAAGCTTTCTTCATGTTGAAGAAGGAGAAGAAGATGAAGATTATATGATAAGTTATTATCAAAATAGAAAAAATAATAACAATACTTATCATATGGCAACCATGATTAGGTGTAGAGAATAGACCATGGTTAGTTGGAATGGTTAGGGTTAAGCATGAGACAAATATGGTGGACTTGTTCAAAGCTTCATGAAGCTTCAACTAGAAAACAAATCAAGACACCATTTCTCATTATCTTTCCAAAAATGAATAAATAAATAAATAAATGAATAAGTAAATAAAATCAAAACCCTAACCATCATATAACCA
Source organism: Agapanthus africanus (assembly GCA_030015575.1). Taxonomy (NCBI): domain Eukaryota; kingdom Viridiplantae; phylum Streptophyta; class Magnoliopsida; order Asparagales; family Amaryllidaceae; genus Agapanthus; species Agapanthus africanus. The sequence goes on along the minus strand of JASDDO010000018.1, from coordinate 240,474,129 downwards.
TGGTTTAATCTAAACATACACCCTAACATTCATGTATCATCAAACATGATACAATCTTGTGCACAAAAGTATATCACATATACAACTTGTGTACATCAAGTGAGAAAATCCAATTTAAGTGAACCAATACTAGTTAATGCAAACTAATATATCAAATATATAATTATGCATTAAATCATTAAATCAATACTTGATTTAACGATCCGGTCATATCGCATATAACCGACTAGTATCCAATGTATCGGCTTATCGAATCAATCCTCGATTCGATAACTAGGTTATATCGCATACAACCATTCGATACATTCATCGCGAGAAATAGAATACGGTATCACATACACGCATTATTCTCGGTCCCGCACATATCTCATATGCGCTCCTATTTCGTTTCGCTTGAGCCAGGAAACCTCTGTGTAGGACTCTAAAGACTCGTCAATACGCCGGCAGCAGATGATGATCATATCAAGCGCCCACAAGCCGCAAGCGGTCTGCCAAACGTAACGGCCACCCGGGTAATGAGCGATCAGAAGATCAACGAGCAAGCCCGCTCACACTCCTATGAATCCAACCAGTAACACTTACCGTACAGTCCGGTCTGTTCGTCTGATATGTCGCATATCTCGCCTAGGGGTGGTAAACGTCAGACCCCAGTAGCTCGATAAGTCATGCCGACGTAAGGTCCATAACATGTGTGAGACTACAAATAACACTTACCAATAGATTACTGCAACCCTGGCCAGGGATTTCCTGTTATGGCCAGTCGAGCATAGCGCAACATCAACCCCCAATACCGGGAGAGATGAATCCCCTCCTATCGCTCATTGCCTCCATGTGAATCGGGACTGTACCCAAAAACCACCTGTTTGCACGACTCAGTAGAGCCGTGGTAGGGTGGAAATCAAAGCACAGTGGGAGACACACAAGACTCTATGACGATCTCGGGTCAACAGACTAAGCTGTACCAGTGTCACCAGAGAACTGCCATCTGACGTGAGGTATGATACCATCTGGGATTTCTCGGCGAGTCCGTTCATTGTACCCAGTCTCCACTGAGCACCCGTATACCATCTCTGATGTCAAACACCAATGGATATAGGATCATCCATCGCCCATCGCATGGGTCGAAAAGACATACGCTAGTCTACTCTGGAATATCGATGCCCCATCTCGATATTCCCACGACTAGGAACATTGAAGGATGTACTCATGGACTATCCAGGCCCCACTAGTATGATCTGCATCATAGTCCTGGAAGTCGAGTACACATCCTAAGGGCTTTATCAACATGTAACAGAGAGACAGAAAGTATACATGTTAAGATAAAGAGCAACCAAATAGCGTACTATCATGTCGAGCAAGAAAGTCCTACCTATATATGTCCCAGCATCCATTACAATATACATCCAATGTACAGTAATGGCCTCTAGGGCATACATATAACTAACAGATATATATATCCATATATAGAATGTTGTGAATCATGGATGATAGGCCGTATGTGATATTAGGCCGTACCCTCATTTGTTGTATAGGATGTTAGGATCCCTATTAGCTTAATGCCGCCGCACGATGATTTTCCGTGCGTGATGAGTTTGACTTGATTTTGATCCATACCCTTGACTAGAGAATGCCGTACGATGGATTATACCGTACGTGATGCTGTGAGGCTAAATGCCGACTGATAGATTCACCGACTCGATCATGTTAGATACGTATACCCGTCAGCATTTGCATATGATTTACCTTGTGCTGCATTATAATATGACACTTCGCATAACCTGTTTGTACATATACATTGATATATTCATACTTGCGCACATACACCTTGTATATCCACATTGGTGCACATATACATTGATATATTCATACATGCGCACATACACATTGTATATCCAGATTAGTGCACGCATACATTGGTACATCTATACTTACGCATATACATATTGTACCTATATAGATAACTGGTTTTATTGGGAAATTGGGAATCGCAAGTTATATTTTAAAAACTGGAATCATTTTAAAAGAGCGGTTTTCCCTTAATATGTCATATCACTATTCCATGTTGCATGATACACGGATATGCTCGCATTTCTTTTTATATGTCGCATACATCATGCTCTATTATTTTACGCATTGAGATATGCTGTTTTCATGAGATTTCTGGATTTGAGAACCGTGGATATTTTAAAAGAGATTATGTGTTGTTTTAAAAACCCGGTTTCTCTTGATATGATATTTCAGTGTGTCCACCATGTGTTTTCTCGGTTCTGAGAGCGACATGTGAAACCCGATTCGAGGAGGCGGATGAGGCCGATTGCGGGTACATGGTGGACCCGGTATGGTACCCCGGGGCGAGAACGGATCTATCGCGCAGTAGGTGTTGGAGATAGTGCCCTCAGAGTCAATTATTGGATCACCGGCATGTGATTGCAATGATTGAGAGAGGACCTATCCCGGTAGGACAGTCTTACTCGAGATGATAGTATGCTATCTGGTTTATCTTTATCATCGTGTACTGCTTTAGGTGACCTGACATGTCGCTATTACACGTTGATAGAGCCCCTAGGATTCTTGCTTCACTGCCAGCAGTATGATGGCGATCATATACGTGGGAGCTGGTAGTCTATAAGCACATCCTTAAAAGGTCCCTAGTCGTAGGAGTTTCGAGACAGGGCATCGATACTCCATTAGTAGACTAGTGTATACAGTCGAGACCCCGACGAGGGGCGGTGGCCGGTCTCACAAGCCACTGGTGTCAGTTGGTTCACCTAAGATGTATACAGGTGCTCATTGGGTTATGAGTACACCGGACAGGACTCGCCGGGAACCTGCTAGTTGGGCTTATACCTGACGTCAGATAGCAGTTCCCTGGTGACATGTGTACAGGTTAGTTCATCGACCTGAGGATCGTCATTTGTCTCGTGTGAGTTCCCACTGTGCTTTGATTACTACCCTACCACGGCTCAAAGGAGTCATGCAAACAGGTTTTAGTTGGGTACAGTCCCGAGCCACATGGAGGCAGTGAGCGGATCTTCAGGGGTTCGTCTCTTCCGGTATTGGTGGTGAGGTCGCGCTGTGTCTAGGAGAGCCATTACGCAAAGCCCTCGGCCGAGGCAGGAGATTTGCTGGTAGGTATTCCAGTAGTATCTCAGGGCGTTCTGGGCTACACTCCGACACGACTTGTACCGCTTTTGGGGGTCTGACTTTTACCAACCCTCTAGGCCCGACATGCGATGCTCATAGACGAACGGACCGGACTATACGGATATTGTCACTGACAGGCTCAGTAGGGTGTCAGGATGAGTTCGCTCATCGACGTCCCTTTTAGTCAATAGCTGGTGGCCCGTCACGTATTGGCTTATACCTCTGACGTGCTAGTGGTTAAATCCACAGCCATAGTATTGACGAGTCTTTAGAGTCCACCACACTTACAGTTACTCAGGCTTTCGGGCGAAACGCTGTAGAGGCCGTATGGAGATATGGCAGGGTCCGATCAGATACGTGCGGTATTGCACGGATCAGGATCGGACAGTTTGTACTAGTGGCCGTATGGTTATATGGCAGGGTTCGATCAGATACGTGCGGTATTGCACGGATCAGGATCGAACGGATATTACTAGCCGGCTTTGGCTTAAGCCGGTCCTAGTTTAGTACAGTGTAGATTTTGTCTCATTGCATCTGTATCCGGTCAGAATGCAGATGCGGGTGTGTATGCACAGTATTGGGGTTTTCCTGTAATTTATTAAGGGACCAGTTTTCTGGAGTTGCCAGTTTGCATTCCGTTCCGGCCGGTTTTCCTTTGTTCTTTCCCGGCCGGACTTTTCTGATGGAGGGGGTAATTTGCAGTTTTGCAAATTACTTTTGGTGGAGGTTTTATTTGTAAGATGATTTATTATGATAACCTTTTTAGATACCATTCATTTCATGCTTTATTGTGAAAAGATTGGATTTGAGGTTGATGTAAGTTTGATGATGATTATGTCTTGATGTGGTCACCACTTGCTTTACCCTACACTCACCTCCCTTCATGCTTCATATTCCCTCCTCCACCATTCTCATTTGAATATAGGTTTTTCATACTTGAGAGAAAGAAAAAGAATGAGAGAGTTCATCTTTGTTATGGGAGGAATTCTTCATCTCCTTCTTCTTCTAGTTTCGGAAAAATGAAAGCACCATTTTTCCTAACCCCATTCCTCCATCATGGCAACCACAAACCCCAAATGAGACTAGCATGATCTACTACACTTTCTACAGCATATCTTGAGCATGTCGAGTTGCCGGCTTCATGCCCGAGTTGCCTCGGTATTGAGGCGGGAGCCCGTAAAAGACGCAAGCGTTGTGGTGCACTTTCCGGCGAGGAGGCGACGATGTGGAGGCAAGACTTTCCGCGAGAGATCAGGACGATGACGAGAAGACCGGAGGACTCGGATCACTCGGTATACTTCTCACCCTATCTCTTGATTGCTAGCATTAGGTTAATGGTTACGATCCGGGTTTTCTTTGTCCGCGGTAGCGCCGGTTTCCGAGTAAGGAAAAATTTTGATTCCGCAATTTGGCCTCGAGTAAGACGGCCGGGGCGCTGCCGTGGCGCAACATGGTATTAGAGCCACGCCATTAACCTTACCTAGCTTCGTTTGATGTGTTTGCGTTTCCGATCGACCAAAATTTCCAAAAACCGTATTTTTCTAGCACAATCAGTTTCTGTCGAAATTTTTTGGAGTCTAAAAATTTTTCAGGTTGTCTCAGAATGATGTGCAGGGAGTTCTAAGAACACTGCAAAAAGTTGGTGACATGATTCCTCCGTACGACCGCGGAAGCGCGGCCATAACCCCCTTTTGGCCGCGCTTCTGCCGCAGGAGTGTGGGTTCGTGTGATTATTTTTTTGCAGTGGGCTTATGGGCTGTAATTAGGGGTTTTGGAATATTAAAATTGGGCCCAGGTTTTCTGTGAGTGCTACAGTTTTGATTGGGGGCCCACTTGTTAATTTTTGGTCAATCGGAAAATTTTAAACACATTATTTCACAGTATTTACATTATATCTGCGACCGTGAATGTCACTTGATCGGTAAATCCGGTCTAACTGCTATAGCCCGGTTAGACGGATTTGCGAACGTGACTTTCACGTTGATGTTCTATGTTTATGCTGTGATGTTGCGGATCGGTCGTGGGGGATAGCCTGGATGCAATGCTAGTGCAGTTTTGTTGTATTATGTACATTTGATATTGCGGGGCGAGCGTCCGACATGTGGACTGCCGTCACTGCCTGATTGTATTATTCTTTTGGGGCACGACCTGGTTGCGGTCGATGTACCCGGTGTATGTATATATTTTACTTTCTGTACTAGGATTACCCCGCGGAGGGGTGCACGGATAGCCGGGTTCTAGAGGGCAACGGGCCCGCATCTCATGGCATTGAGACGGAGGGGGCTTCGCTCTAGGATTGGCAGGCTATTCGCCGCACTCGTAGGGGGTACAGGTTGACCCAGGAGGGGTGCCCAAGTTGCCGGATTCCGTGGAGTGCTGGGTGGTCCATTCACGGTGCTGGAGGGGGCTGCCTCGCTTCAGGTTTTGGCGGGTGACTTGCCGCGCCCGTAGGGGTCTAGGTTTTCATTGCACAGGCTATCCACACGACCAGGGGAACGTCGGGTTTCAGCAGCGGCTCTGTGAAACCCGGGGCTTCCAGATATCTGTATTGTTCTGTGATGCTGTACATTTCTGTGATGTTGCATTTTATCACGCCTTGAGCGAAATATAATATATTGGTATATATATTAGTAGATGTTGTATATGTTTTACATCCGCGCTAGTCCAGTCCCCGCTCTGCCGTTAGTTAGCTAACCTAACGGGTGATGACGGGACCCAGTGGCGAATGCGGATGGCATATACGTACGTCAGTATATTTTCGTTCTTTGTGGTGTGATTAATTGATGGGACTGCGTTGATTCGGATCAATGCAAGATAAACAAACCTAATCTGATGTTGTTGGAACACTTTTCAAAAAGCTGTTATTGCAAGGACGTTCACTTTTGTTTTGCATCGTGGTATTCATTTGGAATATCCTGCTCCTCAGTCGACGAGGCTAGGGCCGAGATCCCTTCACCGGGAGTGACCCCTTGGACAGAAGTTTGCGTCAGGGCATTAACTTCACTATAGCCGATTACTTTTGCTTTGCATCGTGGTATTCATTTGGAATATCCTGCACCTCATTCTACGGGGAAAGAGCCGAGATCCCTTCACCGGGAGTGACCTCTTTAGTAAAGGTTTTCGTCACTATATTTTATAAAAAGTTGTGCAGTTCCTTCAACGATATCAAGTTCATTACGTTAAAGGTTTTTCGCCAAAAACCAGTCGTAGCCCTCCGTCATTTCAGATTAGTATTACTTAGTATTCGTGCTGCGTATGTCGTGCTCAGCCGAGGCGTAGTGTTCGGTAGCTATGTAGTGCTTTTCTGTTGCATGGATATGTGATTGGTTAGGACAGTCGTACGGTCATTTTGGCTCAGTCAAGGACTCGTGCGGGTGGGTCTAATGCAATCAAGATAATGACGGGTTGAACTTGACTAGGATCCTTTGATATGTTGGCTCAGTCAAGGTCACTTGGGTCCTAGGGGTAAAAATCACATCGGGAGTTTCAAAAGAACTGAAACTTGCCAGGCATGCGCATACCTTCTGGAGTGTGGTGACTTGAGTGGATTCCGTCAAGTTATCATGCAATGATAGTTGGATCCCGATTCCCACTGATGAGTTAGTTTACTCCTCGGGTGACCCCGACTAATTCTTCTTTCAGGTTTGGAGGAGAATTTGAGGTACAGTGGGAGGATTCCTGATTAGAAAAAGTGATAACCATTCTGATCTTGGTTAGAGTGCACGCTGAGTGTTTCTTTTCTCTCTCTCTTTGGCAGCGACCATTGACCCGACCCTGGACTTTGACTCAGTGACCAAGTTGACCGAACCTTCTTAACACTGGCTTTTGGATTGTCTGAGTTGCAAACCTCATTACCACTCCTACTTTTACCCTTTTCTCCAGGACACCCCGTATTGCTACGAACGTCCACTTCCATTGGACAAAACCATCGTATGGTTAGATACGAACTCGAAGGACTTCGAGGATGGTTTCCGGTTCTGGAGAAAACGGATAGGATAATTCAGTTGTCTTTTCTTTTCACCTTCTCTCAGGTTGCGAGTACTCCTTGGTTTAGGAGTAGTACACCTATTACGCAAATTGGATAGTCTTCTTCCAAACCATAGGCTGGTGCCGACCGGTAGGGAATGAAGAAAACCAGTTAGCCCAAATCGGTGTACAGAAGGTATTAAGTTAAGACAAAGCAAGGGATTAGTAGGAGGGCAAAGTAAATTGCGACTGATATTCACGACCAAACCAAGTATTTCTTCGCCAATCCTAAATCACCTTTGTATTTCTCCAGGACACTCCGTATCACTACGAAGATCCACAGTTTATTGGATACTCCATCGTATGGTTATATACGAACTCGAAAGGAACTTGTTCCAGTTCGGGGATGGATTCTGGTTCAGGAGAAATAGGAATAAAGTACATTCAGGTGTCTTTTATCTTCACCTTCTCTCGCATTGCGAGTGTTCCTAGGATTAGGACAGTACACCCTTTATGCCTTTTGGATAGTCTTCTTCCAAACCATAGGCTGGTGCCGAACGGTAGGGAAGGAAGAAAACCATTTGGCCTAAAGGGGTGTACAGAAGGTAATGACTAAAGACATATGAAGGGATTAAGAAAGATGGCAAAGAATTATACGGTTACAGTTGTGAATCTGGATAATGGAAGAGGCATTACTAGGAATACCAGGATACCCCGACGAAACATTTCAATGTTTCAGTTTCACTGTGTACTGTTAATGGAAAACTGATTTCCCAGTTAGACACTTGCTCCATGGTATGTATTTACCAGGTATGATTCTCACATCTGTATGGTTTTACAGATGATGAGTGAGAGTAAGTTATTGGGAATTGGGTGATCATCCTCACTATATCGGGATTCATTGTAATCGGTGATATTTGAGGAAGTCACCTGGGTTGTTTGCCGGACGGCAATTTTTTTGGTTTTGAATATCCGCGGTTATGCACCAATTTCAAATTGATATATCTGTACGTCTATTTTCATAGAGTGAGATATACCTTTTGATATTATGTCGATGACATTTACCTATATCAGTGGATGGTTAGGTAAGGAGCATTAAACAACGGTGTAATTCTTCTTAACCATAAGTACAGTTTTCAACCTGCGACGCACAGTGAAAGAGTTGTTAGACTCAGTGGACTTATACAGAGTATTGTATGTTGTCCAGGGTCCATCAGGACAGAGGGGTAGGTCCTCGTACTATATTCGGTTTACTTATGACTTCTCTAGTTTTTAGACAGGTGTTTCGTGGAAACACAGGGTCTAAGTTTTGAGGAGTTATAGGTATTTGAATAGAGTAGAGAACCAGGTGTAGCAAGTATCGGGATTCTTCAAAGTGATCGAAGATGTAGATACTTGTGTATGGTGTTCAGTTGATAGTAATGATTAAGAGAACTGGATTCTCTTTCAGGTTACTCATAATTGGAAACATTCCTAAGTTGAGTAACGCTGATTGGCCTCCTTCCATTTAGTTTACATGCACTGGAGACTGCTGCATGATTTGAATCTGGTTCAATTAAATCAGTGCCTCTGTTTCTATATTGGATATAGAACAGTTCATATCTTAACGTTGTTAAGGTACGGGGAGTTGTCCGGCTTATGATTAAAACCAGACACTGGATAACTCAAGGCACGTTTCTGTAATGGCTGTTTGTGGGTTGACCCAGGCTATGACGAGGGTTGATTCTCTACCATCTGGATGAACAGTAGAAATATTGTTCTAGACTCGCCACAGTTTTATTAAAAATGGATTTTTTCAGAAAACAGTAGTGGGAGTATGGTAGAACTGGAAGTAATTCCAGAACCACAAAAGATTACTGAAGATTTGATAAGGAACCTAAAGATTCAATCTGATTTGACATTCCATTGGCCACTCCGCAGATTAGGTGGGTAACTTCAGGCACCCGAGAGATACTACGGTAGCCTCAAGGACGGTGACAGGGAAGTTCTTGTTTACCCACAATTACCATTGCTGTTGTTCCAGGCTGCGAGACCCGGCAGGAGGATGAGTATAGCGTCGTTCTAAACTAGCTTTAGAAGTGCACGTCTGTATGACTCTGCCAGAAGGTTGTCGTAGTCAGTGGGAGCAGCGGAAGCATTGGTGGACATCAGGCTTATGTCTATTTATAGACTAAAGCAGATGTAGCGGAGATAGATCATCCATTTCTGATGTAACAGTCATAGGTTTGACGTCATCAGAATAGGGGATGGATCTGTTGAGAAGGTAGTAGGAAGTGATATTCCTATACTACGATCGGTTATACTTTGGTCGTCACACAGTGGTTTCTCCACAAAGGACTTGGACATTATATCAGACATACTGGTTACTAGATCTATGGTTTTAGATCTAGATTTGGGTAGTTTCCCAATCTGGGTACCTTGACAGCATTCTATGAGTATTTAGAATGGACGACTCCAGGCACGGTAGTATACCTGCAGTTGATGGTGTCACCCTCTCTAAAGGTGTCTTATAGACTAAAGGGGAGAGGAATACTCATGATTGGGAGATCACTTGCTTAGGCAATTGAGTCAATCATGAGATGTCAAGTACCACACCAGATGTTGTTCTTGCACTAGATGCAATAAGTTGACATTGATCCAATCCTGGAGAAACGGTCGGAAGCAGTTTTAGAACATAAGTTGATGTTCTAGGGATATGATAACGGCAGCCTCCTTTAGGAGACGGTTATCATTCCAGGCTTCCAAGGTGATATGGATGACAAGGAGGTTGTCAGAGTTATAGTTTTCCTTCCGACGAGGGGCAGTATTTTGGACAGGTGGTCCAAGGCAATACTGAGGGAGGCTTGGCGCAGGATACTGATTAAGTTCGGTTGACGATACAGTCTAAGAAGTTTGGATTTGGAGTTCATTTATGAGCTAGGTCCCATCAGACATCCAGACGTTCTAAGACAGGTATTGCTCATTTCGGGAGATGGCTTTCTCCGCGAACTTGAGATATAGAGAGACATAGAAAGAAACATCACAGCGGATCCACTCACTGAGGCTATTCCTCGAACGCTATAGTTTCGCAAACGAGCTTTGTGAGACTGACTAGTAGAGGAGTTGGGTGTTCGGTATCACACGGGCTGTGAGTATGCGGCATCGCAATAATTAGCCTTGAGTGCAAGTGGGAGATTGTTGGAGATAGTGCCCTCAGAGTCAATTATTGGATCACCGGCATGTGATTGCAATGATTGAGAGAGGACCTATCCCGGTAGGACAGTCTTACTCGAGATGATAGTATGCTATCTGGTTTATCTTTATCATCGTGTACTGCTTTAGGTGACCTGACATGTCGCTATTACACGTTGATAGAGCCCCTAGGATTCTTGCTTCACTGCCAGCAGTATGATGGCGATCATATACGTGGGAGCTGGTAGTCTATAAGCACATCCTTAAAAGGTCCCTAGTCGTAGGAGTTTCGAGACAGGCCATCGATACTCCATTAGTAGACTAGTGTATACAGTCGAGACCCCGACGAGGGGCGGTGGCCGGTCTCACAAGCCACTGGTGTCAGTTGGTTCACCTAAGATGTATACAGGTGCTCATTGGGTTATGAGTACACCGGACAGGACTCGCCGGGAACCTGCTAGTTGGGCTTATACCTGACGTCAGATAGCAGTTCCCTGGTGACATGTGTACAGGTTAGTTCATCGACCTGAGGATCATCATTTGTCTCGTGTGAGTTCCCACTGTGCTTTGATTACTACCCTACCACGGCTCAAAGGAGTCGTGCAAACAGGTTTTAGTTGGGTACAGTCCCGAGCCACATGGAGGCAGTGAGCGGATCTTCAGGGTTTCGTCTCTTCCGGTATTGGGGGTGAGGTCGCGCTGTGTCTAGGAGAGCCATTACGCAAAGCCCTCGGCCGAGGCAGGAGATTTGCTGGTAGGTATTCCAGTAGTATCTCAGGGCGTTCTGGGCTACACTCCAACACGACTTGTACCGCTTTTGGGGGTCTGACTTTTACCAACCCTCTAGGCCCGACATGCGATGCTCATAGACGAACGGACCGGACTGTACGGATATTGTCACTGACAGGCTCAGTAGGGTGTCAGGAAGAGTTCGCTCATCGACGTCCCTTTTAGTCAATAGCTGGTGGCCCGTCACGTATTGGCTTATACCTCTGACGTGCTAGTGGTTAAATCCACAGCCATAGTATTGACGAGTATTTAGAGTCCACCACACTTACAGTTACTCAAGCTTTCGGGCGAAACGCTGTAGAGGCCGTATGGAGATATGGCAGGGTCCGATCAGATACGTGCGGTATTGCACGGATCAGGATCGGACAGTTTGTACTAGTGGCCGTATGGTTATATGGCAGGGTTCGATCAGATACGTGCGGTATTGCACGGATCAGGATCGAACGGATATTACTAGCCGGCTTTGGCTTAAGCCGGTCCTAGTTTAGTACAGTGTAGATTTTGTCTCATTGCATCTGTATCCGGTCAGAATGCAGATGCGGGTGTGTATGCACAGTATTGGGGTTTTCCTGTAATTTATTAAGGGACCAGTTTTCTGGAGTTACCAGTTTGCATTCCGTTCCGGCCGGTTTTCCTTTGTTCTTTCCCGGCCGGACTTTTCTGATGGAGGGGGTAATTTGCAGTTTTGCAAATTACTTTTGGTGGAGGTTTTATTTGTAAGATGATTTATTATGATAACCTTTTTAGATACCATTCATTTCATGCTTTATTGTGAAAAGATTGGATTTGAGGTTGATGTAAGTTTGATGATGATTATGTCTTGATATGGTCACCACTTGCTTTACCCTACACTCACCTCCCTTCATGCTTCATATTCCCTCCTCCACCATTCTCATTTGAATATAGGTTTTTCATACTTGAGAGAAAGAAAAAGAATGAGAGAGTTCATCTTTGTTATGGGAGGAATTCTTCATCTCCTTCTTCTTCTAGTTTCGGAAAAATGAAAGCACCATTTTTCCTAACCCCATTCCTCCATCATGGCAACCACAAACCCCAAATGAGACTAGCATGATCTACTACACTTTCTACAGCATATCTTGAGCATGTCGAGTTGCCGGCTTCATGCCCGAGTTGCCTCGGTATTGAGGCGGGAGCCCGTAAAAGACGCAGGCGTTGTGGTGCACTTTCCGGCGAGGAGGCGACGATGTGGAGGCAAGACTTTCCGCGAGAGATCAGGACGATGACGAGAAGACCGGAGGACTCGGATCACTCGGTATACTTCTCACCCTATCTCTTGATTGCTAGCATTAGGTTAATGGTTACGATCCGGGTTTTCTTTGTCCGCGGTAGCGCCGGTTTCCGAGTAAGGAAAAATTTTGATTCCGCAATTTGGCCTCGAGTAAGACGGCCGGGGCGCTGCCGTGGCGCAACAGTAGGCGATGAGCCTGGCAGAGGGACCACTACCTACCGGTGATAGTATTTGGACTCGGCGGATATCCGGAGGATATCGACCGGAGTCGAGAGATGATATGTGCCGATCCGGACTGACGGAGGCCGATATATAAGGATTTACGTGCCGATGCTGGGCACGGTTTTCATGTTGTTTTCGAGTGTCGATGTTAAGCACTCAGGTTCCATGATTTTGATGTGTCACGAGGGACACCGTTGATATATATCCTCATACTTCCATGCACACTGCTTTATGATATTTACGTGCATACAGACATTGATTATATGGGTGGACGAGATCCACATGCATACATACCTTGATTATGGTTGGACGAGATCCATATACATGCATTGATTATTACTGTTGGATGTTATCCACATGCTTATAGGCATTGACTACCTTGTTGGCACATATACAGACCCGGTCATCCTAGATATCATAGTATTACCTTTATGATATAGTTGACCTAGGAGTCGTTGTTTATTCGATTTCTATCTGTTGATATTTTTTCTACTCACGAGTTGGCAACTCACCCTCGTTGTGCCACAGTTCTTGCAGGTTGACCGCTTGGATCAGTAGCGGTTTCACTGGTACACAGTTGCATTCGGGTGTTTTGCATTGGTAGGTAGGACACTTGTATCGTATCCACTCTTGTATCTGTATTCTTATTGTATCTAGTTAACTCCATCAATCAAAAGTTGTAAATTGTATAAGTGATGAGACTTAGTGAGACTTGTAGTTGCGAGATTTGAGCGATGGGTTTTATATTCACTTTGGGGTTATATTTTTCCCATTTCTTTATCTTTTTGTGGTGAACTTCGCCGTTGGGCGTCCTATACTTATTTTTACTGTATTGCATGGTTGTGATCTGCCGTTTGGCGAAGTGCTTGCTTCCGCTTGGGGATGCCATTATCCTTATTATGTATTTGTGGTTTTAGATCAAAATATACAAAGAAGGTGCTGCCAAAATTTTTAAAAGACGAAACATGTTTTCAAACTATTAAATTTCACTTGCTTTATTCATGTTCCTTTACTATGCATTAAGAAAACTTAATTTCATATACCTTTATTTCAAAACCTCACCTCCTTTATTTTTCTAAAAGGTTTAGATTTCTGGGTTTCAGCTTACTTGAATTTCGTTACGCCTTTAGACGTTGTGTGATTCAAGTGCTGGTCATGAGCTAATATTTCGGGTCGTGACAAAGTTGGTATCAGAGCGCTAGGTTTAACCTTTGTTCGAGTCTATGTTTGACTATGCGGAGTCTAGGGAGGTTATGTATTTCGGAACCTAGGCTTGACCTTACGGAACTTAGACTTGAACGAGGGGTATTAGACCCGAACTTTCGTTTCATAGGCTGACCCTGATTGATGGAGTAGGTAGCTTGAGTAGAGTGACGTACCGTACGTATGTTCCGTGGCATATTTACGATACGATACTCCACTTAAGAAACCTTTGGATGTACCTATTTTTGAGACTTATGATTCTCTTCATACCCATAATCATGCATCTATTTGAGATCCTTGATTCTATTCGTTTCCATGATCATACTCGCATTGATGTCGTTCCTTCTTATGATCATGTATCCATTCTGGATCTGTCGTTTCTTCTCATGCCATTGATCTGCTTTCTTCGATACTCGATTGAGGTTCCTGTCACCATAGTTTGAGCGCAGTTGAGCTGCTGCTAGTGTTGCGGTCAGGTCGAGCTCGTCTGGTACGAGGGCTGACCATTGTGTTTTCTGGTGACATGGGAACGTCTCGAGTTAGTATTTTGTTGTGACCTCTTGAGGAGGCGAGTGCTTGGTTTTACACCGAACGATCGGGCCATTGTTAGAGCTGCCAGTTGTGAGAGGACTGTTGATGTACAACATACCTCAGAGATTTTGATATCGCCTACCGTGCAGATAGGTGACCCAGTTGTTGCTGAGATGATAGGATGTCACTTCCAGAGCTTATGAGCTAAGACCGTCGGAGCTTCCAGGCAGAAATACGATAGCTAGTCTACCCCAATTTGAGAGACGAAAGTGATTCGTCAGATTGATGCGCCGACGCAGGCCCAGTTGAGTTGAAGATTTTCAGTGGGGAGAGAATCTTTCTCAGACCTAGAGAATACCGATCCAGAGACGATCGCCGATGTATCGCCTTTCCTGGAGGATTGAGGCATTGTTTAGCGTGCGGGCGAAGGATATTCACATGTTGTACAGGCGAAGCTAAAAGGTTCGAATGAGTGTCAGAAACCCATTTTCCCAAGTTTAAAGTGTTCGGAGGAACATGCAGGTAATTCTGTGGACCCTCTAGAAGAATGAAACCCTATCTCGACATGATGACCATGGAACCGCTTTGAACCTTAGGGTTCGTAGCAGTTTAGCGGTGCCATCATTGAGGCTTGGGTTTGCCCTTCTACGGCTGGTCCAGAGGTGCTGTGGTATGTACCAGATATTTTAGACTGCGCTCGGGTGTTGAGCCTTCGGGAAATTTTGGGACCTTGATGACTCGATCGAAAAGTTTAATGTCGTCTAGATATCATGTGATAAGAGATCAGCAAGCTGACAAGCTTAGGATGGAGGACCTCACCCAGATGCGTTGTGAGTTGATCGAGGACAGACGAATATTGAGTATTCCTCCGATGGTTGGGACGAGTTTCCGAGGACGTAATCGACCAGATATCTTCTACCGAGTGATGAAGATACCGAATTCGTGACTTTGAGTCCATGTGAGAGACCTCGGGTTGACCGTGGCCGAGAACAGTTGCAGTGCACAGATAGCATGGCTTGACGTCATAGTGGACGACGATAAAGACAAGTGGAACCAGAGGTTCGTGCGAGACGCTGACGAGCTGTCATTACTTCCCGTCGAAACTAGAGACCTGATATGCTTACAGAGGCATTGGGATACGGCCAGTTTCCGAGGGAATGTGTGCGGAACACGCAGATGTCCAGAAAACGAGAAAGGATTATGTAAGAGTACCAGCCTCCGTACAGTTCGGCATAGGCTAGATCGGAAGAGACCTTGAGCAGGATTCCTTCCGGGACACTGCTGCAATGAGATTTGCACCAAGGATTAGAGGTGTCACGTGTATTCAGAGAGCCAGAGGCCGACGCCCGTGACGTGCTGCTTTACGAGTGGTCATGATGATTGACCGAGAGATGACCAGAGAACTGCCAGAATGGAATCATCCCCGTTAGCACACCTGACAGGGCCGATGAGCCGATAGATTCCGAGATTGGTAATCCGCAGAGAAGATAAGGACCCAGAGACCGAGGATGCCAGACCGTGAGCAGGAGGCAAGCGGATGTTCTTGTTCTGCCAGTTTCTAGGCGCACCGATTTATTTCTCGACATTGTAGGAGGTGTACCTCGATGTCCTTTGTTGCGATTTGCGTTTGTGATCTGAGTATCACACTAATATCGCTTGGATTTGAGTTTTGATGATGAGTTTCCTGATATTGATTTCGTGCACCATGGCTGCACCTACTGAGTATTTACATTTTTGCGCATAGTTATCGCACCTTATATATATTTTATACACCATCGTGTTGATTTGCGATTTATGCATATCTATTACACTTGAGATTCGGTTTTGTGTCTTGGTTGCACATGTTTATGATTTCATGGATTTCATACGGTTGATTTGATTTTATGCGTGTGGTACGCACTCGATTTGATTTTTGCACTTAGTATAGCTTATATGTGTTTGTAGTGCATTGATATGCGTTTTGTGCACGCAGTTGCACACGTTTATGATTTTATACACCTTGGTACACTCGGTGTTTCTGTTTACGCATTTGAGTTATGGATTTGTATTTCATGCACTGGGTGCACTGTATTTGTATTTCGTGCACTGGATGCACCAGATTTGCACTTCGTGCATTTATGGCACTAGACTTTCATTTTCGTGCGATTGTCGCACCAGATTTATATTTGTGCATTTACTGCACCAGATGCGTATTTCGCACATTAGTTGCATTAGATTTGCATTTCTTGCATTTGTGTGCACCGGATGGGTATTTATGCATTTGTCGCACTGGATTTATACTCCGTACCTTGGTTGCACCCGATTTATATCCTTGAGCATTCGTTTTACCAGATTTGTATTTTCGTGCGCGTTGGCACTTGCCGTTTTTTTTCGTGCATGCTACTGCACTATATGCTTTTACGGACCCGGCGCGCTTTGGTTGGATTTTTGCGCATATTAGGCGCTTGATTTTGGATTTGTGTGCGCATCGGATGCACTGGACCCGATTTATATCCTTGAGCATTCGTTTTACCAGATTTGTATTTTCGTGCGCGTTGGCACTTGCCGTTTTTTTTCGTGCATGCTACTGCACTATATGCTTTTACGGACCCGGCGCGCTTTGGTTGGATTTTTGCGCATATTAGGCGCTTGATTTTGGATTTGTGTGCGCATCGGATGCACTGGAGTGAGATTTTACTCGTGCATGTTGGATACTCTTGATTTATATTTCTTCCGTGCATATTGGATGCGATTTCATTCGTGCGGGACATATGCACTTGATATGGATTTTCGCGCATGTTGGGTGCATGATATGAGATGCGATTCTGTGCACACCGGATGCACTGGATTGAGATTTTAGTGCACTTTAGATGCACCCGACATTGTTGCCGTGTACACCCGTTGCACTGGACAGATGTTTTTGTGCACACCCGTTGCACTTAGTTTTACTTGTGCGTATTATTGCACCTGTATTTGGATTTGATTCCCATACGCACCAGACGCATGTGATTTCTGGATACGCCTTTTGAGGCTGATTTTGCTTTTGAGCACTTTGTTTTCATATTGGGCACTATATTGTGTAGTAGCCAAACAGGACTGATCTGAGGACAGTATCTGAATACTTTGCATGCATTAAAAGTTTACCAAGAGGTTTTCGAAAAAGAGGAGCTATAGTCTCGCTATTTCCTACGTGTCCGTGAGCGACACGAACGTTTATAAAGGAAAACCTTTTGGGATGTTTTGAAAATGACGGAACGTGTATTTAGGAAAACATATATGGACATATATTATTATTTTTAAATGAGCGCCCGTCAGTTATGCCGTGAGTTACGCATTCCCGCGGCGATTTAGAAAAGATTTTGCATGTGTTTTATTCAGATTTTGGAGTTTTCAAAGATGCGTACTATACACGTATTATAGTATTTGACTAGTGTATATTGGATTTCAGTAGTGAATTTCGAGATCTGCATCTCTATTGTGACTCCGAGGATATGCGTGCAAATCCGATAATTTGCGTGACGCTTGACGAAGTTTGATTTTGAGTTTTGTACTCGTTTTTATGCGCACTGGACGCGCTGTGTGATTTCTGCGTTTTCCATGATTTCGGAGCCCCGTTGTTTTGAGCCGATTATTGAAATATTTTAGATTTTGGGGGTATAAATTTAAATTCAGGGACCGAATTTATTTAAGGGGGGAAGACTGTAACATTTCAGAAAATATAAAATATTATTTTTGGGAATTTAATATTAAAATAATATATTTCCCGAAAACTGTCGATTTGCGAAATTGGGGTTTTCGAAAAAGGGTATAAATATATACCAATAATTGTGAAATAAATAGAAATTAAAATGATTTATTCATTTAATTATATATTTAAAGGATTTGGCAATTTTAAAATTTATTTTATGCAGTTTCGATAAAAACCCGATTAGTCCACTACTAATCGCGATTAAGCCAAATCCGCATTTCTACAGTTTTTATGGTTAGTGCACCATGATATATTACATGTTAGGGTTGGGCTTTTGGGGGAGAAAAGAAAAGAGAAATGATTGAGGAGAAAGTCAAAAGGGCATATAATGATGACATGGAAAGGGAGTGGGTGAGATTTATAGTGAGAGAGAGGGGGGCTGCTGCCTTGGCCATTTTCCCCCCATCATTTTCTTTCCCTCTTCATCTCCCTCAACTCCACATCCCTCCACCTTCTACCCTCTTGATCCACCCTAAAAACCTTGCCAAAACCTTACACACCCTTCACAAAATTTAATCCTCTCTTCAACCTCTACACATGAGACTAAGAAAATTCAGATTTTGATGACCTTAGGGATTCATGGGTGCTATATGAGGTAATCCCTTCACCAATTGGGTGGTTTTTCATTTAATTTAGTATTCATGTGTTTAGATGTGATATTGTGAAGATTAGTGAACATTGGGAAACCCTAGTGAAGATTTGAGTGTTGAATGAAATTGGTGATGTTAGAGGCGGTTAACTAGATTGGGGTGCTGTTTATTGACCTGGACCAGAGCGGAGAAAACCCAAAACACGGATTTAAAAATCCCGACATCGGATAAATGTGTGATTTTAGAGGGTATTTTGGAATCTGGAGCAACCCGGGGACACTAGAAATGATTTTGGAATTACTGGGAGTCGTGCAGGCACTTAGGAAGCTACCACTCAGACCCGAGACCCTAACTCAAACCCCAGGCCGCAGATTTAATCATTCTGGCCGCAATTTGCGGCCAGAGTAGAATGGAATTGGTTCATTTTAGTTCCAGGGCTTTATCTTTAGTAAATTAGACCCCTCCTATATGCAGTTTTGGCTAATTGTCACCTGGGAAAAATCTGGGAGCATTTTAGTGTGTTTTTGGCTATGATTTCCGTATTTTGAAATGTTAATTCTTGATATTTGGATTTGTATTGGGTTGTTGGATGTTTGTACATCGACAACAGGGGTTGTTTGATTGTTTTTGCACGTGTAAGCCATAGGTTCTAACCTATGAGTGCACCGTGCGCCATATCGGTTTTCCGGATTCGATTTTAATACGCATTGCGACTGTTGATTATTGTAGGTACCTTCGCATGGATTCGTAGGCGACGGAGCGTGGCGTCATCGACTTTGGCAAGCAAGAAGCGAGGTGAGTGGATCTATATCCACGGGGGAAGTCTGGTGGATGGCGTATAGCACCCCCGCAATGTATTGATGGAAAACTGATTATAGAATATGGTTAGGAAAACCTAGATTAGGAAACTAAGGTTAGAATGAGATAGCTATGTAACCATATTAGAAATTAGAGGATAGTTAGAAGTGATATGTTATGACTATCATAGGATTGCGTTTAGCGATATTGCCGTTTAGGGTACTGTAGGATTAGATAGTCGATGTAGATGCGTCATCCGCACTATACCTTTTCCTAAACCGAAGAATCGTATGTATCTTTTAAATATGTACCTTGAGGGATGTTACGGATTTTCAAATGATATCTTTTTCCTTAAAACACCGTAACCCCTATTTTCAAAACTACGATTCGCCTCTTTTAAAATCTGCTTGTATGGTTCGGGTGTGTATGCTAGATTAGATACCTATACTTATAGTAGAGATAGAAGGTTTAGGTAAACTCGGCTTGATATGAGTTATAAATGCGATGAAAAGAATATAAGACGGATATGATGATATGATGATATGATATTATGATGATATGTTGGTATACGGATGCGAGTCGATCGAGATGATTTATACCCTGCCAGTCCCCTGATATGAGATTATTGCGGATGTGAACCGGGACATAGGTACATAGATATATATATCCATATATAGAATGTTGTGAATCATGGATGATAGGCCGTATGTGATATTAGGCTGTACCCTCATTTGTCGTATAGGATGTTAGGATCCCTATTAGCTTAATGCCTCCGCAAGATGATTTTCCGTGCGTGATGAGTTTGGCTTGATGTTGATCCATACCCTTGACTAGAGGACGCCGTATGATGGATTATACCGTACGTGATGCTGTGAGGCTAAATGCCGACTGATAGATTCACCGACTCGATCATGTTAGATACATATACCCGTCAGCATTTGCATATGATTTACCTTGTGCTGCATCATGATATGACTCTTCGCATAACCTGCTTGTACATATACATTGATATATTCATACTTGAACACATACACCTTGTATATCCACATTGGTGCACATATACATCGATATATTCATACTTGCGCACATACACATTGTATATCCACATTGGTGCACACATACATTGGTACATCTATACTAGCGCATATACAGATTGTACCTATATAGATAACTAGTTTTATTGGGAAATTGGGAACCGCAAGTTATATTTTAAAAACTGGAATCATTTTAAAAGAGTGGCTTTCCCTTAATATGTCATATTACTATTCCATGTTGCATGATACACAGATATGCTCGCATTTCTTTTTATATGTCGCATACATCATGCTCTATTATTTTACGCATTGAGATATGCTGTTTTCATGAGATTTCTGGATTTGAGAACCGTGGATATTTCAAAAGAGATTATGTGTTGTTTTAAAAACCCGGTTTCTCTTGATATGATATTTCAGTGCGTCCACCATGTGTTTTCTCGGTTCTTAGAGCGACATGTGAAACCCGATTCGAGGAGGCGGATAAGGCCGAATGCAGGTACATGGTGGACCCGGTATGGTACCCCGGGGCGAGAACGGATCTGTCGCGCAGTAGGCGATGAGCCTGGCAGAGGGACCACTACCTACCGGTGATAGTATTTAGGCTCGGCGGATATCCGGAGGATACCGACCGGAGTCGAGAGATGATATGGGCCGATCCGGACTAACAGAGCCCGTAGGCCGATCCGGACTGACGGAGGCCAATATATAAGGATTTACGTGCCGATACTGGGCACGGTTTTCATGATATTTTCGGGTGTCGATGCTAGGAACTCAGGTTCCATGATTTTGATGTGTCACGAGGGACACCGTTGATATATATCCTTATACTTCCATGCACACTCCTTTATGATATTTACGTGCATACAGACATTGATTATATGGGTGGACGAGATCCACATGCATACATACCTTGATTATGGTTGGACGAGATCCATATACATGCATTGATTATTACTGTTGGATGTTATCCACATGCTTATAGGTATTGACTACCTTGTTGGCACATATACAGACCCGGTCACCCTAGATATCATAGTATTACCTTTATGATATAGTTGACTTAGGAGTCGTTGTTTATTCGATTTCTATCTGTTGATATTTTTTCTACTCACGAGTTGGCAACTCACCCCCGTTGTGCTACAGTTCTTGCAGGTTGACCGCTTGGATCAGTAGCGGCTTCGCTGGCACACAGTTGCATTCGGGTGTTTTGCATTGGTAGGTGGGACACTTGTATCGTACCCACTCTTGTATCTGTATTCTTATTGTATCTAGTTAACTCCATCAATCAAAAGTTGTAAATTGTATAAGTGACGAGACTTAGTGAGATTTGTAGTTGCGAGATTTGAGGGATGGGTTTTATATTCACTTTGGGGTTATATTTTGCTCATTTCTTTATCTTTTTGTGGTGAACTTCGCCGTTGGGCGTCGGATGCTTATTTTTACTGTATTGCGTGGTTGTGATCTGCCGTTTGGCGAAGAGCTAGCTCCCGCTTGGTGATGCCATTATCCTTATTATGTATTTGCGATTTTGGATCAAAATATACAAAGGAGGTGCTGCTAAAATTTTTAAAAGACGAAACATGTTTTCAAACTAGTAAATTTCACTTGCCTCATTCATGTTCCTTTTCTATGTATTAAGAAAACTTGATTTCATATACCTTTATTTCAAAACCTCACCTCCTTTATTTTTCTAAAAGGTTTAGATTTCTGGGTTTCAGCTTACTTGAATTCCGTTACTCCTTTAAACGTTGCGTGATTCAAGTGCTGGTCACGAGCTAATATTTCGGGTCGTGACATTTCCGCTGCTCCCATTCTCTACGAAGCCCTCTGGCTGAGTCATGTACACGCACTCTTCCAAATCACCATTTAGAAAGGCGGTCTTAACATCCATTTGCCAGATTTCGTAGTCATGGTATGCAGCGTTGGCAAGTAAGATCCGGATAGACTTAAGCATAGCCACTGGAGAAAAGTTTCGTCATAATCCACACCTGGTCGTTGACGAAAACCCTTTGCAACAAGTCTAGCTTTGAAAGTCTCAACTTTTCCATCTACACCAAGTTTCTTCTTAAAGATCCATTTGCTCCCAATAGGTTTTACCCCTTCAGGAGCAACTTCCAAAGTCCATACTTTGTTGGTGTACATGGATTCCATCTCAGATCGCATTGCATCCAGCCACTTCACAGAGTCCCCACTCGTGACGGCCTTCTCGAAGCTAGTTGGGTCATCATCCTCCATGATGCAATCCTCGCTTCCACCATTAATGAGAAAACCGCAGTATCTCTCAGGTGGATGAGGAACCCTACTAGATCGGCGGAGAGGCTGAGGATCGTTGGGAACTACCGAATCCTCTGATTCCACTAAATCTTCAGTTTTTGTTTGTGTAGCCGGAATCTCTTCCAGTTCTACCTCGTTGCCACTAATTTCCTTTTCAAGAAATTCCTTTTCTAAAAAGGTGGCATGTCGAGAAACAAACACCGTTTGTTCCTCGCCATGGTAGAAAAGATATCCATGTGAATGTTTGGGATATCCCACAAACTTGCATAGAACTGACCGTGCCTTGAGTTTGTCCGGATTTTGCCTTTTGATATAGGCCAGACAACCCCATATCTTAACTCGTTTAAGACATGGTTTCTTCCGACTCCATATCTTATATGGTGTGGTAGGTATAGATTTAGATGGAACTTGATTCAACAGGTATGCTGCTGTCTCAAGCGCATAACCCCAAAAGGAAATAGGCAACTCAGTGGTGCTCATCATAGAGCACCATATCCAATAGGGTGCGGTTCCTCCGCTCCGATACACCGTTGTGCTGTGGTGTATACGGAGGAGTAAGCTGAGAGAGAATCCCATTCTCTTTTAGAAAGTCCAAGAACTCCGTGCTCAAGTATTCACCTTCTCGACCAGATCGAAGGATTTTAATACTTTTACCCGTTTGGTTCTCAACTTCGGATTTATATTCCTTGAATTTCTCAAAAACTTCAGATTTGTGTTTCATCAGGAACACATGTCCGAATCTTGAGAGATCGTCAGTGAATGTAATGAAGCATGAGGAACCATTCCTAGCATGTGTAGACATGGGACCACATACATCACTATGTATCAGTCCCAAGAGTTCCGTAACTCTTTCTCCGTGTCCTGTAAACGGAGTTTTGGTCATCTTGCCTTTGAGACATAACTGGCAAGTGTCATAAGATGAAAATTCGAACGGATTCAAATATCCATTTTTATGCAACTTAGCTAGTCGTGTCGCAGTGATATGACCTAGTCTACAATGCCATAAGAAGGATTCGTTCATTTCTGAACCCTTCCTCTTGTGTGTGTTTTGTACATTAAGAACTGTGGTTTGATGTAGAACGTATATGCCATTATTTAACGAGCCTGATTCAATCAACTTTTGATTCAGGAAGATGTTCATAACATTATCCTGTACTACAAAATTACATCCTTCTTTACTAAGTAATGAAACCGATATAAGATTGCATATCAGGGTCGGAATATAATAGCATTCGTTCAGAATCAATGTATTACCATTTGGTAATACAACATGATATTCGCCAACTGCTTTGGCTGCAACATTTGCCCCATTCCCGACTCTTACGGAATGATCACTCATTCCCATTTCTCTAGCTTTCTTTAGCCTATGTAACATATTACATATATGGGATCCTGATCTGGTATCTAATACCCAGGACGTAGAGTGAATTGAGAAGCAGTTCTCAATAACTAACACACCCGAAGAAGATTCATCATCATGCTTGTTTTTCGTTTGGCCGGCGTAGGAATCTGGATATGTCCCTATTCCCTGTTCAGTCTTATAACAATTATAAGAAAGAACGGAACCAACGTTTCCCAGCACAGTATAACATGCGGGTTCGGTCAATACATCCATATTATTATCTTGATTAAGACGTGACATGGTCGCTACCTGGAGAGAGAGAGAAGAAAACACTTTAGCGTATGCTCTTGCAAGATCAGATTGGTTATTATTTTATCTAATCAGGATGGCTCCCACTGCTTTTACCAAATCTTCTTTCAAACCCTAAAAGGAAAGACTAGCCGGGATTAATTACACCCTACAATTTCTCCAATCTTTAAGCCAGGCCAGTGTTGGTACTTTGAGGGAGGTTCCTCGTGCTTTCGCACGGACCTAATTAAAATAAACCTCATTTTCCCAGAGGCATAACCCCGTAAACACCTTTCTAGACACCTACTTGATCGGCCAATTGTCTTGTGTAAAACTCTCCCAGGAGTAACTCTTACTCACAGTGGGTATCGGGATCCAACTATCTCATAGAAGGTATGCAATCTCATTGCAAATTTCAACACTTGAAATTCCCGATAATATTTTTCCCCTAGCCCCCTATGACCTTGACAAAGGCCAACAAATAATAGGATGCTAGTCAAGTTCAACCCGTCATTTCCTGATTGAATTAAATCGACACGCACGACCCTTGACAAAGGCTAACAAGGTCGCATGACTACCCTAAAACAATCTGCATCATATGCATAAGAAGATATGCACCATTCAGCAACCGCACACTACGCCTTGACAAAGGCCAACAAACACAGCACAAATACTAAACAGTGCTTATATGAAATCACGGAGGGCTATGACATGTTTTTCAGAAAACCTACTGCGTAATGAACATGATATCGTTGTAGAATCGAGTGAATTTTGAAAAGGAGTGTTTTTGAGGATTTTACTTGTTTCGCTAAAGAGGTCACTCCCGGCGAAGGGATCTCGGCTGTTTCCTTATCGAATAAGGTGCATGATATTTCACAAATACCACTATGCAAAGCAAGAACTATAGAAGCAATCAAAAACAAAACCGAGTGTTGTAGCATCTGCTAGCTTTTGCTAAAGAGGTCACTCCCAGTGAAGGGATCTTGGCACTTTCTGTCACGACCCGAAATAGCCCGTGACTGGCCCTTAAATCATATGAAGTCCATAGGACCCCATCTAATTCAAGTAAGACAAAAGACCAGAAATATAAAACCATTTTAAATAATAAATGAAGGAAAATAGTTTTAAGAAGTGAAGAAAACATGTTTTAAAAACAAGGTTTTTAAATAAGTAAACCGAATATGCATTTTTAAAATCTATAGTCTTTTTTGAAAATTTCGGCAGAGTTTCCTTTGTAAATACTGGCCCCGAACAGGGTACAACATGAATAATATATATATACAATGAAAAAGGGCATCCCCAAGCGGGAGCTAGCTCTTTGTCAATCGACGGTCACAACCACGCAAACAATATAATATACAACGCCAAAGGGCGAGGATCAAACTCAAAAAAGAAACTCAAAATCAGCATGAAAACCATAATACTACAACGCGCGACTCTAATGTCGAAATAATACACAACTAGTTTTCTAAGTCTGAAACAATATACAAGTTTGGTTGATGGGATTACTAGATACAACTGAATAATACATATATAATGGTGGTTCTGATGCAAAAGAACCTACCTACCAAAGCAAATCACCCATAAGGTAAGCAGTGTGCCAGAAAGCCGTAATGAAACCTGTACGGCAAAACCTGCAAGAACTATGGCATAACGGGGGTGAGTTGCCAACTCGTGAATAGAAAACATAACAGAGCAGAAATCGTATGTATGACACAATCCTAGGTCAATACGATCAAATATATATATAAACCTCAAATGAATAAGTCTGAAGCATGAAAAGGTGGCCAGGGTAAACATCTATAAATAAGTGTAATCCCATGTGCTCGTGTCAGTGCCTCAGGTAACGACATATCATAAATATGAGGTATGATCAATGTAATCAGTGTCAACTATATCATGAAATCTATGAGTATGTGGATATCATCCAACTATGTGATCTGTTGGGTTCCTAGGCACACTATAGAGGTCTCACAAAACATCAATCATGCCAATTTCAAATTTTATGGGTGCCGAGAAACCCTAATACGGATCGTGGACTAGAAGTTTAGGCGATATGTGAATCTAGTTAACAACTTAACTAAAGATAAGAAGCTACAACCTTTGTAGATCCGGATATCCACTTCCTTGGCTCCACGTAGGGGTCCTCTTGCTGTCCATCATGATTCCCGGACTCAATCGTCGGCTTGATCGGAGAAATGGGCGGACTAGGTCGTTGGCTTCGTGCCGAAGATGATCTACGTCGAGGCATCACAAGTTCAAGCTCCGACTTCACAAAGTTGTGAAACTTGTGAAGAAAACACCCAAAACAACTTGGCAAGAGGTAGAGGGTGAAGAAATAGGAGGTGGGTTCACTTTAGAATTGGATTTCTCACTTTAGATCTCAAGTTGCCATTGATGGCATCAAGCTTTCTAGCTTGAAGAAGAAGATCAAGAAGAAGAAAGAATAAGATAAGTCTTTTAAAATGAAAAAGGAAATGAATACTTATCATAATCTTAACCATAGTTAAGTGTAGAGAATGAACTAGGGTTAGTTCAAATGGTTAGGGTTAAGCATGAGACAAGAATGGTGACTAAGTCAAAGCTTCATGAAGCTTCAATAAGAAACAAAGAAAGCCACCATTCTTATCTTTATCTTTTCCAAATAAATAAATGAACAAATAAATAAATAAATGAATATGCAAAACCCTAATAATCAAATTAATCATGGTTTAATTCTATACACTTAACTAAATGATCAAGTATCATCAAACATGATACAAATATGTGCACAAAAGTATATCACATATACTTCTTGCACATCAAGTGAGAAAATCCATATAAAGTGAACTAATACTAGCTAATGCAAAGTAATATATCAAATATATAATTATACATTAAATCATTAAATCAACACTTGACTTAACGATCCGGTCATATCGCATATAACCGACTAGTATCCTATGTATCGGCTTATCGAATCAATCGTTGATTCGATATCTAGGTTATATCGAATATAACCATTCGATACATTCATCGCGAGAATGGAATACGGTATCACATACACTCATTATTCTCGGTCCTGCACATATCTTATATGCGCTCCTATTTCGTTTCGCTTGAGCCAGGAAACCTCTGTGTAGGACTCTAAAGACTCGTCAATACGCCGGTAGCAGATGATGATCATATCAAGCACCTACAAGCCGCAAGCGGTCTGCTAAACGTAACGGCCATCCGGGTATTGAGCGATCAGAAGATCGACGAGCTAGCCCGCTCACACTCCTGTGAATCAACCAGTAACACTTACCGTACAGTCCGGTCTGTTCGTCTGATATGTCGCATATCAAGTCTATGGGTGGTATACGTCAGACCCCAATAACCGATAAGTCGTGCCGATGTGAGGCTCATAACGGGTCGAGAAACTAATGGTAACACTTACCATCAAATCTCTGATCAGCCCTGGCCAGGGACTTCCCTGTTACGGCCAATCGAGCACTGCGCAACATCAACCCTCAATACCGGGAGAGACGAAACCCCTCCTATCGCTCATTGCCTCTATGTGACTCGGGACTGCACCCAAAGACCACCGTTTTGCACGCCCTCATGGACGTGGTAAGGTGGAGATCAAAGCACAGTGGGAATCACACAAGACTCTATGACGATCTCGGGTCTACAGACTAACCTGTATAAGTGTCACCTGAGAACTGCCATCTGACGTGAGGTATAATACCATCTGGGAGTTCTCGGCGAGTCCGTCCAGTGTACCCAGTCTCCACTGAGCACCCGTATACCATCTCTGATGTCAAACACCAATGGATATGGGATCATCCATCGCCCATCTCATGGGTCGAGAAGCGTATACGCTAGTCTACACTGGTATATCGATGCCCCGTCTCGATACACCCACGACTAGGGACCTTGAAGGATTTACTTATGGACTACCATGTCCCCACTAGTATGATCTACATCATAGTCCAGGTAGTCAAGTACACATCCTAAGGGCTTTATCAACATGTAACTATAAGACAGTTTAAAGAGACAAGTGTACATGTTAAGATAAAGAGTAACCAGATAGCATACTATCATATCGAGCAAGAAAGTCATCTCTATATATGTCCAAGCATCCAATATAATATACATCATCTGTACAATACTGGCCTCTAGGGCATACATACAACTAACAATCTCCCACTTGCACTAGGGCCAGCTGCTGTAGTATCGCATACCGAGCATCCCGAAGAGTCTCTCAAACTTTATCTGGGGAATGGCCTTCGTGAGTGGATCCGCCGTGTTGTTCTTCGTGTCAACCCTCCTGACCTCGATCTCCCGGTGATCAACTATCTCCCGGATCAGGTGATACCGCCTCAGAATATGCTTGGATCGCTGATGGGACCTGGGTTCCTTGGCCAAAGCCACCGCTCCATTGTTATCGCAATACAAAGGTATTGGATGCTCAATGGATGGAACCACTCCTAGTTCAGTAATGAACTTCTTGATCCAGACAGCTTCTTTAGCAGCATCGTTGGCAGCGATGTATTCAGCCTCCATCGTCGAGTCTGCCACGGTTTCCTGCTTGGAACTCTTCCAGCTAACCGCCCCTCCGTAAAGGGTAAAGACAAATCCCGACTGCGACTTAGAGTCGTCCTTATCACTCTGGAAGCTCGAATCGGTAAAGGACTCCACTTGGAGTTCTCCGTTACCATACACCAAGAGCATCTCTTTAGTCCTTCGCAAGTACTTGAGAATTCTCTTCACAGCTGTCCAGTGATTCTCTCCAGGATCAGCTTGATACCTGCTCACTACACTTAGTGAGTATGCTACATCGGGTCTGGTACATAGCATCGCATACATGATAGAGCCTACAGCCGAAGCATAGGGTATCCCTTGCATGCGAGCTCTCTCCAAATCAGTCCTGGGAGACATCTCTTTGGAGAGAGTGACTCCAGAGATCGTGGGCAAGTTCCCACGCTTGGAATCTTCCGTACTAAATCTTTTTAGTATGGTGTCAATGTACCTGGATTGGGACAATCCCAATATCCGTTTGGATCTATCTCTATAGATCCTTATTCCCAATATGCAGAAAGCATCACCAAGATCTTTCATTGAGAATCTTTATGATAAGAAGAGCTTGACCGATTGCAGCATAGGAATATCATTTTCTATCAAGAGTATGTCGTCCACGTACAATACGAGGAAGACAACCTTACTCTCTGCCACCTTCTTATAGATACTGTAGGGTTCCTAGGCACACTATAGAGGTCTCACAAGGCATCAACCATGCCAATTTCAAATTTTATGGGTGCCGAGAAACCCTAATGCGGATCGCTAAGTAGAAATTTAGGCGAAACAGTAAACTTGTTAACGTCTTAACTAAAGGTAGGAAACTACAACCTTTGTAGATCCGGATATCCACTTCCTTGGCTCCATGTAGGTGTCCTCTCGCTGTCCATCTCGAATTCCGGACTCGATCGTCGGCTTGATCGGAGAAATGGGCGGACTAGGTCGTCGGCTTCGTGCCGAAGATGATCTACGTCGAGGCATCACAAGTTCAAGCTCCGACTTCACCAAGTTGTGAAACTTGTGAAGAAAACACCCAAAACAACTTGGCAAGAGGTAGAGGGTGAAGAAATAGGAGGTGGGTTCACTTTAGAATTGGATTTCTCTCACTTTAGCTCAAGTTGCCATTGATGGCATCAAGCTTTTTTCTTGAAGATGAAGATGAAGAAGAAGAAAGAATATGATAAGTGTAAAACTATTTTAAAAATGAAACTAATATGAATACTTATCATATCTTGACCATGGTCAAGTGTAGAGATTAAACTAAGGTTAGTTGGAATGGTTAGGGTTAAGGATGAGATAAGGATGGTGGACTTTGTCAAAGCTTCAAGAAGCTTCAACATATAAACAAAATAAGCCACCATTCTTAACTAAATCCTTTCCAAATAAATAAACAAATAAATAAATGAAAAACCAAAACCCTAATCATCACTTAACCATGGTTTAATCCTTTACACTTAACCACATTATCAAGCATCATCAAACATGATACAAATATGTGCACAAAAGTATATCACATATACTTCTTGCACATCAAGTGAGAAAATCCATTTAAAGTGAACCAATACTAGTTAATGCAAAGTAATATATCAAATATATAATTATACATTAAATCATTAAATCAACACTTGATTTAACGATCCGGTCATATCGCATATAACCGACTAGTATCCTATGTATCGGCTTATCGAATCAATCCTTGATTCGATATCTAGGTTATATCGAATATAACCAATCGATACATCCATCACGAGAATGAATTACGGTATCACATACACGCATTATTCTCGGTCCTGCACATATCTCATATGCGCTCCTATTTCGTTTCGCTTGAACGAGGAAACCTCTGTATAGGACTCTAAAGACTCGTCAATACGCCGGTAGCAGATGATGATCATATCAAGCACCCACAAGCCGCAAGCGGTCTGCTAAACGTAACGGCCATCCGGGTATTGAGCGATCAGAAGATCGACGAGCTAGCCCGCTCACACTCCTGTGAATCCAACCAGTAACACTTACCGTACAGTCCGGTCTGTTCGTCTGATATGTCGCATATCAAGTCTAGGGGTGGTAAACGTCAGACCCCAATAACCGATAAGTCATGCTGATGTGAGGCTCATAACGGGTCGAGAAACTACTGGTAACACTTACCAGCAAATCTCTGATCAGCCCTGGCCACGGACTTCCCTGTTACGGCCAATCGAGCACAGCGCAACATCAACCCCCAATACCGGGAGAGACGAAACCCCTCCTATCGCTCATTGCCTCCATGTGACTCGGGACTGTACCCAAAGACCACCGTTTTGCATGCCCTCATGGACGTGGTAAGGTGGAGATCAAAGCACAGTGGGAATCACACAAGACTCTATGACGATCTTGGGTCTACAGACTAACCTGTACAAGTGTCACCTGAGAACTGCCATCTGACGTGAGGTATAATACCATCTGGGAGTTCTCGGCGAGTCCGTCCAGTGTACCCAGTCTCCACCGAGCACCCGTATACCATCTCTGATGTCAAACACCAATGGATATGGGATCATCCATCGCCCATCTCATGGGTCGAGAAGCGTATACGCTAGTCTACACTGGTATATCGATGCCCTGTCTCGATACACCCACGACTAGGTACCTTGAAGGATGTACTTATAAACTACCATGTCCCCACTAGTATGATCTTCATCATAGTCCAGGTAGTCAAGTACACATCCTAAGGGCTTTATCAACAAGTAACTATAAGACAGTTTAAAGAGACAAGTGTACATGTTAAGATAAAGAGCAACCAGGTAGCATACTATCATATCGAGCAAGAAAGTCATCTCTATATATGTCCAAGCATCCAATATAATATACATCATCTGTACAATACTGGCCTCTAGGGCATACATACAACTAACAATCTCCCACTTGCACTAGGGCCAGCTGCTGTAGTATCGCATACCGAGCATCCCGAAGAGTCTCTCAAACTGTATCTGGGGAATGGCCTTCGTGAGTGGATCCGCCGTGTTGTTCTTCGTGTCAACCCTCCTGACCTCGATCTCCCGGCGATCAACTATCTCCCGGATCAGGTGATACCGCCTCAGAATATGCCCGGATCACTGATGGGACCTGGGTTCCTTGGCCAAAACCACCGCTCCATTGTTATCTCAATACAAAGGTATTGGATGCTCAATGGATGGAACCACTCCAAGTTCAGTAATGAAATTCTTGATCCAGACAACCTCTTTGGCAGCATCGTTGGCAGCGATGTATTCAGCCTCCATCGTCGAGTCTGCCACGGTTTCCTGCTTGGAACTCTTCCAGCTAACCGCCCCTCCGTAAAGGGTAAAGACAAATCCCGACTGCGACTTAGAGTCGTCCTTATCACTCTGGAAGCTCGAATCGGTAAAGGACTCCACTTGGAGTTCTCCGTTACCATACACCAAGAGCATCTCTTTAGTCCTTCGCAAGTACTTGAGAATGCTCTTCACAGCTGTCCAGTGACTCTCTCCAGGATCAGCTTGATACCTGCTCACTACACTCAGTGAGTATGCAATATCGGGTCTGGTACATAGCATCGCATACATGATAGAGCCTACAGCTAAAGCATAGGGTATCCCTTGCATGCGAGCTCTCTCCAAATCAGTCTTGGGAGACATCTCTTTGGAGAGAGTGACTCCAGAGATCGTGGGCAAGTTCCCACGCTTGGATTCTTCCATACTAAACCTCTTTAGTATAGTGTCAATGTACCTGGATTGGGACAATCCAAATATCCGTTTGGATCTATCTCTATAGATCCTGATTCCCAATATGCAGGAGGCATCACCAAGATCTTTCATTGAGAATCTTTGTGATAAGAAGAGCTTGACCGATTGCAGCATAGGAATATCATTTCCTATCAAGAGTATGTCGTCCACGTACAATACGAGGAAGACAACCTTACTCCCTGCCACCTTCTTGTAAATACAAGGTTCATCTGGGTTTTTGACGAAATCAAACTCTTTGATAACGACATCAAAGCAGATGTTCCAACTCCGCGATGCTTGCTTTAATCCATAAATGGATTTAAGCAGCTTGCACACCTTGCCGCAGCTCCCACTGTCTACGAAGCCCTCTGGCTGAGTCATGTACACGCACTCTTCTAAATCACCATTTAGAAAGGCGGTTTTAACATCCATTTGCCAGATTTCGTAATCATGATATGCAGCGATGGCAAGCATGATCCGGATGGATTTAAGTATAGCCACTGGAGAAAAGGTTTCGTCATAGTCCACACCTGGTCTTTGACAAAAACCCTTTGCTACAAGTCTAGCTTTGAAAGTCTCCACTTTCCCATCTACACCAAGTTTCTTCTTGAAGATCCACTTGCTCCCGGGTTTTACCCCTTCAGGAGCAACTTCCAAAGTCCATACTTTGTTGGTGTACATGGATTCCATCTCGGACCGCATAGCATCCAGCCATTTCACTGAGTCCCTACTCGTGATGGCCTGCTCGAAGCTAGTAGGGTCATCATCCTCCATGATGCAATCCTCGCTCGCACCATCCATGAGAAAACCGTAGTATCTCTCAGGTGGGCGAGGAAGCCTACTAGATCGGCGGAGAGGCTGAGGTTCATTGGGAACTACTGAATCCTCTGGTTCAACCAAATCTTCTGTTGTAGTCTGTATTGCTGGAACCTCTTCCAGTTCTACCTCCTTGCCACTAATCTCTTTTTCAAGAAATTCCTTTTCTAAAAAGGTGGCATGTCGAGAAACAAACACCTTTTGTTCCTCGGTGTGGTAGAAGATATACCCGCGCGAATGTTTGGGATATCCAATAAACTTACACAGAATGGACCTTGCCGCGAGTTTGTCCGGATTTTGCGTTTTTACATATGCCGGACAACCCCATATCTTAACATAATTAAGACATGGTCTCTTTCCTTTCCATATCTCATATGGAGTGGTAGGTACAGATTTAGTTGGAACTTGATTCAATAGGTATGCTGCTGTTTCCAGCGTATATCCCCAGAAGGAAATAGGTAACTCAGCTGTGCTCATCATAGAGCGCACCATATCTAATAGGGTGCGGTTCCTCCGTTCTGATACACCGTTGTGCTGTGGTGTATATGGAGGAGTCAGCTGAGAGAGAATCCCATTCTCTTTTAGGAAGTCCAGGAATTCATTGCTCAAGTATTCACCTCCTCGATCAGATCGAAGGATTTTAATACTTTTTCCGGTTTGGTTCTCAACTTCTTGTTTATATTCTCTAAATTTCTCAAAAGCTTCTGATTTGTATTTCATCAGGAACACATACCCGAACCTAGAGAGATCGTCAGTGAATGTAATGAAGTATGAAGAACCATCCCTGGCATGTGTAGACATAGGACCGCATACATCACTATGTATCAGTCCTAAGAGTTCAGTAACTCTTTCTCCGTGTCCCGTAAACGAAGTTTTGGTCATCTTGCCTTTGAGACATGACTGTCAAGTGTCATAAGATGAAAATTCAAACGGATTTAAATATCCATCCTTATGCAACTTAGCTAGTCGTGTCGCATTGATGTGACCCAGTCTACAATGCCACAAGAAGGATTCGTTCAGTTCAGAACTCTTCCTCTTGTGTATGTTTGTTATACTCAGAACTGTTGATTGATTTAGAACATAAATGCCATTGCATAATGTTCCTGATCCAACCAACTTTTGGTTACGGAAAATGTTCATAACATTGTCCTGTAATACAAAATTATATCCCTATTTACTCAATAAAGAAACCGATATAATGTTGCATATCAGGTTCGGCATGTAATAGCATTCGTTCAGAACTAATATATTACCAGTTGGTAATGCAAGGTGATATTCCCCGACAGTCTTAGCTGCAACAATTGCACCATTTCCAACTCTTATGTCTTTATCACCTTCTCCAAGCTCTCTACCTTTTCTAAGCCCATGTAACTGATTACATATATGGGATCCTGACCCGGTATCTAATACCCAGGATGTAGGGCAAATGGAGAAAAAGTTCTCAGTAACGAACACACCCGAAGAAAATGCATCATCATGTACTTTCTTCATTCGGGTGGCATGGGAATCCTGGTATTCCCCTATATCCTGTTCATTCCTATAACTCTTATAGGAAAGAACGGAACCAACGTTCCCCAGCACAGTATAACATGCGGGTTCGGTCAATACATCCATATTATTATCTTTATTAGGGCATGAAATGGTCGCTACCTGGAGAGAGAGAGAAGAAAACACTTTAGCGTATGCTCGTGCAAGATCAGATTGGTTATTATCTTATCTAATCAGGATGGCTCCCACTGCTTTTTATCAAATCTTCCTTCAAACCCTAAAAGGAAAGACTAGCCGGGATTAATTACACACTACAAGTTTGCCAATCTTTCAGCCAGGCCAGTGTCGGTACTTTGAGGGAGGTCCCCCGTGCTTTCGCACGAACCTAATTAATGTAAACCTCGTTTTCCCAGAGGCGTAACCTCGTTAACACCTTTCTAGACACCTACTTGATCGGCTAATTGTAATGTGTAAAACTCTCCCAGGAGTAACTCTTACTCGCAGTGGGTATCGGGATCCAACTATCTCATAGAAGGTATGCAATCTCATTGCAAATTTCAACACTTGAAATTCCCGATAATATTTTGCTCCTAGCGTCCTATGAGCTTGACAAAGGCCAACAAATCATAGCATGCTAGTCAAGTTCAACCCGTCATTTCTTGATTGAATCAAACCCACACGCACGGCCCTTGACAAAGGCCAACAAGGTCGCACGACTACCCTGAAACAATCTGCATCATATGCATAAGCAGATAATCACTATTCAGCTACCGCACACTACGCCTTGACAAAGGCCAACAAACGCAGCACGAATACTAAACAGTTCTTATCTGAAATGACGGAGGGCTACGACAGGTTTTTCTGAAAACCTATTGCGTAATGAACTTTATATCGTTGTAGAATCAAATGAAGTTTTAAAATGGAGTGATTTTGAGGCTTTTCTAGTTTTGCTAAAGGGGTCACTCCCGGTGAAGGGATCGTCGGCCCTTTCCTCGTCGAATGAGGTGCGGGATATATCATATATATCACTGTGCAAAGCAGAAACTATAGAAGCAATCAAAAGTCAAACCGAGTGTGTAGCATCTGCCAGTTATTGCTAAAGGAGTCACTCCCGGTGAAGGGATCTCGGTCCTTTCCTCATCGAATAAGGTGCAGGGTATATCATATATACCGCTATGCAAAGCAAGAACTGTAGCTACCTGTTTTGTTTAAAATTTGATTCTACAACATCTTAGGTTTCTTTTCTTTCATTAATCACATTAATGAAGTCCCATCATTTAAGTACCTAAACATCACAGATAAATATGACGTACACTTATGCCATCCGCATTCGCCTCGATGTCCCCTCGTGCACCGTTAGGTTAGGTAACTAACGGCAGAGCGGGGCAGGGCTAGCGCGGGTGCAAAACATAAGTAACGTCTATATAATATATCATATATACTGTATACTGTATCTATCAGAGAACATCACATGATCACATCACAGATAACACAGCAGAAGAAACATATGAAACATTGGATATACTAGGGCGTCCGTGTTTTCAATACGAGCCAGTATAAAACACGGATTCCACGGTCGTGATGAATAGCCAATCCCACACCCCTAGACCCCTACGAGAGCGGCAAGCAACCCTGCCAATTCTGGGGTTAGGAGACCCGGACTCGACTCCTCGAGTTGGTCTCCCACTGGACCACAGAACCCGGTTACTTGTGCTCCCCTCCTTGGGTCTATCCTAATGCGGAAAAGTAAATAATATACAAAGGGTGACAACTTCCGCAACCTGGAAGTGCCCCAAATTAAAAGAATATTACATACAAGTTTTTACATGAATGAAAATGAAAAACACTCATCTCACATAAAAACCCCCGGCTATTCAAACACGACAATCCAATATAACATATCCAGCAACACATAACATCACATGTCATCAACGTAAGTAAATATGTCCATCCCAATTGTCGTTGACATATAGCAACGAAACCGGCGATATCACATATTACACTTACGGTCACAGAAAAGAAAGTGTAAAACTACAACAGTTGGAATCCGCAATCTCTTTAGACATCACATGCCTAATCAAATGAAATACTTAGACATCACATGCCTAACAGTTATAAACCCCGCATTTTAGTCCCATTATCGAAAACTCTTTTCAATATGAAGTGAGACTAAACCGCTAGATTTATAACGTTCATTCAGTTATCTCATAACTGTTTGTGAATTCCAATTATTGTATCCCATTCCGGATAAATAGAATATATTAAACTTTCCGATCGAACATTCGAACACCCAAGTTTTCCCGAAACCGTTCAACACATGAAATAGGTTCAAAAACATTCACTTCATGCCTCAGTACCAACGGTCCAGCCGTAGAAGGGTCAAGCCAACGCCTCACATATGGCACGCCGTACTGCCCCAAACCCGAAGGTTCAAAGGGCAGTTCAAGACGGTCACATAATCGAGTTAAGATTTGTTGTCTTCTAGAGGGACCATCGCATTACTTGCACTACTTAGAACGTCGTTAAACTACGGAAAAATCCAACACTTGGAAATTTCCCGACAGGGGAAAAATTGGGTATTTATATCCGGTCGAACTTTTTAACATATTATAAAATTTATCCGGAAAGCCACATAGACAAAATCTGATACTCCGATCGAAACACCGAATCCCCAAAACAATCACAGATAATTCAACTCTTGAATAAATATTAAAAATTCCCAGAAAATCCAGCACCAGAAAAGAGGAATTACTGTGCAAAATCGGGAAGCTGACGTCACCAATGGGCCGCGGAACCGCCGCAGAAGCTAGGCTTCTGCCGCGGTTCCGCCGCAGTTTGGAGTGTTCATGAGTAAAATTTTGCACCGTGATTCTTAGATTTCCCTGCTGAATTTTTTAAGCATTTTTAATTTGGAAAAATCCCAGAATTTAGAAAAAGTCCAGAGAGCATGTTTGGTTTAGGGTTTCGGGTTCGTTCGGGTTTCAAACGTCGTCTAGACTTCGCCTAAGGCTCTAGCTAGTCTCTGATACCACTGTAGGGTTCCTAGGCACACTATAGAGGTCTCACATGGCATCAACCATGCCAATTTCAAATTTTATGGGTGCCGAGAAACCCTAATGCGGATCGTTAACTAGAAATTTAGGCGAAATAGTAAACTAGTTAACGTCTTAACTAAAGGTAGGAAACTACAACCTTTGTAGATCCGGATATCCACTTCCTTGGCTCCACGTAGGTGTCCTCTCGTTGTCCATCTCGAATTCCGGACTCGATCGTCGGCTTGATCGGAGAAATGGGCGGACTAGGTTGTCGGCTTCGTGCCGAAGATGATCCACGTCGAGGCATCACAAGTTCAAGCTCCGACTTCACCAAGTTGTGAAACTTATGAAGAAAACACCCAAAACAACTTGGCAAGAGGTAGAGGGTGAAGAAATAGGAGGTGGGTTCACTTTAGAATTGGATTTCTCTCACTTTAGCTCAAGTTGCCATTGATGGCATCAAGCTTTTTTCTTGAAGATGAAGATGAAGAAGAAGTACGCCGGTAGCAGATGATGATCATATCAAGCACCCACAAGCCGCAAGCGGTCTGCTAAACATAACGTCCATCTAGGTATTGAGCGATCAGAAGATCGACGAGCTAGCCCGCTCACACTCCTGTGAATCCAACCAGTAACACTTACCGTACAGTCCGGTCTGTTCGTCTGATATGTCGCATATCAAGTCTAGGGGTGGTAAACGTCAGACCCCAATAACCGATAAGTCGTGCCGATGTGAGGCTCATAACGGGTCGAGAAACTACTGGTAACACTTACCAGCAAATCTCTGATCAGCCCTGGCCAGGGACTTCCCTGTTACGGCCAATCGAGCACAGCGCAACATCAACCC
Organism: Agapanthus africanus; assembly: GCA_030015575.1. Classification (NCBI taxonomy): domain Eukaryota; kingdom Viridiplantae; phylum Streptophyta; class Magnoliopsida; order Asparagales; family Amaryllidaceae; genus Agapanthus; species Agapanthus africanus. The sequence continues at coordinate 240,435,357 of JASDDO010000018.1, read as the reverse complement.
CCAATACCGGGAGAGACGAAACCCCTCATATCGCTCATTGCCTCCATGTGACTCGGGACTGTACCCAAAGACCACCGTTTTGCACGCCCTCATGGACGTGGTAAGGTGGAGATCAAAGCACAGTGGGAATCACACAAGACTCTATGACGATCTCGGGTCTACAGACTAACCTGTACAAGTGACACCTGAGAACTGCCATCTGACGTGAGGTATAATACCATCTGGGAGTTCTCGGCGAGTCCGTCCAGTGTACCCAGTCTCCACTGAGCACCCGTATACCATCTCTGATGTCAAACACCAATGGATATGGGATCATCCATCGCCCATCTCATGGGTCGAGAAGCGTATACGCTAGTCTACACTGGTATATCGATGCCCTGTCTCGATACACCCACGACTAGGGACCTTGAAGGATGTACTTATAGACTACCATGTCCCCACTAGTATGATCTTCATCATAGTCCAGGTAGTCAAGTACACATCCTAAGGGCTTTATCAACATGTAACTATAAGACAGTTTAAAGAGACAAGTGTACATGTTAAGATAAAGAGCAACCAGATAGCATACTATCATATCGAGCAAGAAAGTCATCTCTATATATGTCCAAGCATCCAATATAATATACATCATCTGTACAATACTGGCCTCTAGGGCATACATACAACTAACAGATACAAGGTTCATCTGGATTTTTGACGAAATCAAACTCTTTGATAACGACGTCAAAGCAGATGTTCCAACTCCGCGATGCTTGCTTTAATCCATTAATGGATTTAAGCAGCTTGCACACCTTCCCGCTGCTCCCACTGTCTGCGAAGCCCTCTGGCTGAGTCATGTACACGCACTCTTCTAAATCACCATTTAGAAAGACGGTCTTAACATCCATTTGCCAGATTTCGTAGTCATGAAAGGCAGCAATGGCAAACATGATTCGGATGGATTTAAGCATAGCCACTGGAGAAAAGGTTTCGTCATAGTCCACACCTGGTCTTTGACGAAAACCTTTTGCAACAAGTCTAGCTTTGAAAGTCTCCACTTTCCCATCTACACCAAGTTTTTTCTTGAAAATCCACTTGCTCCCAATGGGTTTTACCCCTTCAGGAGCAACATCCAAAGTCCATACTTTGTTGGTGTACATGGATTCCATCTCGGACCGCATAGCATCCAGCCATTTCACTGAGTCCCTACTCGTGATGGCCTGCTCGAAGCTAGTTGGGTCATCATCCTCCATGATGCAATCCTCGCTCCCACCATCCATGAGAAAACCGTAGTATCTCTCAGGTGGGTGAGGAACCCTACTAGATCGGCGGAGAGGCTGAGGTTCATTGGGAACTACTGAATCCTCTGGTTCAACCAAATCTTCTGTTGTAGTCTGTATTGCTGGAACCTCTTCCAGTTCTACCTCCTTGCCACTAATCTCTTTTTCAAGAAATTCCTTTTCTAAAAAGGTGGCATGTCGAGAAACAATCACCTTTTGTTCCTCGGTGTGGTAGAAGATATACCCGCGCGAATGTTTGGGATATCCAATAAACTTACACAGAATGGACCTTGCCGCGAGTTTGTCCGGATTTTGCGTTTTTACATATGCCGGACAACCCCATATCTTAACATAATTAAGACATGGTCTCTTTCCTTTCCATATCTCATATGGAGTGGTTGGCACGGTTTTGGTGGGAACCATATTCAATAGATCTGCAGCTGTTTCCAGTGCATATCCCCAGAAGGAAATAGGTAACTCAGCTGTGCTCATCATAGAGCGCACCATATCCAATAGGGTGCGGTTCCTCCGTTCTGATACACCGTTGTGCTGTGGTGTATATGGAGGAGTCAACTGAGAGAGAATCCCATTCTCTTTTAGGAAGTCCAGGAATTCATTGCTTAAGTATTCTCCTCCTCGATCAGATCGAAGGATTTTAATACTTTTTCCGGTTTGGTTCTCGACTTCTTGTTTATATTCTCTAAATTTCTCAAAAGCTTCTGATTTGTGTTTCATCAGGAACACATATCCGAATCTAGAGAGATCGTCAGTGAATGTAATGAAGTACGAATAACCATCCCTGGCATGTGTAGACATGGGACCGCATACATCACTATGTATCAGTCCCAAGAGTTCGGTAACTCTTTCTCCGTGTCCCGTAAACGGAGTTTTGGTCATCTTGCCTTTGAGACATGACTGGCAAGTGTCATAAGATGAAAATTCAAACGGATTTAAATATCCATCCTTATGCAACTTAGCCAGTCGTGTCACATTGATGTGACCCAGTCTACAATGCCACAAGAAGGATTCGTTCAGTTCAGAACTCTTCCTCTTGTGTGTGTTACTTATGCTCAGAACTGTTGATTGATTTAGAACATAAATGCCATTGCACAACGTGCCTGATCCAACCAACTTTTGGTTACGGAAAATGTTCATAACATTATCCTGTAATACAAAATTATATCCCTCTTTACTTAATAAAGAAACCGATATAATGTTGCATATCAGGTTCGGCATATAATAGCATTCGTTCAGAACCAATGTATTACCAGTAGGTAATTCAAGGTGATATTCCCCGACAGTCTTAGCTGCAACAATTGCACCATTTTCAACTCTAATGTCTTTATCACATTCTCCAAGTTCTCTACCTTTTCTAAGCCCATGTAACTGATTACATATATGGGATCCTGACCCGGTATCTAATACCCAGGACGTAGAGCAAATGGAGAAACAGTTCTCTGTAACGAACACACCCGAAGAAAATGCATCATCATGTACTTTCTTCATTCGGGTGGCATGGGAATCCTGGTATTCCCCTATATCCTGTTCATTCCTATAACTCTTATAAGAAAGAACGGAACCAACGTTCCCCAGCACAGTATAACATGCGGGTTCGGTCAATACATCCATATTATTATCTTTGTTAGGGCATGAAATGGTCGCTACCTGGAGAGAGAGAGAAGAAAACACTTTAGCGTAAGCTCGTGCAAGATCAGATTGGTTATTATCTTATCTAATCAGGATGGCTCCCACTGCTTTTTATCAAATCTTCCTTCAAACCCTAAAAGGAAAGACTAGCCGGGATTAATTACACACTACAAGTTCGCCAATCTTTCAGGCAGGCCAGTGTCGGTACTTTAAGGGAGGTCCCCCGTGCTTTCACACGAACCTAATTAATGTAAACCTCGTTTTCCCAGAGGCGAAACCCCGTTGACACCTTTCTAGACACCTACATGATCGGCTAATTGTAATGTGTAAAACTCTCCCAGGAGTAACTCTTACTCGCAGCGGGTATCGGGATCCAACTATCTCATAGAAGGTATGCAATCTCATTGCAAATTTCAACACTTGAAATTCCCGATAATATTTTACCCCTAGCGTCCTATGACCTTGACGCAGGCCAACAAACCATAGTGCGCTAGTCAAGTTCAACCCATCATTTCCTGATTGAATTAAACCCACCCGTACGACCCTTGACGCAGGCCAACAAAGTCGCACGACTACCCTAATCCAATCTGCATCATATGCATAAGCAGGTAAATAGTAGTTAGCTACCGCACACTACGCCTTGACGCAGGCCAACAAATGTAGCATGAATACTAACTACTACTTATCTGAAATGACGGAGGGCTACGCAGGTTTTTCTGAAAACCATGAGCGTAATGAACTTGATATCGTTGTAGAATCAAATGAAGTTTTGAAATGGAGTGATTTTGAGGCTTTTCTAGTTTTGCTAAAGGGGTCACTCCCGGTGAAGGGATCGTCGGCCCTTTCCTCGTCGAATGAGGTGCGGGATATATCATATATATCACTGTGCAAAGCAAAACTCAAAAACAATCAAAAGCAAACCGAGTGTGCAGCATCTGCCAGTTATTGCTAAAGGAGTCACTCCCGGTGAAGGGATCTCGGTCCTTTCCTCATCGAATAAGGTGCAGGGTATATCATATATACCGCTATGCAAAGCAAGAACTGTAGCTACCTGTTTTGTTTAAAATTTGATTCTACAACATCTTAGGTTTCTTTTACTTTCATTAATCACATTAATGAAGTCCCATCATTTAAGTACCTAAACATCATAGATAAATACGACGTACACTTATGCCATCCGCATTCGCCTCGATGTCCCCTCGTGCACCGTTAGGTTAGGTAACTAACGACAGAGCAGGGCAGGGCTAGTGCGGGTGCAAAACATAAGTAACGTCTATATAATATATCATATATACTATATACTGTATCTATCATAGAACATCACATGATCACATCACAGATATCACAGCAGAAGAAACATATGAAACATTGGATATACTAGGACGTCCGTGTTTTCAATACGAGCCAGTATAAAACACGGATTCCACGGTCGTGATGAATAGCCAATCCCACACCCCTAGACCCCTACGAGAGCGGCAAGCAACCCTGCCAATTCTAGGGTTAGGAGACCCGGACTCGACTCCTCGAGTTGGTCTCCCACTGGACCCCAGAACCCGGTTACTTGTGCTCCCCTCCTTGGGTCTATCCTAATGCGGAAAAGTAAATAATATACAAAGGGTGACAACTTCCGCAACCTGGAAGTGCCCCAAATAAATGAATATTACATACAAGTTTTTACATGAATGAAAATGAAAAACACTCATCTCACATAAAAAACCCCGGCTATTCAAACACGACAATCCAATATAACATATCCAGCAACACATAACATCACATGTCATCAACGTAAGTAAATATGCGTATCCCAATTGTCGTTGACATATAGCAACGAAACCGGCGATATCACATATTACACTTACGGTCACAAAAAAGAAAGTGTAAAACTACAACAGTTGGAATCCGCAACCTCTTTAGACATCACATGCCTAATCAAATGAAATACTTAGACATCATATACCTAACAGTTATAAACCCCGCATTTTAGTCCCATTATCGAAAACTCTTTTCAATATCAAATGAGATTAAACCGCTAGATTTATAACATTCATTCAGTTATCTCATAACTGTTTGTGAATTCCAATTATTGTATCCCATTCCGGATAAATAGAATATATTAAACTTTCCGATCGAACATTCGAACACCCAAGTTTTCCCGAAACCGTTCAACACATGAAATAGTTTCAAAGACATTCACTTCATGCCTCAGTACCAACGGTCCAGCCGTAGAAGGGTCAAGCCAACGCCTCACATGTGGCACGCCGTACTGCCCCAAACCCGAAGGTTCAAAGGGCAGTTCAAGACGGTCACATAATCGAGTTAAGGTTTGTTGTCTTCTAGAGGGACCATCGCGTTACTTGCACTACTCAGAACGTCCTTAATCCACACAAAAATCCAACACTTGGAAAAAAATTTCGGCAGGGGAAAAGTTGGGTATTTATATCCGGTCGAACTTTTTAACATATTCAAAAAATTATCCGGAAAGTCACAGACAAGATTAGACAATCCGATCGAAACTCCGAGTCCCCAATACAACCCTAAAAATTCAACTCCTGGAAAAATGTTAAAAATTCCCAGAAAACTCAGCATCATTTGATAGGAATTACTGTGCAAAAATGAAATGATGACGTCATAATATGGCCGCGGAACCGCCGCAGAAGCCAGGCTTCTACCGCGGTTCCGCCGCCGTTTGGACGAATTGGGTGATCGTGTTTCACAGTAATTCTTAGAAAGTCCTGCTGAATTTTCTGCATATTTTTAATGTCGAAAAAGACCAGATTTCAGAAATTGTCCAGAGAGCATTTTAGGGTTTTGGTTTTTGGTTCGATCGGACTTCTAATTCCATCTACGCATCGCCTAAGGCTCTAGCTAGGCTCTGATACCACTGTTGGGTTCCTAGGCACACTATAGAGGTCTCACAAGATATCAATCATGCCAATTTCAAATTTTATGGGTGCCGAGAAACCCTAATACGGATCGTGGACTAGAAGTTTAGGCGATATGTGAATCTAGTTAACAACTTAACTAAAGATAAGAAGCTACAACTTTTGTAGATCCGGATATCCACTTCCTTGGCTCCACGTAGGGGTCCTCTCGCTGTCCATCTCGATTCCTGGACTCAATCGTCGGCTTGATCGGAGAAATGGGCGGACTAGGTCGTCGGCTTCGTGCCGAAGATGATCTACGTCGAGGCATCACAAGTTCAAGCTCCGACTTCACAAAGTTGTGAAACTTGTGAAGAAAACACCCAAAACAACTTGGCAAGAGGTAGAGGGTGAAGAAATAAGAGGTGGGTTCACTTTAGAATTGGATTTCTCACTTTAGATCTCAAGTTGCCATTGATGGCATCAAGCTTTCTATCTTGAAGAAGAAGATCAAGAAGAAGAAAGAATATGATAAGTCTTTTAAAATGAAAAAGGAAATGAATACTTATCATAATCTTAACCATAGTTAAGTGTAGAGAATGAACTAGGGTTAGTTCAAATGGTTAGGGTTAAGCATGAGACAAGAATGGTGACTAAGTCAAAGCTTCATGAAGCTTCAATAAGAAACAAAGAAAGCCACCATTCTTATCTTTATCTTTTCCAAATAAATAAATGAACAAATAAATAAATAAATGAATATGCAAAACCCTAATCATCAAATTAATCATGGTTTAATTCTATACACTTAACTAAATGATCAAGTATCATCAAACATGATACAAATATGTGCACAAAAGTATATCACATATACTTCTTGCACATCAAGTGAGAAAATCCATATAAAGTGAACTAATACTAGCTAATGCAAAGTAATATATCAAATATATAATTATACATTAAATCATTAAATCAACACTTGACTTAACGATCCGGTCATATCGCATATAACCGACTAGTATCCTATGTATCGGCTTATCGAATCAATCGTTGATTCGATATCTAGGTTATATCGAATATAACCATTCGATACATTCATCGCGAGAATGGAATACGGTATCACATACACTCATTATTCTCGGTCCTGCACATATCTCATATGCGCTCCTATTTCGTTTCGCTTGAGCCAGGAAACCTCTGTGTAGGACTCTAAAGACTCGTCAATACGCCGGTAGCAGATGATGATCATATCAAGCACCTACAAGCCGCAAGAGGTCTGCTAAACGTAACGGCCATCCGGGTATTGAGCGATCAGAAGTTCGACGAGCTAGCCCGCTCACACTCCTGTGAATCCAACCAGTAACACTTACCGTACAGTCCGGTCTGTTCGTCTGATATGTCGCATATCAAGTCTAGGGGCGGTATACGTCAGACCCCAATAACCGATAAGTCGTGCCGATGTGAGGCTCGTAACGGGTCGAGAAACTAATGGTAACACTTACCAGCAAATCTTTGATCAGCCCTGGCTAGGGACTTCCCTGTTACGGCCAATCGAGCACTGCGCAACATCAACCCCCAATACCGGGAGAGACGAAACCCCTCCTATCGCTCATTGCCTCCATGTGACTCGAGACTGCACCCAAAGACCACCATTTTGCACGCCCTCATGGACGTGGTAAGGTGGAGATCAAAGCACAGTGGGAATCACACAAGACTCTATGACGATCTCGGGTCTACAGACTAACCTGTACAAGTGTCACCTGAGAACTGCAGACATGAGGTATAATACCATCTGGGAGTTCTCGGGGAGTCCGTCCAGTGTACCCAGTCTCCACTGAGCACCCGTATACCATCTCTGATGTCAAACACCAATGGATATGGGATCCTCCATCGCCCATCTCATGGGTCGAGAAGCGTATACGCTAGTCTACACTGGTATATCGATGCCCCATCTCGATACACCCACGACTAGGGACCTTGAAGGATGTACTTATGGACTACCATGTCCCCACTAGTATGATCTACATCATAGTCCAGGTAGTCAAGTACACATCCTAAGGGCTTTATCAACATGTAACTATAAGACAGTTTAAAGAGACAAGTGTACATGTTAAGATAAAGAGTAACCAGATAGCATACTATCATATCGAGCAAGAAAGTCATCTCTATATATGTCCAAGCATCCAATATAATATACATCATCTGTACAATACTGGCCTCTAGGGCATACATACAACTAACATGATCAATGTCATCAATATCAATTATGTGTATGTATGTATGCGTGTGGATCTCGTCCACGTGTCACCCAATGACAATAAGCATCATGCATGTAAATATCATAAAGCATATGTATGGAAGTATGAGGATGTAAATCAACATGTGTCGCTCGCGACATATCAAAATCATAAAACCTGAGTGTCTAGCATCGACACTCGAAAACATCATGAAACCTGTGCCTAGCATCGGCACGTAAATCCTCATATATGTATAGGGCTCCGTCAGTCCGGATCGGCCCGTCTCATCTCTCAACTCCGGTCGGTATCCTCCAGATATCCGCCGAGCTCAAATACAATCACCGGTAGGTAGTACTCCCCTGCCAGGCTCACCGTCTAACATATACGAGTCTTCTTGCCCCGGGATACCTCACCGGATCCACCATGTACCCGCAGACGGTGCCTACCGCTCCTCGAATCGGGTTTCACATGCCACTCTCAGAACCGGGAAAACACATGGTGAACGCACTGAAATATCATATCAAGGGTAACCGGGTTTTTAAAACAATGCATACTCTCTTTGAAATACTCACGGTCCCCAAATCCAGAAATATCATGGAAAAAACATATCTCAGTGCGTATAATCATAAAGCATGATGTATACGACATGTAAAAGAAATGTAAGCATATCAGTATATCATGCAACATGGAATAGTAATATGCACATATTGAGGGAAACCGCTCTTTTAAAATGAATCAGTTTTACAGAGTATCTTGCGGTTTCCAAATCTCCAAATCAAACCGGAATCATCTATGTATGTGCAAATACGTATATATGCAAGAATGGGTGTACAATATGTATGTACATAAGCATGAGTGTACAATATGTAGGTGCACAAATATAAGTGTACAATATGTAAGTACACAAGTATGAGTGTACAATATGTATGTCCACAAGTATGAGTGTACAATATGTATGTGCACAAGTATGAGTGTACAATATGTAAGTATACAAGCATGAATGTACAATAGGTATGTGCACAAATATGAGTGTACAAGATGTAAGTACACAAGTATGCCATGCAAGGGGTCATACCCTGAACGCAACAGTCCTACAGTGTAGTGACATGGCAATTATCGATGATGAAGTGTGTGAGCCGGTAAGCATGTGTACGTAGAATATATGCATCATCGATAATGGTGCTGGTGTCGTAACAGCATGGTTTTAATATAACAATGAACATATTTAAACATGCAATGCGATGCAAAATGCAAGAATATGTGGCAAATGAATAATAAACACAACAGTACGGTATCTACATCAATGTGTCTATGTCATACTGTTTTTCCATTTGAAAGAAGACGAATCGGGGTTTTTAGGAAAAATAAGGGCTACGGTGTTTTTAAGAAAAGATGCGTCTTTTGAAATTATCCGTAGAATGCCTTTGCCTGTCTTTAATATACTCCCGATTCGTTAGTTTTTGAAATAGGTATGACTCGGTCTAGTTTAGCATCTACTATGCAAATTACAGATCTAACTAACAAGCTAGTCGGGAGGGGTATGGAAACCACTTAAATCTGAGTCGATATATATATATATATAATAGTCGGTGATCCCGCCTCAAAGGTACCGCGTACGATACAATATCATATGACATCCTCGAGTCATGAGCGTGGATCTTATCATCAAATAAAGCTCGTATGGTAAATCATCGTACGGCATCCCAAATCTGGGTACGGGTCAATATCACAATTATCTCATCAACTATCTGGTATCTTTATCGTCATATCACATGATCCGGGGTACTGATCTAGGTCTAGTACAACTGATACCATCTATGTAAATATAAGTGCGTGTGTAAAACACGCGTCTAAAGGCCCGCTAAAATCTCATGTCGTATCCCAAATACGAACCACATCAAATCACCGATCTCGTGGCACTATGCCCAATCTCATCGACTCATCTCCAAATATCATCCACTATCCTCATCATCCAGGTATAAGTATTACAGATAAGCATGTGTGTGCGTGTGGGTGTAAACCTATTCTAGGGTTCGCAACTAGGAAACTATACTAGTTTACTTCTAAACCCTAATCTATCCATAGTACACCTAATCACATCTAGAATATCCATATCACACTTAACGCTATCATACATATATATAGTATATATATAGTATACTAAATATCGAACTGCGGGGGTGCTATACGCCATCCACCCGACTTCCCCCGTAGATATAATCTACTCACCTTGCTCTTCGCCTTCCGTTGCCGACGTCGCCATGCACTTGCTTGTCGTCCCGAAGTCTTCGCGGGGTACCTACACATCAACGTATCGCAAATACGTATTAAAATCACATCGGAAACCAAAACGGCACGCTAAGGCCTATAGGTTAGAACGTATAGACTACGCTTTCAAAATCATCAAACAACCCTCGATATCGTCGTACAAACGTCAAGTGATCGAGGTAAAACACAAATACGCAAATCCAGAATTCAAAATACGAGAAACGAAACCCGAATCAAAACAGCAACTATTGAAAATGGTCCCAGATTTCACCCTAGGTCAAATTGGTCAATTTTGCATATGCCATGGGTCTATTTTACTGATTAAGGGACCACATAACCAACACGAGGCCAAATGGCCGAGGTCTGGCCGCAATTTGCGGCCAGAAGGCTTTTATTTGCGGCCTGCAATGGGAGATAGGGGCTAGGGTTTTGGTGGTATGTTCTAAATCATCTGCATGTATCACTGTCCTTGCAATTTAATTTTCAGGTAGCCCGAGTGTTAGCATATTTCATTTTACATCACAGAATCCACAGTTTTCCGATATCGGGTTTTCTAAATCCGTATCCCGGGGTTCTAGTCTCTGGGTTAGGTCTGAATTCTAGCACTAGGGGGTTTGTGTGGCCTCTACTGAGCTCAATTTCACATCAACACTCAAGAATTCCAAAACCCTTAACTAGAGTTTTCCTTAGTCCACAAAACCACTCAATATTGACATGAAACATGTATGGATGCATAAGGAATTAAAACACTACACTAATGGTGCAGAAGTTACCTCCTTTGGCAACTCAAGAAAATTCTTGAGTTGCCCAAAGTCCTCAAAATCTTTTCTTTCTTGGTTCATGGGGTAGCCAGTGAGCTCATGCATCTTTTTAATGAAATATGACTTGGGTTTTAAGTTGTTTTTCGTGGAGTATTGGGGGGTTGAAGATGGAGGAGGAGGGAGGTGCAGCAGCAGCAGCAGCAGCAAGAGGATGAGGAGAGGAGAGAAATGAGTGAGAAAAATGATGAGGGAATGGCCAAGTCCAATGGTTGACCCCTTACCCACTCTTTCTCTCTCTTACCTATGCTTCTTATTCTATTCTTTTCCTTTTCTATTTCTATTTTCCTTCTCTCATCAATAGAACCCCAAAACAAAAGCCATGCACCAAAAAACATGTAGTAAAAATGCAACAAGTGTAAAAAAAAAGATATGGTGCATGTTTGCACAAATTACGCTTAAAGCGCGATTAGCGATTTTTAATCGCGATTAGCACTAAATTAGCGTATAATTAATCATAAAAACTTAAAATTTGCATAATTCTCATAAAACACCCTCTTTTAATAATTTCCGTAATTTTCCAAATTTTTTACAAATTTATCGGTATTTAATTATACCGCCTTATTAAAATATTCAATATTTTATAATTAAATTATAAAAATTCCCGAAAATAATATTTTATTTTTTTAAAATGTTACAATCTTCCCCCCTTAAAGAAATTCGGTCCCCGAATTTAAATTTTAAACCCCTAAATTTTAAAACATTTCAATAAAAAGTCCAAGTCGCCGGGGCTCCGAAATCATCAATACATAAGACGCGTCATAGCGCAATGCATGCGCATGAACAATGAGCAGATAATTCAAAAACAAAGGTCTATCAAGCATCCCGCAATCATCGGAGTCATGGTAAAGATACAAATGTCAAATCCAAAACAAAACCAATATAATATAAATCAGAAGTATACATGTAAACATCAAATCTATACATGTAAACATCTGAAGGAAATGCATACCAAACCTTTTCATGTTGCTGTGCTATGCGCGTATCGCGGCACAGTGGCGGACGTCTATTATAAGAAAATAACCATATATGTATATATCTTTTGTTTAATATGTACGTTCCGCCGTTTTGAAAACAATCTAGAAGGGTTTCCTTGCTCTAACGTGTCGTGTCATATCAGACACGTAGGTAAATAATGAGACTATAGCTCGCTTTTTGGAAATCTCTTCGATAACTATTGATGCATGCAAAATATATCCAGGTACCGTCCTCTGACTAGTCCTGCTCAGTACGAAAATATATAGCAAATATCATAAAAACCTACTGCTCCATAAGAAATCAATCCCGAAATGTATATAAGAATACCCTGTGCATCTGGTGCGCACGGAAATCAAAATCCATATATGTGCCATACATGTGCACAGAAACAACATCTAGGTGCAACGGGTGTGCACGAAACATCTGTCATAGGCAACGTGTGTGCCTGACAGCAAAATCAGGTGCGTCTGACATGCACAAAAAATCTCGATTTAGCGCATCTGGTGTGCGCCAAAATCGCATCTCAAAACATGCGCTCAACACGCGCGAAAATCCAAATCGGGTGCATCCATCATGCACGAATAAAATCTAAATCATGTGCATCCAACATGCACGAAATCACGAAATCCAATATCAAGCGTCAATCATGCGCAAGAATCCAAAAGAAGTGCACAGAGTGCACGAAATCAACATCAATATCAAAATCAAAATCGACGGTATACAATACGGCTCAATCCAAAATCAGGTATACCGCGGTATATAATCACGCAACCACGTGCATCAGTGTGCACAAATTAAATCAAAACACTAAAAGTGTATGAAAACTATGCCGAAAGTATAAGTCAAATCACATGCATAACATAGGCATGAAATCAAAATCAACATATCGAATGACATCAAACCGAAGTCAGGTGCAACAAACACACGAAATATAAATCCGGTGCAACAAATGCACGAAATATAAATCTGGTGCGATAAACGCACGAAACATAAATCTGGTGCGACAAATGCACGAAATATAAAACTGGTGCATCCTGTGCAAGAAATACAAATACAGTGCATCCTGTGCACAAAACCTAAACAATAACTCAAATGCGTAAATAGCAACACCGAGTGTACCAAGGTGTAAAAATCATAAACGTGTGCAATTGTGTGCACAAAACACATATCAATGCACTACAAGCACATATAAGCTATACCGAGTGCAAAAAGCTAAATCGTGTGCATACCACGTGCACAAAATCAACCCTACGGTATAAAATCCATGAAGTCATAAGCATGTGCAACCAAGGCACAAAAACGATATCAGGTGCAATAACTGTGCACAAATATGAATACTCAGTAGGTGCAACCATGGTGCACGAAAACAAATATCATGGAACTCGATCATCAAGACTAAATCATGCAAATAGACCGCCCAAAATACCGAAATCCAAGATGACGGATACGTGATAATCAATTCACCAAATCACAAATCATAAATACCGTCGTCGATATATCCTCCTTCAAAGTCGAGAAGGTGTCGGTGCATCCAATGCTAGCAGAGCAAGATATCTACTTGCCTCCTACTCACGGTCTGGCGTCCTCTGTCTCTGAGCCCTCATCTTCTCTGTGGATTACCAATCTCGCGATCCATCGGCTCATCGGCCCTGTCAGGTATGCTAATGGGGACGATTCCGTACTGGCATTTCTCTGGTCATCTCTGGGTCAATCCTTACGGCCACTCGTAAAGCAGCACGTCACTGGTACCGACCTCTAGTCCTCTGAATACACATCACACATCTGATCCTGGTGCAAATCTTATAGCAGCAGTGTCCTGGAAGGAATCCTGCTCAAGGCCTCTTTCGATCTCGCCTATGCCGAACTGTACAGAGGCTGGTACTCTTGCACAATCTTTTCTCGCTCTCTGGACATCTGTGTCCTCAGCACAGCATTTTCTCGGAAACTGGTCGCATCCCAACGCCTCTGTAGACATATCCGACCTTTAATCTTAAAGGGGAGTAACAACAGCTCGTCAGCATCTCGCACGAACCTCTTGTCCCATTTGTCTATATCGTCGTCCACTTCGATGTCACGTCTCTATCTGCGCACTGCAAATGTTCTCGGCTACGGTCAATCCGAAGTCTCTCACACGGACTCGAAATCACGAACTCGGTATCTTCATCACTCTGTGGAAGATATCTAGCCGAACACGTCCTCAGGAACTCGTCCCAACCTGCGGAGATATACTCCATACCCGTCCATTCTTGATCAACTCACAACGCATCTAGGTGAGGTCCTCTATCTGAACCTGGTCAACTATCTCGTCGACAATGCCGAACTCTGGCCTGCTAGGTGTGCGCAATATGACCACTCCTGGGTCCAAGACTTCTCGTATAGTATTCCAAAAAGGTCCTGTCGAGGTCTCTCTCTAATCTCGATTTTGCCGAACTGCCCGGAAGTTATCATCTTTACTATATCTGTTTCTTGTTCCGGAACGGCTGCATACTCATCGCGACTCCTTCTGGAAGGTATATCCATATACAACGCCTCTGCATGCGTATCGCATCCCTGATGTCAGCGGAGTGGAACGTCATCTCGTCGAAATCTCGTGTGAACTCTTTACTCAACTTTGTTCCAATGTCGACTGATTCGTACTTGTCTTCTCGTGGCTGCATGGACTGCGCTCCAACGGCTATACTCGTATCTGGAGTCTCCCAAGCAATGTATCCCATCACATGATTGTTGCATATAGTGCCCTCAGAGTCAATTATTGGATCGCAGGCACGTGATTGCAATGATTGAGGGAGGACCTATGCCGGTAGGACAATCTTACTCAGGATGATTGTATACTATCTGGTTTGTCTTTATCATCGTGTACATGCTTTAGGTGACATTGTAGTTCACTATTACACGTTGATAGAGAATAGGATGCTACCATGGTTCGTCTTTATCATCGTGTACTGCTTTAGGTGACCTTACAGGTCGCTATTGCATGCTGATAGAGCCCTTAGGATTCTTGCTTGACGACCAGCAGTATGATAGCGATCATATACGTGGGAGCTAGGGTCGATAAGCACATCCTTCAAAGGTACCTAGTCGTGGGAGTTTCGAGACTGGGCATCGATACTCCAGTAGTAGACTAGTGTATACATTCGAGACTCCGACGAAGGGCGGTGGCCGGTCTCACAAGCCATTGGTGTCAGTTGGTTCACCTAAGATGTATACAGCTGCTCATTCGGTTATGAGTACACCGGACAGGACTCGCCGGGAACATGCTAGTTGGTATTATACCTGACGTCAGATAGCAGTTCCCTGGTGACATGTGTACAGGTTAGTTCATCGACCCGAGATCGTCATTTGTCTCGTGTGAGTTCCTACTGTGCTTTGATTACTACCCTACCACAGCTCAAAGGAGTCGTGCAAACAGGTTTTAGTTGGGTACAGTCCCGAGCCACATGGAGGCAGTGAGCGGATCGGCAGGGGTTTCGTCTCTCCCGGTATTGGGGGTGAGATCGCGCTGTGTCTAGGAGAGCCATTACACGAAGTCCTTGGCCAAGGCAGGAGATTTACTGGTAGGTATTCCAGTAGTATCTCGGGGTGTTCTGGGCAACACTCCGACACGACTTGTACCGATTTTGGGGGTCTGACTTTTACCAACCCCCTAGGCCCGCCATGCGATGCTCATAGACGAACGGACCGGACTGTACGGATAGTGTCACTGACAGGCTCAGTAGGGTGTCAGGATAAGTTTGCTCATCGACCTCCCTTTTGGTCAATACCTGGTAGCCCGTTACGTACAGCTAATAGCTCTGACGTGCTAGTGGTTAAATCCACAGCCAAAATATTGACGAGTCTTTAGAGTTTCCCACAGACAGTTTCTTAAGTTTCGGGCGAAACGTTGTAAAGGCCGTATGGATTTATGGCAGGGTTCAAACATACGCGTGCACTTGTGCACGTGTAGTGTTTCGGACGGATAATACTAGTGAGCTTTGGTTTAAACCGGATCCTAGTATTATACTGTGTAGATTTTGTCTCATTGCATTTGTATTCGGTCGGAATACAAATGCGGGTATGTATATACAGTCGCGGGGTTATCTTATAATTTGTTACCGGATCGCTTTTTGAAGTTGCCAGCTTGCTTTCTCTTTTTGGCCAAATTCCTTTTCTACTGTTTTTTGGCTGAATTTTCCTTGGAAGGGCTTATTTGTAAAAGTGAAGTTTCACTAAATGGGTTTTTTTTTTGTGCCCGGGGCTCCATAATTTCCAGGGGATCTCTTGATGGTTCTAGCATCTTTTGATTCTTTTGTGCATTATTTCATTGCATTTATTGGATGGGATATTGGTGTTGATGTTCGTGTGACTTTTTTCCCTCTTTATCACCACATGTTTGCTTATGCTCACCTCCTCTCCTCTTGATTCTCTCCATGGCCGAGAGCAATTTGGGACAGCCCCATATTTGTGAGGTTGGGGGAAAATTGATCTCATTCCTCTTGTAACAAAATCCCCTTGCTCATTTCCATTTCTCCTCATACTTCCTAAAGGCAACTTCGATTAACCCTTGAGACAAAGTGATCTACGTATATTCTATAGCAATCTTGGACACGTCGGCTAGCATGGTTTTAATATAACAATGAACATATTTAATTATAACCTCTTCCATTAATGATTTAATTATAACCTCTTCCACAAAGATGAAGTGTGTGAGCCGGCAAGCAGGTGTACGTGGAAAATATACATCATCGATAATGGTGCTGGTGTCCTAACAGCATGGTTTTAATATAACAATGAACATATTTAAACATGCAATGCGATGCGAAAAGCAAGAATATGCGGCAAATGAATAATAAACACAACAGTGCGGTATCTACATCATTGTATCTATGTCATACCGTTTTGCCATTTGAAAGAAGAAGAATCGGGGTTTTTAGGAAAAATAAGGGCTAAGGTGATTTTAAGAAAAGATGCGTCTTTTGAAATTATCCGTAGAATGCCTTTGCCTGTCTTTAAAATACTCCTGATTCGTTAGTTTTTGAAATAGGTATGACTCGGTCTAGTCTAGCATCTACTATGCAAACTACAGATCTAATAACAAGCTAGTCGGGAGGGATATGGAAACCACCTAAATCTGAGTTGATATATATATATATATATATATATATATAATAGTCGGTGATACCGCCTCAAAGGTACCGCGTACGATACAATATCATATGACATCCTCGAGTCATGAGCGCGGATCTTATCGTCAAATAAAGCTCGTATGCGCAAATTTTCGTACGACATCCCAAATCTGGGTACGGGTCAATATCACAATTATCTCATCAACTATCTTGTATCTTTATCGTCATATCACATGATCCGGGGTACTGATCTAGGTCTAGTACAACTGATACCATCTTTATAAATATAAGTGCATGTGTAAAACACGCGTCTAAAGTGTTAGTGTATATGCCCTAGAGGCCATTACTGTATCATACTAGTTTGTATATTACTTAATGGAAGCTTGGGATATTCACAGTTGTATATACAATCTTGCTCAAAATGGTAGTATGCTACTTGGTTTGTCTCTGCTTTAATATGTGCATATGTTTCTTTTAGCATATTGCTGGTATACATATTAGTGGAGCCCTTAGGATCTTTGCTTGATTACCAGCGTTGTGATGGCGCTCGCACTCGTGGGAGCAGGGTAATCTATAAGCACATCCTTATACAGGTCCCTGGTCGTTGGACTATCGAGACAGGGCATCGATACTCCGGAGTAGACTAGCGTATGCGCTTCTCATCCCAGTGTGGGAGACGGTCTGTCCCACAGCCGTTAGTACGTCGTACTTGGGATAGTATGCGGGTGCTCGTTAGGTTACGACTACACTGGACAGGACTCGTCGGGAACTGTTGGTTGGTAATATACCTATCGTCAGTTATCAGTTCCCAGGTGACATGAGTACAGCTTAGTCCGCTGACTTGACACTGTCACTTCGCCTCGAGTGTGTTCCCACTGCACTTTGATTACTACCCTACCACGACTCAAAGGAGTCGTGCAAACAGGTAGTTTTTGGGTGCAGTCCCGAAGCACTTGGAGGCAGTGACGGTTAGATAGGATTCGTCTCTCCCGGTATTGGGGGTTGACATCGCGCTGTGTCCAGGAGAGCCATTACACGAGTAGTCCCTGGCCAGGGCAAGCAAGATATACTGGTAGGTTTCCAGTGTTATCTCAGGGTGTTCTGGGCTACACTCCGACACGACTTGTACCGCTATTAGGGGACTGACGTTCACCGCCCCCCTAGGCCCGCCATGCGATGTATCAGACGAACAGACCGGACTGTATGGAGACTGTCACATACAGGCTCAGTAGGAGTGCAGATGGGGTTCACCTCGTCAGTCTTCTTATCGACATCTACCTGGGGACCGTTACGTACAGCTAGTGCCGCTTGCGGTCTGTGGTTAAACCCACTGCCAGCGTAGTGTCGAGTCTTTAGAGTCCCACACAGAGAGCTATTCGCCTTTAGGCAAAATGAGTAGAGGTCGCATGGTTTTGCGACAGGGTTCGTTCGCATCCGCGCACTTGTGCACGTTTGCTGTCCGGACAGTTTATACTAGCGGGCTTTGGTTTAAGCCGGATCCTAGTATATGATTTGAGATTGGTTTTTCTCAGTGTATTCGTGTTCCTCGGATCATGAATGCGGGTGCGTATGCACAGTTGCTTGAGATTGGGGGAGAGGACCTTGTTTAGGGTTAATGGTTATTGTCATTTTATTAACCCTATTGATTTTGTGTGTATTATGGTTAATTGATAATTAGCTTAATAATTGTGCATGGTTGTTGTTGTTGACAATTTGACTTCATTGACTTGTTGACCTTGTTGACAACTTGACCATAATCATTTCATTTGGAAGATGCTCTTTGATCTTTGCAAAATTGAAATGATAATGGTCATGTCATGATTTACCATGACAATTTTCAAGCTAATTATTCAATTAAAATTATTCACACATATTAGTGAGAATGGCTCACTAATAATTCATTCTCTCATATCATTTCTCTCTCTTGTTCATCCTCTCCCTCAAGCTCTCTCCCTCTCATGTGTTGAGAAACAAAAAGCTTGAGAAAAACCTTCACTTGATCTTCTCTACTCTCTTCTAGGGTTCAAGTCTTAGCATTTCTTGCACTCTAGTTACTCCTAGCTTGGAGTTGAAGCTAAAGGTCGAGGCTTTCGGGTGGATCCTTCTTTGACGGGAGAAGACAAGCAAGGTGAACTCTTTCTACCATTCCAAGGAGCAAGGAGAGAAGGACTTTGAGCTCAAGGTATAACCTTTCCATCACTTAGCTAATTTGTAGTTAGCTTTAGCAAGTTCATGTTTAGCAAAGATCCTCACAAGCTTGGTCCATGTTGCCTATAGTTGATAAAAATCCAATTTTTATTATGTTTTCCGCCTCCCTGTAAGCACCGGGGTGGGCAACGTGGACTTACAGTGGTATCAGAGCCTAACTAAACCTAAACTAGCTAAGTAGTTAAGTGTAACGAAGTTTCGAAACCGGAAAATCGAAAAACCAAACTCGCAAAACCCTAAGTTTCTGTTAATTTTTTTTCTGGTCAAAATAAAATTTGTTATACACCAAAAATTATCTCAGAGTTTTGTTAAGAACACCACCAAAAACGAGACAGTGAGTCGACAAAATGGGCGCGGATCCGCGGCGCTAGGAAGCTATTGCGCCGCGCATTCCGGGCCGTCTTGTCTGCTCTCTGCCTCGATTTTGGTGCAGTGTGTTTCTGTGTTGGTTTTGGGATTTTTAGGATATGTTATATGTGCCCAGATTTTCCAGAACTAAAATTTACTTTTGGGGGCCTATAAATCCGTATTTTTTCGGAACTTCACTACACTTTAACTATATCGGTTGTATCTGTGATGCTTGTATGTATTGAACGTCGGCTAATCGCTATAAGTGGATTAGTCGGGGTTATACATCTCTGTGATCTGTGATTGTTATTGGTTTGTGGATATGAATGGATTGGATTGTCGCGGGTGAATAGCCGGGGTGGATGTGAGATGAGCGTTATTTTTCTTTCATTCATTTGTAACATGTAAATTGATGTAATAATATTATTTGTATGGCCGCACAACCGGGTCGGGGTTGTAGCCGTCATTGTATAATTCTTTTTACTGTTTTTGCTCCTAGGATAGACCCATGGAGGGGGTGCACAAACTACCGGGTATCTCGAAGTGCCGAGTGGCCTACTCACGGTGGTGAGGGAGGTTGCTTCGCTTCGGGTGCTTGGCGGGTAGTTTGCCGCACCCGTAGGGGTCTTGGGTGGGGTATTGGCTATTCACCGCGACCGTGTAATCCGCTTTACGTTGCAGGCTCGAACGCATTGTGGATTCCTAGTATATCCAATGTATTCATCTGTGATCTGTAATGTCTATCATTGCTATATATATATAATAACTATTTAGGCGTTGCTTATGTTTTACAGCCGCGCTAGCCCAGCCCCCGCTCTGTCGTTAGGTAAGTAACCTAACGGGTAATGACGGGGCCCCGTGGCGAATGCGAATGGCATAAGCGTACGTCATATTTTGGTTGTTTTCTGCAATGGTAGGATTAAATGATAGGACGCATTAAAAGAACTAATGCAAGAAATAAACCAAGTAAAAGTCGATTGGAACACTTTGAAAACCACTCGGTTCTTTTCAAAACTAAACTTTTAAACGCGGAGCTTGAACCACTCCTTTTAAAAGCTATCTCGTTCCATCGATTATATCAAGTTCACTACGTTCACGGTTTCGCCAAAACCATTCGTAGCCCTCCGTCATTCCACATGAATGGTCAAAAGTATTCAAGCTATGTATTTTGGCCAAAGTCAAGGCATAGTGATTGGTAGCGTTTGGGTATTCATGTGCAGCATAGATAGATGCGTTGATTTGGGACAGTCGTGCTGCCATTTTGGCCAAAGTCAAGGGTAGGTATGGGTGGGTCCAAATTAACCAAGAGAATGACGGGTAGAACTTGACATGTGACTTATGATATTTTGGCCAAAGTCAAGGTCATAAGAGCATGGGGCAAAAATCCACATCGGGAGTTTCATAAGTACTGAAACTTGCTAGCCTTGCATACCATTTGGAGTGTGATGATTCTGGTAGGATTCCTTCGGTTTTATCACGCGATGATATTTGGATCCCGATCCTACTGTGAGTATATGCTACTCCTCGGGAAAACTCTCACTTAACGATCAATGCTATAAACCTAGTAGGTGCCTAGAAAGGTGTTAGCGGGGCTACGCCCACAGGGAAAAGGGGTTTCTTAATTAAGAAACTTCGCGAAAGCGTTGGAAAACCTCCCTCGAAGTACCGACACTGGCCTGGCTGAACGGTTAAGCAAGTATTGTACGGTGAGAATGATCCCGGCTAATCCTTTCTTTACGGTTTGAGAAGGGATTCGAGAGACAGTGGGAGCCATCCAGTTTAGACAAACTAAAAACCACTCTAAACTTGCAAGAGCATCATGCTAAAGTGTTTCTTTTCTCTCTCCTAATTGCAGCGACCATTCAAGATGACCGGACTTAAGTTACTATTAGATAAAAATATATTGACAGGGCCAAACTACAAAGATTGGCTCAGGAATGTCAAGATGGCTATCACTTATAACAAGCTGGGGTATATACTTACCATCAAAGCTCCCTCTCTCCCAGGTCCCACCTCCAGCGTCGCGGATGTAGAAATCCGTAAGACATGGGAGATAGATTGCGCGAGGGCCAGATGCCTCGTACTAGCCTCGATGGACAACGAACATCAGAGGAGGCACGAGAATATGGACCTAGAGTCCATATTTCTCCATACAAAAGAACTGTATGGAGAGCAGTCTCGTATCGCTAGATACGAAGTGTCGAAGAAGCTTTTTTCGGAAAGGTTGGCCGTCGGATCATCGGTAGCAGACCACGTGCTTAAGATGATCGGCTACATAGAGGAGCTCGCGGACCTTGGGACCACGTTGGAGAATGAATTTTATACTGATTTGATTCTCCAGTCCCTTCCTTCCACTTACGCCCAGTTCATTCTTAACTTCAACATGCAAGGAAAGGAGGTTGAACTTGCCGAACTTCTGAACATGTTGAGGACTGCTGAGGGCACCCTACAGAAGGGTAGGGAGACATCCACTTTGTTTGTAGGAGGATCTTCCTCTTCTAGGTCCAGGGCGAAAGCCAAGGGCAAGAAGAAGAAAGCCCCCGCCAAACCAAGAGGCAGTGTCGGTAAAGTGGATACGAAGGGAAAGGGTAAAGCAACAAAGGTAGCGGGGAAGCTGGTGGGGAAGGAAGAATGCTTCTATTGTCACAAAAGTGGTCACTGGAAACAAGATTGCAAGGCTTGGAAAGCCAGAACACAGGATTTGAAGCGAGTTGCAGCTTCAGCTTCAGGTGTGTATGTTATTGAAAACTGTCTATCAATAAACTCTACATCCTGGGTATTGGATACCGGATCAGGATCTCATATCTGTAATTCTTTGCAGGCGTTGAGAAAGCGTAGAGTTTTGAAGGCAGGTGACATGACCCTCAGAGTTGCGAACGGTGCTAGCATGGATGCTGAGGCCCTGGGGGACTATCACCTGGGATTATCAGATGGACACTTTTTGGTTTTGCGTAGTTGTTATTATGTACCAAATGCAACCTGTAATATCATTTCTGTATCTTTATTATCTAAAGAAGGTTATGAATTTGCATTTGTAAGTAATGTAGTGAACATTCACCTTAATCAAGTTTTGATTGGGTCAGGTACATTGAACAACGGTATATACGTTTTAAACCAACCACAGATTTTCAATATCCAGAATACACACAAAAGAAAGTCTCCAGAAATTAATAAAACTTTCTTATGGCATTGTAGACTGGGTCACATCAACGAGAGAAGATTGACTAAGTTACATACTGAAGGATATTTGGATCCGTTCGAATATCAATCATATGCAACTTGTCAATCCTGTCTCAAAGGAAAGATGACAAAGGCTCCGTTTTCTGGACACGGAGAAAGAGCGAGCGAGCTCTTGGGACTCGTACACAGCGACGTGTGCGGTCCAATGTCTACACATGCGCGAAGCGGTTATTCTTACTTCATTACTTTTACGGATGATTTTTCGAGGTACGGTTATGTCTTCTTAATGAAACATAAATCCGAGGCTTTTGAAAAATTTCAGGAATATAAGAATGAAGTAGAAAAACAAACCGGCAAAAGTATCAAGATTCTAAGATCGGATCGAGGTGGAGAATACTTAAGTGCCGAATTCCTGAACTACTTAAAAGAGAATGGAATTCTCTCTCAGCTTACTCCTCCATACACTCCGCAACATAACGGTGTATCGGAGAGACGGAACCGGACCCTATTGGATATGGTACGGTCCATGATGAGTAACGCTGAGTTACCGCGATCATTCTGGGGATATGCGCTAGAATCAGCAGCATACCTTTTGAACCGAGTTCCAACTAAGACTGTGCCTACTACACCATATCAAATGTGGTGTGGGAAGAGACCCTATCTTAATCACATTAAGACATGGGGATGTCCAGCTTTTGTAAAAAAGCAGCATGCGGACAAGCTCGAGGCACGCTCAGTACAGTGCAAGTTTGTGGGATATCCAAAGAACTCCAAGGGATATTACTTCTATTGCGAAGAGGAACAAAAAGTCCTTGTTTCTCGCCATGCCCACTTTCTAGAACATCAGTTCATAGAAAAAGAATTAAGTGGGAGCGCGATAGAACTGGAAGAAATTCCAGAACCGCAAGCTATTACTGAAAGCTTAGTAGAACCAGAGGGTTCGAAAGATCAAGACATTCCCATGCCACTCCGCAGGAGTAGTAGGCAGTCTCATCCGCCCGAGAGGTACTACGGTTTTCTCATTGACGGGGATAGAGAGGACTGCATCATAGATTGTGATGAGCCTACTAACTTCCAGCAAGACATTCAGAGCGTCGACTCGGTAAAATGGCTGGATGCAATGCGGACCGAAATGGAGTCCATGTACACCAACAAAGTATGGACGTTGGACATTGCTCCAGACGGGGTAAAACCCGTAGGATGCAAGTGGATCTTCAAAAGGAAGATTGGTGTAGATGGACAGGTTGAGACCTATAAAGCTAGACTGGTAGCAAAGGGTTTTCGTCAGCGACCTGGTTTGGACTATGACGAAACTTTTTCTCCAGTAGCTATGCTGAAATCCATTCGGATCCTTCTTGCCATTGCTGCCTTCCACGATTATGAGATTTGGCAGATGGACGTAAAGACAGCTTTTCTAAATGGTCATTTAGAGGAGTGTGTCTATATGGATCAGCCAGAGGGTTTCATTCAGAGTGGGAGCAGCGGAAAGGTGTGCAAGTTGCTTAAGTCCATTTATGGACTAAAGCAGGCATCGCGGAGTTGGAACATCTGTTTTGATGAGACGGTCAAGGAATTTGGCTTTATCAAAAATCCAGATGAACCGTGCATCTATTGTAGATTTGTAGCGAGAACTGTGGTATTCCTCGTTTTATACGTGGATGACATTCTCTTAATAGGAAATGACATTCCTATGCTACAATCTGTCAAGGGGTTCTTGTCACACAGGTTCTCCATGAAAGACCTGGGTGATGCCTCATACATTCTGGGTATCCGGATCTACCGTGACAGATCCAAGAGGATATTAGGACTCTCGCAGTCCAGGTACATCGACACCATACTGAAGAGATTCAGTATGGAAGATTCCAAGCGCGGTAATCTACCGGCTTGTCACGGGATCACCCTCTCCAAAGAGATGTCTCCCAAGACTGATTTGGAGAGGGATCGCATGTCTATTATACCCTACGCTTCTGCGGTAGGCTCTATAATGTATGCGATGTTGTGTACCAGACCGGATGTGGCTTATGCACTGAGTGTGGTAAGCAGGTATCAGTCAAACCCTGGGGAGAAACATTGGATAGCAGTAAAGAACATTCTCAAGTACCTGAGAAGGACTAAGGAGATGTTCTTGGTGTATGGCGGAAAAGACCTGCAGATTGAGGCCTTTGCTGACTCCAGCTTCCAGAGTGACAAGGATGATTCCAAGTCCATGTCGGGTTTTGTCTTTACCCTCAATGGAGGGGCGGTGTGTTGGAAGAGCTCCAAACAGGAAACCGTTGCTGACTCGACTATGGAAGCGGAATACATCGCTGCATCTGATGCCGCAAAAGAAGCTGTCTGGATGAGGAAGTTCTTGAGAGAACTTCAGGTGGTTCCGTCCATTGTTGACCCAATACCTCTGTATTGCGACAACAACGGGGCTATAGCTTTAGCGAAGGAACCCAGATCCCATCAGAAATCCAGACACATCTTAAGGCGGTATCACCTGATCAGAGAGATCGTGGATCGCCAGGAGATCGAGGTCCGGAGAGTTGCATCAGAGGATAACACAACAGATCCATTCACCAAGGCTTTGCCCCAGACTCAGTTCGAGCGGCTGATCGAGATGATAGGTCTTCGATACGCCAGTACTGGCCTTAGTGCAAGTGGGAGATTGTTAGTGTATATGCCCTAGAGGCCATTACTGTATCATACTAGTTTGTATATTACTTAATGGAAGCTTGGGATATTCACAGTTGTATATACAATCTTGCTCAAAATGGTAGTATGCTACTTGGTTTGTCTCTTCTTTAATATGTGCATATGTTTCTTTTAGCATATTGCTGGTATACATATTAGTGGAGCCCTTAGGATCTTTGCTTGATTACCAGCTTTGTGATGGCGCTCGCACTCGTGGGAGCAGGGTAATCTATAAGCACATCCTTATACAGGTCCCTGGTCGTTGGACTATCGAGACAGGGCATCGATACTCCGGAGTAGACAATCTTGCTCAAAATGGTAGTATGCTACTTGGTTTGTCTCTTCTTTAATATGCGCTTCTCATCCCAGTGTGGGAGACGGCCTGTCCCACAGCCGTTAGTACGTCGTACTTGGGATAGTATGCGGGTGCTCGTTAGGTTACGAGTACACTGGACAGGACTCGTCGGGAACTGTTGGTTGGTAATATACCTATCGTCAGTTATCAGTTCCCAGGTGACATGAGTACAGCTTAGTCCGCTGACTTGACACTGTCACTTCGCCTCGAGTGTGTTCCCACTGCACTTTGATTACTACCCTACCACGACTCAAAGGAGTCGTGCAAACAGGTAGTTTTTGGGTGCAGTCCCGAAGCACTTGGAGGCAGTGACGGTTAGATAGGATTCGTCTCTCCCGGTATTGGGGGTTGACATCGCGCTGTGTCCAGGAGAGCCATTACACGAGTAGTCCCTGGCCAGGGCAAGCGAGATATACTGGTAGGTTTCCAATGTTATCTCAGGGTGTTCTGGGCTACACTCCGACACGACTTGTACCGCTATTAGGGGACTGACGTTCACCGCCCCCCTAGGCCCGCCATGCGATGTATCAGACGAACAGACCGGACTGTACGGAGACTGTCACATACAGGCTCAGTAGGAGTGCAGATGGGGTTCACCTCGTCAGTCTTCTTATCGACATCTACCTGGGGACCGTTACGTACAGCTAGTGCCGCTTGCGGTCTGTGGTTAAACCCACTGCCAGCGTAGTGTCGAGTCTTTAGAGTCCCACGCAGAGAGCTATTCGCCTTTAGGCAAAATGAGTAGAGGTCGCATGGTTTTGCGACAGGGTTCGTTCGCATCCGCGCACTTGTGCACGTTTGCTGTCCGGACAGTTTATACTAGCGGGCTTTGGTTTAAGCCGGATCCTAGTATATGATTTGAGATTGGTTTTTCTCAGTGTATTCGTGTTCCTCGGATCACGAATACGGGTGCGTATGCACAGTTGCTTGAGATTGGGGGAGAGGACCTTGTTTAGGGTTAATGGTTATTGTCATTTTATTAACCCTATTGATTTTGTGTGTATTATGGTTAATTGATAATTAGCTTAATAATTGTGCATGGTTGTTGTTGTTGACAATTTGACTTCATTGACTTGTTGACCTTGTTGACAACTTGACCATAATCATTTCATTTGGAAGATGCTCTTTGATCTTTGCAAAATTGAAATGATAATGGTCATGTCATGATTTACCATGACAATTTTCAAGCTAATTATTCAATTAAAATTATTCACACATATTAGTGAGAATGGCTCACTAATAATTCATTCTCTCATATCATTTCTCTCTCTTGTTCATCCTCTCCCTCAAGCTCTCTCCCTCTCATGTGTTGAGAAACAAAAAGCTTGAGAAAAACCTTCACTTGATCTTCTTTACTCTCTTCTAGGGTTCAAGTCTTAGCATTTCTTGCACTCTAGTTACTCCTAGCTTGGAGTTGAAGCTAAAGGTCGAGGCTTTCGGGTGGATCCTTCTTTGACGGGAGAAGACAAGCAAGGTGAACTCTTTCTACCATTCCAAGGAACAAGGAGAGAAGGACTTTGAGCTCAAGGTATAACCTTTCCATCACTTAGCTAATTTGTAGTTAGCTTTAGCAAGTTCATGTTTAGCAAAGATCCTCACAAGCTTGGTCCATGTTGCCTATAGTTGATAAAAATCCAATTTTTATTATGTTTTCCGCCTCCCCGTAAGCACCGGGGTGGGCAACGTGGACTTACATAAAGGTCCGCTAAAATCTCATGTCGTATCCCAAATACGAACCACATCAAATCACCGATCTCGTGGCACTATGCCCAATCTCATCGACTCATCTCCAAATATCATCCACTATCCTCATCATCCAGGTATAAGTATAACAGATAAGCATGTGTGCGCGTGTGGGTGTAAACCTATTCTAGGGTTCGCAACTAGGAAACTATACTAGTTTACTTCTAAACCCTAATCTATCCATAGTACACCTAATCACATCTAGAATATCCATATCACACTTAACGCTATCATACATATATATAGTATATATATAGTATACTAAATATCGAACTGCGGGTGTGCTATATGCCATCCACCCAACTTCCCCCGTAGATATAATCTACTCACCTTGCTCTTCGCCTTCCATTGCCAACGTCGCCATGCACTTGCTTGTCGTCCCGAAGTCTTCGCGGGGTACCTACACATCAACGTATCGCAAATGCGTATTAAAATCACATCGGAAACCAAAACGGCACGCTAAGGCCTATATGTTAGAACCTATAGACTACGCTTTCAAAATTATCAAACAACCCTCGATACGTCGTACAAACGTCAAGTGATCGAGGTAAAACACAAATACGCAAATCCAGAATTCAAAATACGAGAAACGAAACCCGAATCAAAACAGCAACTATTGAAAATGGTCCCAGATTTCACCCTAGGACAAATTGGTCAATTTTGCATATGCCATGGGTCTATTTTACTGATTAGGGGACCACAGAACCAACACGATGCCAAATGGCCGAGGTCTGACCGCAATTTGCGGCCAGAAGGCTTTTATTTGCTGCCTGCAATGGGAGATAGGGGCTAGGGTTTTGGTGGTATGTTCTAAATCACCTGCATGTATCACTGTCTTTGTAATTTAATTTTCAGGTAGCCCGAGTGTTAGCAGATTTCATTTTACATCACAGAATCCACAATTTTCCGATATCGGGTTTTCTAAATCCGTATCCCGGGGTTCTAGTCTCTGGGTTAGGTCTGAATTCTAGCACTAGGGGGTTTGTGTGGCCTCTACTGAGCTCAATTTCACATCACCTCTCAAGAATTCCAAAACACTTAACTAGAGTTTTCCTAAGTCCACAAAACCACTTAATATCGACATGAAACATGTATGGATGCATAAGGAATTAAAACTCTACACTAATGGTGCAGAAGTTACCTCCTTTGGCAACTCAAGAAAATTCTTGAGTTGCCCAAAGTCCTCAAAATCTTTTCTTTCTTGGTCCATGGGGTAGTCAGTGAGCTCATGCATCTTTTTAATGAAATGGGACTTGGGTTTTGAGTTGTTTTTTGTGGAGTATTGGGGGTAGAAGATGGAGGAGGAGGGGGGTGCAGCAGCAGCAGCTAGAGGATGAGGAGAGGAGAGAAATGAGTGGGAGAAATGATGAGGGAATGGCCAAGTCCAATGGTTGACCACTTACCCACTCTTTCTCTCTCTTACCCATACTTCTTATTCTATTCTTTTCCTTTTCTATTTCTATTTTTCTTCTCTCATCAATAGAACCCCGAAACAAAAGCCATGCACCTAAAAACATGTAGTAAAAATGCAACAAGTGTAAAAAAAATGATATGGTGCATGTTTGCACAAATTACGCTTAAAGCGCGATTAGCGATTTTTAATCGCGATTAGCACTAAACTAGCATATAATTAATCATAAAAACTTAAAATTTGCATAATTGTCGTAAAACACCCTCTTTTAATAATTTCCATAATTTTTCAAATTTTTTACAAATTTATCGGTATTTAATTATACCGACTTATTAAAATATTCAATATTTTATTATTAAATTATAAAAATTCCCAAAAATAATATTTTATTTTTTTGAAATGTTACAATTTCCTTATCGAATAAGGTGCTGGATATTCTATAAGGAATACCGCTATGCAAAGCAAAAAACTAGAGCTACTCTTTTTGAAAATTTGATTCTACAACATCTTTTAGTTTTCTTTTCTTTCATTAATCTCATTAATGAAGTCCCATCATTTATGTTTCCTAAGCATCACAGAAGAAACGAAAATACAACTTATACTTATGCCATCTGCATTCGCCACAGTGTCCCGTTATGCATCGTTAGGTTACTTAACTAACGGCATACAGGGACGGGACTAGCGGGAGTGCAAAGCATAAGCAATGTCTACTATATATCTCATATATAATGTATATCCATTCGTCTCAGAATCCACAGTGATCACATCACAAAGCAGCAGAAGAAACATATGAAATATTGGATATACTAAGAGATCCGTGTTTTATTTTGAGCCTGTATAAAACACGGATTCCATGGTCACGATGAATAGCCAAACCTACATTCCTAGACCTCTACGAGTGCGGCAAGCAACCCTACCAATTCTAGAGTTAGGAGACCCGAACTCGACTCCTCGAGTTGGTCTCCCACTGGACTCTAGAACCCGGTTACTTGTGCTCCCCTCCTTGGGTCTATCCTAATGCGGAAAAGTAAATAATATAAAACAATGGTGACATCATCCTCAACTCGGAAGTGCCTCAATAAAAGAATATTACATACAATGAATTTTACATGAATGAAAATAAAAACTATCATCTCACATAAAACCCCGGCTATTCAAAACGCGACGATCCAATATTACATATCACAGCAACACATAACATCACATGTCATCAACGTAAGTAAATATGCGTATCCCAATTGTCGTTGACATATAGCAACGAAACCGGAAATACACCACATATTACACTTACGGTCGCATAAAAGAAAATATCAAACTACAACATTTGGAATCTATATGAACCTTAGACATCATAAACCCAAAATATCTCATACTTCGGATTTCATGCCTAATATACGAATTCCACATATCGTATCATATTACAGAAATTCCTAGACGATGTTAAACATTCCGATTGAATCAACAAATACCCAAAATTACAAAAAAAGCTCAACACTTGTGCGTAGTCTAAAAGGTCCCAGAACATGCCACAGCTCCCATGAACCAACCGTAGAAGGGTCAACCAAAGCCTCACATGTGGCACCGCTGAACTACCAAAAACCCTAAGGTTCAGTAGCGGTTCGGACGGTCACATAATCGAGTTAGGGTTTCGTTCTTCTAGAGGGTCCACAGAATCGCTTGCATGATTTTCTGAAAGTTTTTAACTAAGGAAAAATCCAACACTTGGAAAATTTCCGGCAAGGGTTAAAATGGGTATTTGATATCTGTTCGAACTTTTTAACACCGTCTAAAGTAACCCGAATACAGTTAGAATTATGACTACTAAACACTCTGAGTTGCCTTTATAGTAAATTAACATCACATGAAAATTTAGCAAAAATAAACAACACCTGAAACATCTAAACCCAGTCACTGGTGTTAGGTTTACCTAGCACCTCATGAAGGGTTTGGAAGCATCACATGTCTCAAAATCAAATTTTTAAGGTTCTAAGTGAACATACAAAGAATCATCACTAGAAATTAGGGTTTCATTAAAAAGACAACATCACAAGTAATAAAAGCTAGGGTTTTGAGAGTACAACCTTTGTAGCTCCCTACGCTAGACTCCTTGGCTACTTGAGGGTTGGAAAAAGGTTCGCTTGAGGTCTTCTAAGTCCACGACGATCCACCCGAAGCTCCTTTGCCTAAAGCTCCTTGCTTTACTCGATATGTGAATGAAGTAGAGCAAACACCCTACACAAATGGGCTAGATGTGTGTAGTATGATGATGTGGTTTGTATTCTATAATCAAAACTCTTTCTTTTTCTTAACGTCACTCAAGGAAATTCTCAAGAGAGGAAGAAGAAGATGATGGCTAAGCTTTCTTACAAAAGCAAAAGGATATGAGAGTGAATAATAATTGAAATGAGAAAAGAATAATATATCTTAATCCCTTCTCACTTTAACCATGGTTAGAATCATCTAGATTTTTATCAAATGGGTTTAAGACAAAAGGATAATTAACTCAAGGTTAAATGGTGGTTGAAGCATGGTCAAAGATGATAACTATAAACCTTGTGTGAATTATCCTTTCTCTTTTTCTAAATGATAAATAAATAGATAATTCTACAATGTAAGTCTTGCATTGCCACCAAACTTGTATCAACAACCATGATACTATGTATGTATGTATGTATCCATGCACATCATCATGTGCATACATGTATGCATACAAAAATAGAAAAAGAGTTTGATTAAAGAATTAATCTAAAAGTCATTTGTTAAATCAACACTTGATTTTACAAACCGGTCATATCACATATGACCCGACCAATAGAAAATGCCCGATTAATATACGGTATCACATATCCGTATTAAATCGGGTCCCCGCGCATATCTCATATGCACACCACATCTTTTCGCCTGAGCTAGGAAACTTCATTGTGGGACTCTAAGACTCGTCAATACGCCGGCAGTAGGTAATGATCATATCAAATACCTACAAGCCGCAAGCGGTCAGCTAAACGTAACGGCCACCCGGGTATTGAGCGATCAGAAGAAAACAAACGAACCTGTTACAACTCCCGTCGAGCCAACCGGCAACACTACCGTACAGTCCGGTCTCTTCATCAGATATGCTGCATATCGAGTCTAGGGATGGTAACGTCGACCTCAATAACTCAATAAGTAATTCCGATGAATGGTCTATAACAGATCGAGAAACTACTGATAACACTTATCAGCAAATCTCACAGCCTTGGCCAGGGACTTACTGATATAGCCAGTCGAGCACAGCACAGCATCAACTCCCAATACCGGGAGAGACGAAACCCCTCCTATCGCTCATCGCCTTCGTGTGTCTCGGTACTGTACCCAACGGTCACCTATTTGCACGACTCAGTAGAGCCGTGGTAGGGTGGCAATCAAAGTACAGTGGGAGAACACACAAGACTCTATGACGATCTCGGGTCTACAGACTAACCTGCACCAGTGTCACCTGAGAACTGCTATCCGACGATAGATATAATTCCATATAGGAGTTCTTGGTGAGTCCGTCCAGTGTACCCAGTCACCACTGAGCACCCGTATATGATCTCGATGTCAAACATCGATGAATGTGGGAACATCCATCGCCCATCATATGGGTCTAGTATCATATACGCTAGTCTACTCTGGTATATCGATGCCCCATCTCGATACACCCACGACTAGGGACATTCCAGGATATGCTTATAAACTACAGATGTCTCACTAGTATGATCTCTATCATAATCACAGTAGTCAAGTCAATATCCTCAGGGCTTTATCAACATGTGTGAATGAATAAAAGCATGATCAAATCAACATGTCAGATAAAGAAGAACCAGATAGCATACTATCATGTCGAGCAAGAATGTACATTGAATATATATATACATGTATAAATACATCCACTATCATATAATGGCCTCTAGGGCATACATATATCCAACAACTGGAACACAGGCAAAATTTGAGGGGTGGGGCTCGGTTTTTGGCCGAGATGGGGGTATGTGTGGCCGGCCACTTTGGCTCAGAAAAGCCTTAAATTTCTCCAGTGTTCATGTTATATCACATACAACATTCTGTACTTTTTTTTAAAAAAAATTTGACAACTATAAAAATCGAAAGAAACTACAGTTTTGTGTTTCAAGTTTCGGAGCAGTTTCGGTTTCGTAATCCTACACAATCCCTCTAATCTCTAACTAGGCTCGGATACCATTGTAGGGTTCCTATGAACGACAGCAAGGTTTCGGGAGGGATCGTCCATGCCATTTTCAAAAATTTGCCGTTTTAAAGAACCCTAAAGTAGAATCGATAACTAGAGAATCAAACGAAACAACATGTAAACTACTTTACATCTAAGTGATAACGGAATTCAACCTTTGTAGACCGGTCCTTCACTTCATTAGCTCCTTGTAGTGGTCCCTTCGCTGCGATCATGGAACTCCCGGACTCTTGCATGGATTCTCAAGGCGAAAAGAACGATCTTGCTTGAAGTCTTCGAGGCCGAAGATGATCTACGTCGAGGAGACACTAACTCAAGCTACTACTTTACTAATGAGAGATTAGAGAAGTAAACAAAATATACTAAAGTGCTAATCTAGTAGAGAATGATGAAATAGGAAGTGGGCTCACTTTAGTTTTATTTTTCTCACAATATTTTATCTCTTTAGAAAAACCTAGCAAGCTTTTTGCTCAAGGAAGAAGAAGATGAGCTCAAGAAATGAGAATGAACTAACTAGGTGAGAGAATGAACCATGGGTGAGTTTGTATCATATACTAACTCATGTAGAGATATAACCATGGCTAAATTATAATGGTTAGGTTAATAAATATCTTAACTAAAACAAAATTAGTAGACTAAGTCAATGCATCCACAAGCTTCATGAAGCTTCATGCATGTGAGCTATTATCCACTAATTTGGAATTACTTTAAATACTAAAACCCAACATTATAAATAGTATGGTGTAAGTCTCATACACCCAACTGCGTGTATCAACAACCATAATACAAAATAAAAAACAATTAATATATATCACATATATATTAAGTGTGCACATGTGAGAATAATAAATGCTTAAGTGAACTAATATTAGTTAATGTAAATTAGTATATTAAATATACAATTATACACTAAATTATCAAATCAACACTTGATTTAATAATCCAGCTATATCACATATAACCGACTAATATAATATGTACCAACTTATCGAATAAACACTTGATTCGATAACCCGGGTATATCATATATAACCGACCGATACAAAAATCATGAGAATAGAATATGGTATCATATACTCGTATTATTCTCGATCCCTCATATATCACATATGTGCTCTTACTTCGTTTGGCCTGAGCCAGTAAAACCTCTATGTAGGACTCTAAAGACTCGTCAATACGCCGGCAGTAGGTGATGATCACATCAAGCACCCACAAGCTATCAGCGGTACTAGCAGGACGTAACGGCTACCCGGGTATTGAACGATCAGAAGATTAGCATTCAAGACCGCTCTAACTCCTGTAAAATCCTGACAGTAACACTACCGTACAGTCCGGTCTCCTCATCTGATATGTCGCATATCAAGTTTAGGGGTGGTAAACGTCAGACCCCGATAACCGATAAGTCATGCCGTTATGAGGATCATAACGGGTCGAGAAACTACTGATAACTCTTACCCGTAAATCTCTAAATCAGCCCTGGCCAGGGACTTCCCTGTTATGGCCAATCGAGCACAACGCAACATCAACCCCTAATACTGGGAGAGACGAAACCCCTCCTATCGCTCATTGCCTCCATGTGACTCGGGATTGTACCCAAAAACCACCGTTTTGCACGTCCTCTTGAACGTGCTAAGGTGGAAATCAAAGCACAGTAGGAATCACACAAGAATCTATGACGATCTCGGGTCTACAGACTAACCTGTACCAGTGTCACCTGAGAACTACTATCTGACGTGAGGTATAATACCAACTAGGAGTTCTCGGCGAGTCCGTCTAATGTACCTAGTCTCCACTGAGCACCCGTATACCATCTCTGATGTCAAACCCCAATGGATATGGGATCATCCATCGCCCGTCTCATGGGTCGAGAAGCGTATACGCTAGTCTACTCTGGTATATCGATGCCCTGTCTCGATACACCCACGACTAAGAACATTAAAGGATGAACTTATGGACTACCATGGCCCCACTAGTATGATCTGCATCACAATCCTGGTAGTCAAGTACACATCCTAAGGGCTTTACCAATATGTAACCATAAGACAGTATCAAGAGACAAGTATACTTGTTAAGGTAAAGAGAAACCAGATATCATACTATTATATCGAGCAAGAATGTCCTCTCTATATATGTCCAAGCATCCTATATAATATACATCACATGTACAATAATGGCCTCTAGGGCATAGATACAACTAACAATCTCCCACTTGCACTAGGGCCAGCTGCTGTAGTATTTCATACCCAACATATCACACAACACATACACACAAAAAAGAGGGCAGCCATCTCATTTTCTTTTCTTGGCATGCTCACTTGCACTTTCTTTGAGCTTCACATTTTCCATCCATGGGCATCTTCTTCAATCTCCACCCATCCCTCTCATGAGTTGAAACTCCATGGGTGTTATGAGACAAAGTATTCACACACTATCTCTACTTCATCTTGGGCATCTAGACTAGCAAACTTGATGTCCGAGTTGCTTCGGTTTAGAAGCAGGAGCTCGTACAAAGAATCCTAGATGTGGTTCTTCTTCGACGAGAGAAACCGGAGAGCGAACTAGTTCCGGTCAGACGCGAGGAACTTGGGCAGAGGTTGAAGACCGAAGGACACGGATCGATCGGTATAACCTCTCTAAACTCTTTACATGTCACGATCCAAAGTTCGGCCCGTGACCGGCACTTAACCACGTAACGTCTACAGGCGTAACGCGAATAAGTAAGCCGAAACCCAGAAATCAAAACCATTAAAAGTATTGAGTGTTAAAACATTTAATAGAAACATTTGTTAAAACGTTTAGAAAACCTTAAGTTGTTTAGTAAAATCCTTTAAAGTTCGAGTTATTATCTTAAAAATTTTAGGAGCATTTCCTTTGTAAAAACTAGCTCCGAAATCGGGTACAAGGCAATACATGAGTAAAATGATATACAATAAGAAGAAAGCATCCCAAACAGGAGCAATCATGCCCAACAGTGGAAACAATCACCACAAAGATAATATACGACGCCGTAGCGAAGAATGAGCAGTATAAGTGAAAACAAATATCATGAAAGATAAAACCGTATAAATAAAGTCGGCTCACAACAAGCTCGAACCAGAGTACAAATAATATACATCGTTCTCACAACTGGTCTCTAAGTCAATACATAAGTAGTAGATGGAGAGTACAAGATACAATAGTATGTACAACTGGAAATAAACAGATACCGCACAAAAACCAACCTATCAGCAAAAAGGCTAGTACGCCAACTGCAGTGGTATCTGTGTCAAAAGATGCAAGAAAGCAGCCTGCCGCGACTACTCCGAAGGGCAACCTGCAAACACTATGGCACAACGGGGGTGAGTTGCCAACTCGTGAATAGTAGATAACATATAAAGGTAATCGCGAGTATGCACGTGCTGCGATACTCTAACCTAAGCCAACATATAACATCTATACGATGAACTGGATGCTCCAAATCATGCGACAAGTGCGATCTAATAACATCTCTATGTGATGAGCAAGGTATGCGATAATCATGCATAGCAAATGCAATCTAACAACATCTATATAGGATGAGCAGGGTATGCAATAATCGTGCATAGCATGTGTACTCTATCAGGTACTACAGATACAGGATGAGATGTAAAATACTGAATGTTGAGCATGGGAACAAATAACATCTACACGGAATGTCAACATGGAAAATAATCGGTGTCCAACAATACACCCAAATCCCAGTAAAACTCAGGCGTCGTCATCCTCATCGGCCCTCAAATCCTGTAAATCTCATAGAATCGTGAGTGCCCAATATCGGCACTCGAAATATCATAAAATAGTCGTGTCTAGCATCGACACGCAAATCCTCAAGTATCGAGCCCCGTCCGTCCGAATTGGACCACGGGCTCCGTCTGCGGAATCGGCCCTCGGCCCCGGCAGTACGCGTCGTCCAGTATCTATCTATCGACTCTGGTCGGTATCCTCCGGATGACCGCCAGGTCTCACCAATCACCGGTAGGTAGTAGTCCCTCCGCCGGGCTCACCGTCTAACAATATGAGTCTTCTTGACCCGGGGTACCATACCGGGTCCACTATATACCCGCAATCAGTGCCTACCACTCCTCAAATCAGGTATACTCACACAAGCTCTCTGGAACCGAGAAAACTCATGGTGGACTTACTGAAATATCATATCAAGAGGAAACAGGTTTTTAAAACAGTGCGTATTTCTTTAAAATAATACCTCAGTTCTCAAATCCAGAAATCATTAGAATCCAAAACTCAATGCGTAAATCCATGCAATGTGTCGTATGACACTAAGAGTAAAAAGGGAAACCGCTCTTTTGAAAAGGATCCAGTTTTGAAAATATCTTATGCGGTCCCTATTCTCATGAAATCAAATCAATATCATCCATGTATATAACATATGTATGTATGTAGGTATGGATGTGCAAATGGATATATACGCGAATATGAGTGTAGCACTACTATGAATGTACAGTGTGCATGTGCGCAAGCATGAAGATATCAATATATGGGTGCGCTGGTATGAATATACTGTGTGCATGTGCGCAGGTATGAAGATATCAATATATGGGTGTGCTGGTATGAATATACTGTGTGCATGTGTGCAGGTATGAAGATATCAATATATGGGTGCGCTGGTATGAATATACTGTGTGCATGTGCACAGGTATGAAGATATCAATATATCTGTCAATATGCGACAAGTCATGACAATCATCAATGATGCGACAATCAAAACGATATGTATAATGCGTAGCAATCCTATAGTGCGAGTGTCATGGCAATCACTAACGGTGTGAGTGTAACATACAAATAGTGCTCGTGCAGCTTGAACCGTTAGTGACAGTGCAGTGATCTATACTACCATTTCTATATGCAACAAGAAGGTATGCTACTATAGTCCAAATGAACATCTACGACTAAAATCCTATCACGCCCTGACGCTTAACGCCATACGGGCGATTTCCACGTAGATGTTAAATCTACTCACCTGGTCGCGTGCTACACGTAGCCGACCACCTGCTTTCCCTTCTTTGCGGCGTCTGACGTACCCGCCTGCGAACCTAGAATTCACATACAGAATCCATATATAAGCAAATATCTTGCAAAAGCGCGATATCGAAATCAAACGAGAAACTTGCGTCGCGAACTAAACGCGTGTGTGTCCGATACGCTGAAACGTGTGTATACGCGTCTAAAACTACCCCGACACGCCGCGACACGCTGGATCACAGAACCCACTCACGTATCGCGCGTATCACGCAAACAAAACGTACTTGAAAAACGATATATGGTTCCAGATTCTACCCAGGTGAAAAACTTCCAAAATTGCACATGCCAAAATAATGTGTAGCAGACTACCCTAGCCAAAACCCCAGAACCCAATTCCCCCATCTGGCCGCAAATTGCGGCCAGAACGATTAAATTGGCGGCCAAACAATGGAGATAGGGGTTCGTGCTTGGTGTGTGTGGTCTATACCTAGTGTATATACTCCAGTTAACTCAGATTTTATCTGAAATACCCGGGTCTATAGCAGATTACAGAAAGCTAAAATTTCACTTTAAAATGCTAAATTTGCACTAATTGAAACCCTATGGTATTTTGGTGAAATCTGGGGTTTATCTAGGTTTAAGTGGCCCTAATAACACTTAATTAGGCTAGGCTAACCAGTAAAATCATCACTTAGCTAAAAGTCCACATTAAACACCATTTTAGCACTAAATCTCACATTTTACACTAATCGAAGCTATTTCTACACAAGTTTAGCAAGCTAGGAAGTTAGGCTCAGAGATTATACCTCACTCTCAACCCTAGGAAGCTGGAGAAGGAGTAGAAGAAGTGATGGGGGGTGTTCTGCTGCTGTCTGCTACAGCTGCTGATGCTGATGCTGCTGATGCTAAAGCTGCTGCTGATGCTGGAGCGCTGCTGATGCTTCTGTTGCTGGGGCTGAAGCTGGTGCTGGTGCTGCTGTGTCTTCTGCTGCTGCTGCTGTTATTGTTGTGTGTGTGTGAGAGTGAGTGAGAGTGAGAGAGATGTAGAGAAAAATGGGAGGCAAAACAAAAGAGAATGAGAGTCTACACTAGTCAACCCCTCTCTCTCTCTCTCACATTTAATGCAAGCATGGCTCATGCCATGATGCACTCCCCCTCTCTCTCTCCCCAAGTCAACACCCAACAATTTAAATAATTTCCAATTTAAAAAAAAAACAATTAACCCCCAAAACACTTATTAAAATTCCAAAGTGGCTTAACCCACCAAGGTTGCTAATCATGGTCTATAACCCCAATTAAGCCCTAGTTAACATGCACATGTGTGTGCAAACTTAGAAAAATTCTAATAAAATATTTATTAAATTTGATAAATTATTTGAAAATCGTTTTGGTAAATTTTTTATTAAAAACCATATATTAAAATATAATTAGCCACTAAACACATCCTAAGGTGTTACAATCTTCCCCCCTTAAAGAAATTCATCCCCGAATTTAAAAATATAAAGCTACGCATACCTTTAAAGAGATGAGGGAACTTCTTTCGCATCTCGCCCTCGGCCTCCCAAGTGATCTCTTCACCATTCGGGCTGTGCCAAAGCACCTTCACTGATGGCAAGACCTTCGATCGAAGTTTCTTCACCTGCCGGTCCAATATCACGACTGGCTGCTCGGTGAACGAAAGATCGCGCTCGAGCTGAATGGTCTGATGCTGAATCAGGTGCGAAGGGTCATGTAGGTATCTCCGAAGTATCGACACGTGGAACACGGGGTGAACATCTGGGAAGTCGGGTGGAAGAGCCAAACGATATGCTATTGCGCCCATTCGCTCGAGGATCTCGAAAGGACCTACGAATTTGGGGCTAAACTTCCCCTTCCGTCCAAACCTCATCACTACCTTCATCGGAGAGACCCTCAGAAAAACGTGATCGCCAACTGCGAACTCTAATCTGCGGCAGCGTCTGTCAGCATACAATTTCTGCCTGCTCTGAGCCGTCCTCATCCTATCTCGAATCAGCTATATCTTCTCGGTCGTCTCCTGTACGATATGTGGCCCCAAAATACTGCTCTTGCTGAGCTCTGTCCAACAGACGGGTGATTTACATCTCCTCCCATATAAGGCCTCGAAAGGTGCCATCTGAATAGTATCCTGGAAGTTATTTTTGTAGGAGAACTCCACCAAGGGTAAATGATGATCCCAGCTATCTCCAAAGTCTAAAACGCACGCTCGGAGCATGTCCTCGAGTGTCTGAATAGTCCGCTCTGACTGGCCGTTGGTCTGCGGATGAAATGCTATGCTGAAACTCAAGCGGGTGCCCAAGGCCTCCTGAAGCCTCTGCCGTAGTCGGCTGGTAAACTGGGTGCCTCGGTCGGACACGATACACGTCGGGACTCCATGCAGTCGTACAATCTCGTCGATATATATCTGGGCGTACTGAGCAAATCCGAAAGTCGTCTTCACCGGCAGGAAGTTAGCCGCTTTCGTCAAACGATCCACGATCACCCAAATAGAGTCATACCCTCGCCTAGTCCTGGGTAGACCCACAATGAAGTCCATAGAAATCTGCTCCCATTTCCACTCCGGAATGGGCAACGGCTGTAGCTCTCCCGCTGGCCTCTGGTGCTCGGCCTTGACTTGCTGACAAGTCAAGCATCTCGACACGAAGTCTGCGATGTCCCTCTTCATTCCGTCCCACCAGTAAACATCTCTCATATCATGGTACATCTTGGTAAAACCCGGATGAACACTATACACCGATCGATGTGCCTCCTCAAGAATCTCACGCCGCAGTCCCTCATCATCTGGTACACATAGTCTAGTCCCAAATCGCAGTATCCCCTGATCATCGATCACGAACTTGGAAAATCTGCCCTGTCCAATCTGTGCCATGATCTCTGAACAACGGTCATCACTGTGTTGTGCCTCATGTATACGGTGAAGCAACTGTGGGCGTGCACGAACATGCGCAAGCTGTCCCCCGATCGGCGTGAACTCGAAATGCACTCGGCTGTAGCATAAAATCTGCCAATCTGCCGACGACTGCCTCTGTACTGTGCTCAAACAAGATAGACTACCCCCGGGCATCCGGCTCAAAGCATCCGCCACTACATTCGCCTTGCCCGGGTGATACAAGATCTCGCAATCGTAGTCCTTTACTAGCTCCATCCAACGACGCTGTCTGAGATTGAGGTCTCGCTGCTGAAATATATACTTTAAACTCTTGTGGTCAGTGAATATCTGGCACGACTCACTGTATAGGTAATGTCGCCAGATCTTGAGTGCAAAGACCACTGCAGCCATCTCCAAATCGTGAGTGGGGTAGTTCTGTTCATGTTTCTTCAACTATCGTGAAGCATACGCGATCACCCTGTCATGCTGCATCAATACGCACCCTAGCCCTACTCGAGAAGCATCACAACAGACCACAAATCCGCCTGATCCTGAAGGTAAAGATAACACCGGCGCTGTAGTCAAACAAGTCCGTAGCTGCTGAAAACTGTTCTCGCTCTACTCTGTCCAATCGAAAGGAACTCCCTTCCTGGTCAACCTGGTCAAAGGTGCAGCAATGCGGGAGAAGTCCTGTACAGATCGCCTGTAATAACCGGCCAATCCTAGAAAGCTGCGGATCTCCGTAACTGATGCGGGTCTGGGCCAACTCTTAACGGCCTCGATCTTCCTCGGGTCCACACATATACCATCTCGTGTAATCACGTGACCCAAGAAGTCTACGCCGTCTAGCCAGAATGCACAGTTGGAGAATTTTGCGAAAAGCCGGTGCTCTCTCAAAGTCTGCAGTGTGATCCGCAGGTGCTGCTCGTGCTCCTCTCGGCTCCGGGAATACACCAAGATATCGTCAACGAATACGATGATGAACAAATCAAGATACGGCCGGAAAATACGGTTCATCAAGTCCATGAATGCTGATGGGGAATTAGTGAGTCCGAACGACATCACCAAAAACTCATAATGGCCGTAGCGCGTGTGGAAAACTGTCCTCGTTATATCCTCCTGTCGAACCCCCAGCTGATGGTATCCTGATCGCAAGTCGGTCCTCGAAAAATATCCTGCCCCCTGAAGCTGGTCAAACAAGTCGTCGATGCGTGGCAAAGGATATCTGTTCCGCACGGTAACCCTGTTCAGCTGGTGGTAGTCGATACACAAACGCAAACTGCCGTCCTTCTTCTTGACAAACAGGACCGGAGCACCCCAAGGAGAAACACTGGGTCTAATAAGTCCCTTATCCAGCAAATCTTGCAGCTGACCCTTCAACTCACTAAGCTCCGTCGGGGCCATCCGATATGGCGGTATAGAAATAGGCCCCTTGCCGGGAATCAAATAAATACAGAAAACAATATCGCGCTCAGGCGGTAGCCTAGGAAGCTCGTCAGGGAAAACATCAGGGAACTCACGAACAGTCGGAACCTAGTCCAACGGAACATCTGTAGCTCTAGTATCGCAAACATAGGCTAGAAACCCCTGACATCCCCTCCTCAACAGCTGTCCAGCGCGAAGAGAAGAAATCAAACGGTGAGGGGCGGCACAACAGTCCCCCTGCACAACAAAAGCCGACTCGCCGGGAAGACAAAATCTAACTGTCTTCTCGCGGCAGTCCACAGACGCATAGCACGTGGCTAACCAATCCATGCCCAAAAGAACGTCGAAATACAACATCTCAAGAAGGATCAAGTCGACAGGAAACTCTCTCTCACCAATACGGACAACACAGGATCGGAACACGTGCCTAGCAACAAACGGCTCTCCCACAGGAGTGGTCACAACAAGCGGCTGATCAAGCAAACCGGACTCTCTACCCAAACTCGGCACAAAGTGTGTGGAAACGTACGAGTGCGTGGATCCGGGATCAAACAACACGCGTGCGTCAACAGAACATACTGATAGGGTACCTGAGACCACCGCTTTGGACGCTTATGCGTCCTGATGCGTCAACGCGAAAACCCGTGCCTGTCCTCTGCCTGCAACTGGCGGTCCCCTACTAGCAGCGGGCTCTCCTCTGTCTCGGCTACCTCATCCTCTATGAGTAAACCCTCCGCGACCACGGCCTCTCTGTACATGAGTCTGGCGCGGAGCAACAGTAAGTACAATAGGCAACGCCCTCTGGGGTGGAGAAGGTGGAAGTGTGGCATGCGGTAATACTGCCTCCCTCCGGCGTATCTCGGTACAATCTCTGATGCGGTGATGGGGATTACCACATCCAAAGCATCCACGCGACGATTGCTAACCCTTCTGGGAATAAGAGCTAAACATCTGACCTCGCCCCGAGTCTCTGCCACCTGTACGACGTCTATCACAGCGTCTGAATGGAAGTCCTTGTGCTGCTGTATCAGTACGAATCCTCTTCGGCCATGGAACTACCGAAGTCTCTGCAAGGCGCTCCTCGACTAATAGGGCTGCGTCTACAGCTGCTGTATATGTCTCGCAATGCTGTGCGCTGATCGCAAGGAACAGGGGTGTAAGCAAGCCTCAAACAAATCTCTTGACTCGCATCTCCTCAGTAGCCACTAGATATGGAGCATAAACAGATAGCTCGGTGAATAGTACATCGTACTCTGCCACTGTCATCTCTGGCGTCTGGCATAAGGACTCGAATCTGCGCTCTCGGGCATCCCTGACACTCTGGGGATGGAAACGGGCTAGAAATACCGTCACAAACTCGGTCCAGGTCATAGGTGGAAGACCTGCTGCTCTGCCCTTCTCGACCGATTCACACCATTTCTGCGTAAGACCTTCCAGGCGAAAGCTCGCGAACTCTACCCATCTCGCATCTGAGTGAATGACATATCCAGTCCATCCTATCAATGAAAGACTGTGGGTCCTCGGCTGCATCGGTGCCTGTGAAGACCGGAGGCTTCAGCCTCATGAACTCTGATAGCGATACTGTAATCACCTCCGCAGCTGCAGGGGAAACTGTCTGTGCTGTAGGTACCATCGCGGTCCCGGTAACGGATGGAACTACCTCTGATCGCTGCGTTCGAAGCGTCTCAACTAGCGATCCTATTTTCTGGCACATCTCATGCATACCGGCCCCTAGCATAGCAATCTGATCTGCTGTAGGAGGAACAGTCTGCTCTGGTACAACTGGTGTACTACCCAGATCAGTCCTCGTCTCGGATGAGTCAACTCGAATCTCGGATCTCGCGGCCGCTCTTTACGCCTTCATAGTCTTTGGCGGCATAATGGTTGAAAAGAATGTAGGATTCGATGAGGATACGAAAATCGAATCACAAGAATGTATACAATCATGAAGGAATTTCAATCAATAAGTCCTAAGGTCGCTTAGGTGGAGTACCGTGTCGTGAGTATGCCGCGGAACATACGCACGCTACGCCACTCTGCTTCAGCTACCTACTCCATCATACCATGGCCATCCTACACTCCGAAGGTAAAACCTACGCTCTGATACCAACTTTGTCACGACCCAAAGCTCGGCCCCTGACCGGCACTTAACCACGTAACGTCTACAGGCGTAACGCGACTAAGTAAGCCGAAACCCAGAAATCAAAACCATTAAAAGTATTGAGTGTTAAAACATTTAATAGAAACAT
The DNA here is from genome assembly GCA_030015575.1 of Agapanthus africanus. Classification (NCBI taxonomy): domain Eukaryota; kingdom Viridiplantae; phylum Streptophyta; class Magnoliopsida; order Asparagales; family Amaryllidaceae; genus Agapanthus; species Agapanthus africanus. Next base: position 240,390,485 of record JASDDO010000018.1, on the reverse strand, counting down.
TTGTTAAAATGTTTAGAAAACCTTAAGTTGTTTAATAAAATCTTTTAAAGTTCGAGTTATTATCTTAAAAATTATGGCAGCATTTCCTTTGTAAAAACTAGCCCCGAAATCGGGTACAAGGCAATACATGAGTAAAATGATATACAATAAGAATAAAACATCCCAAACGGGAGCAATCACGCCCAACGGCGGAAACAATCACCACAAAGATAATATACGACGACGTAGCGAAGAATGAGCAGTATAAGTGAAAACAAATATCATGAAAGATAAAACTGTATAAATAAAGTCGGCTCACAACGAGCTCGACACCAGAGTACAAATAATATACATTATCCTCACAACTGGTCTCTAAGTCAATACATAAATAGTAGATGGAGAGTACTAGATACAATAGTATGTACAACTGGAAATAAACAGATACCGCACAAAAACCCACCTATCAGCAAAAGGGCTAGTACGCCAACTGCAGTGGTATCTGTGTCAAAAGATGCAAGAAAGCAGCCTGCCGTGACTACTCCGAAGGGCAACCTGCAAACACTATGGCATAACGGGGGTGAGTTGCCAACTCGTGAATAGTAGATAACATATAAAGGTAATCGCGAGTATGCACGTGCTGCGATACTCTAAGCTAAGCCAACAGATAACATCTATACGATGAACTGGATGCTCCAAATCATGCAACAAGTGCGATCTAATAACATCTCTATGTGATGAGCAAGGTATGCGATAATCATGCATAGCAAATGCAATCTAACAACATCTATATAGGATGAGCAGGGTATGTAATAATCGTGCATAGCATGTGTACTCTATCAGGTACTACAGATACAGGATGAGATGTAAAATACTGAATGTTGAGCATGGGAATAAATAACATCTACACGGAATGTCAACGTGAAAAATAACCGGTGTCCAACAATACACCCAAATCCCAGTAAAACTCAGGCGCCGTCATCCTCATCGGCCCTCAAATCTTGTAAATCTCATAGAATCGTGAGTGCGTAACATCGGCACTCGAAATATCATAAAATAGTCGTGTCTAGCATCGACACGCAAATCCTCAAGTATCGGGCCCCGTCCGTTCGGATCGGCCCACGGGCTCCGTCTGCGGAATCGACCCTCGGCACCGGCAGTACGCGTCGTCCCATATCTATCTATCGACTCTGGTCGGTATCCTCCGGATAACTGTCAGGTCCCACCAATCACCGGTAGGTAGTAGTCCCTCTGCCGGGCTCACCGTCTAACAATACGAGTCTTCTTGCCCCGGGATACCATACCGGGTCCACCATGTACCCGCAATCGGTGCCTACCAATCCTCGAATCGGGTATACTCACACAAACTCTCTGGAACCGAGAAAACTCATGGTGGACGCACTGAAATATCATATCAAGAGGAACCGGGTTTTTAAAACAGTGCGTATTTTCTTAAAATAATACCTCGGTTCTCAAATCCAGAAATCATTAGAATCCAAAACTCAATGCGTAAATCCATGCAATGTGTCGTATGACACTAAGAGTAAAAAGGGAAACCGCTCTTTTGAAAAGGATCCAGTTTTGAAAATATCTCATGCGGTCCCTATTCTCATGAAATCAAATCAATATCATCCATGTATATAACATATGTATGTATATAGGTATGGATGTGCAAATGGATATACACGCGAATAGTGTAGCACTACTATGAATATACAGTGTGCATGTGCGCAAGCATGAAGATATCAATATATGTGTGCACTGGTATGAATATACAGTGTGTATGTGTGCAGGTATGAAGATATCAATATATGTGTGCACTGGTATGAATATACTGTGTGCATGTGCGCAGGTATGAAGATATCGATATATAGGTGCGCTGGTATGAATATACTGTGTGCATGTGTGCAGCTATGAAGATATCAATATATGGGTGCGCTGGTATGAATATACTGTGTGCATGTGCGCAGGTATGAAGATATCAATATATGTGTGCGCTGGTATGAATATACTGTGTGCATGTGCGCAGGTACGAAGATATCAATATGTGTACACTGGTATGAATATACCGTGTGCATGTGCGCAGGTACGAAGATATCAAGATATGTGTGCACTGGTATGAATATACTGTGTGCATGTGCGCAGGTATGAAGATATCAATATATGTGTCAATATGCGACAAGTCATGACAATCATCAATGATGCGACAATCAAAACGATATGTATAATGCGTAGCAATCCTAAAGTGCGAGTGTCATGGCAATCACTAACGGTGTGAGTGTAACATACAAATAGTGCTCGTGCAGCTTGAACCGTTAGTGGCAGTGTAGTGTTCTATACTACCATTTCTATATGCAACAAGAAGGTATGCTACTATAGTCTAAATGAACATCTACGACTAAAATCCTATCACGCCCTGACGCTTAACGCCATACGGGCGATTTCCACATAGATGTTAAATCTACTCACCTGGTCGCGTGCTACACGTAGCCGACCACCTGCTTTCCCTTCTTTGCGGTGTCTGACGTACCCGCCTGCAAACCTAAAATTCATACATATAATCCATATATAAGCAAATATCTCGCAAAAACGCGATATCGAAATCAAACGAGAAACTCGCGTCGCGAACTAAACGCGCGTGTGTCCGATACGCTGAAACGTGTGTATACACGTCTAAAACTATCCCGACACGCTGCGACACGCTGGATCACAGAACCCACTCACGTATCCCGCATATCGCGCAAACAAAATGTACTTGAAAAACGATATATGGTTCCAGATTCTACCCAGGTGAAAAACTTCCAAAATTGCACATGCCAAAACACTATAATGTATAGCAGACTACCCTAGCCAAAACCCCAGAACCCAATTCCCCTATCTGGCCGCAAATTGCGGCCAGAACGATTAAATTGGCGGCCAAACAGTGGAGGTAGGGGTCCGTGCTTGGTTTGTGTGGTCTATACCTAGTGTATATACTCCAGTTAACTCAGATTTTATCTGAAATACCCGGGTCTATAGCAGATTACAGAAAGCTAAAATTTCACTTTAAAACGCTAAATTTGCACTAATTGAAACCCTATGGTATTTTGGTGAAATCTGGGGTTTATCTAGGTTTAAGTGGCCCTAATAATACTTAACTAGGCTAGGCTAACCAGTAAAATCATCACTTAGCCAAAAGTCCACATTAAACACCATTTTAGCACTAAATCTCATATTTTACACTAAACGAAGCTATTTCTACACAAGTTTAGCAAGTTAGGAAGTTAGGCTCAGAGATTATACCTCACTCTCAACCCTCGGAAGCTGGAGAAGGAGTAGAAGAAGTGATGGGGTGTGTTCTGCTGCTGCCTGCTACAGTTGCTGCTGCTGGAGCTGCTGCTGATGCTTCTGTTGCTGTGGCTGAAGCTGGTGCTGCTGCTGCTGTGTCTTCTGCTACTGCCGTTGTTATTGTTGTGTGTGTGTGAGAGTGAGTGAGAGAGTGAGAGAGATGTGGGGAAAAATGGGAGGTAAAACAAAAGAGAATGAGAGTCTACACTAGTCAACCCCCCCTCTCTCTCATTTAGTGCAAGCATGGCTCATGCCATGATGCACTCCCTCTCTCTCTCTCTCCCCAAGTCAACACCCAACAATTTAAATCATTTCCAATTTAAAAAAAACAATTAACCCCCAAAACACTTATTAAAAATCCAAAGTGGCTTAACCCACCATGGTTGCTAATCATGGTCTAACCCAATTAAGCCCTATATTTGATAAAATTCTAATAAAATATTCATTAAATTTGATAAATTATTTGAAAATCGTTTTGGTAAACTTTTTATTCAAAACCATATATTAAAATATAATTATCCACTAAACACATCCTAAGGTGTTACATTACAGTTAACTAGTATAGGGTTAATGGCACGATCCGCCATTTAGGGTTCTGTTAGTGCCAAGTTTTAAAAGTTTTTGTTCCGCATTTGGCCATGGATGGCCAGGGTGCTGGCATAGCCTTACATGGTATCAGAGCCAACCCATTAACCGCATACTACTTGGTTTAGACAATGTTAAAGTATCGAAACCGAAACAACTCCTAAACAATACCTATAGTATTCCAGTTTCCGTCATTTTTTACGAGTCTTCAAAAATTATTTTAGTAACTGCAGAAGACTACTTAGGTGACCACAAGCCTGCACTTCAAATACGAGCCAATTCCACACAAATTGGACCGAGCACATAGGGCTAGAATCCGAGCTGGCCGGCCACTTTGGTGAGTCTGGGTTTGAAATTTTTAGTGTGGTCTAGTCTCTGGAATATAGGTTCAGTGGTATTTCTTGTTTAGCCCAGTTTGGATATGGTTTTATCTAGTTATTTGGGGCTATTCGGGGTTATTTCGAAGTCAATATTTCTAACATCATTTATAGTTTACAATACTTACATTACTATCTGCAACCGTGAATATCATTCGAGCGGTACAGCTTTTCTAATTGTTATAGTCCTTTTAGACGGGTTTGTGAACGTGACATTCATCTTGATGTTCTGTGTTGTGCTGTGTTGTTGCGGATTCGTCATGGTGGATAGCTTGGGTGCAATGTTAGTACAGTTTAGTTTCATTTGTACATTTGATATCACGGGGAGAGCGTCCGACATGTGGACGACCGTCACTTCCTGTTTGTATATTAATCTTTTGGTGCACGACCGGGTTGAGGTCGATGTCACCGTTGTACATATTTTCTTTTCTGTACTAGGATTGCCCCGCGATGGAGTGCACGGATAGCCGGGTTCTGGAGGGCAACGGGTCCGCATCTCATGGCGTTGAGAAGGAGGGGGCCTCAATCTAGAATTGGCAGGCTATTCGCCGCACTCGTAGGGGGTACAGGTTGACCCAAGGAGGAGTGCTCAAGTTACCGGATTCCGTGAAGTGCTGGGTGGCCCATTCACTTTGCTGAAGGGGGCTGCCTTGCTTCTGGTTTTGGCGGGTAACTTGCCGCGCTCGTAGGGGTCTAGTTTTTCATTGCACAGCCTATCCACACGACCAGGAGAACATCGGGTTTCACTTGCGGCTCAAAGGAAACCCGGGGTTCGTCTGTGATGTTGCATTTATCATGCCTGGAGCGATTATTGTATATTGCGATATATATACTAGTAGATATTGTATATGTTTTACACCCGTGCTAGTCCAGTCCCCGCTCTGTCGTTAGTTAAGCAAGCTAACGGGTGATGACGTGACCCAGTGGCGAATGCGAATGGCATATACGTACATCATATTTTCGTTCTTTTGTGGTGTGATTAATTGATGGGACTGCATTGATTCAGATTAATGCAAGGAAAACAGACCTATTCAATGTTGTTGGAACAATTTTCAAAAGCTGTTATTACAAGGACGTTTTTCTTTTGTTTTGCACAGTGGTATTCGGTTATGAATGTCCATCACCTCATTCGACGAGGCAAGGGCCGAGATCCCTTCATCGGGAGTGACCCCTTGGGCAGAAGTTTGCGTCAGGGTAATAACTTCACTATAGTCGATTACTTTTTGCTTTGCATCGTGGTATTCAGTGGGAATATCCTGCACCTCATTCTACGAGGAAAAAGCCGAGATCCCTTCACCGGGAGTGACCTCTTTAGCAAAGGTTTTCGCCACTATATAGTTGTTAAAAGCTATCTGGTTCCTTCAACAATATCAAGTTCATTACGTTAAAGGTTTTTCGCCAAAAACCATTCGTAGCCCTCCGTCATTTCAGACAGGTAGCACTTAGTATTCATGCTATGTTTGTTGGCCTTCGTCAAGGCATAGTATATGGTAGCTGCTTGTTACCATTCTGTTGCATAGATAGATGCGTTGGTTTGGGACAATCGTACTACTATTTTGGCCTTCATCAACAGTATGTACTGGTGGGTTCAAATTAACCTAGACAATGACAGGTAGAACTTGACATGTGACTTATGATATTTTGGCCTTCGTTATGGTCAGAAGAGCATGGGGTAGAAATCATATCGGGAGTTTCAAACATACAGGAAATTTGCCAGGCATGCGCATACATTTTGGAGTGTGATAACGTGAGTGGATTCCATCATGTTATCATGCAATGATAGTTAGATCCCGATACCCACTTATGAGTTGGTTTACTTCTCGGGTGATTTTAGATGATCCCGACTAATTCTTCTTTCAGGTTTGGAGGAGAATTTGAAGATACAGTGGGAGTCATCCTAATTAGATAAAGTGATTGACCATTCTGATCAAGGTTAGAGTGCACGCCGAGTGTTTCTTTTCTCTCTCTCTTTGGCCGCGACCATGACCCGATCCTAGACTATAACTCAGTAACCTAGTTAACCGAACCTTCTTAAAACACTAACTTTTGGATTGTCAGAGTTCCATAATTCATTGCCACTTTTAGTTTTACCATTTGCATTTCTCCGGAACATTCCGTATCACTACGAAGATCCACAGTTATTGGATATGACCATCGTATAGTTACATACGAACACGAAGTAACTTGTTTCAGATTCGAGGATGGTTTCCGGTTCTTAAGAAAATCAATAAGACTATTCAGTTGTCTTTTCCTTTTACCTTCTCTCAGGTTGTGAGGCTCCTAGGATTAGGAGAGGGTACACTATCACGGCCCGAAATTTAGTTCGTGACCAGCACTTAAATCACGATACGTCTAAAAGCGTAACGTAACTTAAGTAAGCCGAAGACCAGAAATCTAAACCTTTTTCAATAAATTAAAGAGGTGAAGTTTTAAAATTAAGGTATGATGAAATCAAAAGTTTTCTTAAATGCATAGATAATGGAACATGAAAAATTCAAGTGGATTTTACTAGTTGAAAAACATGTTTCGTCTTTTAAAAATTTTGGCAGCACCTCCCTTGTATATTTTGATCCAAAACCACATATACATGATAATATAAAAGGCATCCCCAAGCGGGAGCTAACTCTTCGCCAATCGGCGGAATCACAACCACACAAGACAGAATATATGTATACGACGCCCAACGGAGAAAATCAGCACAAAGAATAATGAATAAAGCAAGACATCAACCCACCAAGCGAACATATAAACCACCACTCTAAGTCTCGCAACTACAAGTCTTGCTAAGTCTTACTACATATACAAATACTAGTTTCTGATTGATGGAGTTACTAGATACAACAGAAATAATAAATAAAAGGGTTGCACGATTTCCAATATGTACCACCTACCAAAGCAAATCACCCAAATGCAAGCTGTGTGCTAGCGATTCCGCTACTGATCCATGCGGTCAACCTGCAAGAACTGTGGCACAATGGGGGTGAGTTGCCAGCTCGTGAGCAGAAAACATCATCAGGTAGAAATCGAATAAAACAATGATACCTAAGTCAACTATATCATAAAGGTAATACTATGATATCTCGGGTGACCGTATCTGTATATGTGCCAACAATATAATCAACGCCTATCAGCATGTGGATAACATCTACGTGTTCATCAATGACACAACAACATCATGCATATAAATATCATGAAAGCATATGCATGTAAATATGAGGATACCAACAAACGTGTGTCCATCAACGATACATCAAAATCATGGAATCTGAGTGTCCACCATCGATACTCAAAACATCAAGAAACCCGTGTCCAACATCGACACGTAAATCCTCATATATCGGGCTCCGTCAGTCCAGATCGGCCCACGGGCTCCGTCAGTCCGGATCGGCCCGTATAATCTCATGACTCCGGTCGGTATCCTCCGGATAACCGCCGAGTCCAAATACATTCACCGGTAGGTAGTAGTCCCTTTTCCAGGCTCATCGTCTACTACACAACATACCTTTCTTGCCCCGGGATACCATACCGGGTCCACCATGTACCCGCAAACAACCTCATCCAGCTCCTCGAATCGGGTATCACATAACTCCTATCTGAGAAAACACATTGTGGACGTCTCGAAATATCATATCAAGAGAAATCGGGTTTTTAAAACAATACATACTTTCTTTTGAAATATAACCACGGTTCTCAAATCCAGAATCTCATGAAAACAGCAACTCAATGTATATAATCGTAAAGCATGATGTATGCAAACATATAACAGAAATGTGAGCATATCCGTATATCATGCAAGCTAGAACAGTGATGTGAGCATATCAGTATATCATGCGACATATCATAATGATGAGAGCATAGCAAGTATATCATGCAACATAGCATAATGATGCGGCAATTCTACTGTGTAAGTGACATAGCAATTATCGATGATGAAAGTGTATGAGCCGGCAAATCTGTGTAAGTGTAACATATGCATAATCGATAATGGTGTAGGTGTACTAGCACAGGTAAATGTAATGCAATAAGAATGTCATGAACGTAACATAATGTACATCGTACGCGAAATGCTATCAGGTATACGTATCTACAATATATCCGAGTCGGTGAATCTATCAATCGGTTTCCAGCCTCACAACATCACGTACGGTATAATCCATCGTACGGCATCCTCTAGTCAAGGGTATGGATCAATCATCAAGTAAAACTCATCACGTACGGTATCAATTGTACGGCGGCATTAAACCTTTAGAGATCCTATCAACCTATATGACAATGAGGGTACGGACCTAACGTCTCGTACAACATTTCACTCATGATTCACAACATTATATATATCTATATACCTATATCCCAGGTCACATCCGTATCAATCTCATATCATGTGACCGACAAAGGTATCAATTATCTCATATCGACTCGCATCCGTATAACGACATATCTAACCAAGTCATCATATCTCATCGTATACTCTTTTCATCACATCAATATCTCACATCAAGTTATCTTCTTAATCTCATACTGATTCTCTTTCACTATATATATATATATATATATATATATATAGTGATTCACATTCACTTTTCACATCCTTGTATATCAATTCGAGACATCATTTCTATCATATCATGTCACACTAAATCATACACTATAACCTTAAGTCATGGTATATCTTGTCTTCTATTAATTCTTTAACCATATCCATAAGTTTCTAACATGGTTTCCTTAACCATATTCTATATATATCAGTTTCCATTATAATTTGCGGGGATGCTATACGCCATCCACTTGACTTCCCCCATTGATATAAATCTACTCACCTACGGAACTCCTGTTCAGCCGTAGTCGATGTGTTTCGTCGTCTCGAAATCCACGCGAAGGTACCTACAAATCAACACATATCGCTACGTTATGAAAACTAAATCCGGAAAATCGATACGGCACACGGTGCGCTAATAGGTTAGAACCTATAGCCTTTGCATGCAAAAACAACCAAACAACGCTCGTCGCTGACGTACAAACATCCAACGACCCAATACAATATCAAATACCAAAACCAAGAATTCCAATATCGGAAAACATAACCCAAAACCACCCCAATATGCTCCCAGATTTTGGCTCAGGTCAAAAGGAATTAAACAAGCAAGTACAGGGAGTTGTTTATAGGGGTTAGGAGCTACAGCCAAAAACCCAACCCCATTGCCCACTGGAAATCCGGCGAAAATGCCCCATCATCCGAGCTCACCGGCCATGTTGAGGTAGAATGGGCTCGTATTTGGGTGCTGGTCTTCTGGTCGTTTGCCTAGGTCCATGGACTTGCTAGATTTTCTTTAAAATGCACCAGGTAGCTCCAGATACCCTGTAGACAATAAAATACCACAAAACCGACATGGAACAATTCTAAGTCTTGGGTTTTCTATGCAAAGTCTTGGTCTAGAAATACACTAACAAGCTTGTGGTCACTAATTACACCTTAACAAACCGTCAATCCCATAAAAGCTCATCTTGGAAATTTCCAAGATCACCAGTCCTCACTAAACAATTTCTAAACTAAAATAGAAACTAAAGCAACTAAATTACTAAGCTAATGGTGTAGGAAATACCTCATTTGTGAACTCAAGAATTTTCTTGAATTGCTCAAAGTCTTCAAAATCCAACTTTGATTGGTCCAATGTGTTGAGAATGAGGTGGGGATCATTTTTAATGAAGGGAGTATAGGGTTTTGAGAAAGAAATTGAGATGATGCTTGAGGGTAGATGTGGGGGAGCTTGAAGATGAAGGAGATGAAGAAACAAGTGGAGAAAAACAATGGGGAGAATGCTAAGGACAGTCCACTCTCTCTCTCTCTCTCTTATTCTCACCCTCTCTCGCAATTATCACATGTCACACACTCTCTCTCTCCAATAATTCCCTTTCTCTGCTTTTCTCTTTTTCTTTTCTTTTAAAGCCAAATGTCAACAAATACAAATGAAACAACATGCAACAAAATGCAACATGTCATGGTGCACTAACCATAGAAAAATGTAGAAACTCGGATTAGGCTTAATCGCGATTAGTAGTGCGCTAATCAATTTTTATTTAAACTGCATATAATTAATTATAAAAATGCCAAATACAATAAATATATATTTAAATGAATAAATCATTTTAATCTCCAATTATTTCACAAATATTGGTATATATTTATACCATTTTACAAAAACCCTAAATTCGCAAATCGGGTAGTTTTCGTGAAATATATTATTTTAATATTAAATTCCAAAACTAATATTTTATATTTTCTGAAATGTTACAATCTTTTCCCCTTAAATAAATGCAGTCCCCGAATTTAAATTTAAACCCCCAAATGCAAAAATATTTCAATAATCAGCTCAAATCAACGAGGCTCCGAAATCACGGAAGATATAGAAATACTACAGCGCATTGTGTGCGCCTGAAAACGAGTACGAAACTCAAAATCGAACTCCGTCAAGCGTCACCCAAATCATCAGATTTGCATGCAAATCATCAGAGTTACAATGAAGATACAGATCTCGAAATCCACTACAAAAATCCAATATACATTAGTCGAATACTATAATACGTATATAGTACGCATTCTTGAAAAATCTTCTAAAAACTGAATAAAATTCATGCAAAAATCCACTCTGAATCGCCGTGTAATGCGTAACTCATGGCACTGAAGGGTTACCTATGACGGCAGCAAGGTTTCGGGAGGCATCGTCCATGCCAAATTAAAATTTTGCCATTTTAGCTAACCCTAAACTAGATCGTTAACTAGAAATATACGAAAAACTAATGCAAACACTTTTCAATATATAGTGAGCAAGGAATACAACCTTTGTAGACCGGTCCTTCACTTCAAATAGCTCCGTGTAGTAGTCCCCTCCGCTGCAATCTCAAGCTCTGGACTCTAGAGAGGCTCCGTAGAAGAAACGAACATGCTTGCTTCAAAGACATCGAGACCGAAGATGATCTACGTCGAGGAGACACTAACTCAAGCTATTCCTTCACTAGGTCATGAACTTTGTGAAGAGAACACCCTATACTACATGGCAAGTAGTAGAGGATGATGAAGTAGGAAGTGGGCTCACTTTAGAATTCGTTTTCTCACACTTTTTCTCATTCCACTATTAGAGCTAGTAAGCTTTTGAGGAGGAAGAAGATGAGGAAGAAGAACTCTTGTGAATAATTCATCCAAATGAAAACTTATCCAATGAATTATTGCACCATGGTTAAGTTAAGCCCTCAAGCTTAACTCATGTAGAGAATTAACCAAGGTATGAGGTTAAGGGTTGGGTCAAATAATATCTTAGGTTATGACAAAAGAGTGGACTTTGTCAAAGTTTCTCCAAGCTTCTTTAAGCTTGATAACTTTGACCAAGTTTAACTCTTTTGTTAAATAATAAGATAATAAACAAAACCCTAACTTAACCCTAATCATGGTATAAGTCTCATACACCCATCTTCTACGTATCATCAACCACGACACAATGCATATACACAAACATACATATCACATATGTACAATGTGCACACAAAGTGAGAAAACAAATCATAAGTGAGCTAATACTAGTTAATGTAACGTAATATATCAAATATATAATTATACATTAAATTATTAAATCAACTTTTGATTTAATAATCCGGCTATAACCGACTAATATCATGTGTAACAACTTATCGAATCAACACTTGATTCGATAACCCGGCTATATCGCATACAACCGATCAATGTCACGAATTGCGAGAATAGAATACGGTATCACATATCGTATTAATCTCGATCCCGCACATACCACATATGTTCACCTACTCCGTTTCGCTTGAGCCAGGAAACCCCTGTGTAGGATTCTAAAGACTCGTCAATACGCCGGCAGTAGGTATGATCATATCAAACACCCACAAGCCGTAAGCGGTCTGCTAAACGTAACGGCCACCCGGGTATTGAGCGATCAGAAGATCAACAAGCAAGCCTACTCACACTCCTGTGAATCCAATCAGTAACACTACCGTACAGTCCGGTCTCTTCGTCTAATATGTCGCATATCTCGTCTAGGGGTGGTAAACGTCAGACCCCAGTAACTCGATAAGTCGTGTCGATATGAGGCTCATAACGGGTCGAGAAACTACTGATAACACTTACCAGTATATCTCTGATGCTTCCTTGGCCAAGGACTTCCTATTATAGCCAATCGTACACTGCGCAACATCAACTCCCTATACCGGGAGAGACGAAACCCTTCCTATCGCTCATTGCCTCCATGTGATTCGGGGCTGTACCCAAAAGCCACCGTTTTGCACGCCCTCTTGGACGCAGTATGATGGAAATCAAAGCACAGTGGGAATCACACAAGACTCTATGACGATCTCGGGTCTACAGACTAACCTGTACCAGTGTTACCAGAAAACTACCATCTGACGTGAGGTATAATACCATCTGGGAGTTCTCGGCGAGTCCGTCCAGTGTACCCAGTCTCCACTGAGCACACTATACTGTCTCTGATGTAAAACACCAATGGATATGGGATCATCCATCGCCCATCTGTATGGGTCGAGAAGCTATATGCTAGTGTACTCTGGTATATCGATGCCCTGTCTCGATACACCTACGACTAGGAACATTTGAAGGATGTACTTAGCGCTACATTGTCCCCACTTGTATTATCTGTAACATAGTCCTGGTAGTCAAATACTCATCCTAAGGGCTTTATCAACATGTAACATAGAGACAATCAGAGTACATGTTAAGATAAAGAGCAACCAGATAGCATAATATCATGTCGAGCAAGAAAGTCCTCCCTATATATGTCCAAGCATCCACTACAATATATATCGTATGTACAGTAATGGCCTTAAGGGCATACATATCACTAACAATCTCCCACTTGCACTAGGGCCATCTGTTGTAGTATCTCATACCCAACAATCAGCAGTGGTTGAAGTATCTCATATTCAACCATCCCATAAAAGTCTCTACTGGGAATAGGCCTTCGTGAATGGATTCGCGCTGTTCTCCTCTGTATCTACTCTCCTAACCTTGATCTCCCTGGAGATCAACCATTTCTATGATCAGGTGATATTGCCTAAGAATATGTCTGGATCTCTAATGGGGCGGGCGTTCCTTGGCCAAAAGCCATAACTCCATTGTCACACAATAGTAGGAATGAAGTTCATCTCATGAACTTATATACATCCAGACTGACTCTTTTGTAGCATCTTAGGTAGCAATGTATCCAGCCTTTATCGTCTAGTATGCCACGGTATCTAGCTTGGAACTCTTCCAACATACCGTCCCTCTACTGAGGGTAAAGACAATGCCTGTGACTGACATTCAGTCGACCTTACTACCCTGGAAACTATCCAGTGATTCTCCCCAGGATCGATTGATACCATCTCAGTACATCTAGTGAGAATCCTAACATCCAATTAGATCTATCTCATAGATTCAAAACCCAGGGTTAAGGAGGTATCACCTTGATCCTATATGGAGAATCCTTGTGATGAGCGGAGATTGACCAAGCGTAGCATAGGAAACTCCTTCCCTATCAAATGTATGTCATCCACGTACTATACGAGGATCACCACCATACTCCCTACTCCCTTTTTGTATATACAAGGTTCATCTACCATTTTGATGAAGTCAACCTCTTTGACTACCATATCAAAACAGATGTTCCAACTCCACGATGCCTGCTTTAACTCATAAAGCAACTTGCACGTTTCCGCTGCTCCCACTGTCTACGAAGACCTCTGGCTGTGTACTTATAGACGCTCTCTTCTAAATCACTATTTAGAAAAACAGTCATGACACCTAACCGCCAGAAATCGTAGTCATGGTATGCAGCAATGGAAAGTAGGATCTGGATGGACTTAAGCATAGATTTTAAAGTCTCAACTTTTCCATGTACACCAAGTAATCTTCTCAAGATATACTTGCTTCTGATGGGGATTTAACCCTTTAGATAAAGCAACCAAAGTCCATACTTTGTTGGTGTATATGGATTCTATCTCAGATCGCTTAGCATCCAGCCATTCTCACAGAGTCCCTACTCCTGATGACCTGCTCGAAACTAGTTGGGTCATCATCTCATGATGCAATCCTCGCTCCCACTGTCATAGAGAAACCCGAAGTATCTCTCAGGTGGATGAGGAACCCTACTAGATCGGCAGAGAGGCTGAGGTTCGTCGAAAATTATTGAATCCTCCGGGTTTACCAAATCATCAGCTGCAGTTTGTATAGCTGGAACTCCTTCCAGTTCTACCTCATGACCACTAATTTCTTCACAAGAAATTCCCTTTCTCAAAGGTGGCATGCTGAGAAACAAAACACATTTTGCTCCTCAGTGTGGTAGAAGATATTCCCTTGAGAATGCTTGGGATATCCAACAAACTTCTACAGAACTGACCTTGTCTCGAGCTTGTCCGGATTTTGCTTTTAGACATAGGCCGGACAACCCTAAGTCTTAACATCCTTAAGAGATGGGCTCTTCCCATACCATATCACATATGGAGTGGTAGGCACCCGATTTGATTGGAACCCCATTCAATAGGTATGCAGCTTCTCAAGTGCATAACCCCCAAAAAGGAAATAGGCAACTCGGTAGTACTCATCATAGAGCACACCATATCACATAGGGTGCGATTGCTCCTCCCCGATATACCAACGTGCTGTGGTGTATACTGAGGAGTAATACTGAGAGAGAATCTCATTCTCCTTTAGAATAGTCCACGAATTCCGTGCTTAAGTATTCTCCTCCCTGATCTCATCATAGGACATAATACTTATACCCGTTGTGGTTCTCTACTTCTAACTTATATTCATTGAATATCTCAAAAGGTTCAGACTTGTGTTTCAACAGGAACATATGTCCGAATCTTGAGAGATTATCAGTGAATGTAATGAAGTACAAAGAAGCGGTCTTGGCATGTGTAGATAGGGGACCTACATACATCATCATGTATCAATCCCAAGAGTTCACTAACTCTTTCTCTGTTTCCAATAAACGGAGCTATGGTCATCTTATCTTTGTGGCATGACTGGCAAGTTTCACAAGATGTAAATTCAAACAGATTTAAATATGCATCTGAATGAAACTTAGCTAGTCGGGTTGCATTGATATGACCTAGTCTACAATGCCTCAAGAAGAATTCGTTTATTTCTGAACTCTTCCTCTTGTGTGTGTTCCGTACATTAAGAACCGTGGTTTGATTTAGAACGTATATGCTTTTAGATAACGTGCCTGAACCGATCAACTCTTGATATAGGAAATGTTCAAAACATTATCCAACAATACAAAATTATATCCTTCTTTACTAAATAAAGAGACTGATATGATGTTGTACATCATGTTCGGTATCTAATAACATTCGTTTAGAATCAATGTATTTGGTAATACAGGGTGATAACTGCCAACAAATTTGGCTGCAACACTTGCACCAATTTTTAACTCTTAAAACTTATCACCCGTTCTCAGTTCTCTACCTATCTGTAGCCCATGTAACTGATTACAAATGCGGGATCCTGATCCGGTATCTCATACCCAGGACGTAAAGGATACTGAGAAACAGTTCTCGGTAATGAACACACCCGAAGAAGATGTATCAGCATACACTTTCTTTGTTTGGGTGGTATGGGAATTCTGGTAATCCGCTATTTCCTGCTCGGTCTTATAACAATTATAAGTTGGAGCGGGATCAACGTTCTCTAGCGCAGTATAACAAGCAGGTTCGGTCAATACATCCGTATTATTATCTTGATTAAGGCGTGACATGGTCGCTACCTGGAGAGAGCGAGAAGAAAACATTCAGCGTATGCTCTTGCAAGATTAGATTGGTTATTAATATATCTAATCAGGATGGCTCCCACCATTTTAGTCAAATCTTCCTTCAAACCCTAAAAGGAAAGACTAGCCAGGATTAATTACACTCTACAAGTTCGTCAATCTTTCAGCCAGGCCAGTGTCGGTACTTTGAGGGAGGTTCCCCGTGCTTTCACACGGACCTAATTAAAATAATCCTCATTTTCCCAGGGGCGTAACCCCGTTGACACCTTTCTAGACACCTACTTGATCGGCTTATTGTAATGTGTAAAACTCTCCCAGGAGTAACTCTTACTCGCAGTGGGTATCAGGATCCAACTATCTCATAGAAGGTATGCAATCTCATTGCAAATTTCAACACTTGAAATTCCCAATAATATTTTACCCCTAGCGTCCTATGATCTTGACAGAGGTCAACAAACCATAGGCTGCTAGTCAAGTTCAACCCATCATTTCTTGATTGAAATAAACCCACCCGTACGACCCTTGACGGTGGTCAACAAGATCGTACGACTAGCCTAATCCAATCTGCATCATATGCATAAGCAGATAAATACTAGTCAGCTACCGCACACTACGCAGGTCAACAAACGTAGCACGAATACTAAATAGGACTTATTTGAAATGACGGAGGGCTACGACAGGTTTTTAAGAAAACCATTTGCGTAATGAACTTGACATCGTTGTAGAATCAAATAATTTAAAATGGAGTGTTTTTGAGGCTTTTACTAGTTTTGCTAAAGAGGTCACTCCCGGTGAAGGGATCTCGGCTCTTTCCTTATCGAATAAGGTGCTGGATATTCTACAAGGAACACCGCTATGCAAAGCAAAAACTATAGAAGCAATCAAAAGACGAACCGCGGGTTGTAGCATCTGCCAGTTATTGCTAAAGTGGTCACTCCCGGTGAAGGGATCTCGGCTCTTTCCTTATCGAATAAGGTGCTGGATGTTCTATAAGGAACACCGCTATGCAAAGGAACAACTAGACCTACCTGTTTTTGAAAATTCGATTCCACAACATCTTTATGTTTCTTTTATTTCATTAATCTCATTAATGAAGTCCCATTTCATTATGCTTCACAAGCATCAGATTTGAAACGAAATCAACAATATATAATATATATCTCATATATATAATATAAACATTCGTCTTAGGCAGTAATATGATTTCATCACAGAACATTGCAGCAGAAGAACATATATGAAATATTGGATATACTAGGATTTCCGTGTTTTATATTAAGCCAGTATAAAACACGGATTCCACGGTCACAATGAATAGCCAATCCCACACCCTAGACCCTTACAAGAGCGGCAAGTAACCCTGCCAATTCTAGAGTTCGGAGACCCGGTCTCGACTCCTCGAGATGGTCTTCCACTAGACACTAGAACCCGGTTACTTGTGCTCCCCATCTTGGGTCTATCCTAATGCGGAAAAGTAAATAATATACAATGGTGACATCATCCTCAACTCGGAAGTGCCCCAATAAAAGAATATTACATACAATGAATTTTACATGAATGAAAAAGAAAAACTCTCATCTCACATAAAACCCCCGGCTATTCAAGACACGACGATCCAATATAACATATCATAGCAACACATAACATCACATGTTATCAATGTAAGTAAATAGGCGTATCCCAATTGCCGTTGACATATAGCACCGAAACCGGCGATACACTACATATTACACTTACGGTCGCAGAAAAGAAAGTGAAAAACTACAACAGTTGGAATCCGCAACCTCCTTAGACATCGCATGCCAAACCAAATGAATTCCTTAAACATCGCATGCCTAACAATTATAAACCCCGCATTTTAGTCTCGATACCGAAAACACTTTTCAATAACATGTCGGGTAATTCAACAAGATTCCTGACATCCTGATCGAATGCTCGTCGGAAACTTTACTAGACGGCCGCACCCCTGATGCTATCGACGAAGTGCACTAAAGCGGAACACCGCTGCCGTGAGCACCCGAACGGATGCTTTTGACGACGGGGTTCTCGTACAGTTACTTGCTCGGGGTTATGGGGCATGGCTATCTATTAATTTTACCAGACGAGTATCCGCGTACACTACGTGATTGCGACGGACTTTTGATCGAATCAAAATACCGTGGCAACCGATCAAAATGAGACTAAACCGCTAGATTTATAACATTCAATTTAGTTATCTCATAACTACTTGTAGACTCCAAATATTGTATCCCATCACATAATATCCGGACGAAGTTAAACCCTTCGATCGATTCATCAAAGTCCCACAATTTCCCGACAGCTCAACACTTGAGCACAGTTTTAGTAATACCCAGAAGATGCCACAGTACCTATGAACCGGCCGTAGAAGGGTCAAACCAACGCCTCACATGTGAAACGCTAAACTATCACAAACCCTAGGGTTCAAGTGATGGTTTTTACGGCCATATAATCGAGTTAAGGTTTACGTTCTTCGAGAGGGTCTAAAGAATCACTTGCATATTTTTCCGAATACGTTAAAACTTGGAAAAATGTGTTTTTGACATTCGATCGAACTTTTTAACATTGTCTAGACAATATGTGAAACACCCGAAACATTGTTAAAACTATGAATACGAAACACTCCGACTTATTTATAGTGTAAGATTACATCACATGCAAAATTAGCAAAATTAAACAACACCTGAAACATCAAAACCAAGACACTAGAACACTCGCAAATTTCAGGGTAGGGGGGCTCGGTTTTGGCCGATATGGGGGGGGGGTGCTCGGCCCAATTTTCTTAGAAGGTCCTGACATTTTGTGTGGGTTCATGATATATCGCATACATCACTCTGTACTTGTTTAAAAAAAATTTTGAAAACTTTTAAAATCGACAGAAACTATGATTTTCTGTTTCAAGTTACGGAGTTGTTTCGGTTTCGTGATCTTAACAAAATCCGTATTTATTTCTAGCATGGCTCTGATACCACTGAAGGGTTACCTATGACGGCAGCAAGATTTCGGGAGGCATCGTCCATGCCAAATTAAAATTTTGCCGTTTTAGCTAACCCTAAACTAGATCGTTAACTAGAAATATACAGAAAACTAATGCAAACACTTTGCAATATGTAGTGAGCAAGAAATACAACCTTTGTAGACCGGCCCTTCACTTCAACTAGCTCCGTGTAGTAGTCCCCACCGCTGCGATCTCAAGCTCCGGACTCTAGAGAGGCTCCGTAGAAGAAACGAACGTGCTTTCTTCAAAGACTTCGAGGCCGAAGATGATCTACGTCGGGAAGACACTAACTCAAGCTATTCCTTGACTAGGTCATGAACTTTGTGAAGAGAACACCCTATACTGCATGGCAAGTAGTAGAGGATGATGAAGTAGAAAGTGGGCTCACTTTAGAATTGGTTTTCTCACACTTTTCCTTATTCCACCATTAGAGCTAGTAAGCTTTTGAGGAGGAAGAAGATAAGGAAGAAGAACTCTTGTGAATAATTCATCCAAATGTAAACTTATCCAATGAATTATTGCACCATGGTTGAGTTAAGCCCTCATGCTTAACTCATGTAGAGAATTAACCAAGGTATGAGGTTAAGAGTTGGGTCAAATAATATTTTAGGTTATGACAAAAGAGTGGACTTTGTAAAAGTTTTTCCAAGCTTCTTCAAGCTTGATAACTTTGACCAAGTTTAACTCTTTTGTTAAATATTAAGATAATAAACAAAACCCTAACTTAACCCTAATCATGGTATAAGTCTCATAGACCCATCTTCCATGTATCATCAACCATGACACAATGCATGTGCATAAACATACATATTACATATGTACAATGTGCACACAAAGTGAGAAAAAAAATCATAAGTGAGCTAATACTAGTTAATTTAATGTAATATATCAAATATATAATTATACATTAAATTATTAAATCAACTTTTGATTTAATAATCCGGCTATAACCGACCAATATCATGTGTAACAACTTATCGAATCAACACTTGATCCGATAACCCGGCTATATCGCATACAACCGATCAATATCACGAATCGCGAGAATAGAATACGGTATCACATATCGTATTAATCTCGGTCCCGCACAAACCACATATGTTCTCCTACTCCGTTTCGCTTGAGCCAGGAAACCCCTGTATAGGACTCTAAAGACTCGTCAATACGCCGGCAGTAGGTATGATCATATCAAACACCCACAAGCCGCAAGCGGTCTGCTAAATGTAACGGCCACCCGGGTATTGAGCGATCAGAAGATCAACAAGAAAGCATACTCATACTCCTGTGAATCCAATCAGTAACACTACCGTACAGTCCGGTCTCTTCGTCTAATATGTCGCATATCTCGTCTAGGGGTGGTAAACGTCAGACCCCAGTAACTCGATAAGTCATGTCGATATGAGGCTCATAACGGGTCGAGAAACTACTGATAACACTTACCAGTATATCTCTGAAGCTTCCTTGGCCAAGGACTTCCTGTTATAGCCAATCGAACACTCCGCAACATCAACTCCCTATACCGGGAGAGACGAAACCCCTCCATCGCTCATTGCCTCCATGTGATTCGAGGCTGTATCCAAAAGCCAACGTTTTGCACGCCCTCTTGGACGTGGTATGATGGAAATCAAAGCACAGTGGGAATCACACAAGACTCTATGACGATCTCGGGTCTACAGAGTAACCTGTACCAGTGTTACCAGAGAACTGCCATCTGACGTGAGGTATAATACCATCTGGGAGTTCTCGTCGAGTCCATCCAGTGTACCCAGTCTCCACTGAGCACCCTATACTGTCTCTGATGTCAAACACCAATGGATATGGGATCATCCATCGCCCATCTGTATGGGTCGAGAAGCTATACGCTAGTGTACTATGGTATATCGATGCCCCGTCTCGATACACCTACGACTAGGAACATTTGAAGGATGTACTTAGCGACTACATTGTCCCCACTTGTATGATCTGCAACATAGTCCTGCTAGTCAAGTACTCATCCTAAGGGCTTTATCAACATGTAACATAGAGACAATCAGAGTACATGTTAAGATAAAGAGCAACCAGATAGCATACTATCATGTCGAGCAAGAAAGTCCTCCCTATATATGTCCAAGCATCCACTACAATATACATCGTATGTACAGTAATGCCTCAAGGGCATACATATCACTAACAATCTCCCACTTGCACTAGGGCCATCTGTTGTAGTATCTCATACCCAACAATCAGCCGTGGTTGAAGTATCTCATATTCAACCATCCCATAAAAGTCTCTACTGGGAATAGGCCTTCGTGAATGGATCCGCGCTGTTCTCTTCTGTGTCTACTCTCCTAACCTCGATCTCCCTGGAGATCAATCATCTCCATGATCAGGTGATACTGCCTAAGAATATGTCTGGATCTCTAATGGGACGGGCGTTCCTTGGCCAAAAGCCATAACTCCATTGTGACACAATGGTAGGAACGAAGTTCATCTCATGAACTTATATACATCCAGACCGACTCTTTGGTAGCATCTTAGGTAGCAATGTATCCAGCCTTTATCGTCTAGTATGCCACGGTATCTAGCTTGGAACTCTTCTAACATACCGTCCCTCTACTGAGGGTAAAGACAATGCCTGTGACTGACATTCAGTCGACCTTACTACCCTGGAAACTATCCAGTGATTCTCCCCAGGATCGATTGATACCATCTCACTACATTTAGTGAGAATCCTAACATCCAATTAGATCTATCTCATAGATCCAAAACCCAGGATTAAAGAGATATCACCTTGATCCTATATGGAGAATTGTCACAACCCGAAGGTACGGAACGTGACTGGCACTTAGATTACGAGACGTCTAAAGGCGTACCGTAACCTAAGTCAGCCAAAGCCCAGAAAAATCTAAACCAAAATCAAAAGAGAGTGAAGAAAAACCTTAATAAAAACGGTTTTTCAAATCAATTAAGTTGCATAGAATCCCTTTTTAAAAACATCATAAATTTCTGAAAATTTCGGCAGAGTCTCCCCTGTATTTTCTATCCCCCAAAATGGGTACAACAAGATAATAAACCTGTAATCATAAAAATGGCATCCCCAAGCGGGAGCTAGCTCTTCGCCCAAGGCGGATCACAACCACATGCAATATAATAGTAATATCAAGAAAAAGAGCATAAAAGAAATGCAAAATACCAGAAAACACACGTCGGCTCAAGTGAGCTCGACCCAAAAGAAACCACAAATATACATATCTCTCATTCTCATCACTAGGTCGCATATACAATACAAGTGGTAGATGGAGAATACTAGATACAATGATAAAGCAAAAAGAAATAAAGTATACTCGCAACCCACCTACGGGCGATGTCGCGAGTCTGAGCAAAAGGAACTGATGACAAGATAGCCTGCCGCTACAAGACTGACGGGTCCGACCTGCAAGACACTGTGGCACAACGGGGGTGAGTTGCCAGCTCGTGAGTAGAATATAACATCTAGTAAGGCAATCGTAAGAATGCACGCAATGCGGAACAACATGTATGTCCATATGTGATATAATAACTCTAGTATGCATGCACATGTATGCAATATCTTTTCTAACTCTTTAAGTGTTTTAAATGTTAAAGTTACTGCATTCTTAACTTTTAGAAAATGAATGTCTGCATAATAGCTAAATATCATCAAGAAATCCTCTGAAAACCCGTGTCAAGCATCGACACCAAATAGGAATCATATCTGTCTCAATATCGGGCTCCGTCAGTCCGGATCGGCCCATATCATAAATCTCACGACAACGGTCGGTATCCTCCGGATATCCGCCGCGCCAGACATCACCGGCAGGTAGTCTTCCCCTGCCAGGCTCATCGTCTACAACTCGATCTTCTTGCCCCGGGGTACCATACCGGGCCCACCATGTACCCGAGACGGTTCATCCACTCCTCGAATCGGGTCTCGAAATCCAACAGAAAACATGAAAACTCATGGTGGACGACACATACATCACGAGAAAACCGCAACTTTGTTTTAAAAATGATAAATATAAGCTTTTGTTAAATTCTTACGGTTTTCCCCAAAAATCCAGAAATCGCAGCAAAACTGAAATCCTTAAGAAAATCATAATGTCCACATGTTATATATATGATAAATGTCTATGATATCAATGTGTATGATGTGAATTTTGGCTAGAGTTCTATGTAAATATGATGATGATGCGAGATATGTGCATGCGATGCAGTTTCATATATCAAGTATGAATGCAGGTGACGATATTAAGATAAACAGGTTCTATCGTGCACGTGGCATGGCAATTACCAAAGGCGTGTATGTCACATGAATAGTGCGCGTGCTACAGATGCCAATGGTAATGGTGTTCGTGTCCTACAAAGTGATATCGCATAAGTATGGATGAATGTCCATGCAATCTAATATACTGTTCGCTATTAGGGTATGCAGTGTACATGAATGGATAAGCTAACTAACAATATGAATCTTGCAAGGGATAAGGAAATCCTAACTAGGGGGGGCGCATCGCGCCATTCGGATGATTCCCCCATAGATGAATACATCTACTCACCTGAAATCTCTGCTAATCCGATCCGGCCACCGCCTTGCCTTTTCGCGCCGTGTCCGAAGTTTCCCCGACCGATCCTATATTTGCACAATACCAAGCATAAGATTACGAAACCTAACACAATGCAAGTCACAACATACAATTATCCACGCTCTCGTATTAATCATAGCATGCACTCGGTGCGCGGAAAAACGCACGAAAATCGCTAATCGTTAAACTAGAATTGTCATTTCGGGAAAATCGACTAAACTACAACCCGACTAGACGAAACCCCGCGTTCGCGCATTCTAATAATCCTATACGAAGCTAATAATATTGCTAACCTAACGCAAATTGAACGCATTCTATTTTTCGTAAAAATCTAGCAAGCAAATTCAACGCCGATTCAATGCAAACATCGATATTTTGTCAATTTAGCGAGCATATAATTACACCATTAACCATTCTAATCAATTAGATAACCATCCCTAACATAATACAACCATTATTCTACAAACCCTAATTTTTAAAAATCAAAACCTTCTCTTGATTTTTCATGAACAAGGATTTACACTAAATTAATACTTAAAAATTAGATTTTAGCACAAATAAACTACAAGTTAGCAAACTAGTTTAGAATTTTTACCTCACCAATTGAATCCTAGCATGATCAAGTCACCAAGAAGCCTCCTTTCATCAAGTTCTCAAACAAATTAGGGTTGAAGAGAGAAAGGATTAGGGTTTTGCTTTGAATGGAGATGGAAAAATGTGAATTTTTAATGGATTTTAGCTAGAAAAAGAAGCAAAATTGAAGTGAGAAGAGAGGGTTTCAGCAGGATTTGGGGTCGGCTGCAGGTAGAGGAGGAAGTGGGGAAATTTTGAAGAAGTTTCTAGGTCAAACAAACATCATATGATATCATTTAATGCTTTTCATTTCAACTTTTTCCAAAAAAAACCCTTTTTCATCATTTTTTTCATAATTTTCCCACCATAAAACCAAAAGTTTGCAAGACATGATATAATTTTATTAACACCATATTTTAGCTTATAAAGACTCTTAATTAAGAAATTTACCTAATTAAATTTGTATTTATCCCTAATTAAATGTATTTAAAAAGGCTTAAAATAATAAAAAAATTAATTAATTACGAATTTTTTTTTATTTAACTAGAAAATTATAAGTGACATTTTAGTGACAAAATTATAGTAATATCTTACCTAAATTTTGTATAATTAGGTCTACAATGAAAAAACTATCAATTTTGACTTTTTACGAAAAAAGCCGAAAAATTAGCCGATTACCGAAAAAACTGCCTAAACGATTTTCGAAGGGTTACAATCTTCCCCCCTTAAAGAAATTCGGTCCCCGAATTTAAAATTTAACTACGTGTACCTTCAAAAAGATGGGGATATCTCTTCCTCATCTCGACCTCGGTCTCCCAGGTGACCTCCTCGCTGTTCGGGCCACGCCAAAGAACCTTGACAGACGGTATGACCTTCGACCTCAATTTCTTCACCTGCCGATCCAAGATGACAACCGGCTGCTCGGTGAAAGAAAGATCACGCTCTAACTGGATCGTCTGGTGCTGAATTGCCTGGGAAGGATCATGAAGGTACTTGCGGAGCATCGAGACATGGAATACGGGGTGAACATCAGGGAAGCTGGGCGGAAGAGCTAACCGATAAGCGACTGGACCAACACGCTCTAGGATCTCGAAAGGACCAACATATCTAGAACTCAGTTTCCCTTTCCGCCCAAATCTCATCACACCCTTCATCGGAGAGACCTTCAGGAAAACATGATCGCCAACAGCGAACTCGAGTCGGCGACGACGCCTGTCAGCATATGATTTCTGCCTGCTCTGTGCCGCTCTCATCCTGTCCCGAATCAGCTGTATCTTCTCGGTCATCTCCTGTACGATCTGAGGCTCCAAAATACAGCTCTCCCTGAGCTCTGTCCAACATACAGGCGATCGACATCTCCTCCCATATAAAGCCTCAAAAGGTGCCATCTGAATCGTCTCCTGGAAGCTATTATTGTAGGAAAACTCGATCAAAGGCAAATGACGATCCCAGCTACCACCGAAATCCAAAACACAAGCTCTGAGCATGTCCTCAAGAGTCTGAATCGTACGCTCCGACTGACCGTCAGTCTGAGGATGAAAGGCTGTGCTAAAACTCAATCGGGTACCCAAAGCTTCCTGGAGTTTCTGCCACAATCGGCTGGTAAACTGGGTGCCACGGTCGGACACGATGCAAGTCGGAACGCCATGCAGTCGCACTATCTCATCAATATAAACCTGGGCGTACTGAGAAAATCCAAAAGTGGTCTTCACTGGCAGAAAGTGAGCCGCTTTCGTCAGTCGATCCACAATCACCCAAATAGAGTCATACCCTCGACTGGTCCTGGGTAGACCCACAACGAAGTCCATGGAGACCTGCTCCCACTTCCACTCAGGGATGGGCAAAGGCTGTAACTCGCCGGCTGGCCTCTGGTGCTCAGCCTTGACTTGCTGACAAGTCAGGCATCTCGACACAAAGTCTGTAATATCCTTCTTCATCCCGTCCCACCAGTAACCCTCTCTCAAATCACGGTACATCTTGGTGGAACCTGGGTGAACACTGTATACTGATCTATGTGCCTCCTCGAGAATATCACGCCTCAGTCCCTCTGAATCTGGCACGCACAGTCGGGTCCCAAATCGAAGTATCCCCTGATCATCAATCACGAACTCAGAAACTCTGCCCAGCCGAATCTGCTCAATAATCTCTAAGATACGGGCATCGCCGGACTGTGCCTCGCGGATACAGTCAAGTAACTGTGGGCGTGCTCTGAAATGGGCCAGCTGACCCCCTGTAGGAGTAAACTCGAACTGCACTCTGCTATCACATAAAACCTGCCAATCCGCCGTCGACTGCATCTGTACTGCGCTCAAACAAGATAAGCTACCTCCGGGCCTCCTACTCAAAGCATCTGCCACCACATTCGCCTTGTCCGGATGGTATAAAATCTCGCAGTCATAATCCTTCACCAACTCCATCCAACGACGCTGTCTCAGGTTCAGGTCTCGCTGCTGGAAGATATACTTCAAACTCTTATGGTCAGTGAATATCTGGCACGACTCACCGTATAGGTAATGTCTCCAGATCTTGAGTGCAAACACCACTGCAGCCATCTCTAAATCATGGGTGGGGTAGTTCTGCTCGTGTTTCCTCAGCTGCCGAGAAACATACGCGATAACTCTGTCGTGCTGCATCAATACATTGCCCAGCCCCACTCTAGAAGCATCACAATATACCACGAACCCGCCTGATCCTGAAGGCAATGCTAACACTGGAGCAGTAGTCAGACGAGTCTTCAACTGCTGGAAGCTATCCTCACATGCCTGGGTCCAATCAAAAGGAACCCCCTTCCGGGTCAACCCGGTCAACGGTGCAGCAATGCGGGAGAAATCCTGGACAAAACGTCGATAATAGCCGGCTAGACCTAGAAAGCTACGAACCTCTGTAACTGATACCGGTCTAGGCCAACGCTGAACTGCCTCGATCTTCTTCGGGTCCACGCAAATACCATCTCTCGTCACCACATGACCCAAGAAGTCGACACTGTCTAACCAGAATGCGCACTTGGAGAATTTGGCGAACAGCTGATGCTCCCTCAAAGTCTGCAATGTGATACGTAAGTGCTGCTCATGCTCCTCCCGGCTCCGAGAATAAACCAAGATGTCGTCAATGAACACAATGATGAACTGATCGAGATACGGCCTGAATACGCGGTTCATCAAATCCATAAATGCTGCCGGGGCATTGGTGAGCCCGAACGACATCACCAAGAACTTGTAATGACCATAACGAGTACGGAAGGCGGTCTTCGGAATATCCTCCTTCCAAACCCGCAACTGGTGATAACCTGATCGTAAATCAACCTTCGAGAAGAACCCTGCACCCTGGAACTGATCAAATAAGTCATCAATGCGGGGTAGGGGATATCTGTTCCGCACAGTAACCCGGTTCAGCTGACGGTAATCAATGCATAAACGCATACTTCCGTCCTTCTTCTTAACAAACAAGACGGGAGCACCCCAAGGTGACACACTCGGTCGGATAAGCCCTTTGTCCAGCAAGTCCTGTAACTGATCCTTTAGCTCTCTCAGCTCCGCCGGGGCCATCCGATAAGGAGGTATAGAAATAGGCCCCGTGCCACGGATCAAGTCAATACAGAACTCAATCTCGCGCTCTGGTGGCAGACCAGGCAGCTCGTCAGGGAATACATCAGGGAACTCTCTCACAACAGGGACCTGGTCCAACGGAACCTCTGTGGAGCGAGTATCACAAATATAGGCTAAGAATCCCTGACACCCTTTCCTTAAGAGCTGACCAGCGCGAAGAGAAGAAATCAAACTGGGAAGGGTAGCGCTACGATCTCCCTGAATAACAAGAACCGGCTCACCAGGAAAACTGAATTTGACTGCTTTCTCACGGTAGTCCACGGATGCATAACAGGTGGCTAGCCAGTCCATACCAAGAAGAACGTCAAAGTCTAGCATATCGAGGAGAATCAAATCAACTGAAGAATCTCTCTCCCCGATACGAACGGAACACGATCGGTACACAAAACGGGCAACAAAAGACTCGCCTACCGGGGTAATAACGACAAGCGGCTGATCTAACGGAGATGACTCTCGGCCCAACCTCGGTGCAAAATACGTGGATACATAGGAATGTGTGGAGCCTGGATCAAATAATACCCGTGCATCAAAAGAACATACTGGCAGAGTACCTGTCACGACGGCATTGGATGCCTGTGCATCCTGAGGAGTCAACGCGAACACTCGGGCCTGTCCACCACTAATAGCTGGCTGTCCTCTGCCTCTACCTCGGCCTCTGCCTCTGCCTCTGTCGCCTCGTCCTCTCGGAACCGGACCGCCACGCCTACGGCCTCTAGAAGCATCTGACTGGCATGGAGCATCATCAGGAGTAGGAAGTAAAGCTCTCTGAGAAGATGGTGAGGGTGGTAAAGTCACATGCGGGACTGTCGCCGCGCCCTGGCGTCCCATGGTACAGTCTCTAACACGGTGGTACTGACTCCCACACCGAAAACATCCTGGAGACGACTGCTGGGTCTATGGATATGAACCAAATAACTGACATCGTCTCAATCCTCTGCCTCCGCCATCTCCCGAAAATAATCTATCACGATGTCTGCCCATCTGCCACTGAGCTGGCGTATCAGTACGGATCCTCTTCGGCCCAGAAACGACCGGAGTCTCAGAAATACGCTCCTCCAAAAGTAAGGCTGCATCCATCGCGGCAGCGTATGTATCAAAGTGCTGGGTGCCGATGGCAAGGAATAGCTGTGTATCAAGCCCTCTTACAAACCTCTTTATTCTCTTCTCTTCTGTGTCGACTAGGTACGGAGCATATCGAGACAACTGGGTAAACTGTATATCATACTCCGACACTGTCATCCCAGGAGTCTTGCGCAAAGACTCAAAACTGCGGGCTCGAGCATCTCGGACACTCTCCGGAAGAAAACGGGCAAGAAATGCAGCTGTAAACTCACCCCAGGTCATAGAAGGCAGACCTGCAGCTTGGCCTCTCTCTACTGAGTCGTACCATGTCTGGGCAAGACCCTCCAGACGAAAACTCGCAAACTCCACCAATCTATCCTCAGAACACCTCAACGAACGGCAAATCCGAGCCATCCTATCAAGAAATGCCTGTGGGTCCTCTGTTGCATCTGTACCGGTAAAAGCTGGAGGTCTCAATATCGTGAACTCCTGTAGTGAAACAGGGATAGTCTCCGTAGTAGCAGCAGGAGTGACCATCTGTGCAGCAGGTACGATCGTGGTCTGTGCGGTGGAAGGAACGTCCTCGGATCTCTGTGCCCGGCTGGACTCAACTAAAGATCCCATCATCTGCCGCAACTCTTGCATGCCGGCCTCCAATCTGGCAATACGGTCAGGATAAGGAGGATCAGTATGACCCTGAGGGGTAGGCGTATCCTCCCGCTTGATCCTCGCCTCAGACGGGCCCGCCCGAATCTCATCCCTAGCGGCAGCCCGCTGAGCTCTCGTAGTCTTTGGCGGCATCGAAGCTGGAATAAGAAACATGACTGATAAGATCATTGCAATTGGATCAAGGAATGCAAGGAATCAAGAAAGGAAATACAAGCAATTATGTCCTAAGGTCACTTAGGCGGAGTATCGTATCGTAATTATGCCGCGGATCATACCCACGCTACGCCACTCTGCTTAAGTCACGTACTCATCTACTAAGGTCGTCCTACACTCAGAAAGGTAAAACCTACGCTCTGATACCAACTTTGCCACGACCCGAAGGTACGGAACGTGACTGGCACTTAGATTACGAGACGTCTAAAGGCGTACCGTAACCTAAGTCAGCCAAAGCCCAGAAAAATCTAAACCAAAATCAAAAGAGAATGAAGGAAAACCTTAATAAAAACGGTTTTTCAAATCAATTAAGTTGCATAGAATCCCTTTTTAAAAACATCATAAATTTCTGAAAATTTCGGCAGAGTTTCCCCTGTATTTTCTATCCCCTAAAATGGGTACAACAAGATAATAAACCTGTAATCATAAAAATGGCATCCCCAAGCGGGAGCTAGCTCTTCGCCCAAGGCGGATCACAACCACATGCAATATAATAGTAATATCAAGAAAAAGAGCATAAAAGAAATGCAAAATACCAGAAAACACACGTCGGCTCAAGTGAGCTCGACCCAAAAGAAACCACAAATATACATATCTCTCATTCTCATCACTAGGTCGCATATACAATACAAGTGGTAGATGGAGAATACTAGATACAATGATAAAGCGAAAAGAAATAAAGTATACTCGCAACCCACCTACGGGCGATGTCGCGAGTCTGAGCAAAAGGAACTGATGACAAGATAGCCCGCCGCTACAAGACTGACGGGTACGACCTGCAAGATACTGTGGCACAACGGGGGTGAGTTGCCAGCTCGTGAGTAGAATATAACATCTAGTAAGGCAATCGTAATAATGCACGCAATGCGGAACAACATGTATGTCCATATGTGATATAATAACTCTAGTATGCATGCACATGTATGCAATATCTTTTCTAACTATTTAAGTGTTTTAAATGTTAAAGTTACTGCATTCTTAACTTTTAGAAAATGAATGTCTGCATAATAGCTAAATATCATCAAGAAATCCTCTGAAAACCCGTGTCAAGCATCGACACCAAATAGGAATCATATCTGTCTCAATATCAGGCTCCGTCAGTCCGGATCGGCCCATATCATAAATCTCACGACAACGGTCGGTATCCTCCGGATATCCGCCGCGCCAGACATCACCGGCAGGTAGTCTTCCCCTGCCAGGCTCATCGTCTACAACTCGATTTTCTTGCCCCGGGGTACCATACCGGGCCCACCATGTACCCGAGACGGTTTATCCACTCCTCGAATCGGGTCTCGAAATCCAACAGAAAACATGAAAACTCATGGTGGACGACACATACATCACGAGAAAACCGCAACTTTGTTTTAAAAATGATAAATATAAGCTTTTGTTAAATTCTTGCGGTTTTCCCCAAAAATCCAGAAATCGCAGCAAAACTGAAATCCTCAAGAAAATCATAATGTCCACATGTTATATATATGATAAATGTCTATGATATCAATGTGTATGATGTGAATTTTGGCTAGAGTTCTATGTAAATATGATGATGATGCGAGATATGTGCATGCGATGCAGTTTCATATATCAAGTATGAATGCAGGTGACGATATTAAGATAAACAGGTTCTATCGTGCACGTGGCATGGCAATTACCAAAGGCGTGTGTGTCACATGAATAGTGCGCGTGCTACAGATGCCAATGGTAATGGTGTTCGTGTCCTACAAAGTGATATCGCATAAGTATGGATGAATGTCCATGCAATCTAATATACTGTTCGCTATTAGGGTATGCAGTGTACATGAATGGATAAGCTAACTAACAATATGAATCTTGCAAGGGATAAGGAAATCCTAACTAGGGGGGGCGCATCGCGCCATTCGGACGATTCCCCCATAGATGAATATATCTACTCACCTGAAATCTCTGCTAATCCGATCCGGCCACCGCCTTGCCTTTTCGCGCCGTGTCCGAAGTTTCCCCGACCGATCCTATATTTGCACAATACCAAGCATAAGATTACAAAACCTAACACAATGTAAGTCACAACATACAATTATCCACGCTCTCGTATTAATCATAGCATGCACTCGGTGCACGGAAAAACGCACGAAAATCGCTAATCGTTAAACTAGAATTGTCATTTCGGGAAAATCGACTAAACTACAACCCGACTAGACGAAACCCCACGTTCACGCATTCTAATAATCCTATATGAAGCTAATAATATTGCTAACCTAACGCAAATTGAACGCATTCTATTTTTCGTAAAAATCTAGCAAGCAAATTCAACGCCGATTCAATGCAAACATCGATATTTTGTCGATTTAGCGAGCATATAATTACACCATTAACCATTCTAATCAATTAGATAACCATCCCTAACATAATCCAACCATTATGCTACAAACCCTAATTTTTAAAAATCAAAACCTTCTCTTGATTTTTCATGAACAAGGATTTACACTAAATTAATACTTAAAAATTAGATTTTAGCACAAATAAACTACAAGTTAGCAAACTAGTTTAGAATTTTTACCTCACCAATTGAATCCTAGCATGATCAAGTCACCAAGAAGCCTCCTTTCATCAAGTTCTCAAACAAATTAGGGTTGAAGAGAGAAAGGATTAGGGTTTTGCTTTGAATGGAGATGGAAAAATGTGAATTTTTAATGGATTTTAGCTAGAAAAAGAAGCAAAATTGAAGTGAGAAGAGAGGGTTTCAGCAGGATTTGGGGTCGGCTGCAGGTAGAGGAGGAAGTGGGGAAATTTTGAAGAAGTTTCTAGGTCAAACAAACATCATATGATATCATTTAATGCTTTTCATTTCAACTTTTTCCAAAAAAACCCCTTTTTCATCATTTTTTTCATAATTTTCCCACCATAAAACCAAAAGTTTGCAAGACATGATATAATTTTATTAACACCATATTTTAGCTTATAAAGACTCCTAATTAATAAATTTACCTAATTAAATTTGTATTTATCCCTAATTAAATGTATTTAAAAAGGCTTAAAATTATAAAAAAAAATTAATTAATTACGAATTTTTTTTTATTTAACTAGAAAATTATAAGTGACATTTTAGTGACAAAATTATAGTAATATCTTACCTAAATTTTGTATAATTAGGTCTACAATGAAAAAAATATCAATTTTGACTTTTTACGAAAAAAGCCGAAAAATTAGCCGATTACCGAAAAAACTGCCTAAACGATTTTCGAAGGGTTACAAGAATCCTTGTGATAAGTGGAGATTGACCGAGCGTAGCATAGGAAACTCCTTCCCTATCAAGTGTATGTCATCCACGTACTATACGAGGATCACCACCATACTCCCTACTACCTTTTTGTATATACAAGGTTCATCTACCATTTTGATGAAGTCAACCTCTTTGACTACCATATCAAAACAGATGTTCCAACTCCGCGATGCCTGCTTTAACTCATAAAGCAACTTGCTCACGTTTCCGCTGCTCCCACTGTCTACGAAGACCTCTGGCTGTGTACTTATAGTCGCTCTCTTCTAAATCACTATTTAGAAAAACAGTCATGACACCCACCGCCAGAAATCGTAGTCATGGTATGCAGCAATGGCAAGTAGGATCTGGATGGACTTAAGCATAGCTTTGAAAGTCTCAACTTTTCCATGTATACCAAGTAATCTTCTCAAGATATACTTGCTTCTGAAGGGGATTTAACCCTTCAGATAAAGCAACCAAAGTCCATACTGTTAGTGTATATGCCCAAGGGGCCATTATTGTATCATACTAGTTTGTATATTACTTAATGGAAGCTTGGGATATTCATATGTATATAACAGTCTTGCTAAACATGGTAGTATGCTACTTGGTTTTTCTATCTTAATATGTGAGTATACGTATTGATAGAGCTCTTAGGATCTTGCTTGACTACCAGCGTTGTGATGGCAGTCACACTAGTGGGGGCTGGGTAGTCTACAAGCAAATCCTTTTTCAGGTCCCTAGTCGTAGGATTATCAAGACAGGGCATCGATACTCCGGAGTAGACTAATGTGTACGCTTCTCATCCCAGTTGGGGAGATGGTCTGTCCCACAGCCGTCAGTACGTCGTACTGGAGATAGTATACAAGTGCTCGTTGGGTTACGGGTACACCGGACAGGACTCGCAGGGAACTGTTGGTTGGGTTTTATACCAGTTGTCAGTTAACAGTTCCCAGGTGACATGAGTACAGCATAGTCCGCAGACTTAACACTGCTACTTCGCCTCGAGTGTGCCCCGCTGTTCTTAGATTGCTACCCTACCACGGCTCAAAGGAGTCGTGCAAACAGGTAGCAGTTGGGTGCAGTCCCGAGCACTTGGAGGCAGTGGCGGTTAGACAGGATTCGTCTCTCCCGGTATTGGGAGTTGATATCGCGCTGTGTCAGAGAGCCATTACACAAAGTCCCTGGCCAGGGCAAGCGAGATTTACTGGTTGATTCCAGTAGTTTCTCAGGGTGTAATGGGCTACGCTCCGACACGACTTATACCGCTATTAAGGGACTGACGCTTGCCGCCCCTAGGCCCGATATGCGATAGACTTAGACGAACAGACCGGACTGTACGGAGATTGTCACATCAGGCTCGGTAGGAGTTCGGATGGGTTTCCTCATCGGCCTTCTTATCGACATCTACCTGGGGACCGTTACGTACAGCTAGTGCCGCTTGCGGTCTGTGGTTAAACCCACTGCCAGCGTAGTAGTCGAGTCATTAGAGTCCCATATAGAGAGTTTCCCTACTCCAGGGGAAACGATATAGTGGTCGTATGGTTTTACGACAAGGGTTCGGACACATACGTGTATTTACGCACGTACGACTTTCGGACAGTTTTTACTAGTCGGCTTTGGTTTAAGCCAGATTCTAGTATCGGGATATTGGATTTATACAGTCTAAAGTTTTTCCGTGTTTTCAAGGATAGGAGGGGCGTTCTCGTAATTTCACAAGAAGGTTCTAGAAGATGGTGACTTGGGGGTTTAGGTGGCATATGCATTAAATGAGATTAGTGACTCATTTGTGTGATTCATCCATGTCATTAATGCATCATAAATGCTTAATGACTCATGGAGATGAATCACCCATTTGTATTTATGAAGCATGGTTGTTAAATCCATTATTCTATTTATTTGATAAAGATAAATGCTTCATATATATCATGATAGATCACAATCTCATTCTCATTCTCATGCTCACCTTCTCTCTCCTCAAGCTCTCTTTCTTCAAACCCTAATCCTCCCCTCTCATGTGTTGAGATCAAGGATTAGAATAGACTAATCACTCCATAATCCAACTCTATATCACCTAGGTTACTTAGATTAGCACTTTAAGAAACCTAGTTACCTCTAGTTTGAGGTGAAGCTTGAAGTATAGCTCTCGGGTGGATCGTCTACTACTTGGAGAAGGCCGAGGAGGAGGTGGAGAACGAAAAGACGAAGGACACGGTTCATTAGGCATAATCACTTCACATAGTAGTTTAGAACTACTATGTTTTTGTTAGTTATCGTTTAGCACCGATTCTTGCGGTTAGTCGATGTTATTGCGTAGAACAAGACCGTTTTTTAAATTTCCGCCTCCCCGCAAGTCGTGGGGTATAGTACATCGACTTACACTGGTATCAGAGCCTCGCTAAACAATAATTAACTCATTAGCAAAGTCGTATGAATTTCGAACGCAAAACGAACCGAAAAAGACATCGATATCACATGTTTCTGTCGAATTTAAAACAGGCTCTAAAAATTTTTCAGGTTGCTGCAGGATAACAAGCATAGAAAGATAAGAACACTGGAGAAAAATGGGTTAGTGAATCGGCCATACAGCCATGGAACCGCGGCCGATCCCACCGATCCGCCGAGGATCCGCGGCCGAGTTGGGGCCGATTCGACCCAGTTTGCTCCAGTTATTCTTTTGTGATATTTTTGTGTTTTCTGGAATGTTTATTTTCTGCTCAAAGTCTCAGGTGCACAGAGAAGTTTTGGGAGTAGAATCTGAAATGTTTGCTCGATCGAAATTATACGATGTTTGCTAATTTGATTATATCTGTGATTGTATAATGTGTTCGTAAACCTTCCCTAACTGCTAGTATGTCGATTGGCAGGGGGTTGCACATTTCTGTAATGAATTTAACTATTTGTGATTATGAACTGTATTGGACTGTTGTGATGATTAGCCGGGGTTTTTTAATGGGTTATTATTTTAATCCATTCAATGTAATTGTAATATGTTGTAATATTATTTTGCGGGGCGCATCCAGGTTGCGGTTGTAGCCACCGTTGTATTATTTCATTTTACTGTTTTTGCTCCTAGGACAGACCCAAGGTGGGGTGCACAAACTACCGGGTACTTTGAAGTGTTTAGTGGCCTACTCACTTTGTTGAGGGAGACCGCTTCACTTCGGGTACTTGGCGGGTAGTTTGCCGTACCCGTAGGGGTCTAGGGTGGGGTAATGGCTATTCATCACAACTGTGTAATCCGTCTTTTATTGCAGGCTCAAAGCAAACACGGATTGCTAGCAAATCCAATAATGTTCATCTGTGATCTGGAATGCCTATTATTGCGTCTGACGAATGTACAATATCTATATATGATAGCTATTTAGACGTCACTTATGTTTTACACCCGCGCTAGCCCAGCCCCCGCTCTGCCGTTAGTTAAGTAACCTAACGGGTGATGACGGAACCCAGTGGCGAATGCGGATGGCATAAGAGGACGTTGTATTTTCGTTGTTTTCTGCAATGATAGGTTAATGATGGGACGCATTATTATTAATGCAAAGAAAATAAACCAAAAGTTTAATCGTTGGAACAATTTAAAAGAAACCACTCGGTTATTTTTAAAACAGAAGATATTTTTTAATTACGGAGTTTTAACCACTCCTTTTAAAAGCTATCAGGTTCCTTCGGTTATATCAAGTTCACTACGTTGACGGTTTCGCCAAAACCATTCGTAGCCCTCTGTCATTTCATTTGGGTATTCAGTAGTATTCAAGCTATGCATTTTGACCAATGCCAAGGCATAGTGTTTGGTAGCTGCTGGGTATTCATTTGTTGCATAGATAGATGAGTTAGTTTGGGACAGTCGTATTATCATTTGGCCAATGTCAGGGATATGTACGGATGGGTTCAAATTAACAAGATAATGATGGGTAGAACTTGACATGTGACTTATGATATTTTGACCAACGCCAAGGTCATGAGAGCATGGGGCAAAAAATTTATATCGGGAATTTCTAAAGAAACTGAAATTTGCAAAGAAATGCATACCATTTGGAGTTTGATGAATGTTGGTAGGATTCCTTCAGCATTATCAGACGATGATATTTGGATCCCGATCCTACTGTGAGTATATGCTACTTATCAGGATATTCGTCACTTAACGATCAATGCTATAAACCAAGTAGGTGTCAAGAAAGGTGTCAGCGGGGCTACGCCCCCAGAGAAAAGAGGTTATTTAATTAAGGAACTTCGCGAAAGCGTTGGAAAACCTCCCTCGAAGTATCGACACTGGCCTGGCTGAACAATTAAGCAAGTATTGTACAGTAAGAATAGTCCTGGCTAATTCTTCTTTTATAGTTTGGGGAAGGATTCGAGAAACAGTGGGAGCCATCCAGTTTAGATAAACTAAAAACCACTCTAAACTTGCAAGAGCATCATGCTAAAGTGTTTTCTTCTCTATCTCCTAATTGCAGCGACCCTGAAAATGACTGGACTTAAGTTACTTTTAGAGAAAAATATACTGACAGGGCCAAACTATAAAGATTGGCTGCGGAATGTCAAAATGGCTTTGACCTATGACAAATTGGGGTACGTCCTCACCGCTAAAGCACCTGCTGTCCCTGGTCCCAAATCCAGTAATGCAGATAAGGAAATCCGCAAAACCTGGGATTTCGATTGCGCGAAGGCCAAGTGCATCGTGCTTGCCTCGATGAACAATGAACATCAGAGGAGGCACGAGGATATGGAACTAGATGCCATATTTCTCCATACAAAGGAACTTTATGGAGAGCAATCTCGTATAGCAAGATACGAGACCTCAAAGAACTTGTTTCGAGCGAGGTTGGCCGTCGGATCATCGGTAGGAGAACATGTCCTAAAGATGATGGGCTATATAGAAGAGCTCGCAGACCTTGGGACGACTTTGGATAATGAGCTCTATACAGACCTTATTCTCTAGTCTCTTCCTTCCACCTACGCCCAGTTTATTCTGAATTTCAACATTCAAAGAAAAGAAGTTGAACTTCCAGAACTCCTTAACATGTTGAGGAGTGCAGAGGGCACCTTGCAGAAGGCAAGGGAAACACCCGCTATGTTTGTAAGCGGTGGTTCTTCTTACGGGTCCAAAGCTAGGGCCAAAGGAAGGAAGAAGAAGGCCGCCACCAAACCTAGAGGAGGTGTTAGTAAGGTGGGAGGGAAGAGAAAGAAAAAGATTGCGGTGCCGGTAGTGGCCCAGGATGAGTGCTTCCATTGTCACAGGAAAGGGCACTGGAAGAAGGATTGCAAGGCGTGGAACGCCAAGAACCAGGGACTGAAGCAAGCTGTGGCTTCGACTTCAGGTGTGTTTGTAATTGAGAATTGTCTGTCAATCAACTCTATTTCCTGGGTATTGGATACCGGATCAGGATCTCATATATGCAATTCATTGCAGGCACTGAGAAACCGTAGAGTGCTGAAGGAAGGTGATATGACCCTAAAGGTTGCTAACGGAGCTAGCGTGGGAGCTGTGTCCGTCGGGGATTATCACCTGGGAATGACAAGTGGACACATTTTGGTTTTACATAACTGTTTTTATGTACCTAGCTTAACGTGTAATATCATATCAGTTTCCTTGTTATCAAATAAAGGTTATGATTTCACGTTTGTAAGTGATGTTGTTAACATCCACCTTAATCATGGTTTGATTGGGTCCGGTACACTAAATAACGGTATATATGTCTTAAACCAACTCCAGATTTTCAATGTCCAGAACACACTAAAAAGAAAGTCTCCAGATTTAAATAAAGCTTTCTTATGTCATTGTAGACTAGGTCACATCAATGAGACAAGGTTAACTAAGTTACATAGAGAAGGATATTTGGACTCGTTCGAATATCAAACTTATGCTACTTGTGAATCATGTCTCAAAGGAAAGATGACAAAGACTCCATTCACTGGACATGGAGTAAGAGCGAGCGAGCTCTTAGGACTCGTACACAGCGATGTATGCGGTCCAATGTCTACACATGCAAGAGGTGGTTTTTCCTATTTCATTACTTTTACGGATGATTATTCAAGGTACGGATTCATTTATCTAATGAAACATAAATCCGAGGCTTTTGAAAAATTCCAGGAGTATAAGAATGAAGTAGAAAACCAAACCGGCAAAAGTATCAAGACACTAAGATCTGATCGAGGTGGTGAATACTTAAGTGCCGAGTTCCTAGGTTACCTAAAAGAGAAAGGAATTCTCTCTCAGCTTATTCCTCCATACACTCCACAGCATAACGGTGTATCGGAGAGACGGAATCGAACCATATTGGATATGGTACGATCCATGATGAGTAATGCTGAGTTACCGCGATCTTTCTGGGGTTATGCGCTAGAATCAGTGGCATATCTTCTTAACAGGGTTCCTACCAAGACTGTGCCTACCACGCCATATCAGATGTGGAGTGGGAAGAAACCCTATCTTCAGTATTTGAGGATATGGGGATGTCCAACTTTTGTTAAAAAGCAGCATGTGGACAAGCTCGAGGCACGATCAGTACAGTGTAAGTTTGTGGGATATCCAAAGAACTCCAAGGGGTATCTATTCTATTACGCAGAGGAACAAAAGGTTTTTGTTGCTCGTAATGCCCATTTTCTAGAACAGCAGGTTTTAGAAAAGGATACAAGTGGGAGAGAAATAGAACTGGAAGAAATTCCAGAACCACAAACTACTATTGAAAGTTTGGTAGAACCAGTAGTTCAAGAAGAACAGGACATTCCCGCACCCCTCCGCAGGAGTAGTAGGCCGTCTCATCCGCCTGAGAGATACTACGGTTTTCTCATAGATGGGGATAGAGAGGATTGCATCATTGATGATGATGAACCTACTAGCTTCAAGCAGGCCATCCAGAGCGGCGACTCGGTACGATGGCTAGATGCAATGCGGACCGAAATGGAGTCCATGTACACCAACAAAGTGTGGATTTTGGACTTTGCTCCAAATGGGGTAAAACCCATAGGATGCAAATGGATCTTCAAGAAAAAGATTGGTGTAGATGGACAGGTGGAAACCTATAAGGCTAGACTTGTTGCAAAGGGTTTTCGTCAAAGACCTGGTTTGGACTATGACGAAACTTTTTCTCCAGTGGCTATGCTAAAATCCATTCGGGTCCTTCTTGCTATTGCTGCCTTCCATGATTATGAAATCTGGCAGATGGACGTAAAGGCGGCTTTTCTGAATGGTAATTTAGAAGAGTGCGTCTATATGGATCAGCCAGAGGGTTTCAATCAGAGTGGGAGCAGCGGTAGAGTAAGCAAGTTGCTTAAGTCCATTTATGGACTAAAGCAAGCATCGTGGAGTTGGAACATCTGTTTTGATGAAACAGTCAAAGAATATGACTTTATCAAATATCCAGATGAACCATGTATATATATAGTAAAGTTGTAGCCAGAAGTGTCGTATTCCTCGTCTTATACGTGGATGACATTCTATTGATAGGAAATGACATTACTATGCTACAATCTGTCAAAGGATTCTTGTCACACAGGTTCTCCATGAAAGACCTGGGTGATACCTCTTACATTCTGGGGATCCGGATCTATCATGATAGATCCAAGAGGATGTTGGGACTTTCGCAGTCCAGCTATATCAACACTATACTGAAAAGATTCAGTATGGAAGATTCTAAGCGCGGTAATCTTTCGGCTTGTCACGGAATCACCCTCTCCAAAGAGATGTCTTCCAAGACTGATTTGGAAAGGGAACGCATGTCTATTATACCGTACGCTTCTGCGGTAGGCTCTATAATGTATGCGATGTTGTGCACCAGACCAGATGTAGCTTACACGCTCAGCGTAGTAAGCCGGTATCAGTCAGACCCAGGGGAGAATCACTGGATGGCAGTAAAGAACATTCTCAAGTACTTGAGAAGGACTAAGGAGATATTCTTGGTTTACGGCTGAAAAGACCTCAAGTTAGAGGCCTTTGCTGATTCCGGCTTCCAGAGTGATAAGGACGATTCCAAGTCCATGTCGGGTTATGTCTTTACCCTCAATGGAGGGGCGGTGTGCTGGAAGAGCTCCAAGCAGAACACCGTTGCTGACTCGACGATGGAAGCGGAGTATATTGCTGCTTGCGATGCCGCAAAAGAAGCAGTCTGAATGAAGAAGTTCCTAACAGAACTTCAGGTGGTTCCTACCATAGTTGATCCAATACCTCTGTATTGCGACAACAACGAAGCTATAGCTTTAGCGAAGGAACCAAGGTCCCATCAGAAGTCCAGACACATCTTAAGGCGGTATCACCTGATCAGGGAGATC
The DNA here is from genome assembly GCA_030015575.1 of Agapanthus africanus. Lineage (NCBI taxonomy): Eukaryota > Viridiplantae > Streptophyta > Magnoliopsida > Asparagales > Amaryllidaceae > Agapanthus > Agapanthus africanus. The sequence goes on along the minus strand of JASDDO010000018.1, from coordinate 240,349,213 downwards.
ATTGATCGTCGGGAGATCGAGATTCGGAGAGTTGCCACTGAAGAGAACATTGCTGATCCATTCACGAAGGCCCTACCACAGATTCAGTTCGAGAGGCTACTCGAGATCATCGGTCTTCGATACGCCAGTACATGGCCCTAGTGCATGTGGGAAATTGTTAGTGTATATGCCCTAGGGGCCATTATTGTATCATACTAGATTGTATATTACTTAATGGAAGCTTGGGATATTCACATGTATATAACAGTCTTGCTAAACATGGTAGTATGCTACTTGGTTTTTCTATCTTAATATGTGAGTATACGTATTGATAGAGCTCTTAGGATCTTGCTTGACTACCAGCGTTGTGATGGAAGTCACACTAGTGGGGGCTGGGTAGTCTACAAGCACATCCTTTTTCAGGTCCCTAGTCGTAGGATTATCGAGACAGGGCATCGATACTCTGGAGTAGACTAGTGTGTATGCTTCTCATCCCAGTTGGGGAGATGCTCTGTCCCACAGCCGTCAGTACGTCGTATTGGAGATAGTATACAGGTGCTCGTTGGGTTACGGGTACACCGGACAGGACTCGCAGGGAACTGTTGGTTGGGTTTTATACCAGTCGTCAGTTAACAGTTCCCAGGTGACATGAGTACAGCATAGTCCGCAGACTTGACACTGCTACTTCGCCTCGAGTGTGTTCCACTATTCTTAGATTGCTACCCTACCACGGCTCAAAGGAGTCGTGCAAACAGGTAGCAGTTGGGTGCAGTCTCGAGCACTTGGAGGCAGTGGCGGTTAGACAGGATTCGTCTCTTCCGGTATTGGGAGTTGATATCGCGCTGTGTCAGAGAGCTATTATACAAAGTCCCTGGCCAGGGCAAGCGAGATTTACTGGTTGATTCCAGTAGTTTCTCAGGGTGTAATGGGCTACGCTCCGACACGACTTATACCGCTATTAGGGGACTGACGCTTGCCGCCTCCTAGGCCCGATATGCGATAGTCTTAGACGAACAGACCGGACTGTACGGAGATTGTCACATCAGGCTCAGTAGGAGTTCGGATGGGTTTCCTCATCGGCCATCTTATCGACATCTACCTGGGGACCGTTACGTACAGCTAGTGCCGCTTGCGGTCTGTGGTTAAACCCACTGCCAGCGTAGTAGTCGAGTCATTAGAGTCCCACACAGAGAGTTTCCCTGCTCCAGGCGAAACGATATAGAGGTCGTATGGTTTTACGATAAGGGTTCGGACGCATACGTGTGTTTACGCACGTATGACATTCGGACAAGTTTTACTAGCCGGCTTTGGTTTAAGCCATATTCTAGTATCGGGATATTGGATTTATACAGTCTAAAGTTTTTCCGTGTTTTCACGGATAGGAGGGGCGTTCTCGTAATTTCATGAGAAGCTTCTAGAAGATGGTGACTTGGGGGTTTAGGTTGCATATGCATTAAATGAGATTAGTGACTCATTTGTGTGATTCATCTATGTCATTAATGCATCATAAATGCTTAATGACTCATGGAGATGAATCACCCATTTGTATTTATGAAGCATGGTTGTTAAATCCATTATTCTATTTATTTGATAAAGATAAATGCTTCATATATATCATGATAGATCATAATCTCATTCTCATTCTCATGCTCACCTTCTCTCTCCTCAAGCTCTCTCTCTTCAAACCCTAATCCTCCCCTCTCATGTGTTGAGATCAAGGATTAGAATAGACTAATCACTCCATAATCCAACTCTATATCACCTAGGTTACTTAGATTAGCACTTTAAGAAACCTAGTTACCTCTAGTTTGAGGTGAAGCTTGAAGTATAGCTCTCGGGTAGATCGTCTACTGCTTGGAGAAGGCCGAGGAGGAGGTGGAGAACGAAAAGACGAAGGACACGGTTCATTAGGTATAATCACTTCACATAGTAGTTTAGAACTCCTATGTTTTTGTTAGTTATCGTTTAGCACCGATTCTTGCGGTTAGTCGATGTTACTGCATAGAACAAGATCGTTTTTTAAATTTCCGCCTCCCCGCAAGTCGTGGGGTGTAGTACATCGACTTACAAATACTTTGTTGGTGTATATGGATTCCATCTCAGATCGCTTAGCATCCAACCATTCTCACAGTGTCCCTACTCCTGATGGCCTGCTCGAAACTAGTTGGGTCATCATCTCATGATGCAATCCTCGCTCCCACTGTCATAGAGAAACCCGAAGTATCTCTCAGGTGGATGAGGAACCCTACTAGATCGGCGGAGAGGCTGAGCTTCGTCGGAAATTATTGAATCCTCCGGGTTTACCAAATCATCAACTACAGTTTGTATAACTAGAACTCCTTCCAGTTCTACTTCATGACCACTAATTTCTTCACAAGAAATTCCCTTTCTCAAAGGTGGCATGCTGAGAAACAAAACACCTTTTGCTCCTCAGTGTGGTAGAAGATATTCCCTTGAGAATGCTTGGGATATCCAACAAACTTCTACAGAACTGACCTTGCCTCGAGCTTGTCCGGATTTTTCTTTTAGACATAGGCCGGACAACCCCAAATCATAACATCCTTAAGAGATGGGCTCTTCCCATACCATATCACATATGGAGTGGTAGGCACCTGATTTGATTGGAACCCCATTCAATAGGTATGCAGCTTCTCAAGTGCATAACCCCCAAAAAGGAAATAGGCAACTCAGTAGTACTCATCATAGAGCACACCATATCACATAGGGTGCGATTGCTCCTCCCCGATATACCAACGTGCTGTGGTGTATACGGAGGAGTAATGCTGAGAGAGAATCTCATTCTCCTTTAGAATAGTCCACGAATTCCGTGCTCAAGTATTTTCCTCCCTGATCTCATCATAGGACATAATACTTATACCCGTTGTGGTTCTCTACTTCTAACTTATATTCATTGAATATCTCAAAAGGTTTAGACTTGTATTTCAACAGGAACATATGTCCGAATCTTGAGAGATTATCAGTGAATGTAATGAAGTACAAAGAACCGGTCCTGGCATGTGTAGATAGGGGACCTACATACATCATCATGTATCAATCCCAAGAGTTCACTAACTCTTTCTCTGTTTCCAATAAACGGAGCTATGGTCATCTTATCTTTGTGGCATGACTGGCAAGTTTCACAAGATGTAAATTCAAACAGATTTAAATATGCATCAGAATGTAACTTAGCTAGTCGGGTCGCATTGATATGACCTAGTCTACAATGCCTCGAGAAGAATTCGTTCATTTCTGAACTCTTCCTCTTGTGTGTGTTCCGTACATTAAGAACTGTGGTTTGATTTAGAACGTATATGCTTTTAGATAACGTGCCTGAACCGATCAACTCTTGATATAGGAAATGTTCAAAACATTATCTAACAATACAAAATTATATCCTTTTTTACTAAATAAAAAGACTGATATGATGTTGTACATCAGGTTCGGTATCTAATAACATTCGTTCAGAATCAATGTATTTGGTAATACAGGGTGATAACTGCCAACAAATTTGGCTGCAACACTTGCACCAATTTTTAACTCTTAAAACTTATCACCCGTTCTCAGTTCTCTACCTATCTGTAGCCAGTGTAACTGATTACATATGCGGGATCCTGATCCGGTATCTCATACCCAGGACGTAAAGGATACTGAGAAACAGTTCTCGGTAATGAACACACCCGAAGAAGATGTATCAGCATACACTTTCTTTGTTTAGGTGGCATGGGAATTCTGGTAATCCCCTATTTCCTACTCGGTCTTATAACAATTATAAGTTGGAGCGGGACCAACGTTCCCTAGCGCAGTATAACAAGCGGGTTCGGTCAATACATCCGTATTATTATCTTGATTAAGGCGTGACATGGTCGCTACCTGGAGAGAGAGAGAAGAAAACATTCAGCGTATGCTCTTGCAAGATTAGATTGGTTATTAATATATCTAATTAGGATGGCTCCCACCGTTTTAGTCAAATCTTCCTTCAAACTCTACAAGGAAAGACTAGCCGTGATTAATTACACTCTATAAGTTCGCCAATCTTTCAGCCAGGCCAGTGTCAGTACTTTGAGGGAGGTTCCCCGTGCTTTCACACGGACCTAATTAAAATAATCCTCGTTTTTCCAGGGGCGTAACCCCGTTGACACCTTTCTAGACACCTACTTGATCGGCTTATTGTAATGTGTAAAACTCTCCCATGAGTAACTCTTACTCGCAGTGGGTATCAGGATCCAACTATCTCATAGAAGGTATGCAATCTCATTGCTAATTTCAACACTTGAAATTCCCAATAATATTTTACCCCTAGCGTCCTATGACCTTAACGGAGGTCAACAAACCATAGGCTGCTAGTCAAGTTCAACCCGTCATTTCTTGATTGAAATAAACCCACCGGCACGACCCTTGACGGTGGTCAACAAGGTCGTACGACTAGCCTAATCCAATCTGCTTCTTATGCATAAGCAGATAAATACTAGTTAGCTACTGCACACTACGCAGGTCAACAAACGTAGCAGGAATACTAAGTAGGACTTATTTGAAATGAACGAGGGCTACGACAGGTTTTTAAGAAAACCTTTTGCGTAATGAACTTGACATCGTTGTAGAATCAAATGATTTAAAATGGAGTGTTTTTTAGGCTTTTACTAGTTTTGCTAAAGAGGTCACCCCGGTGAAGGGATCTCGGCTCTTTCCTTATCGAATAAAGTGCTGGATATTCTACAAGGAACACCGCTATGCAAAGCAAAAACTAGAGAAGCAATCAAAAGACAAACCGAGGGTTGTAGCATCTGCCAGTTATTGCTAAAGAGATCACTCTCGGTGAAGGGATCTCGGCTCTTTCCTTATCGAATAAGGTGCTGGATGTTCTACAAGGGACACCGCTATGCAAAGCAACAACTAGAGCTACCTGTTTTTGAAAATTCGATTCCACAACATCTTTATGTTTCTTTTATTTCATTAATCTCATTAATGAAGTCCCATTTCATTATGCTTCACAAGCATCAGATTTGAAACGAAATCAACAATATATAATATATATCTCATATATATAATATAAACATTTGTCTCAGGAAGTAATATGATTTCATCACAGAACATTGCAGCAGAAGAACATATATGAAATATTGGATATACTAGGATTTCCGTGTTTTATATTAAGCCAGTATAAAACACGGATTCCACAATCACGATGAATAGCCAATCCCACACCCTAGACCCCTACAAGAGCGGCAAGCAACCTTGCCAATTCTAGAGTTAGGAGATCCGCTCTCGACTCCTCGAGATGGTCTCCCACTGGACCCTAGAACCCGGTTACTTGTGCTCCCCACCTTGGGTCTATCCTAATGCGGAAAAGCAAATAATATACAATGGTGACATCATTCTCAACCCGGAAGTGCCCCAATAAAAGAATATTACATACAATGAATTTTACATGAATGAAAAAGAAAAACTCTCATTTCACATAAAAACCCCAGCTATTCAAAACACGACGATCCAATATAACATATCACAGCAACACATAACATCACATGTTATCAATGTAAGTAAATATGCGTATCCCAATTGTCGTTGACATATAGCACCGAAACCGGCGATACACCACATATTACACTTACGGTCGCAGAAAAGAAAGTGAAAAACTACAACAGTTGGAATCCGCAACCTCCTTAGACATTGCATGCCAAACCAAATGAATTCCTTAAACATCGCATGCCTAACAATTATAAACCCCGCATTTTAGTCTCGATACCGAAAACACTTTTCAATAACATGTCGGGTAATTCAACAAGATTCCTGATATCCTGATCGAATGCTCGTCGGAAACTTTACTAGACGGCCGCACCCCTGATGCCGTCGACGAAGTGCATTAAGGCAGAACACCGCTGCCGTGAGCACCCGAACGGATGCTTTTGGCGACGGGGTTCTCCTACAGTCACTTGGTCGGGGTTATGGGGCGTGGCTATCTATTAAGTTTACTAGACGAGTATCCGCGTACACTACGTGATTGCGACGGACTTTTGATCGAATCAAAATACCGTGGCAACCGATCAAAATGAGACTAAACTGCTAGATTTATAACATTCAATTTAGTTATCTCATAACTACTTGTGGACTCCAAATATTGTATCCCATCACATAATATCCGGACGAAGTTAAACCCTTCGATCGATTCATCAAAGTCCCACAATTTCCCGACAGCTCAACACTTGAGCACAGTTTTAGTAATACCCAGAAGATGCCATAGTACCTATGAACCGGCCGTAAAAGGATCAAACCAACGCCTCACATGTGAAACGCTAAACTATCACAAACCCTTGGGTTCAAGTGATGGTTTTTACGGCCACATAATCGAGTTAAGGTTTACGTTCTTCTAGAGGGTCTAAAGAATCACTTGCATATTTTTCCGAATACGTTAAACTTGGAAAAATGGGTTTTTGACATTCGATCGAACTTTTTAACATTGTCTAGACAATATGTGAAACACCCAAAATATTGTTAAAACTACGAATACGAAACACTCCGAATTGTTTATAGTGTAAGATTACATCACATGCAAAATTAGCAAAAATAAACAACACCTGAAATATCAAAACCAAGACACTAGAACACTCGCAAAATTTCAGGTGAGGGGGCTCGGTTTTGGCCGATATTGGTGGGGGGGAGCTCGGCCCAATTTTCTCAGAAGGTCCTGACATTTTGTGTGGGTTCATGATATACCCCATACATCACTCTGTACTTGTTTAAAAAAAATTTTGACAACTTTTAAAATCGACAGAAACTATGATTTTCTGTTTCAAGTTACAGAGTTGTTTCGGTTTCGTGATCTTAACAAAATCCGTATTTATTTCTATCATGGCTCTGATACCACTGAAGGGTTACCTACGACGGCAGCAAGGTCTCGGGAGGCATCGTCCATGCCAAATTAAAATTTTGCCGTTTTAGCTAACCCTAAACTAGATCGTTAACTAGAAATATACAGAAAACTAATGCAAACACTTTGCAATATGTAGTGAGCAAGGAATACAACCTTTGTAGACCGGCCCTTCACTTCAACTAGCTCAGTGTAGTAGTCCCTTCCGCTGCGATCTCAAGTTCCGGACTCTAGAGAGGCTCCGTAGAAGAAACGAACGTGCTTGCTTCAAAGACTTCGAGGCCGAAGATGATCTACGTCGGGGAGACACTAACTCAAACTATTCCTTCACTAGATCAAGAATTTTGTGAAGAGAACACCCTATACTACATGGCAAGTAGTAGAGGATGATGAAGTAGAAAGTGGGCTCACTTTAGAATTAGCTTTCTCACACTTTTTCTCATTCCACCATTAGAGCTAGTAAGCTTTTGAGGAGGAAGAAGATGAGGAAGAAGAACTCTTGTGAATAATTCATCCAAATGAAAACTTATCCAATGAATTATTGCACCATGGTTGAGCTAAGCCTTCATGCTTAATTCATGTAGAGAATTAACCAATGTATGAGAATAAGGGTTGGGTCAAATAATATCTTAGGTTAGGACAAAAGAGTGAACTTTGTTAAAGTTTCTCCCAGCTTCTTCAAGCTTGATAACTTTGACCAAGTTTAACTCTTTTGTTAAATATTAAGATAATAAACAAAACCCTAACTTAACCCTAATCATGGTATAAGTCTCATACACCCATCTTTATCGCATACAACTGATCAATGTCACGAATTGCGAGAATAGAATACGATATCACATATCGTATTAATCTCGGTCCCGGACATATCACATATGTTCTCCTACTCCATTTTGCTTGAGCCAGGAAACCTCTGTGTAGGACTCTAAAGACTCGTCAATCCGCCGGCAGCAGATGATGATCATATCAAACACCCACAAGCCGCAAGCGGTCTGCTAAACGTAATGGCCACCCGGGTATTGAGCGATCAGAAGATCAACAAGCAAGCCTGCTCACACTCTTGTGAATCCAATCAATAACACTACCGTACAGTCCGGTCTTTTCGCCTAATATGTCGCATATCTCATCTAGGGGTGGTAAACGTCAGACCCCAGTAACTCGATAAGTCGTGTCGATATGAGGCTCATAACGGGTCGAGAAACTACTGATAACACTTACCAATATATCTCTAAAGCTTCCTTGGCCAAGGACTTCCTGTTATAGCCAATCGAACACGGCGCAACAATAACTCCTTATACCGGGAGAGACGAAACCCCTCCTATCGCTCATTGCCTCCATGTGATTTGGGACTGTACCCAAAAGCCACCGTTTTGCACACCCTCTTGGACGTGTATGATGGAAATTAAAGCACAGTGGGAATGACATAAGACTCTACGACGATCTCGTGTCTACGGACTAACCTGTACCAGTGTTACCAGAGAACTGCCATCTGACGTGAGGTATAATACCATCTGGGAGTTCTCGGCGAGTCCGTCCAGTGTACCCAGTCTCCACTGAGCACCCTATACTGTCTCTGATGTCAAACACTAATGGATATAAGATCATCCATCGCCCATCTGTATGGGTCGAGAAGCTATACGCTAGTCTACTCTGGTATATCGATACCCTGTCTCGATACACCTACGACTAGGAACATTTGAAGGATGTACTTAGCGACCACATTGTCCCCACTAGTATGATCTGCATCATAGTCCTGGTAGTCAAGTACTCATCCTAAGGGCTTTATCAACATGTAACATAGAGACAATCAGAGTACATGTTAAGATAAAGAGCAACCAGATAGCATACTATCATGTCGAGCAAGAAAGTCCTCCCTATATATGTCCGAGCATCCACTACAATATATATCATATGTAAAGTAATAGCCTCTAGGGCATACATATCACTAACAGGCACAAGTAACAGACGCTCATTTGTAAAGTAATAAATATACGTTCATATATCTTTTGCTCAAATATACGTTCCGCCGTTTTGAAATATCCTAAAAGGTTTTCCTTTGTAAACGTTCGTGTCGCTCGCGGACACGTAGGAAATAGCGAGACTATACCTCCTTTCTGAAAACCTCTTATTAAAATTTTAATGCATGCGAAGTACTCAGGTACGGTCCTTAGATCAGTCCTGTTCGGCTACTACATAATATAGTGCCCATCATAAAAATAAGGTGCTCAAGAGCAAAATCATCCTCGAAAGGCATATCCAACAATCACGTGCGTCTGGTGCGTATGGAAATCAAAGCCAAATACAAGTGCTACGATATTCACAAAGCAAAACTAAGTGCAACGGGTGTGCACGAAAGTATCTGTCCAGTACAACGGATGTGCACAACATCAATATCAAGTGCATCTATAGTGCACGAAAATCTCAATCCAGTGCAACTAACATGCACGAATGAAAATCCCAAACGAGTGCATCCGGTGTGCACAAAATCCCATCTCATGTCACGCGCCCGACATGCACGAAAATCCAAATCAAGTGCATCCGTCATGCACAACTGAAATCTAAATCAAGTGCATCCGAAATGCACGAATAAAATTTAACTCAGGTGCATCCGACATGCACGAATAAAATTTAACTCAAATGCATCCGATGCGCAAAAAATCCAATACCAAGCACCTAATATGCGCAAAAATCCAACCCAAGCGCGTCAGATCGGTAAAAAGCATCTAGTGCAGTAGCATGTACGAAAATGAACGTCAAGTGCAAACGTGCACAAAAACACAAATCTGGTAACACAAATGCTCAAAGACATAAATCGGGTGCAACCAAGGTACGAAGTATAAATCCGGTGCATCCAATGCACGAAATACGAATTCGGTGTATCCAGTGCACGAAATACAAATCCGGTGCATCCGGTGCACGAAATACAAATCCGGTGCAACAAATGCACGGCGTAAAAATCTAGTGCAACAAATGCACAAAATACAAATCGGGTGCAACAAGTGCGTGGAAACGCATCAATAACTCAAATGCGTATAAAAACAACACCGAGTGTACCAAGGTGTATAAAATAAAGAAATGTGTGCAACTATGTGCACAAAATCCGTATCAATGCACTGCAAGCACATGTGAGATATACCGAGTGAAAAAATCAAATCGAGTGCGTACCACATGCACAAATCAAATCAACCATATGAAATCCACAAAATCATAAACATGTGTAGCTAAGGCACAAGAATGATATCAAGTGCAATAAATATGCACAAATCGCAAACCGATGTAGCGGTGTATAAACATATATCAAGTGCAATAACTATGCACAAAATGTAGATACCCAGTAGGTGCAGCCATGGTGCACAAAATCAATATCATGAAACTCAATCATCAAAACTCAAATCCAAGCGATATAAGCGTGATACTCAAATCACAAACGCAAATCGCAACAAATGATATTGAGGTACACCTCCTACAATGTCGAAAAATATTAGTGCGCCCAAAACTGGCAGAGCAAGAACATCCGCTTGCCTCCTGCTCACGGTCTGGCATCCTCTGTCTCTGGGACTTCATTTCTCTGTGGATTACCAATCTCGCAATCCATCGGCTCGTCGGTCTGGTCAGGTGTACTAACAGAAACTATTCCGCTCTGACACTCCTCTGGTCATCTCTCGGCCAATTTGCATAACACTCGTAAAGCAGCACGTCACCGGCGTCGGCCTCTGGCCCTCTGAATACACGTAACATAACCGATCTTCAGTGCAAATCTTATCGCAGTAGTGTCCTGGAAGGAACCTGCTCAAGGTCTCTTCCGATCTCGCCTATGCCAAAAATTATACGGAGACTGGTACTCTTACATAATCTTCTCCCGTTTACTAGACTTCTGCGTTCTAAGCACAACATTTCCTCGGGAACTGGCCATATCCCAATGCCTCTGTATATATATCCGATCTATAATCTCAACGGGGAGTAACATCAGCTCGTTAACATCTCGCATGAACCTCTTGTTCCACCCGTCTTTATTATCGTCCACTTCAACGTCACGTCTTGCTATCTGCGTACTGTAATTGATCTCGGCTACAGTAAATCCGAAGTCTCTCACACGGACTCGAAATTACGAACTCGGTATCTTCATCATTCTGTAGAAGATATCTAGCCGAACACGTCCTCGGGAACTCGTCCCAACCATCGGAGGAATACTCGTCCGTTCTCGATCAACTCACAATGCATCTAAGTGAGGTCCTCTATCCGAAGCTGGTCAACTTACTGATCTCCTATCGGATCATCCAACGAACAACGTCATCTCTAGATTGTTCTACTCTAGATCTGAATAAGATTCTCCACACTGGAAATCTTCAACTCAACTGATCCTGCGTCGGCGCATCAAATCTGACGAATCACCTTAGTCTCTTAACTTAAGATAGACTAGCTATCTCCTGTCGCATCTCCTCCTGAAAGCTCCAGCGATCTCAGCTCGTAAGCTCTGGAAGCGACATCTCATCAATCTCAGCAACAATTGGGTCATCAGTCTGCAAGGTAGACGACATCACGATCTCTGAGGTAGGCTGTACATCGACAGTCCTCTAATAACAGGCAGCCTCTAACAATGGCCCGATCATCCGGTGCAAAACCGAACACTAGCCTTAATCGAATGGTCAGAACACGAACACAAAATCGAGACGTTCCCATGTCACCAGAAAACACGATGGTCAGTCCTCGTCAATGACGAGCTCGCCTTGACCGCATCACTAGCAGTAGCTCAATCTGCGCTCAAACTATGGTGACGGGAACCTCAAGCATATATCGATGAAAATAGATCAAGGAACGGAAAGAATCAACAGATCTCAAAATGGATACATGATAATAAGGAGGAACATAATCAATGAGAGTATGATCATGGAAACGAATAGAATCAAGTTTCTCAAATGGATGTATGATCAAGGAAACAAAGAGAATCACAAATCTCAAGATATGTACATCCTAAGGTCACTTAAGCGGAGTATCGTATCGTAAGTATGCCGCAGATCATACACACGGTACTCACTCTACTTGAGTTACCAACTCCATCAGTCAGGGTCAGCCTACGTAATGAAAGTTCGGGTCTAATACCCCCTGTTCAAGTCTAAGTTCCGTAAGGTCAAGCCTAGGATTCCGAAATAGATTACGTCCCAAACTCCACATAATTAAACCTATACTCGAACCAAGGTTAAACCTAGCGCTCTGATACCAACTTTGTCACGACCCGAAATTTAGTTCGTGACCGACACTTAAATCACGATACGTCTAAAAGCGTAACGTAACTTAAGTAAGCCGAAGCCTAAAAATCTAAACCTTTTTAAATAAAATAAAGAGGTGAAGTTTTGAAATAAAGGTATGATGAAATCAAAAGTTTTCTTAAATGCATAGATAATGGAACATGAAAAATACAATTGGGTTTTACTAGATGAAAAACATGTTTCGTCTTTTAAAAATTTGGGCAACACCTCACTTGTATATTTTGATCCAAAACCACATATATATGATTATATAAAAGGCATCCCTAAGCGGGAGCTAGCTCTTCGCTAATCGGCGGAATCACAGCCACGCAAGACAGAATATATGTATACGATGCCCAACGGTGAAGATTAACACAAAGAATAATGAATAAAGCAAGACATCAACCCACCAAGCGAACTTATAACCCATCGCTCTAAGTCTCGCAACTACAAGTCTTGCTAAGTCTTACTACATATACAAATACTAGTTTCTAATTGATGGAGTTACTTGATACAACAGAAACTATAAATACAACGGTGGTACGATCCAATATGTACCACCTACCAAAGCAAATCACCCGAATGCAAGCTGTGTGCCAGCGATGCCGCTACTGATACATGCGGTCAACCTGCAAGAACTGTGCCACAATGGGGGTGAGTTGCCAACTCGTGAGTAGAAAACATCATCAGGTAGAAATCGAATAAAACAACGATTCCTAGTTCAACTATATCTTTAAGGTATATGATATCTCGGGTGACCGTATCTGCATATGTGCCAACAATATAATCAATGCCTATCAGTATGTGGATAACATCTACGTGTCCATCAATGACACAATAACATCATGCATGTAAATATCATCAAAGCATATGCATGTAATATGAGGATACCAACAAATGTGTGTCTATCAACGACACATAAAAATCATAGAACCTGAGTGTCCAACATCGACGCTCGAAACATCATGAAACCCGTGTCCAACATCGACACGTAAATCCCTATATATCGGGCTCCGTCGGTCCGGATCGGCCCATGGGCTCCGTTAGTTCGGATCGGCCTGTATCATCTCACGACTACGGTCAGTATCCTCCGGATAACTGCCGAGTCCAAATACTATCACCGGTAAGTAGTAGTCCCTCGCCAGGCTCATCGTCTACTGTACAACATACCTTTTTTGTCCCGGGGTGCTATACCGGGTGCACCATGTACCCGCAAATGGCCTCATCCAACTCCTCGAATCGGGTATCATATAACTCATAACCGAGAAAACACATGGTGGACGTCTCGAAATATCATATAAGAGAAACCGGGTTTTTAAAACAATACATACTTTCTTTTGAAATATAACCACAGTTCTCAAATCCATAATCTCATGAAAACAGCATCTCAATGCATATAATCGTAAAGCATGATGTATGCAAACATATAACAGAAATGTGACCATATCCGTATATCATGCAACCTAGAACAGTGATGTGAGCATATCAGTATATCATGCGACATATCATAATGACATGAGCATAGCAAGTATATCATGTAACATAGCATAATGATGTGGCAATTCTTCTGTGTAAGTGACATAGCAATTATCGATGATGAAAGTGTGTGAGCCGGCAAATCTGTGTAAGTGTAATATACGCATCATCGATAATGGTGTAGGTGTACTAGCATAGCTATATGTCTTGCGATGAGAATGTCATGAACGTAACATAAAGTACATCGTACGCGAAATGCTATCAGGTATACGTATCTACAATATATCCGAGTCGGTGAATCTATCAATCGACATCCAGCCTCACAACATCACGTACGGTATAATCCATCGTACGGCATTCTCTAGTCAAGGGTATGGATCAATCATCAAGTAAAACTCATCACGTATGGTATCCATCGTACGGCGGCATTAAACCATTAGGGGTCCTATCAACCTATATGACAATGAGGGTACGGACCTAACGTCTCATACGGCATATCACTCATGATTCACAACATTATATATATCTATATGTAAGTGCACGGCGGCGCCCCGGCCGTCAATCCGACGCCGGAATGCGGAAGCGGTGAATAACTTAAATTTTTGCGGACTTAGCAAACCGGCACCACCGCGCACTAAACACCCGGATCGTAACCATTAACTAGTCTAAGCTAACTAGAAGATGGGTTAGAGATATACCGACGATCCAAGTCCTCCGGTCTTCTCGTCATGGTCCCGATCTCCTGCGGAATGCCCCGTCTCCTCCTCGTCGCCGGAAGTGCACCACATCGCCTACTTTGTTTACGGGCTCCCACCTCAATGCCGAGGCAACTCGGGCACGAAGCCGGCTACTCGACGTGCCTAAGATTTGCTGTAGAATGTAGTGTAGAGATCTCATTTTGGGGTTGTAGGAATTGCCTTTTTGGTGGAGGGATGATACAAGCTTTTGGAGGTTGTTCTTGTGGGATTTTTTCCAAAGCAAAAGCACCAAAAACCCCACATAGGAAATTTGGACAACCCCTACAAGGAGTGGCCGGCCATGGACATGGTGAGAGGGGAGAATGAGAGTGAGTTCTCCAAAAAGGAGAGAGTGTCAACCATATCCACCAAGGAGAGAGGAATGGTTATCATGTGAAAAGAAATGATAGCAAGGAAAGTCTAACACTCAAACACCAACCACCAACCTCATCATCAATAACCATGATGAAGAAGAAAGTCAAGGTAAGGTGCTCATCATGAAAACCATCATGATGTAACAAGATGAAAAGAACCCCCTCCACTAATGCCTATTTGCAACAATGCAAATAAACCCTCCTCCACCAATCTTCGGCCAATGAACGGAACAATGGAAATTGGCCGAAACGGAAAGCAAACTGGCAACTCCAGAAAACTGGTCCCGTAATAAATTACAGGAAAACCCCGATACTGTGCATACACACCCGCATCTGTATTTCGACCGAAATACAAATGCAATGAGACAAAATCTACACTGTACTATACTAGGATCCGGCTTATACCAAAGCCGGCTAGTAATACCTGTTCGATCTTGATCCGTGCAATACCGCACGTATCTGATCGAACCCTGCCATATAACCATACGGCCTATAGTACAGACTGTCCGATCTTGATCCGTGCAATACCGCACGTATCTGATCGGACCTTGCCATATCTCCATACGGCCTCTACAACCTTTCGCCCGAAAGCTGAGTAACTGAATGTGGGGGACTCTAAAGACTCGTCAACACCTTGGTTGTGGATTTAACCACTAGCACGTTAGAGGTATAAGCCAATACATAACGGGCTACCAGGTATTGACCAAAAGGGACGTCTGTGAGCGAACTCAGCCTGACTCCCTACTGAGCCTGTCAGTGACAATATCCGTGCAGTCCGGTCCGTTCGTCTATGAGTATCGCATGGCGGGCCTAGGGGGTTGGTAAAAGTCAGACCCCCAAAAGCGATACAAGTCGTGTCGGAGTGTAGCCCAGAACACCCTGAGATACTACTGGAATACCTACCAGTAAATCTCCTTGCCTTGGCCAAGGACTTTATGTAATGGCTCTCCTAGACACAGCACGACCTCACCCCCAATACCGGGAGAGACGAACCCCTGAAGATACGCTCACTGCCTCCATGTGGCTCGGGACTGTACCCAACTAAAACCTGTTTGCACGACTCCTTTGAGCCGTGGTAGGGTAGTAATCAAAGTACAGTGGGAACTCACACGAGACAAATGACGATCCCCAGGTCGATGAACTAACCTGCACACATGTCACCAGGGAACTGCCATCTGACGTCTGGTATATGACCAACTAGCATGTTCCCGGCGAGTCCTGTCCGGTGTACTCATAACCCAATGAGCACCTGTATACATCTTAGGTGATCCAACTGACACCAGTGGCTTGTGAGACCGGCCACCGCCCCTCGTCGGGGTCTCGACTGTATACACTAGTCTACTAATGGAGTATCGATGCCCAGTCTCGAAACTCCCACGACTAGGGACCTTTTAAGGATAAGCTTATAGACCCCAGCTCCCACTTATATGATCGCCCTCATACTGCTGGTGGTCAAGCAAGAATCCTAGGGGCTCTATCAACGTGTAATAGTGACGTGTCATGTCACTTAAGACAGTACACGATGATAAAGGTAAACCAGATAGCATACTATCATCTCGAGTAAGACTGTCCTACCGGGATAGGTCCTCCCTCAATCATTACAATCACGTACCTGTGACCTAATAATTGACTCTGAGGGCACTATCTCCAACAATCTCCCACTTGCACTCAAGGCTAATTATTGCGATGTCGCATACTCACAGCCCGTGTGATACCGAACATCCAACTCCTCTACTAGTCAGTCTCACAAAGCTCGTTTGCGAAACTATTGCGTTCGAGGAATAGCCTCAGTGAGTGGATCCGCTTAGTTGTTTCTTTCTATGTCTCTCTATATCTCAAGTTCGCGGAGAAAGCCATCTCCCGAAATGAGCAATACCTGTCTTAGAATGTGTCTGGATGTCTGATGGGACATAGCTCATAAATGAACTCCAAATCCAAACTTCTTAGACTGTATCGTCAACTGAACTTAATCAGTATCCTGCGCCATGCCACCCTCAGTATTGCCTTGGACCACCTGTCCAAAATACTGCCCCTCATCAGAAGGAAAACTATAACTCTGACAACCTCCCTGTCGTCCATGTCACCTTGGAAGCCTGGAATGATAACTGTCTCCCGAATGAGGCTGTCGTTATCATATCCCTAGAACATCCACTTATGTTCTAAAACTGCTTCCGACTGTTTCTCCAGGATTGGATTAATGTCAACTTATTGCATCTAGTGCAAGAACAACATCTGGTGTGGTACTTGACATCTCACGATTGACTCAATTGCCTGAGCAAGTGATCTGCCAATCATGCCCGTCCCTCTCCCCTTTAGTCTGTAAGACACCTTTGGAGAGGGTGACTCCATTACCTGCAGGTACACTACCGTGCCAGGAGTCGTCCATCCTAAATACTCTTAGAATGCTGTCAAGTACCCTGATTGGGAAACCACCCAAATCTAGATCTAAAACCATAGATCTAGTAACCAGTATGTCTGATATAACATCCATTTCCTTTGTGGAGAAACAACTGTGTGACGACCAAGGTATAACCGATCGTAGTGTAGGAGTTTCTTTTCCTACTCTGTGTATATCATCCAAATACCAGGATATCACACCCTACTACCTTCTCAACAGATCCATCCCCTATTCTGATGAAGTCAAACCCATGATTGTCACGTCAGAAATAGATGATCTATCTCCACTACATCTGCTCTAGTCTATAAATAGACAGAAGCAACCTGTCCACCATTGCTTCCGCTGCTCCCACTGACTACGACAACCCTCTGGCAGAGTCATATAGACGTACACTTCTAAAACTGGTTTAGAACGACGCTATACTCATCCTCCCGCCGGGTCTCGTAACCTGGAACAACAGCAATGGCAATTGTGGGTAAACAAGAACTTCCCTGTCACCGTCCTTGAGGCTACCGTAGTGCCTCTCGGGTGCCTGAAGTTACCCACCTTATCTGCGGAGTGGCCAATGGAATGTCAATTCAGATTGAATCTTTAGGTTCCTTATCAAATCTTCAGTAATCGTTTGTGGTTCTGGAATCACTTCCAGTTCTACCATACTCCCACTACTGTTTTTCTGAAAAAAATCCATCTTTAATAAAACTGTGGCGAGTCTAGAACAATATCGCTATTGTTCATCCAGATGGTAGAAAGTCAACCCTCGTCATAGCCTGGGTCAACCCACAAACAGCCATTACAGAAACGTGCCTTGAGTTGTCCAGTGTCTGGTTTTAATCATAAACCGGACAACTCCCCGTACCTTAACATCGTTAAGATATGAACTGTTCTATATCCAATATAGAAACAGAGGCACTGATTTAATTGAACCAGATTCAAATCATGCAGCTGTCCCCAGCGCATGTCAACTAAATGGAAGGAGGCCGATCAGCGTTACTCAACTTAGGAATACTTCCAATTATGAGTAACCTGAAAGAGAAGCAAGATCTCTTTATCATTACTATCAACTGAATACCATACACAAGTATCTACATCTTCGATCTCTTTGAAGAATCCCGATACTTGCTATACCTGGTTCTCTACTCTATTCAAATACCTATAACTTCTCAAAATTTGGACCCTGTGTTTCCGCGAAACACCTGTCTAAAAACTAGAGAAGTCATAAGTAAACCGAATATAGTACGAGGACCAACCCCTCTGTCCTGATGGACCCTGGACAACATACAATACTCTGTATAAGTCCCTTGAGTCTGATTACTCATTCACTGTGTGTCGTAGGCTGAAAACTGTACTTATGGTTAAGAAGAATTACACCGCTGTTTAATGCTCCTTACCTAACCATCCACTGATATAGGTAAATGTCGTAGACATAATTTCAGAAAGGTATATCTCACTCTATGAAAATAGACGTACAGATATATCAATTTGAAATTGGTGCATAACAGCGGATATTCAAAACCAAATATTTGCCGACCGGCAAACAGCCCAGGTGATTTCCTCAAATATCACCGATTACAACGAATCCTGATATAATGAGGATAATCACCCAATTCCCAATAACTTACTCCCACTCATCATCTGTAAAACCATACAGATGTGAGAATCGTAGCTGGTAAATACATACCCTGGAGTAAGTATCTAATCGGGAAATCAGTTTTCCTTTAACATTACACAGTGAAACTGAAACATTGAAATGTTCCGATGGGGTATCCCGGTATTTCTAGTAATGCCTCTTCCAGATTCACGACTGTAACCGTATAGTTCTTTGCCACCTCTCCAAATCCCTTCATATGTCTTTAGTCTTTACCTTCTGCACACCCTTTTAGGCCAAATGGTTTTCTTCCTTCCCTACCGTTCGGCACCAGCCTATAGTTTGGAAGAAGACTATCCAATAAGCATAATGGGTGTACTGTCCCAATCCTAGGAACACTCGCAATGAGAGAGGGTGAAGATAAAAGACAACCGAATAAACCTTATTCCTATTTCTCCTGAACCAGAATCCATCCCCGAACTGGAATAAATTCCTTTCGAGTTCGTATATGACCATGCGATGGAGTATCCAATAAACTGTGGATCTTCGTAGTGATACGGAGTGTTCTGGAGAAATACAAAGGTGATTTGGGAGTGGTAATGAAATACTTGGTTTGGTCGTGAATATCTGTTGCAATTTACTTTGCCCTCTTACTAATCCCTTGCTTTGTCTTAACTTAATACCTTCTGCACACCACCGTTATGCTAATTGGTTTCCTTCATTCCCTACCGGTCGGCACCTGCCTATGGTTTGGAAGAAGACTATCCAATTTGCGTAATAGGTGTACTATCTCCTAAACCAAGGAGTACTCACAACTTGAGAGAAGGTAAAAGGAAAAGACAACTGAATAATCCTATTCGTTTTCTCCAGAACCGGAAACCATCCTCGAATAAATTCTTTCGAGTTCGTATCTAACCATACGATGGTTTTGTCCAATGGAAGTGGACGTTCGTAGTAAAACGGGGTGTCCTGGAGAAAAGGGTAAAAGTAGGAGTGGCAATGAGGTTTGCAACTCTGACAATCCAAAAGCCAGTGTTAAGTAGGTTCGGTCAACTAGGTCACTGAGTCATAGTCTTAGGGTCGGGTCAATGGTCGCTGCCAGAGAGAGAGAGAAAAGAAACACTCAGCGTGCACTCTAACCTAGATCAGAATGGTTACCAATTTATCTAATCTGGAATCCTCCCACTGTACCTCAAATTCTCCTCCAAACCTGAAAGAAGAATTAGTCGGGGTCACCCGAGGAGTAAACTAACTCATCAGTGGGAATCGGGATCCAACTCTCATCGCATGACAACGTGACGGAATCCGCTCACGTCATCACACTCCAGAAGGTATGCGCATATCTGGCAAGTTTCAGTACTTTTGAAACTCCCGATGTGATTTCTGCCCCATGCTCTTATGACCTTGACTAAGGCCAACAAATCATAAGTCACATGTCAAGTTCTACCCGTCATTATCCAGATTGATTTGAATCCACCCGTACAAGCCCTTGACTAGGGCCAACAAGGCTATACGACTGTCCCAAACCAACGCATCTATCTATGCAGCATATGAACACCCAACAGCTACCAAACACTGTGCCTTGACTATGGCCAACAAACACAGCTTGAATACTATTGACTACCCATATGAAACGACGGAGGGCTACGAATGGTTTCTGGCGAAAACCTTTAACGTAGTGAACTTGATATCGTTGAAGGAACGGATAGCTTTTTGAAAATATAGTGACGAAAACCGTTGCTAAAGAGGTCACTCCCGGTGAAGGGATCTCGGCTCTTTCCCCGTAGAATGGGGTGCAGGATATTCCAACTGAATACCACGGTGCAAAGCAAAAGTAATCGGCTATAGTGAAATTAATGCCCTGACGCAAACTTCTGTCCAAGGGGTCACTCCCGGTGAAGGGATCTCGGCCCTTGCCTCGTCGACTGAGGAGCAGGATATTCCAATGAATACCACGATGCAAAACAAAAGTAAACGTCCTTGCAATAACAGCTTTTTGAAAAGTGTTCCAACAATATCAGATTAGGTTTGTTTTTAACTTGCATTGATCCGAATCAACGCAGTCCCATCAATTGATCACACCAAAAAGAACGAAAATATACTGATGTACGTATATGCCATCCGCATTCGCCACTGGGTCCCGTCATTACCCGTTAGGTTAGCTAACTAACGACAGAGCGGGGACTGGACTAGCGCGGATGCAAAACATATACAACATCTACTAATATATATATACCAATATATAGTATTTCGCTCAAGGCGTGAATAAAATGCAACATCACAGAAATGTACAGCATCACAGAAATAATACAGATATCTGGGATCCCCGGGTTTCACAGAGCCACTACTGAAACCCGACGTTCCCCTGGTCGTGTGGATAGCCTGTGCAATGAGATCCTAGACCCCTACGGGCGCGGCAAGTTACCCGCCAAAACCTGAAGCGAGGCAGCCCCCTTCAGCGCCGTGAATGGACCACCCAGCACTTCACGGAATCCGATAACTTGGGCACCCCTCCTGGGTCAACCTGTACCCCCTACGAGTGCGGCGAATAGCCCGCCAATTCTAGAGTGAAGCCCCCTCCGTCTCAATGCCATGAGATGCGGGCTTGTTGCCCTCTAGAACCCGGCTATCCGTGCACCCCTCCGCGGGGCAATCCTAGTACAGAAAGTAAAATATACATACACCGGGTACATCGACCGCAACCAGGTCGTGCCCCAAAATAATAATACAAACAGGCAGTGACGGCAGTCCACATGTCGGACGCTCGCCCCGCAAAATCAAATGTACATAATACCACCACAACTGTACTAGCATTGCATCCAGGCTATCCCCCACGACCGATCCGCAACAACACAGCAAATACATAGAACATCAACGTGAAAGTCACGTTCGCAAATCCGTCTAACCGGGCTATAGCAGTTAGACCGGATTTACCGATCGAGTGACATTCACGGTCGCAGATATAATGTAAATACTGTGAAAAATGTGTTTAAAATATCCGATCGATCAAAAATTAACAAGTGGGCCCCCAATCAAAACTGTAGCACTCACAGAAATCCTGGGCCCAATTTTAATATTCCAAAACCCATATTTTAAGCCCAGAAGGCCTCTGTAAAAAATTGGTGAAGTGATCTCCACAGTGTGCGGCGGAAGGGCGGCGGGAAGGGGGTTTTCGCGGCGGTTCCGCGCTCCCACTGTGGAGTTACTTCGTCGAATTTTTACAGAGCTCTTAGATTTTCGAGTACATCAATATTTTACAACCTGAAAAATTTTTCGACACCAAAAAATTTCAACAGAAAACTGTCGTGGGCAAATACGGGTTTTTGGACATTTCGATCGATCGGAACTGAAAAACACATTACACAAAGCTAGACTAAGTTAATGGGGAGGCTCTGATACCACTGTAAGTGCACGGCGGCGCCCCGGCCGTCAATCCGACGCCGGAATGCGGAAGCGGTGAATAACTTAAATTTTTGCGGACTTAGCAAACCGGCACCACCGCGCACTAAACACCCGGATCGTAACCATTAACTAGTCTAAGCTAACTAGAAGATGGGTTAGAGATATACCGACGATCCAAGTCCTCCGGTCTTCTCGTCATGGTCCCGATCTCCTGCGGAGTGCCCCGTCTCCTCCTCGTCGCCGGAAGTGCACCACATCGCCTACTTTGTTTACGGGCTCCCACCTCAATGCCGAGGCAACTCGGGCACGAAGCCGGCTACTCGACGTGCCCAAGATTTGTTGTAGAATGTAGTGTAGAGATCTCATTTTGGGGTTGTAGGAATTGCCTTTTTGGTGGAGGGATGATACAAGCTTTTGGAGGTTGTTCTTGTGGGATTTTTTCCAAAGCAAAAGCACCAAAAACCCCACATAGGAAATTTGGACAGCCCCTACAAGGAGTGGCCGGCCATGGACATGGTGAGAGGGGAGAATGAGAGTGAGTTCTCCAAAAAGGAGAGAGTGTCAACCATATCCACCAAGGAGAGAGGAATGGTTATCATGTGAAAAGAAATGATAGCAAGGAAAGTCCAACACTCAAACACCAACCACCAACCTCATCATCAACAACCATGATGAAGAAGAAAGTCAAGGTAAGGTGCTCATCATGAAAACCATCATGATGTAACAAGATGCAAAGAACCCCCTCCACTAATGCCTATTTGCAACAATGCAAATAAACCCTCCTCCACCAATCTTCGGCCAATGAACGGAACAATGGAAATTGGCCGAAACGGAAAGCAAACTGGCAACTCCAGAAAACTGGTCCCGTAATAAATTACAGGAAAACCCCGATACTGTGCATACACACCCGCATCTGTATTTCGACCGAAATACAAATGCAATGAGACAAAATCTACACTGTACTATACTAGGATCCGGCTTATACCAAAGCCGGCTAGTAATACCTGTTCGATCCTGATCCGTGCAATACCGCACGTATCTGATCGAACCCTGCCATATAACCATACGGCCTATAGTACAGACTGTCCGATCCTGATCCGTGCAATACCGCACGTATCTGATCGGACCTTGCCATATCTCCATACGGCCTCTACAACCTTTCGCCCGAAAGCTGAGTAACTGAATGTGGGGGACTCTAAAGACTCGTCAACACCTTGGTTGTGGATTTAACCACTAGCACGTTAGAGGTATAAGCCAATACATAACGGGCTACCAGGTATTGACCAAAAGGGACGTCTGTGAGCGAACTCAGCCTGACTCCCTACTGAGCCTGTCAGTGACAATATCCGTGCAGTCCGGTCCGTTCGTCTATGAGTATCGCATGGCGGGCCTAGGGGGTTGGTAAAAGTCAGACCCCCAAAAGCGGTACAAGTCGTGTCGGAGTGTAGCCCAGAACACCCTGAGATACTACTGGAATACCTACCAGTAAATCTCCTTGCCTTGGCCAAGGACTTTGTGTAATGGCTCTCCTAGACACAGCACGACCTCACCCCCAATACCGGGAGAGACGAACCCCTGAAGATACGCTCACTGCCTCCATGTGGCTCGGGACTGTACCCAACTAAAACCTGTTTGCACGACTCCTTTGAGCCGTGGTAGGGTAGTAATCAAAGTACAGTGGGAACTCACACGAGACAAATGACGATCCCCAGGTCGATGAACTAACCTGCACACATGTCACCAGGGAACTGCCATCTGACGTCTGGTATATGACCAACTAGCATGTTCCCGGCGAGTCCTGTCCGGTGTACTCATAACCCAATGAGCACCTGTATACATCTTAGGTGATCCAACTGACACCAGTGGCTTGTGAGACCGGCCACCGCCCCTCGTCGGGGTCTCGACTGTATACACTAGTCTACTAATGGAGTATCGATGCCCAGTCTCGAAACTCCCACGACTAGGGACCTTTTAAGGATAAGCTTATAGACCCCAGCTCCCACTTATATGATCGCCCTCATACTGCTGGTGGTCAAGCAAGAATCCTAGGGGCTCTATCAACGTGTAATAGCGACGTGTCATGTCACTTAAGACAGTACACGATGATAAAGGTAAACCAGATAGCATACTATCATCTCGAGTAAGACTGTCCTACCGGGATAGGTCCTCCCTCAATCATTACAATCACGTACCTGTGACCTAATAATTGACTCTGAGGGCACTATCTCCAACACTATAGACCTATATCCTAGGTCACATCCTTATCAATCTCATAACATAGGACCGACAAAGGTATCAATTATCTCATATCGACTCGCATCCGTATAACGGCATATCTAACCAAGTCATCATATCTCATCGTATACTCTTTTCATCACATCAATATCTTACATCAAGTCATCTTCTTAATCTCATACTAATTCTCTTTCACTACATATATATATCGTGATTCACATTCACTTTTCATATCCTTATAGATCAATTCGAGATACCAGTGCTATCATATCATGTCACACTATAACCTTAAGTCGTGGTATATCTTGTCTCTTACTAATTCTTTAACTATATCCATAAGTTTCTAACATGGTTTTCTTAACCATATTCTATATATATCAGTTTCCATTATAATTTGCGGGGGTGCTATACGCCATCCACCCGACTTCCCCCGTTGATATAAATCTACTCACCTGCGAAACTCCTTGTTCAGCCGTAGTCAATGTGCTTCGTCGTCTTGGAATCCACGCGAAGGTACCTACAAATCAACACATATCGCTACGTTATGAAAACTAAATTCGGAAAACCGATACGACACATGGTGCACTCATAGGTTAGAACCTATAGCCTATGCATGCAAAAACAACCAAACAACCCTCGTCGTTGACGTACAAACATCCAACAACCTAATACAATATCAAATACCAAAACCAAGAATTCCAATATCAGAAAACATAACCCAAAACCACCCCACTATGCTCCCAGATTTCGGCTCAGGTCAAAAGGAATTAAACAAGCAAGTACAGGGAGTTGTTTATAGGGGTTAGGAGCTACAGCCAAAAACCCAACCCCATTGCCCACTGGAAATCCGGCGACAGTGCCCCATCATCCGAGCTCGCTGGCCATGTTGAGGTAGAATGGGCTCGTATTTGGGTGGTGGTCTTCTAGTCATTTGCCTAGGTCCATGGACTTGCTAGATTTTCTTTAAAATGCCCCAGGTAGCTCCAGATACCCTGTAGGCTCTAAAATACCACAAAACCGACATGGAACAATTCTAAGTCTTGGGTTTTTTATGCAGAGTGTTGGTCCAGAAATACACTAACAAGCTTGTGGTCAATAATTACACCTTATCAAACCATCAATCCCCTAAAAGCTCATCTTGGAAATTTCCAAGATCACCAGTCCTCACTAAACCAATTCTAAACTAAAATAGAAACTAAAGCAACTAAATTACTAAGCATATGGTGTAGGAAATACCTCATTTGGCAACTCAAGAATTTTCTTGAGTTGCTCAGAATCTTCAAAATCCAACTTTGATTGGTCCAATTTGTTGAGGATGAGGTGGGGATCATTTTTAATGAAGGGAGTATAGGGTTTTGAGAAGGAAATTGAGATGATGCTTGAGGGTAGAAGTGGGGGAGCTTGAAGATGAAGGAGATGAAGAAACAAGTGGAGAAAAACAATGGGGAGAATGCTAAGGGTAGCCCACACACACTCTCTCTCTCTTATTCTCACCCTCTCTTTCAATTATCAAATGTCACACACTTTCTCTCTCTCCAATAATTCCCTTTCTCACCTTTTCTTTTTTTCTTTTCTTTTAAAGCCAAAAATCAACAAATACAAATGAAACAACATGCAACAAAATGCAACATGTCATGGTGCACTAACCATGTAGAAACACGGATTTTGTTTAATCGCGATTAGTAGTGCACTAATAAATTTTTATTTAAACTGCATATAATTAATTATAAAAATACCAAATCCAATAAATATATATTTAAATGAATAAATCATTTTAATCTTCAATTATTTCACAAATATTGGTATATATTTATACCGTTTTACGAAAACCCCAAATTCGCAAATCGGGTAGTTTTCACGAAATATATTATTTTAATATTAAATTCCAAAAATAATATTTTATATTTTCTGAAATGTTACATACACCTATTGCGCTTATTGGATAGTCTTCTTCCAAACCATAGGCAGGTGTCGATTGGTAGGGAAAGAAGAAAACCAATTAGCCCAAGTGTGGTGTACATAAGGTAATAAGTAAAGACAGATAAAGGGATTAGAAAGAGGGCAAAGTAAATTGCGACTGCTATCATTCATGACCAAACCACGTATTTTATCGCCACTCCTACATCACCTTTGTATTTCTCCAGAAGACACCGTATCACTACGAAGATCCACAGTTATTGGGTAATCCGTCGTATAGTTACATACGAACTTGATGGAACTTGTTCCATTTCGAGGATGGATTCTGGTTCAGGAGAAATAGAATAAGGATTATTCAGTTTTCTTTAATCTTTACCTTCTCTCAGGTTAAGAGGGCTCCTAGTATTAGGAGAGCACCTATTACGTTTATTGGATAATCTTCTTCCAAACCATAGGCCGGTGTCGAACGGTAGGGAAGGAAGAAAACAATTTATCTTAAAGGTGGTGTATATAAGGTAACGAGTAAAGACATATAAAAGGATTTAGAGAGATGGTAAAGAAATATACGGTTACAGTCATGAATCTGATAATGGAAGAGGCATTACTAGGAATACTCGGATACCCCTTCAAAACATTTTCATGTTTCAGTTTCACTGTCCGTGTCAATTGAAAAACTGATTTCCCAATTAGACCCTTGCTCCAGGGTATGTATTTACCAGGTTTGATTCTCACATCTGTTTGGTTTTACAGATGATAAGTGGGAGTAAGTTATTGGAAATTAGGTGATCATCCTCATTATATTGGAATTCGTTGTAATTGATGATATTTGAGGAAATCACTTAGGATTGTTTGCCTGACGGTAAATATTTGCTTTTGAATATCCGTTGTTATGTACCAATTTCAAACTGATATATCTGTACGTTTATTTTATAAAGTGAGATATAACTTTTTGAAATTATGTCCATGACATTTACCTATATCAGTTGATGGTTATGTAAGGAGCATTCAACAGCGGTGTAATTCTTCTTAACCATAAGTAAAGTTTTAAACCTACGACGCACAGGGTTTGAGTTATTCAACTCAGGGGACTTATACAAAGTACTGTATGTTGTCCAGTGTCCATTAGAACAGAGGGGTTGGTACTCGTACTATATTCTGTTTACTTGCGACTTCTCAAGTTTTAGACAAGTATTTCGTTGTAAAACAAGGTCCAAGTTTTGAGAAGTTATAGGTATAAGAATAAAGTAGAGAACCATGTGTTGCAAGTATCGGGATTCTTCAAGGTGATTGAAGATGTAGATACTTATGTATGGTATTCAGTTGATAGTAATGGTTTTGAGAACTTGCTTCTCTTTCAGATTACTCATATCTGGATGTACTCCTAAGTTGAGTAATGCTGATCGGCATCTCTCCATTTAGTTGACATGCACTGGAGACAGCTGCATGATTTGAATCTGGTTCCAATTAAATCAGTGCCTCTGTTTCTATATTGTATATAGAATGGTTCATATCTTAACGATGTTAAGGTATATGGAGTTGTCCGGCTTATACTTCAAACCAGACTCTGGATGACTCAAGTCACGTTTCTGTAATGGAAGTTTATGGTTAACCCGGGCCATGACGAGGGTTAACTTTCTACCATCTGGAAGATCAATAGTGATATTCTTCTTGACTCGCCACAGTTTTAGTAAAATGATTTTTTTCAGAAAACAGTAGTGGGAGTATGGTAGAACTGGAAGTGATTTAGAATCACAAACGATTACTGAAAATTTAATAGAACCTAAAGATTCAATTAGGTTTGACATTCCATTAGCCACTCCGCAGATATGGTTGATAACCTCAGATACCCAAGAGGTACTTCGGTATCCTCAAAGACGGTGACATGGAGGTTCTTGTTTACCCAGACTTGCCATTACTGCTGTTCTAGACTATGAGACCCGACAGAAGGATGAATATAGCGTCGTTCTAAACTAGCTTTAGAAGTGCACGTGTATATGACTCTGCCAGAGAGTTGTTGTAGTCAGTGGGAGCAGCGGAAGTCTAGTAGACAAGTAGCTTATGTTTATAGACTAAAGTAGATATAGCGGAGATAGATCATCTATTTTTGATGTGACAGTCATGAGCTTTGACTTCATCAGAATAGGAGATGGATCTATTAAGAAGGTAGTAGGGTATGATGTCCTAGTGTTTGGATGACATACACGTTGTAGGAAGTGAAATTCCTATACTACGATCGGTTATACTGTGGTTTTCACACAGTGGTTTCTCCACATAGGATATGGATATTATATCAGGCATTCTAGTTACTAGATCTATAGTTTTAGATCTAGATTTGGGTAGTTTCCCAATCTGGGTACTTAGGCAGTACTCTAAAGATATTTAGAATGGAAGGCTCCTGGCATGGTAGTGTACCGGCAGGTGATGGAGTCACCATCTTTAAAGGTGTCTTACAGACTAAAGAGGAGAGGGATGTGAATGATTGGCATATCACTTGCTTAGGCAATTGAGTTGATCATGAGATATCAAGTACCACACCAGATGTTGTTTTTGCACTAGATGCAATAAGTTGATATATTAATCCAATCCTGGAGAAACGTTCGGAAGCAGTTTATGAACATAGGTATATGTTCTAGGGATATAATAACGACAGCCTCCTTCGGGAGACAGTTATCATTCCAGGCTTCCAAGGTGACCTGGATGACAGAATGACTGTCAGAGCTATAGTTTTCCCTCTTGACGAGAGGAAGTAGTTTGGACAGGTGGTCCAAGCGGATACTGAGATAGGCATGGCGCAGGATACTGATTAAATTCAGTTGACGATACAGTTTAAGAATTTTACTGGATTTGGAGTTTATTAGTGAACTGGGTCCCATCAGATATCCAGACATATTCTGAGATAGGTATTGCTCATTTTGGGAGATGGCTTGCTCCGCGAACTTGAGATAAAGAGAGATATAGAAAGAAACATCAGAGCGAATCCACTCACTGAGGCTATTTCTCGAACGCAACAGTTTTACAAACAAGCTTTGTGAAACTGATTAGTAGAGGAGTTGGGTGTTCAGTATCATACGGGCTGTGAGTATGCGACATCGCAATAATTAGCCTTAAGTGCAAGTGGGAGATTGTTGGCTATAGTACCCTCAAGTCAATTGTTGGATCGCAGGCACGTGATTGCAATGATTGAGGGTGGACTTATACCGGTAGGACAGTCTTACTCGAGATTATAGTATGCTATCCGGTTTGTCTTTATCATCGTGTACATGCTTCAGGTGACATTAAAGATCACTATTACATGTTGATAGAGACCATAGGATTCTTGCTTGATTACCAGCAGTATGATGGCGATCATATACGTGAGAGTTGGGTGGTCTATAAGCACATCCATAAAGTGTCCCTAGTCGTGGGAGTTTCGAGACTGGGTATCGATACTCCAAGAGTAGACTAGTGTATACGGATCGAGACCCCGATGAGGGGCGGTGGCCGGTCTCACAAGCCATTGGTGTCAGTTGGTACACCTAAGATGCATATAGGTGCTCATTAGGTTATGAGTACACCGGACGGACCCACCGGGAACATGCTAGTTGGTATTATACCTATTGTCAGATAGCAGTTCCCAGGTGACATATGTATAGGTAAGTCTATCAACCTGAGATCATCATTTGTCTTATGTGAGTTCCCACTGTGTTTTGATTACTACCCTACCACGGCTCAAAGGAGTCATGCAAACAAGTTTTAGTTGGGTACAGTCCCGAGCCATATGGAGGCAGTGAGCGGATCGTCGGGGATTCGTCTCTTCTGGTATTGGGGGTTTATGTCGTGGTGTGCACGGATGATCATCACCAGAAATCTTTGGCCAAGCTAGTCGAGAATTACTGATATATGATCGGTAGTTTCTCAGGTAGTGATAGGTTTCATACCGACACCAAATATCGCGTTATTAGGGTTCTGACTTTATCCACCCCCTAGACCCGATATGCGATACTCATTGACGAACGGACCGCACTGTACGGATATTGTCACTGTCAGGCTCAGTAGGGTTTCAGGATGAGTTCGCTCGTCGGCCTCCCTTTCACTTAATACCTGGGCAGCCGTTACGTACGGCTAGTGCAACTGACGTGCTTATGGTTAAACCCACTCCAGAGTATTGACGAGTCTTTAGAATCCTACATAGAGGGTTTCCCTGGTTCGGGAAAAACGTTGTAGAGGCCGTATGGTTTTATGACAGGGTTCGATCATATACGTGGACTTATGCACGGATCATGATGGGACGGATAATACTAGTGGGCTTTGGTTTAAGCCGGATCCTAGTATTATATTGTTGGATTACTTTAGTCTCGTTGTATTCGTATTCAGTCGGAATACGAATGCAGGTATGTATATACGGATGATGGGTATTCTTGTAATTCGTTACAAGATAACTTTAGTTGATGCCATTTCTCTTTTTGGATTAAACATTTTGGTTTAAATGTTTAATGATGGAAATTGTGACTCATTCTTAGCATGGATAGACTTTTGTCTTGGCTAAGACATTTGTGCATAGTATTGTGAGATATTTTGTGAAGGAATGTGAGATCTTTTTGGTGTGACTTTTCTTTTGTAGCCATCACAATATCACACAACACATACACACACAAAACAGGGAAGCCATCTCATTTTCTTTTCTTGGCTTGCTCACTTGCATTTTCTTTAAGCTTCACATTTTCCATCCATAGGCATCTTCTTCAACCTCTACCCATCCCTCTCATGAGTTGAGAATCTATGAGTGTTATGAGACAAAGTATTCACACACTATCTCTACTTCATCTTGGGCATCTAGGCTAGCAAACTTGATATCCGAGTTGCTTCGGTTTAGAAGCGGGAGCCCGTATAAAGAATCCTCGACGTGGATCCTCTTCGAGGAGAGATACCGAAGAGCTAACTAGTTCGGGGCAGCCGCGAGGAGCTTGGGCAGAGGTTGAAGACCGAAGGATGCGGATCGATGGGTATAACCTCTCTAAACTCTTTACAGATAACTAGTATAGGGTTAATGGCACGATCCGTCGTTTAAGGTTCCGTTAGCGCCAAGTTTTAAAAGTTTTTGTTCTGCATTTGGCCATGGAAAGATGGCCGGGGAGCGGGCATAGCCTTACACCGAGGCCGCCATGAGGTGGCCAGGGGGTGAGGCAGACCCAAAACTGCCCAAGGTGGGGCAGTTTCGGGTCCCCAATGCCTTACACCTTGTGGTGGTCTTGGGGAGTGGGCCCAGCTATTCAGTCCCCCCGGGTTTCCCCAGGGTGCCCATGCACCCGTTAGTGATATGTATGCCCTAGAGGCCATTACTGTACATATGATGTATATTGTAGTGGATGCTTGGACATATATATGGAGGACTTTCTTGCTCGACATGATAGTATGCTATCTGGTTGCTCTTTATCATAACATATACTCTGATTGTCTCTATGTTACATGTTGATAAAGCCCTTAGGATGAGTACTTGACTACCAGGATTATGATGCAGATCATACTAGTGGGGACGGTGTAGTAGCTAAGTACATCCTTCAAATGTTCCTAGTCGTAGGTGTATCGAGACAGGGCATCGATATACCAGAGTAGACTAGCGTGTAGCTTCTCGACCCATGTAGATGGGCGATGGATGATCCCATATCCATTGGTGTTTGATATCAGTGACAGTATATGGGTGCTCAGTGGAGACTGGGTACACTGGACGGACTCGCCAAGAACTCCCAGATGGCATTATACCTCACGTCAGATGGCAGTTCTCTAGTGACACTGGTACAGGTTAGTCTGTAGATCCGAGATCATCATAGAGTCTTGTGTGATTCCTACTGTGCTTTGATTTCCACCTTACCGCGTTCAAGAGAACGTGAAAAAAGGTGGCTTTTGGGTACAGTCCCGAATCACATGGAGGCAATGAGCGATAGGAGAGGTTTCGTCTCTCCCGGTATTGGGACTCTCCCGGTATTGGGAGTTGATGTTGCGCTGTGCTCGATTGGCTATAACAGGAAGTCCCTGGCCAGGGCTGCTTCAGAGATATACTGGTAAGTGTTATCAGTAGTTTCTCGACCCATTATGAGCCTCATATCGACATGACTTATCAAGTTACTGGGGTCTGACGTTTACCACCCCTAGACGAGATATGCGACATATCAGACGAAGAGACCGAACTGTACGGTAGTGTTACTGACTAGATTCGAAGGAGTATGAGCAGGCTTGCTTGTTGATTTTCTGATCGCTTAATACCCAAGTGGCCGTTATGTTTAGAAGACCGCTTGCGGCTTGTGGGTGTTTGATATGTTCATCACCTACTGTCGGCGTATTGACGAGTCTTTAGAGTCCTACACAGGGGTTTCCTGGCTCAAGCGAAACGGAGTAGGAGCACATATGTGATATGTACAGGACCGGGATTGATACGATATGAGATACCGTATTCTATTCTCGCGAATTGTGACATTGGTCGGGTATATGCGATATAGCCGAGTTATCGGATCAAGTGTTGATTCGATAAGTTGTTATACATGATATTAGTCGGTTATATGTGATATAGCCGGATTTAAATCAAGAGTTGATTTGATAATCTAATGTATAATTATATATTAGATATATTACATTAAATTAACTAATATTAGCTCACTTATGATTTCTTTTCTCACTTGATGTGCACATTGTATATATGTGATATGTATATTTGTGTACATGTATTGTGTCATGCTTGATAATACATGCAAGATGGGTGTATAAGATTTATACCATGCTAGGGTTAAGTTAGGGTTTTATTTATTTCTTAAGTTATAACAAAAGAGAGAGGACTTGGTCAATGTTGTCAAGCTTGGATGAAGCTTGTAAAACATTGACAAAGTCCACTCTTTTGTCATTCCTTATGATATTTGTTAACTCAACCCTTAACCTTACCCCTTGGTTTATTCTCTACATGAGTTAGGCATGAGGGCTTCACTCACCCAAGGTTGCAATAATTCATTTGGATGATTAATTCATATGAGTTCATATTCTTCTTCTTCTTCCTCTTCCTAAAAGCTTTCTAGCTTCAATGGAGTTGAAGGAAAAAGTGTGAGAAAATAAAATCTAAAGTGAGGCCACTTCCTAATTCATCATCCTCTACTACTTGCCATTTAGTATAGGGTGTTTCCTTCACTAATTTCTTAATTAGTGAAAAGATATCTTGTGTTAGTGTCTCCCCGACGTAGATCATCTTCGGCCTCGAAGTCTTCGAAGCAAGCATGTTCGTTTCTTCATGGGAGCCTCTCTAGAGTCCGAAGGTCATGATCGCAGCGAAAGGGACTACTACACGGAGCTATTGAAGTAAAGGACCGGTCTACAAAGGTTGTATTCCATGCTCACTAGACATGCAAAGTGTTTGTATTTATATTTCCGTCGATTTCTAGTTAACGATTCAATGTTTAGGGTTAGCGAGAACGGAAAAATTTTAATTTGGCATGGATGATGCCTTCCGAAACCTTGCTGCCATGCTAGATAACCCTGCAGTGGTATCCGAGCCATGCTAGAAATTTATACGAATTTTGTTAAGATTACGAAACCAAAATACTCCGAAACATGAAACCGAAAAATGAAGTTTATGTCGATTTTAAAAGTTTCAAAAAAAGTTTTAAACAAGTACAGAGTGATGTATGAGATATATCAAGAACACCATAAAAATTTTAGGAAAATCCATGAAAAAATGCTCGGCCGCTTGTATGCTCATTTCGGCCAAAACCGAGCAGAATCCCCTGAAAATTTTGTGTGTTCCAGTGACTTGGTTTTGATGTTTCAGGTGTCGTTTGTTTTTACTAATTTTTCATGTGATATAATCTTACACTATAAACAATCCGGAGTGTTTCGTATTCGTATTTTTAACATTGTTTCGGATTATTCACATATTGTCTAGACGAAGTTAGAAATTTCGAACGATTATCAAAAACCTATTTTTCCAAGTTTAACGTATTCGGAAAAATATGCAAGTGATTTTGTGGACCATCTAGATGAACGAGACCTTAACTCGATTATGTGACCGTCAGAACCGCCACTAAACCCTAGGGTTTGTGGTAGTTCAGGGTTGTCACATGTGAGGCGTTGGTTTGACCCTTCTACTGCTGGTTCATAAGTACTGTAGCATCTTCTGGGTATTATTGAACCGTGCTCAAGTGTTGAGCTGTCGGGAAATTGCAGGACTTTGATGAATCGATCGAAAAGTTTAACGTCTTCCGGATATTATGTGATGGGATACAATATTTGGAATCCACAAGTAGTTATGAGATAACTAGTTTGAATGTTATAAATCTAGCAGTTTAGTCTCATTTGATCGGTTGCCACGGGATTTTGGTGAGATCAAAAGTCCTTCGCAATCACGTAGTATATGCGGATACTCGCCGGGTAACATTATTAGATAGATACGCCCCATAGCCCCGACCAAGTGACTGTAGGAGAACCCCGTCGCCAAAAGCATCCGTTCGGGTGCTCGCGGCAGCGGTGTTCTGCCTTAGTGCACTTCGTCGACGGCATCGGGAGTGTGGCCGTCTACTAAAGTTTCCGACGAGCATTCGACCAGTATGTCGGGAATCTTGTTGAATTGCCTAACTTGATATTGAAAAGTGTTTTCAAGATCAAGACTAAAATACGAGGTTTATAATTGTTAGGCAGCGATGTGTAAGTAATTCATTGGTTAGGCATGTAATGTCTAAGGTGGTTGCGGATTCCAACTGTTGTAGTTTTTCACTTTCTTTTCTGCGCCGTAAGTGTAATATGTGGTGTATCGCCGGTTTCGTTGCTATACGTCAACGACAATTGGGATACGCATATTTACTTATGTTGATGACATATAATGTTATGTGTTGCCGGGATATGTTATATTTGATCGTCGTGTTTTGAATAGCCGGGGGTTTTATGTGAGATGAGAGTTTTTCATTTTCATTCATGTAAAATTCATTGTATGTAATATTGTTTTATTGGGGCACTTTCGGGTTGAGGATGATGTCAACATTGTATATTATTTACTTTTCCGCATTAGGATAGACCCAAGACGGGAAGCACAAGTAACCGTGTTCTAGGGTCCAGTGGGAGACCATCTCGAGGAGTCGAGACTGGGTCTCCTAACTCTAGAATTGGTAGGGTTATTTGCCGCTCTCGTAGGGGTCTAGGGATGTGGGTTTGGTTATTCATTATGACCGTGGAATTCGTGTTTTATACAGGCTTAATTTAAAACACGGAAATCCTAGTATATTCAATATTTCATATGTTTTATTTTGCTGCGATATTCTGTGATGTAATCATTGATTATATTCTGAGACGAATGCTTATTATATATATATATATATATGATATATATTATATATTACTGTTTTCATTTCATATGTGATACTTGGGAAGCATAATAAATGGGAGTTCATTAATGAGATTAATGAAATAAAATAAACCTAAAGATGTTGTGGAATCGAATTTTCAAAAACTGGTAGCTCTAGTTGTTACTTTGCATAGCGGTGTTCCTTGTAGAACA
This sequence comes from Agapanthus africanus, assembly GCA_030015575.1. Taxonomy (NCBI): domain Eukaryota; kingdom Viridiplantae; phylum Streptophyta; class Magnoliopsida; order Asparagales; family Amaryllidaceae; genus Agapanthus; species Agapanthus africanus. Next base: position 240,313,494 of record JASDDO010000018.1, on the reverse strand, counting down.
TCCAGCACCTTATTCGATAAGGAAAGAGCCGAGATCCATTCACCGGGAGTGACCTCTTTAGCAATAACTGGCAGATGCTACAGCCATCGGTTTTGTCTTTTGATTGCTTTTCTAGTTCTTGCTTTGCATAGGAGTATTGTGAATATCCTGCACCTCAATCGACGAGGAAAGAGCCGAGATCCCTTCACCAGGAGTGACCTCTTTAGCAAAACTAGCAAAGGACTCAAAAACACTCCATTTTAAATCATTTGATTCTACAACGATATCAAGTTCATTACGCAAAAGGTTTTCTTAAAAACCTGTCATAGCCCTCCGTCATTTCAGATAAGTAATACTTAGTATTCGTGCTATGTTTGTTGGCCTGCGTCAAGGATCGTGCGGGTGGGTTTAATTCAATCAAGAAATGTACGGGTTGAACTTGACTAGCGGACCATGGTTTGTTGGCCCGCATCAAGGTCATAGGACGCTAGGGGTAAAATATTATCGGGAATTTCAAGTGTTGAAATTTGCAATGAGATTGCATAGCTCCTATGAGATAGTTGGATCCCGATACCCACTGCGAGTAAGAGTTACTCCTGGGAGAGTTTTACACATTACAATTAGCCAATCAAGTAGGTGTCTAGAAAGGTGTCAACGGGGTTATGCCCATGGGAAAACGAGGTTTATTTTAATTAGGTACGTGCGAAAGCATGGGGAACTTCCTTCAATGTATCGGCACTGGCCTGGCTGAAATTTTGGTGAACTTGTAGGGTGTATTTAATCCCGATTAGTCTTTCCTTTTAGGGTTTGAAGGAAGATTTGACTAAAACAGTGGGAGCCATCCTGATTAGATAAATTAATAACCAATCTAATCTTGCAAGAGCATACGCAGAGTGTTTTCTTCTCTCTCTCTATAGGTAGCGACCATGTCACGTCTTAATCAAAATAATAATGCAGATGTATTGACTAAACCCGCTTGTTATACTGTGCTAGGGAACGTTGGTTCCGCTCCAACTTACAATTGTTATAAGACCGAGCAGGAAATAAGGGATTACCAGGATTCCCGTGCCGCCCAAACGAAGAAAGTGTATGTTGATGCATCATCTTCGGGTGTGTTCATTACCGAGAACTGTTTCTCAGTATCCTTTACGTCCTTGGTATGAGATACCGGACCAGGATCCCACATATGTAATCTGTTACATGGGCTATAGATAGGTAGAGAACTGAGAATGGGTGACAAATTTCAAGAGTTGGAAACGATGCAATTGTTGCAGCCAAGTATGTTAGAAGTTATCACCCTGTATTACGAAATACATTGATTCTGAACGAATGCTATTAGTTACCGAAACTGATATACAATATCATATCAGTCTCTTTATTTAGAAAAGAAGGATATAATTTTTGTCACGACCCGAAATTTGGCACGTGACGGCCCTTAAACTACGCAACGTCTACAGGCGTAACGCAATTTAAGTAAGCCGAAAACCCAGTAATCTAAACCATCAAAAGGATTAAGTGATAAGAACATTGTTAAAACTTTTGAAAATCAAAAGTACAAATTCTTTAAAGTCCAATTTAGTTTCTTAAAAATTTTGGCAGCACCTCCTTTGTAAAAACTAACCCCAAAAATGGGTACAACATAAATATATGTAAAGCATCCCCAACGGGAGCAAAATCCATGCCCAAAGGCGGAAACAACCACCACAACAGATATACGATGCCGTAGCGAAAAAATAAATGACGATATAAATAAAAGCTGCATAAAAGACCTCCAAGTCACAAAATCACATACAATATCGTCCTCACATCAATTCTCTAAGTCATACATGAAAGTGGTAGATGGAGAGTACAAGGTATAAGGATAAACAATAAACAACATCGGATAGTCGCAAAACCCACCCTAGCAAAACTACGCACAGTCAGCCGAAACGGTAACCGCTGCAAAAGATGATACGAAAGATGAAAAACCTGCCGCGACTGCCCTTAGGGACTACCTGCAAAACACTGTGGCACAACGGGTGTGAGTTTCCAACTCGTGAGTAGTAAATAACATATGCAGGTTATCGCAAGTATGCACGTACAGCGCGAATCTAATGCATGCAAGCTGATAGAAATAAATGGCAATATGTATGCAACAGTATGAAAGGTACTCTATCAGGTACTACAAATACATGAATCAATGCGTATCAAATAAATGAGGAGTATGGAATAAAATAAGTCATCCTCATGGAATCCAGACTTCGTGGCAGGACCAAAGTCAATCAAGACAATCTAAATCCCAAATTTCCTCAAATCAGCCCCCAAATTGGCTCTCATATCCTGTAAGATCATATATATATCGAGTATCCAACCACAAGTAAGACTCTTATAACCAGTATCCAACCTCAAGTAAGTCTCATATAAACAGTATCTAATATCGAGTATGTATCATGTAACCTGAGTGTCCAACATCGACACCCAAAAACATCATGAAAACAAGTGTCTAGCATCGACACATAAATACTCATCTCTGAGACGCCGTCACCTGGGACTGGCCCTCCTACGTCATGTACGTACATCCTATGGAACCTGGGTAAGCACCACCCGAAATCTGCAAGGCATGTGCGTACATGACCTCGATCGGTATCCCCCAGATATCCATCGAGTCCAAATACTATCACCGGTTGGCACACGCCCCTAGCCAGGCTCATCGGCATGGACCTTCGATCTTCTTACCCCAGAGAACCAACCGAGTTCCACCATGCACCCGCACAAGGCCCACTCACTCCTCGCATGGGGTAATATATAAGCTAAAAATAGAGAAATCTCATGGTGGACTTATCGAAATATCATATCAAGAGCAACCAGGTTTTTCAAATAATGCATAATTTTCATGAACTACCGCGGTCCTCAAATCCAGAAAATATTAAGTAAAGAATAAGAATACTTGCATGAATCATTATTATGATATATGTAAATTAGACATGTATACATATATATTAGCGTCCCATTCCACTAATATATATATTTATATATAAGAGTGTCCCATTCCACTGTTATATATATTTAGGAGTAAAAATATCAGAGAACATCGTATGAAAACCATATATCAATGCGGAATCCATGAAATAAAATATATGCATCATAAAACAGTAATGTGAGCATATAAAGGAAAAGCCGCTAATTAACTGCAACAAATTAATATATATATCATGTGGTTCCTAATTTCTCCGAAATCAAATGCAACATCATATACAGGTGAACATGTAGCTATAACAAGGTATGCGTAACTATGTCGGTATAGCAAGATATGTTTGCCCATATGTAAGCATGTCTGTATGATGTACAAGTAGCTGTAGCAAGGTATGTGTCTATACCTATCAATAATCCTATAATACCCTCCAGGTATATGCGTAATCATATAGGCATAGCAAGGTATAAATGTAAGCATGTAGGTATACAGGTATGCTATATGTCATATGCACAATGAAAACAAGGATCATATCTCAAGTCCCTAGCCAATACAATATCCCGTATGTATAGGTGTTGTACGTGTCATGGCAATTATTGACGGTGTGAGTGGCATACAATCAGTGCTCGTGCAACATTAACCGTCAATAATAGTGTTGTGTTTCATTAATACTATGTCCAGATGCAATAGATAAATGAGATATGCAACAAAGGTACACATGCACAATCAAGTCCATAAACTTATAACTAATAGTCATGTCCTTTAATCAAGCCCAGATGCATAATGCCATGCGGGCGATTCCCCTGTAGATGTTAAATCTACTCACAGATGATCCTGGGGCTGAGTAAAGTCAACTGCTCACTTTCCCTTCTTCGCAGCGCCCGAAATCCCCGCCTGCGATCCTGAAAGCATATAAGAATATAACAAGTGTATATTAGCAATCGACCAATAACACGTACCAACTACGTTTGACCGACGCACCAACTCCAAACATACTCTCAAGTGTTCATCAAGTGGATAACGCACGTAGCGACACTACGAAACCAACTCGAGAGCAAAATCTACATAAAGACACAAACGACATCGGCACAACCCTAGCTAGGAACGCTAAGCGACACAACCACCAAGCCTAGACCTTGATCGTACCGATCGCGAATTCACAACACAAGATATAGCGTGGAATCTAGTAAAAATAACGTCGCAGCGTAAAAAAAAACGCATGCCTATATATCCGAAAATCTAGTAAGCAACCTAAAACATTTTTGCTCAAAACTACACGTACCAAAACTAGAATTTACGAACATCACAATATAGCAAGATTAAACCATGCATACCAATACTATAATTTTAATCTCACTTAATTAGAATTTAGTAAAAGTTTAGTTTACTAATTATCTTAATTTACAATTATGAAAATATCATTTAACAAACTAGCAACTAGGTTTAGTTTTCATTTGTCTAAAATTATCAACTAACCTTTTCACTAATCAAAACATAACTTGATTATCCAAGAACCATTTCTTGAATTTCAAAACATGCATATTAAAGCTTTAATTTAACATCTAATTAAGCTAGTTTAAAGATTCGAAACAACTATTAAGGATCAGGGTTAGGGTTTTATACCTAACTAGATCAATCAAACTTGCAACAAAACACCAAAGTTTAGCCTCCAAAAATCCCCACTTGATTGAAGATCCAAGCTAGATTGAGATGAATAATGAAGGGTTTTGGTTTATAAATGTGTTTGTGTGAATTATTTAGGATTTTTGATGAATTTGTGAAGCTTTGAAGTGAAGAAATGAGATGAGAAGAGATAAGGGAAGCAAAGGGAATGGTTTCGGCCAAGGGGGAAAACGCTAGGGTTTTGTGGAAGTGTTTAGGAAATTCTAGAAGAAAATAACAATAATTGCTTAATAAAACAAAAACACATTTATCCACCTCATTCTTTTATTTTCAAAAATTCATTTAATTTCCATAAATATCTAGATATTTTGGTGAGAAAGGTTTAGAACTTAATCTACTGATTAACTAAGCATAGATTCACATTAGTAGTAATTAACCCAATCCAAATTGTAATTACCACTACTAAAGTGCACAAATAAAACATTAAAATAATATTTTAATTAGGGAAAAGATATTAAAATGCACAAAAATTACCAGTGGCTCACAAAAACCCGCAAACTAGCAATTTCCTAGCTAAATTAGGTGCAGTGCATTCTATACTGCAAAAAGATCGCTTCTAGGTTTTTACGGAAAAATACAATTTATTCTACCTAAAAACGGAAAATTCGCAAAATGATTTCTAAAACTTACAATCTTCCCCCTTAAAGAAATTCGGTCCCCAAATTTAAAATTCATCTACATGTACCTTTAAAGAGATGGGGGAAAGTCTTCCGCATCTCGCTCGCAGCCACTCAAGTGATCACCTCACTAGACGGCTACGCCAAAGAACCCTCACAGATGGCAAGACCCTTGACCGAGGTTCCTCCACCTGCCGATCCACTATAACTATCGGCTGCTGGTGAACGAAAGATCACATTCAAGCTAAATGGTCTAATGCTGAATCATGTGAGAAAGGTCATGAAGGTAATTACGAAGTATCGACACAAGAAATACGGGGTGAATACTCAAAAATCTGGGTGGAAGTGTCATATTATAGGCAACGGTACTAACTCGCTTCAAGGATCTCAAAAGGACCTACAATTCTGGGACTAAGCTTCCCAAAACTCAACACGGCATTTCATCGGAAAAATTTGTAGGAATACATGATCTCCCACTGCGAACTCAAGTCTGCGACAACTACCGTCGGCATAAGACTCCTGTCTGCACTGGGCTGCTCTCATCCTGACCTGAATCAACTGGATCTTCTCCGTAGTCTCATGACTAATTGGGGTCCAAAAATCCTACTCTCGTAGAGTCAGTAAAACAGACTGACGATCGACACAACCCACCACACAAGGCCAGAAGGTTGCCAATTGGAATGTCTCCTAATAACAGCTATCGATGGAGAACCCTATCAATGGCAAGTGACGATCCCAACTGCCAAAAAACAAATAGTACGTACGCACAAGTATATCCTCCATAGTCTGTATAGTCCGCTTTCACAAACCATCGGTCTACGGATGGAAAAGCAGAGCTAAAGCTCAACCAGTACCCAAGACTTCCTAAAGCTTCTGCCAAAGTTGGCTAGCGAACTGGGTGCCTCTATTGGATACAACGCATGAAGGAACTCTGTGCAAACGTACAAACTCACCGAAGAACAACAGAGCAAACTGAACATAACCGGACAATAAACACCCAAATGGAGTCACACCCTGACTAAACTTGGGTAGACACCACAACGAAATCATGGAGATCTGCTCCCATTCCTACTCCGGAATGGTTAAAAGTTGCAACTCTCCTGCCGGTCTCCAAATGCTCAACCTTAGGTCACAACAGGTCAGACACCTCGAAACGAAATCCGAAACTTCACTCTTCATCCCTGCCCACCCGTAACTAACTCTCAAGTCACGTTACATCTTGGTGGCACTTGGGGGGAACAAAGAAAGCTGACTGATGTGCCGCTCTGGGATCTCGTGTCTCTACCTATCAGTATCAGGTACACACCAACGAGTCCGGAACGTAGCATACCCTTATCATAAATCAAGAACTCCGAATCCTTACCAGCGGAACATGCTCAAAATCTCAGACAAACGAGCATCGGCGGGCTGTGCCACACGAAACGATCAAGTAAAATTGGACGGGCACGGACATGAGCAAGCTATTACCCCCTTAGAAGAGGCGAACCTAGCTGTAATCAACGGTCGCAAAAAAACTGTAAATCTGCAGAAGACTGTCTCAACAATCAAAAACCCACTGCAGGAAGATGTACACTCAGCTTTGGTGGTCCGTGAAAATCTGATATGACTCTCCGCACAAGTAGTGTCTCCAATCTTCAACGCACGACCACCGCGGCCATTTCCAGATCATGAGTAGGATATCCTGCTCGTACTTCCTCCAACTGTCAAGAAGAATGAGCGATAACTCAATAGTGCCACATCAGTACACAATTGAGCCCCACTCACGAAACATCACAATGAACAACAAAGTCGCCCGATCCAGAAGCAAACTTAGGAAAATGACTCGCACCCTGGAGCTGATCGAACAAATCGTCAATGCAAGGTAAAGGATACCTATCCGCACCGTTACTCGGTTCAATTGACGATCAATAAATACACAACCTCAAACTGCCGTCCTTCTCTTGACAAATAGAATAGGAGCTCCTCAAAGCGAAACACTTGGATGTACAAGTCCCTCTATCTAGCAACTCTGCGGCTGATCCTTAAGCTCCCTAAGCTCCGACGGCTCATCTGGAACAATGTCAGAAAACTCTCGCACGGTAGGAACCCGGTCTAACAAACCCACTGTGGCTTCGATATCACTAATGGAAGACAAGAATCCTCAACATCTTCTCCTCAAAAGCCGACTAGAGAAAAAGGCTGAATTCAAGCTATAAGAGGCGGCACCACTGTCCCCCTGCAAAATAAGGAATGACTCACTAGAAAACAGAATCTGACTGTTTTCTCACGGTAGTCCACAGACACATAGCATGTAGCTAACCAGTCCGTGCCCAGGATAAAGTCAAATCCAACATCTCTAGAAGGATTAAAGTGACGGACAAATCTCCTAACTGATTGGCACACGACCAAAACACGTGTCGCTCAACTAAAGAATCGCTAACAGAAATTAACACATCAATGGCTGATCTAGCATACACAACTTTCGACCCAACCATGGCACAAAGTTGCAAAATAATGAGTGCATATATCCCGAACGAAACAACCCTACGAATCAAAAGAACAAACGAATTAAGAATACCTGAAAACTCCGTATTGGACGCCCGCGCGTCCCGATGAGTAGAAGAAAACTCTCGAGTCTGCCCTCTACACGCAACTGGATGAACTCCTCCTCTCTGCGGTACAGCTGCCCCGCACTCACGTGGCTCCATACAAACTCGAATGCGATGATCCAAACTCCTGCACCGATTGCATCCAGATAAGAACTGCTAAACCTCCTAGGGATAAGAGCTAGACAATTGTCTTCGTCCCAAGCTTCTGCTACTCCTGCGACGTGCATGAAACTTGTCATGGTGTTTAAACATCTGTCTCCGAGCCGATATACCTATACGAGTCCTCCTCGGTCTCTAAACTTCCAAAGTCTCGGGAAGACGTGCCTCGTCAACTAGGGCTGCATCCACTGGTGCGTATACGTAACTCTATGTTGTGTGCTGATCGTAAGGAAAAACTGGGTAACAGGGGTGGCAACCTCCTGTCGCTAAGCTCGAATGGCCTCAACCAATGACCTCATCGTCTGGCGCAAGTCCTGCATATCTGCCACAAGCCTAGCGAGATGATCTGTCGAAGGCGGATCCATCTGCTCCTGTGCAACGGGCGTACCGTCCTGGTCAGTCCTCGTCCCAAACGAGTCAACTCTGACCTCGGCTCTCACTGCATCACTCTGAGTCCCCATAGTCATCGACGGCATAAGGCTATAAATGAAACTAGGATTCGATAAGAACACTGAAATCGAATCACAAGGATGTATCATCAAGGAAAGAATTTCAAGCAATTAGTATTTAGGTCAGTTTAGGCGGAGTACCGTGTCGTAAGTATGCCGCGGACATACACAAGCTACGTCACTCTGCTTAAGCTACCTACTCTATCATACCAAGGTCATCCTACACTCCGAAAGGTAAAACCTAGCGCTCTGATACCAACTTTGTCACGACCCGAAATTTGGCACGTGACGGCCCTTAAACTACGCAACGTCTACAGGCGTAACGCAATTTAAGTAAGCCGAAAACCCAGTAATCTAAACCATCAAAAGTAGTAAGTGATAAGAACATTGTTAAAACTTTTGAAAATTTCAAGTACAAATTCTTTAAAGTCCAATTTAGTTTCTTAAAAATTTTGGCAGCACCTCCTTTGTAAAAACTAACCACAAAAATGGGTACAACATAAATATAAGTAAAGCATCCCCAACGGGAGCAAAATCCATGCCCAAAGGCGGAAACAACCACCACAACAGATATACGATACCGTAGCGAAGAAATAAAAAACGATATTAATAAAAGCTGAATAAAAGACCTCCAAGTCACAAAATAATATACAATATCGACCTCACATCAAGTCTTTAAGTCATACATGAAAGTGGTAGATGGAGAGTACATGGTACAAAGATAACAATAAACAACATCAGATAGCCGTAAAACCCATCCATAGCAAAACTGCGCACAGCTAGCCGAAACGGTATCCGCTGCAAAAGATGATATGGAAGATGAAAAGCCTATCGTGACTGCCCTGAGGGACTACCTGCAAAACACTGTAGCACAATGGAGGTGAGTTGCCAACTAGTGAATAGTAAATAACATATGCAGGTAATCGCAAGTATGCACGTACAGCACGAATCTAATACATGCAAGCTGATAGAAATAAATGGCAATATGTATGCAACAGTATGAAAGGTACTCTATCAGGTACTACTAATACATGAATCAATGCATATCAAATAAATGAGAAGTATGGAATAAAACATGTCATCCTCACGGAATCCTGACCTCGTGGAAGGACCAAAGTCCTTCAAGACAATCTAAATCCCAAATTTCCTCAAATCAGCCCCAAATTGGCTCTCATATCCTGTAAGATCATATATATGTATCCAGTATCTAACCTCAAGTAAGACTCATATAACCAGTATCTAACCTCAAGTAAATCTCATATAACCAGTATCTAATATTGAGTATGTATCATGTAACCAGAGTGTCCAACATCGACACCCAAAAACATCATGAAAACAAGTGTCTAGTATCGACACTTAAATACTCATCTCTGAGGAGCCGTCACCTGGGACTGGCCCGCCTACGTCATGTACATACATCCTATGAAACCTGGGTAAGGACCATCCGAAATCTGCAAGGCATGTGCGTACATGACCTCGATCAGTATCCCCCAGATATCCGTCGAGTCCAGATAATATCACCGGTTGGCGCAAGCCCCCAGCCAGGCTCATTGGCATGGACCATCGATCTTCTTGCCCTGGAGAACCAACCGGGTTCCACCATGTACCCGCACACGGCCCACTCAATCCTCGCATGGGGTAATATATAAGCTCAGAACCGAGAAATCTCATGGTGGACTCATCGAAATATCATATCAAGAGCAACCGGGTTTTTCAAATAATGCATAATTTTCATGAACTACCACGGTCCTCAAATCCAGAAAGAATAAGAATACTTGCATGAATCATTATGATGATATATGTAAATCAGACATGTATACATATATATTAGCGTCCCATTCCACTAATATATATATATATAACAGCGTCCCATTCCACTGTTATATATACTTAGGAGTAAAAATATCAGAGAACATCATATGAAAACCATATATCAATGCGGAATCCATGAAATATAATATATGCATCATAAAACAGTAATGTGAGCATATAAAAGAAAAGCCGCTAATTAACTGCAACAAGTTAATATATATCATGTGGTTCCTAATTTCTCTGAAATCAAATGAAACATCATATACAGGTGAACATGTAGCTATAACAAGGTATGCCTAACCATGTCGGTATAGCAAGATATGTGTGCCTATATGTAAGTATGTCTGTATGATGTACAAGTAGCTGTAGCAAGGTATGTGTCTATACCTATCAATAATCCTATAATACCCTCGAGGTATATGAGTAATCATGTAGGCATAGCAAGGTATAAATGTAAGTATATAGGTATACTGGTATGCTATATGTCATATGCACAATGAAAACAAGGATCATATCTCAAGTCCCTAGCCAATACAATATCCCATATGTATAGGTGTTGTGCGTGTCATGGAAATTATTGATGGTGTGAGTGGCATACAATCAGTGCTCATGCAATATGAACCGTCAATAATAATGTTGTGTCTCATTAATACTATGTCTAGATGCAATAGATAAATGAACTATGCAACAAAGGTACACATGCACAATCAAGTCCATAAACTTATAACTAATAGTCATGTCCTTTAATCAAGCCTAGACGCATAACGCCATGCGGGCAATTCCGCTGTAAATTGTAAATCTACTCACAGATGATCCTAGGGCTAAATAAAGCCAACTACTCGCTTTCCCTTCTTCGTAGCGCCCGAAATCCCCGCCTGCGTCCTGAAAGCATATAACAATATAACAAGTGTATATTAGCAATCAACCAATAACACGTACCAACTACGTTTGACCAACGCACCAACTCCAAATATACTCTCAAGTGTTCGTCAAGTGGATAACGCGCATAGCAATACTACGAAACCAACTCGAGAGCAAAAGCTACACAAAGACACAAACGACATCGGCACAACCCTAGCTAGGAACGCTAAGTGACACAACCACCAAGTCTAGACCCTGATCGTACCAATCGCGCATTTACAACACAAGATATAGCATGGAATCTAGTAAAAATAATGTTGCAATGTCAAAAGAAACCCACGCCTATATATCCGAAAATCTAGTAAGCAACCTAAAACATTTTAGCTCAAAACTACACGTTTTTACCAAAACTAGAATTTACGAACATCACAATATAGCAAGATTAAACCATACATACCAATACTTTAATTTTAATCTCACTTAATTAGGATTTAGTAAAAGTTTAGTTTGCTAATTAGCTTAATTTACAATTAGGAAAATATCATTTAACAAACTAGCAACTAGATTTAGTTTTCATTTGTCTAAAATTATCAACTAACCTTTTCACTAAGCAAAACCTAACTTGATTATCCAAAAACCATTTCTTGAATTTCAAAACATGCATATTAAAGCTTTAATTTAACATCTAATTAAGCTAGTTTAAAGATTTAAAGCAACTATTAAGGATTAGGATTAGGGTTTTATACCTTACTAGATCAATCAAACTTGTAAGAAAACACCAAACATTAGCCTCCAAAAATCCCCACTTGATTGGTGATCCAAGCTAGATTGAGATGAAGAATGAAGGGTTTTGGTTTATAAATGAGTTTGTGTGAATTATTTAGGATTTTTGATGAATTTGTGAAGCTTTGAAGTGAAGAAATGAGATGAAAACAGAGAAGGGCAGCAAGGGGAATGGTTTCGGCCAAGGGGGAAAAAGCTAGGGTTTTGTGGAAGTGTGTAGGAAATTCTAGAAGAAAATAACAATAATTGCTTAATAAAACAAAAACACATTTATGCACCTCGTTCTTTTCTTTTCAAAATTCATTTAATTTCCATAAATATCTAGATATTTTGGTGAGAATGGTTTAGAACTTAATCTAGTGATTAACTAAGCATAGATTCACATTAGTAGTAATTAACCCAATCTAAATTGTAATTACCACTACTAAAGTGTACAAATAAAGCATTAAAATAATATTTTAATTAGGGAAAAAATATTAAAATGCACAAAAATTACCAGTGGCTCACAAAAACCCGCAAACTAGAAATTTCCTGGCTAAACTAAGTGCAGTGCATTCAATACTGAAAAAAGATCACCTCTAGATTTTTACGGAAAAATACAAATTATTTTACCTAAAAACAGAAAATTCGCAAAACGATTTCTAAAACGTTACAATTTTATCGTTGGATAATATTTTGAGCATTTCCTATATTAAGAGTTGATCGGTTCATGCACGTTATCTAAAAGCATATACGTTCTAAATCAAACCACGGTTCTTAACGTATAAAACACACACAAGAGGAAGAGTTTAGAAATGAACGAATTCTTCTTGAGGCATTGTAGACTAGGTCATATCAATGCGACCCGACGAGCTAAGTTACATTTAGATGCTTATTTAAATCAGTTTGAATTTACATCTTGTGAAACTCGACAGTCATGTCACAAAGATAAGATGACCATAGCTCTGTTTATTGGAAACAGAGAAAGAGTTAGTGAACTCTTAGGATTGATACATGATGATGTATGTAGGTCCCCTGTCTACACATGCCAGGACCGGTTCTTTGTACTTCATTACATTCACTGATGATCTCTCAAGATTCGGACATATGTTCCTGTTGAAACACAAGTCTGAACCTTTTGAGAAATTCATAAAATATAAGTTAGAAGTAGAGAACCAAAAACGTGTATAAGTATTATATCCTTTGATATGATCAGGGAGGAGAATACTTGAGCACGGAGTTCCTGGACTATTCTAAAGGAGAATGAGATTCTCTCTTACCATTACTCCTCCGTATACACCACAGCACGTCGGTATATCGGGACGGAGCAATCGCACCCTATGTGATATGGTGTGCTCTATGATGAGTACTACCGAGTTGCTTATTTCTTTTTGGGGTTATGCACTTGAGTAGCTGCATACCTATTGAATAGGATTCCAACCAAATCAGATGCCTACCACTCCATATGTGATATGGTATGGGAAGAGCCCATCTCTTAAGGATGTTAAGATTTAGGGTTGTCCGGCCTATGTGAAAAGCAAAGTCCGGACAAGCTCGAGATAAGGTCAGTTCTGTGGAAATTTATTGGATATCCCAAGCATTCGCAAGGGAATATCTTCTACCACACTGAGGAGCAAAAGGTGTTTTGTTTCTCAGCATGCCACCTTTGGGAAAGGATATTTATTGTGAAGAAATTAGTGGTCATGAGGTAGAACTGGAAGGAGTTCCAGCTATACAAACTGCAGCTGATGATTTGGAGGAACCGGAGGATTCAATAGTTCCTAACGAACCTCAGCCTCTCCGCCGATCTGGTTGGGTTCCTCATCCACCTGAGAGATACTTCGGTTTCTCTATGACAGTGGGAGCGAGGATTACATCATGAGATGATGACCCAACTAGTTTCGAGCAGGCCATCAAGAGTGGAGACTCTGTGAGAATGGCTGGATGCTAAGCGATCTGAGATGGAATCCATACACACGAACAAAGTATGGACTTTGGTTGCTATATCTGAAAGGTTAAATCCCCATCAGCGGTAAGTATATCTTAAGAAGATTACTTGGTGTATATAGAAAGGTTGAGACTTTCAAAGTTAAGCCTAGTTGTAAAAGGTTCTCATCATCCCCCAGGTGTGGATAATGATGAAACCTTTTCTAGTGCCGATGCTTAAGTCCATCCAGATCCTACTTGCCACTGCTACATACCATGACTACTATATCTGGCTGTTGGGTGTCAGGACTACTTTTTTAAAAAGTGATTTAGAAGAGAGCGTCTATAAGTACACAGCAAGAGGGTATCGTAGACAGTGGGAGCAGCGGAAACGTGTGCAAGTTGCTTTATGAGTTAAAGAAGGCATCGCGGAGTTGGAACATTTGTTTTGATGTGGTAGTCAAAGAGTTTGACTTCATCAAAATGGTAGATGACCTTGTATATACAAAAAGCTAGTAGGGAGTATGGTGATGATCCTCGTATTGTATGTGGATGACATACTCTTGATAGGAAATAAGTTTCCTATGCTGCACTCGGTCAATCTCCTCTTATCACAAGGATTCTCCATATAGGATCAAGGTGATACCTCCTAAATCCTGGGTTTTGGATCTATGAGATAGGTCTAATTGGATGTTAGGATTCTCACTAGGTGTAGTGAGATGTATCAATCGATCCTGGGGAGAATCACTGGAAAGCTTCCAGGGTGGTAAGGTCGACTGAATGTCAGTCACAGGCATTGTCTTTACCTCAGTGGAGGGACGGTATATTGGAAGAGTTCCAAGTTAGATACCGTGAAAAACTAGACAATAAAGGCTGGATACATCGCTACTTAGGATGCCACCAAAGAGGCAGTCTGGGTGTACATAAATTAATGAGATGAACTTCGTTCCTACCATTGTGTGACAATGGAGTTGTGGTTTTGGCCTAGGAACCCCCGTCCCATCAGTGATCCAGACATATTCTTAGGCAGTATCTCCAGATCAAGGAGATGGTTGATCTCCAGGGAGATCGAGGATAGGAGAGTAGACACAAAGGGCAACAACGCGGATCCACTCACAATGACCTATTTCCCAGTAGAGACTTTTATAGGATAGTTGAGTATGAGATACTTTAACCACTGCTGATTGTTAGGCATGGGATACTACAACAGATGGCTCTAGTGCAAGCGGAAGATTGTTAGTGATATGTATGCCCTAGAGGCCATTACTGTACATACGATGTATATTGTAGTGGATGCTTGGACATATATATGGAGGACTTTCTTGCTCGACATGATAGTATGCTAACTGGTTGCTCTTTATCTTAACATGTACTCTGATTGAGTCTATATTACATGTTGATAAAGCCCTCAGGATGAGTACTTGACTACCAGGATTATGATGCAGATCATACTAGTGGGGACAATGTAGTCGCTAAGTACATCCTTCAAATGTTCCTAGTCATAGGTGTATCGAGACAGGGCATCGATATACCAGAGTAGACTAGCATATAGCTTCTCGGCCCATGTAGATGGGGGATGGATGATCCCATATCCATTGGTGTTTGATATCAGAGACAGTACACGGGTGCTCAGTGGTGACTGGGTACACTGGACGGACTCGCCGAGAACTCCCAGATGGCATTATACCTCATGTCAGATGGCAGTTCTCTAGTGACACTGGTACATGTTAGTCTGTAGATCCGAGATCGTCATAGAGTCTTGTGTGATTCCCACTGTGCTTTGATTTCCACCTTACCACGTTCAAGAGAACATGAAAAACAGTGGCTTTTGGGTACAGTCTCGAATCACATGAAGGCAATGAGCGATAGGAGCGGTTTCGTCTTTCCCGGTATTGGGAGTTGATGTTGCGCTGTGCTCGATTGGATATAACAGGAAGTCCCTGGCCAGGGCTGTTTCAGAGATATACTGGTAAGTGTTATCAGTAGTTTCTCGACCCGTTATGAGCCTCATATTGACACGACTTATCGAGTTACAGGGGTTTGACGTTTACCACCCCTAGACGAGATATGCGACATATCAGACGAAGAGACCGGACTGTATGGTAGTGTTACTGACTGGATTCGCAGGAGTATGAGCAAGCTTTCTTGTTGATCTTCTGATCGCTGAATACCCGGGTGGCCGTTACGTTTAGAAAACCGCTTGCGGCTTGTGGGTGTTTGATATGATCATCACCTACTGCCGGCGTATTGACGAGTCTTTAGAGTCCTACACAGGGGATTCTTGGCTCAAGCGAAACGGAGTAGGAGCACATATGTGATATATGCGGGACCGATATTGATACGATATAAGATACCTTATTCTATTCTCGCGAATTGTGACATTGGTCGGGTATATGCGATATAGCCGGGTTATCGGATCAAGTGTTGATTCGATAATTTGTTACACATGATATTAGTTGGTTATATGTGATATAGCCGGATTTAAATCAAGAGTTGATTTGATAATCTAATGTATAATTATATATTAGATATATTACATTACATTAACTAGTATTAGCTCACTCATGATTTCTTTTCTCACTTGATGTGCATATTGTATATATGTGATATGTATATTTGTGTACATGTATTGTGTCATGCTTGATGATACATGCAAGATGGGTGTATGAGATTTATACCATGCTAGGGTTAAGTTAGGGTTTTATTTATTTCTTAAGTTATAACAAAAGAGAGAAGACTTGGTCAATGTTGTCAAGCTTGGATGAAGCTTGTAAAACATTGACAAAGTCCACTCTTTTGTCATTCCTTATGATATTTGTTAACTCAACCCTTAACCTTACCCCTTGGTTTATTCTCTACATGAGTTAGGCATGAGGGCTTAACTCACCCAAGGTTGCAATAATTCATTTGGATGATTAATTCATATGAGTTCATATTCTTCTTCTTCTTCCTCAAAGCTTTCTAGCATCAATGGAGTTGATGGAAAAAGGGTGAGAAAATGAAATCTAAAGTGAGCCCACTTCCTACTTCATCATCCTCTATTACTTGCCATTTAGTATAGGGTGTTTGCTTCACTAATTTCGTAATTAGTGAAGAGATATCTTGTGTTAGTGTCTCCTCGACGTAGATTATCTTCGGCCTCGAAGTCTTCGAAGCAAGCATGTTCGTTTCTTCATGGGAGCCTCTCTAGAGTCTGGAGTTCACGATCGCAGCGAAAGGGACTACTACACGGAGCTATTGAAGTGAAGGACCGGTCTACAAAGGTTGTATTCCTTGCTCACTAGACTTGCAAAGTGTTTGCATTTAAATTTCCGTCGATTTCTAGTTACCAATTCAATGTTTAGGGTTACCATGAACGGCAAATTTTTAATTTGGCATGGACGATGCCTCCCGAAACTTTGCTGCCGTGCTAGGTAACCCTGCAGCACCACCCTACGGCTTCTCAGTTCAAACCGTGAGCCCGCGGGGTATGCAGACATCTCAAACTTTCAGTTTTCGGAACTGTTTTTTTCGGCAGTTTTTGCACGACAAAAACGACGGATTTCTAATGTCGCAATGAGTTAACTAAGCCTTAGGGAGTGGCTCTGATACCATGTTAGGTTACGGCAACGCCCCGGCCATCAATCCGTGACCAAATGCTGAACAAAAATTTATAAAACTTGGCACTACCACAACCAATTATCCGGATCTACCTATAAGCCTTAGATAACAAAACATGCAAATGAGTTAGAATGGTTATACCGAATAAATCCGTGTCCTTCGGTCTTCAACCATCATCCCAAGATCCTAGGGGCATCCTTGATCAAGCTTGATCTCCGGTCTCCCTCCATCGAAAATGATCCACCCGAGAGTCTATGCAACGAGCTCCAACCTCTTATCCGAGGCAACTAGGGCACCTAGATCGCTACTCTAGATATCTTAGATGAAGTAGAGAGTGATGAAAGATTAATTTGTGTCAAGACACCCAAGGATTCTCAACTCATGAGAGGGTTTGGGTGGAGCTAAAGGAAGAAGAAGATGCCATGAGAATGAGGTGTTGAGAGCAATTCAAGAGAGAGAAAAAGAAAAGAATAATGGCTTTTCTTTTTTTTTTTTGTTGTGTCAGTGTGATAAGAAATAATGCAGCCATCACATAAATGTCCATGTCTCCAAAATATCTTAGTCAATAAAAAATATCTCAAGTCAACATAATCTCACAACAAACAAAAACGGTAAGCATGCTAGAATAGTAACCATAGGTCACTAATTAGCCATGCCACCAAAAATGCAATAAATACCTCATCCTACACAATAACCTTTTAATCCAAAAAGGTCTAAACCATGATGAGGTGTAATCTTCTAAAAGTAATCTTGTAATAAATTACAAGAATACCCCTCAACCGTATATACATACCCGCATCCGTATTCCGAAGAATACGAATACAATGAGACGAAAATAATCCAACAATATAATACTAGGATTCAGCTTAAACCAAAGCCTACTAGTATTATCCGTCCAAACATCATGCGTGCACAAGTACACGTATGTGATCGAACCCTGCCATAAAACCATACGGCCTCTACATCGTTTCACCCGAAGCAGGGAAACCCTCTGTGTGGGACTCTAAAGACTCATCAACACGCTGGCAGTTGATTTAACCACAAGCACGTCAGTGGCACTAGCTGTACATAACGGCTACCCAGGTATTGAGCGAAAGGGAAGCCGGCGAGCGAACTCATCCTGAAACTCCTACTAGCCCGACAGTGTCAATATCCGTACAGTCCAATCCGTTCGTCTCTGAGTACGCATATCGAGTCTAGAGGGGTGGATAAAGTCAGACCCCTAATAACGCGACATTGTGTCGGTAGGAAGCCCATCATCACCTCAGAAACTACTGATCCGAATCAGTAATTCTCGACTACCTTGGCCAAGGATTTCTAGTGATGGCCACCCGTGCACAACCGCGACAACAACCCCCAATACCGGGAGAGACAAATCCCCGACGATCTGCTCACTGCCTTCATGTGGCTCGGGACTGTACCCGACTAAAACCTGTTTGCACGACTCCTTTGAGCCATAGTGTGGTAGTAATCAAAGCACAGTCGGAACTCATACGAGATAAATGACGATCTCAGGTCGATAGACTAACCTGTACACATGTCACCAGGGAACTGCTATATGAAAATAAGTATAATACCAACTAGCATGTTCCCGGCGAGTCCGTCCGGTGTACTCATAACCTAATGAGCACCTGTATACATCTTAGGTGAACCAACTAACACCAATGGCTTATGAGACCGTCCATCGCCGCTCAACGGGGAATCGATCCGTATACACAAGTCTACTCTTGGAGTATTGATGCCCGGTCTCGAAACTCCCACGACTATGGACATTTTAAGGATGTGCTTATAGACCACTCAGCTCTCACGTATATGATCGCCATCATACTGCTGGTAGTCAAGCATGAATCCTAAGGGCTCTGTCAACATGTAATAGTGATCTATAATGTCACCTGAAGTATATACACGATGATAAAGACAAACCAGATGGCATACTATCATCTCGAGTAAGACCGCCCTACCGGTATAGGTCCTCCCTCAATCGTTGCAATCACGTGCTTGTGATCCAATAATTGACTTGAGGGCACTATAGCCAACAGGTAAACCCACTGCCAGCGTAGTGTCGAGTCTTTAGAGTCCCACACAGAGGCTTTCCCTGCATCGAGCAAAAGATGTAGAGGTCATATGGTTTTTACGACAGGGTTTGATCGCGTAAGTGTACTTGTGCACGGATGATGATTTGGACGGACAATACTAGTGGGCTTTGGTTTAAGCCAGATCCTAGTATTGTACCGATGGATTATTTTCGTCTCTTTTGTATTCGTATTTTTCGGATTACGGATACAGGTATGTATATACGGACGAGGGGCATTTTTTTAATTTGTTCAAAGATGTTTTTTGAAGAAGACATATCATAATTGTATTATTCATTTTAGGTTAAATAAATAATACATTATTCATGTGACACATGGTGGGTTTTTAATAAATAATACATTTTAGAAAATGAGGTGGAAAATGAATGATTTTGAGCATGGCTTCGTGTGACACATGGTGGCTTTTAAAGACATGACTTTTTTGTTGTAAATTGAACCTAATTTGATTATTCATTTGTGTTTTATTGATGGAATAATTGATATGGTTCAGTTTACAACCCAAGAGCCCACTCTCCATTCACATGCTACTTCTTCACGAACCTTTCCTCAAGCCATCTTCATCCACCTCAAACCTTACACCACTCATGTGTTGAGTAACCTAGAGTAAAAAGAGACATTGCATTCAATCTTCATACTCTACAATGCTTATGACATCAAGTGTAGCGAACTTGGTGCCCTTGTTACTTCAGTTGAGGTAGGAGCTCGATAAACATACTCTCGGGTGGATCGTCTTCGACATTGAGGAGGTCGATGAAGAAGCACCGATCCAAACGATCTATGAAGACTATGACGAGGTGGAGGAAAACGAGAAACAAAGACCCAAAGGACATGAACATGAGGTATAAACTTCTGTACTTGTAGTTTACCTCACATAAGTTTGGCTAGTTAGGGTTTATAATCGATCCTTGGTTCAAGTCGGAGTTGTGAAGCCCGTAAAATATGTTTTTGCAATTTCTGCCTCCTAGCGAACACGTGGGGTGCGTGACATCAACTTACAGTGGTATCAGAACCTCTCATAAACCTTAGATAGCTTGTAGCGATGTTAGAAATCCGTCGTTTTTGTCGCGCAAAAACTGCTGACAAAAACAGTTTCCAAAAATGATGTTTTGAGGTGTTTGTACACCCCGCGGGCTCATGGTTTGAACCAAGAAGCCGCGGGGTCGAGCGTGCGCACCCGGGGATACCCCGGTGGGGACCAAAGGCCGGGCCCACCCACCAAAAGCACCACAAGGAGGCCTTGGGGGTGGTGATGTTAGTTATATGTATGCCCTAGAGGCCATTATTGTACATATGATGTATATTATAGTGGATGCTTGGACATATATAGGGAGGACTTTCTTGCTCGACATGATAGTATGCTATCTGGTTACTCTTTATCTTGACAAGTACACTTATTGTCTCTCTGTTACATGTTGATAAAGCCCTTAGGATGATTACTTGACTACCTGGATTATGATGCAGATCATACTAGTGGGGCCAGGGTAGTCCGTAAGTACATCCTTCATTGTTCCTAGTCGTGGGAGTATCGAGACGGGGCATCGATATTCCATAGTAGACTAGCGTATACATTTCTTGACCCATATGATGGGCGATGTATGATCCCACATCCATTGGTGTTTGACATCAAAGATTGTATATGGGTGCTCAATAGAGTCTAGGTACACTGAACATGACTCGCCGAAAACTCCTAGATGGTATTATATCTTACGTCAGATGGCAATTCTCTGGTGACATTAGTACAGGTTAGTCTGTAGACTCGAGATCGTCATAGAGTCTTGTGTGATTCCTACTGTGCTTTGATTTCCACCTTACCACGTTCAAGAGAACATGCAAAACGGTGGTTTTTGGGTACAGTCCCGAGTTACATGGAGGCTATGAGCGATAGGAGCGGATTTCGTCTCTCCCGGTATTGGGGGTTGATGTTGTGTTATGCTCGATCGGCCATAACAGGAAATCCATAGTCAGGGTTGTTGTGATTTACTGGTAAGTGTTAACTGTAGTTTCTTGAACCGTTATGAGTCTCACATCGGCATGACTTATCAGGCTATTGGGGTCTGACGTTTACCTCCCCCAGGCTGGATATGCGACATATCAGACGAAGAGATCGAACTGTACAGTAGTGTTACTTATTGGATTCGCAGAAGTATGAGCAGGCTTGCTTGTTGATCTTCTGATCGCTCAATACCCGGTTAACCATTACGTCTAGCAGTGCCGCTTACAGCTTGTGGGTAACTGATATGATCACCACCTACTGCCGACATATTGACGAGTCTTTAGAGTCCTACACAGAGGTTTCTTGGCTCGGGCGAAACGAAATAAGATCACATATGTGATATGTGCGGGACCGAGATTAATACGCCTATGTGATACCGTATTCTATTCTCGCGATATATGATTTTGGTCGGTTATATGTGATATAGCCGGGTTATCGAATCAAGTGTTGATTCGATAAGTTGATACAAATGATATTAATCAGTTATATATGATATAGACGGATTATTAAATCAAGTGTTGATTTAATAATTTAATATATCATTATATATTTGATAGATTAATTTACATCAACTAATATTAGCTCACTTAAGCATTTCTTTTTCTCACTTGTGTGCACTTAATATATCTGTGATATATATTATTGTGTCATGCTTGTTGCTACATGCTACATGGGTGTATGAGACTCACACCAAGCTTATCATAATGAAGGGTTTTATTTATTTAAAGTAAATCAAAATTAGTTGGAAATTAGTGACATGGTTTGAGCTCAGTGGAAGCTTGTAGAACAAATGACTTAGTCCACTAGTTTTGTTTTACAATAGATATTCATTAACCCAACCGTTACTGTCACGACCCGAAATGGCTCGTGACTGGCACTTGAATCATATGAAATCTATAGGACTCCATCTAATTCAAGTAAGCCAAAATCCCAGAAATCTAAACCAATTTTTTTTTAAAAAGAGAAGTGAAGGAAACTTATTTTAAAGCAAGTGTTTTAATAACAAAAGCCGAAGTATACATTTTAAAAATCTCAAGTCTTTTCTGAAATTTCGGTAGAGTTTCCTTGTAAATATTGTCCCCAAACGGGGTACAACATGAATAATATATGTATAATGATAAAAAGCATCCCCAAGCGGGAGCTAGCTCTTCGTCAACTGACGGTCACAACCACGCAGGCAATACAATATACAACGCCGAAAGACGAGAATCAAAACTCAAAAGGAAACTCAAAATCAACATGAAAACCATAATAATACAACACGCTACTCTAAGGTCGAAAAAATATACAACTGTTCTCTAAGTCTGAAATAAATATACAGGTTTGGATGATGGAGTTTCTAGATACAACTGAAATATAATTAAGGTACAATGGTGGTCACGATGCGAGTGAACCCACCTACCAAAGCAATCACCCGGAAAGGAAGCAGTGTGCCAGAAAGCCGCAAGGGAAATCTGCACGGCAAAAACCAGCAAGAAACTGTGGCACAACGGGGGTGAGTTGCCAACTCGTGAGTAGAAAACATCACAGAGCAGAAATCGTATGTATGACTCAATCCTAGGTCAATACGATGAGTAATATATATATCGTCAATATGATAAATTCTGAAGTATTCTAAGATGGCAAGGGTAAACATCTATACATAAGTGTAATACCAAGTGCTCGTGTCAGTGCCTTACGTAGCAACATATCATAAACATGAGGTATGATCAATGTAATCAACATAAAATCAGCGTCAACAATATACTCAAGTCTATAAGTATGTGGATAACATCCAACTATGTAATCAATGCCTGTATGCATGTGGATCTAGTCCATGGGTCAACCAATGACACAACAACATCATGCACGTAAATATCATAAAAGCATATGCATGAAAGTATGAGGATATAAATCAACGTGTGTCCCTCGCGACACATCAAAATCATGGAATCTGAGTGTTCAGCATCGACACTCGAAACATCATTAAACCCATGCCCAGTATCGGCACGGAAATCCTCATATCTCTCAGGCTCCGTAAGTCCGGATCAGCCCATAACATCTCTCGACTCCGGTCGGTATCCTCCGGATATACGCCTGGTCCAACCAATCACCGGTAGGTACTAGCCAACCTGCCAAGCTCATCGTCTACTCCACGAAAAATATTTCTCGCCCCGGGGAATTATACCGGGTCCACCATGAACCCGCAAACGGATCATCCGCTTCCTCGAATCGGTTCACATATCACACGTCTCAAAACCGAGAAATCTCATGGTGGATGCACTGAAATATCATATCAAGAGAAACCGGGTTTGTAGCGTCTTGAAAAGTCGTTTTGGTGTTTTCCTGAAATTCGGTGAAAATTCGGTATTTTTCCGAAAACCGTCTTTTTTGTTATTTTGCAGTTTAGGGCTAATTATACCTAAAATGGATAGGTAATTGCTTGTTTTTAGTAGATAATGAGTTAATTATCAAATTCTGGTCGTTAAAAATTTTTCCCTAATTTTTCAATTTTTTAATATATTTTAAGCCGGTAAGAAAATACATTAAATTAGCGATAAATACAAATTTAAATGGGCTAAATTTAAGATTTAAAATCATTTTAATTAAAATCTAGTTGTAATATAAATTTTTAGTATTTTATTTTGATTTTTAACTAATTTTTATTATAGAAAACGAAATTTATTGAATTTAAGCTAAAACTTGCAATTTTGGACTTGTAGGGGGTCTTTTTGCATAAAAATTTTTGTTCACTCTCTCTCACACACCCTCACACTCCCTAGGCCGGCCCATCACAGCAGGAAATCCCATCTTCTTTTTTTTGGTTTCAATTCTTGTGGTGAAATGTATTGGAGGATTAAAATATATTAATTTGGAGGTGGGTTGTACTTTGATATATGAGGGTTTGACTTGGAAAAAAATTTCCCCAACTCCCCACTCCTCACCCACACCCTCCCCTTACCTCTCCTAGCCGAGACCTGCTCCCCCCCCCCATTTCCATTATTTTCCTTCTCTTTCTCTCTCATTTTCTTCAAAAAATTTCATTGAAATTCAATAAAAATCAACAAATCCTTCACTTTTTCAACACAAAACCTTATTCCCTCTCTTCTCAAACCCAAATTGGTTCAAATCTTGGAGAAAGATGGCATCTTGGGAGGTTTTAGCAACTTAGGGATTGATCTTTTGAGGTATAATTTCTAATCAAATGGTTAAATTGTAGTTTAAAGTGTGCTAATTGAACTTTGAAAATTGTTTTAGTGTTAATTTTAGTGTTAATTGCATACTAGTTTTTTTTTAAAGTTTGTGGTTTGAATTTAATTTAGGGTTTAGATCACCATTAAGAGATTAATTAAGCTATTTTGTTATCTAGTTATTTTGTTAGCTTAATCTAGGAGGTTAACTTGCTAATTGGGCTATAAATTAGTGTTAATTTAAGGTTTTCATATATAGTTTGGATTAAGATTTGCTAGGTTATAAATTCAAGTAATGATTGTTTATGGAAATTAGGTTTTGAATCATTGCTAATGTGTTGTAATTATAGTGTTTGTAGATTGCTTGTAGTGTGGTTGGTTGTTCAAGCTTGATAGTAGTCTTTGTAGCAAATCGGCGATGTTGCACCGATTTTTGGAATGTAACTGCTTACTAGTTTTGTTATAAAATTATGTGATAGATTATTTTCGACATCTTGATGATTGTGTTGGCTTATCCTATGACGTTTAGGATGCGTGTGTGCGGATTTTTGAGTAGTCGGGTTTTAGTTTTGCCGGGCGACCAAATCGGCGTTTTTTGGCAGTTTTTGCGATTTTCGCGTGTGTTCCGCGCACTTTGTGCACGTTGTACCTAGCTAGCGAACATTAGTAGTTTCGTTGGGGTTTTGCGTCGTTCTTGATATGTAACCTTATGTTTGGTATTGATGTAAATTCCAGGTTCGGTCGCGGAGACGTCAGACGCGGCGCGAAAGGGGAAGGCGGTGATTGGACACAGCTAGCCAGGGATTCCGGTGAGTAGATGTAACATCTACGGGGGACTATCGTTGGATGGCGCAAGCCGCCCGATAGTTTTAGTAACTTACAAGATCCTTAGTGATGTTAGTAATTAGGGGTGAAATACTTATTTGACTATTTGCTGCATCCATGCATTATATTGACATACCTATACGAAACCATTTTATAGGACACCTGCAACCATTGCCAGGGTTTTTATATGCAGCACGAGCACTATTCATGCTTACACAAACACCCTGGTAATTGCCATGCCACCACACTAGATAACCTTTAAATTTAAACCTTTTACTAATTGATACTTAAACTTGTGCTATTGCCTTTAATTCCTTAAAATGAAACCGTAGGATTGCTATTCATGTGCATGTACTTCATCATATTAATTGTTCATGCTTAATCCATTAATCACACATCGCAACTTGATTATTGATACCATATGCATTCATTATCATTGATATATGCACTTATGAGGATTTCTTGAGATTTTATGATATTGCTGGATTTCGGGGGAAAGCCGCAAAATTTCTAAACTTATTATATTTTTAAAATATGTAAATTGCGGTTTTCTAGTGATGTAAGTGTCGTCCACTATGAGTTTGCTGTGGTTTTGGAAATCCGTGTCGAGGAGTGGAGGAACCGGCACGGGTACATGGTGGGCCCGGTAAGGTACCC
This sequence comes from Agapanthus africanus, assembly GCA_030015575.1. Taxonomy (NCBI): domain Eukaryota; kingdom Viridiplantae; phylum Streptophyta; class Magnoliopsida; order Asparagales; family Amaryllidaceae; genus Agapanthus; species Agapanthus africanus. Next base: position 240,287,370 of record JASDDO010000018.1, on the reverse strand, counting down.
CGGGGCAAGAGGAATGTGGTGTTGACGTTGAGCCTGGCAGGGGACGGATTACCTACCGGTGACTGTTTGGGACGGCGGATATCCAGAAGATACCGACCGTGGCCGCTAGATGATGAGATATTGATATTTGAGATGGGTCAGCCGGACGGCTGAGGCCAGAGATACATTTATGAGATTTGAGACAGCTTTTGGGTGTCGTTGCTGGACACCGGTTCTCGTCGATTCTTTGAGTATTATGCTGGCATTCTAAAAGAGTTTCAAAAACAAAAAGAGATAAATGTTTCTTATATATACCTATTGAGACCTCAGATATTCATGTTGCATACATATTCGTACACTGATGTTGTATACACACCTGCTAGTGCACCCATTCATACCTGTATTTTAGATGCTAGGATGCTTGTGTGCATGCATACGATAGCCTTTGTAGGTGTTATTTATTACTCACGAGTTGGCAACTCACCCCCGTTGTGCCACAGCCTTTTTCAGGTCCGCTCCGTTAGTACAGTAGTGGCGGGCGCACTTGTTCTTTTGCCTCCTTTGCCTGGACTCGAGGTTTTGCTCCTAGGTGGTTTATATCATTATTTTTGTACCACCTTGTATATTCTTTGTATCTAGTGCACTCCATCTACTGTATCTACCAGCATTATTGTATATTGACCTAGAGATGAGACTGTGAGATTTGTAGACTTTTATGCTGTATTTTGGGGTCGAGCTCACTTGAGTCGACATGCTGTTTTTCTTATGCTTCATTATGATTATTTTGCTTGTTGTCATTTTATATTGCGTGGGATTTGTGACCGCCTTGTGGCGAAGAGCTAGCTCCCGCTTGGGGATGCCCTATTTTGTTGGATTCATATATATTTTGTTGTACCCATTTTGGGGGCCAGTATTTACAAAGGAGACTCTGCCGAAATTTTCGGAAAAATTGGTATTGTTTTTAAAAAGGGTTTTACATGACTTATTTGATAAACTCGCTTTCAATTGATTGGGTTTTCTTCACTCTTTTGCTTAATTGGTTTTGTTTTCTGGGCTTTGGCTTACTTATTTTACGGACGTCTTTAGACGTTTCGTAAACTTAAGTGCCAGTCACGTTCCGTACCCTGCGGGTCGTGACAAAGTTGGTATCAGAGCAATAGGTTTTACCTTTGTGAGTGTAGGATGACCCTTGGTAGATGGAGTAAGTGACTTAAGCAGGGTAACGTAGCGTGCGTATGTCCGCGGCATACTTACGATACGGTACTCCGCCTAAGTGACTTTAGGATATACTTGCTTGAAAAATTCCTTCTTCAATTCCGTGTATCCTATGATCCTATTGCACTGTCCTTACTATCCGTTTTCCTGTAACAGCCACTATGCCGCCGAAGGCTACGAGGGCACACAGGGCTGCCGCCAGAGACGAGATTCGAGCTGGCTCGTCCGAGACTAGGACTGAGCAGGGTGGTATGCCTACGCCGCAGGGACAGACCGATCCACCTTCCCCAGGCCGTATGGATAGGCTCGAGACCGGTATGGAGGAGTTGCGACAGATGATGGGAGGCATGCAGGAGCTACGTCAGATGGTAGGATCCCTAGTTGCAGCCAGTCGTACACCGAGGCCGGATGACGTACCTACTACATCACAAACGACCATGATACCTGCTCCTACTACTACCACCGTGACCATCCCGGTTTCACTACAGGATTTCATGAGGCTGAGACCTCCAGTATTCACCGGCACCGAGGCAGCGGAGGACCCACAGACGTTCCTTGACAGTTTAGCCAGGATCTGCCGTTCGCTGAGATGTTCGGATGATCGATGGGTAGAGCTTGCGAGTTTCCGACTAGAGGGTCTCGCGCAGACATGGTGGGAGTCAGTCTTGAGAGGTCGAGCTGCAGGTCTACCGCCTATGACTTGGGTCGAGTTTACAGCGGTCTTTCTAGCCCGTTTCCTTCCAGAGAGCGTTCGTGACGCCAGAGCTCGCAGCTTCGAGGCCTTAGTCAAGACACCTGGGATGACGGTGTCTGAGTATGACATCCAGTTTACACAGTTATCCCGATATGCTCAGTATTTGGTGGATACCGAGGAGAAGATGGTGAAGAGGTTCGTATAGGGACTTGATGCCCAGCTATATCTTGCCATTGGCGCCCAGCACTACGACACTTATTCAGCTGCTATGGATACGGCATTGCGGATGGAGGCACGCATATCACGGACTTCGGCCGTTTCTGGGCCGAAGAGGATTCGCACCGATGTACCGTCTCAGAGGCAGCGCGCCAGATTCTTTCCGAGAGATAGGCCTGGCAGAGGATTTGGGCGGGGACAGTTATATGGTTCTTATCCCCAGGGGCAGCAGCCGTCGCCAGGGTGTTTTGGGTGCGGGAGTCCGCACCATCTTGTCAGAGACTGTCCGGTGAGACGACAGGGAGCAGCGACAGTTCCGCATGTGACCCTACCACCATCACCACCCCCTCCTCAGAGAGCCCTACTTCCTACCACCGGCGATGCTCCACGCCAGTTAGGTGCACCGAGAGGCCGTGGACGCGGCGGTCCTGTTCAGAGAGGACGAGGAGGCAGAGGCCGAGGTCGAGGTCAGCCCGCTATCGGTGGAGGACAGGCCCGAGTTTTTGCTTTGATACCGCAGGATGCGCAGGCATCCAATGCCGTTGTGACAGGTACCTTGCCAGTTTGTTCTTTCGACGCACGGGTATTATTCGACCCAGGTTCCACACATTCGTACGTATCTACACACTTTGCACCGATGTTGGGCTGTGAGTCGTCGTCGTTAGATCATCCGCTTGTTGTTAGTACTCCGGTAGGCGAGTCGTTTGTCGCTCGTTTTGTATTTCGTTTGTGTTCCGTTCGTATCGGGGAGAGGGATTCATCAGTTGATTTGATACTCCTCGATATGTTGGACTTTGATGTGCTTCTGGGCATGGATTGGCTAGCCACTTGTTATGCTTCGGTGGACTGCCGTGAGAAGGCAGTCAGATTTAGCTTTCCGGGAGAGCCAGTCCTTGTTATTCAGGGAGACCGCAGCGTCACCCTTCCCAGCTTGATTTCGTCTCTTCGCGCTGGTCAGCTCTTGCGGAAGGGATGTCAGGGATTCTTAGCGTTTATTTGTGATACTCGAGCTGCGGAGGTTCCGTTAGACCGGGTCCCGATAGTTTGTGAGTTCCCTGATGTTTTCCCTGATGAGCTACCTGGGCTACCGCCTGAGCGCGATGTTGAGTTCTGCATCGATTTGATTCCCGGTTCGGGGCCTATTTCTATACCGCCATATCGGATGGCCCCGGCAGAGCTTCGAGAGCTGAAGGATCAGTTGCAGGATTTGTTAGATAAGGGGCTTATTCGACCGAGTGTTTCTCCGTGGGGTGCTCCGGTCCTGTTTGTCAAGAAGAAGGATGGAAGTTTGCGCTTATGTATCGACTACCGCCAGCTGAACAAAGTTACCGTTCGGAACAGATATCCGTTGCCGCGCATTGATGATTTGTTCGACCAGCTTCAGGGTGCGGGGTATTTTTCGAGGATCGACTTGCGATCAGGATACCATCAGCTGCGAGTTCGACAGGAGGATATACCGAGGACAGCTTTCCGCACGCGCTACGGCCACTACGAGTTTTTGGTGATGTCGTTCGGACTCACCAACGCCCCAGCAGCATTCATGGATTTGATGAAACGTACATTCAGGCCGTATCTTGACTTGTTCATCATCGTGTTTATCGACGATATCTTGGTGTACTCCCGGAGCAGAGAGGAGCACGAGCAGCACCTGCGGATTACGTTACAGACTCTGAGGGAGCACCAGCTGTTCGCAAAGTTCTCCAAGTGTGCATTCTGGCTGGACAGCGTCGGATTCTTGGGTCACGTGGTTACGAGAGACGGCATTTGTGTGGACCCGAAGAAGATTGAGGCTGTTCAGCAGTGGCCCCGACCTACATCGGTTACTGAGATCCGTAGTTTTCTAGGACTGGCAGGCTACTACAGGCGTTTGTTCAGGACTTCTCCCGTATAGCTGCACCGTTGACCGGTTTGACCCGGAAGGGAGTTCCTTTCGTCTGGACAGAGGAGTGCGAGCACAGTTTTCAGCAGCTACGGACTTGTTTGACTACGGCGCCGGTATTATCTTTGCCTTCGGGATCAGGCGGATTTGTTGTCTACTGTGATGCTTAGCGAGTGGGATTAGGATGCGTATTGATGCAGCATGGCCGGGTGATCGCTTATGCTTCTCGGCAGTTGAAGAAGCATGAACAGAACTACCCCACTCATGATTTGGAGATGGCTGCAGTGGTCTTTGCACTGAAGATTTGGCGACATTACCTATACGGCGAGTCGTGTCAGATATTCACCGATCACAAGAGCTTAAAGTACATATTTCAGCAGCGAGACCTGAACCTCAGACAGCGTCGTTGGATGGAGTTGGTGAAAGACTACGACTGTGAGATCTTATATCACCCAGGCAAGGCGAATGTGGTGGCAGATGCGTTGAGTAGGAGGCCCAGGGGTAGTCCATCCTTTTTGCGCGCAGTGCAGAGGCAGTCGTCAGCAGATTGGCAGATGTTATTGGACAGCCGAGTGGAGTTCGAGTTCACTCAGACAGGGGGACAGCTCGCGCATGTTCGTGCACGCCCACAGTTGCTTGACCGTATATATGAGGCACAGCGCAGTGACGACCGTTGCTCAGAGATCATGGCACAGATGGGACAGGGCAGATTTTCCGAGTTCGTGGTTGACGATCAGGGGATTTTACGATATGGATCTAGACTGTGCGTACCAGATGCTGATGAATTGCGGCGCGACATTCTTGAGGAGGCACACCGATCAGTGTATAGTGTCCACCCCGGTTCCCCCAAGATGTACCATGATATGAGAGAGACCTACTGGTGGGACGGGATGAAGAGGGACATTGCGGAGTTTGTATCGAGATGCCTGACTTGTCAGCAAGTCAAGGCCGAGCACCAGAGGCCCGCAGGAGAGCTACAGCCGTTACCCATTCCGGAGTGGAAATGGGAGCAGATTTCGATGGATTTCGTTGTGGGTCTACCCAGGACCAGTCGAGGGTACGACTCCATCTGGGTGATCGTGGATAGATTGACGAAAGCGGCTCACTTCCTACCAGTGAAGACCACTTTCAGCTTCGCTCAGTATGCTCAGCTCTATATTGACGAGATCGTGCGACTACATGGCGTACCGACTTGTATCGTGTCAGATCGAGGCACTCAGTTCACCAGCCGACTTTGGCAGAGACTTCAGGAGGCTTTGGGCACTCGTTTGAGCTTCAGCACAGCGTTTCATCCGCAGACAGACGGACAGTCAGAGCGGACCATTCAGACTCTCGAGGACATGCTCAGAGCGTGCGTTTTAGACTTTGGTGGTAGCTGGGATCGTCATTTACCTCTAGTGGAGTTCTCCTCCAACAACAGCTTCCAGGATACTATTCAGATGGCACCTTTCGAGGCATTGTATGGGAGGAGATGCAGATCGCCCGTTTGTTGGACAGAGCTCAGCGAGAGAAGCATTTTGGGGCCGCAGCTTGTTGAGGAGACGACAGCGAAGATACAGTTGATCCGAGACCGGATGAGAGCGGCTCAGAGCAGGCAGAAATCGTATGCGACAGGCGCCGTCGCAGATTAGAGTTCGCAGTTGGCGACCATGTTTTTCTGAAAGTCTCTCCGATGAAGGGCGTGATGCGTTTTGGGCGAAAGGGGAAGCTTAGCCCTAGATTCGTAGGTCCCTTCGAGATCCTCGAGCGTGTCGGCGTTGTTGCATATCGTTTGGCTCTTCCTCCCAACTTTCCCGATGTTCACCCCGTCTTCCATGTTTCGATGCTCCGCAAGTACCTTCACGACCCTTCGCATGCGATTCAGCACCCGACAGTCCAGCTAGAGCGCGACCTTTCTTTTGCAGAGCAGCCGGTGGCCATCCTGGATCGGCAGGTGAAGAAGTTGAGGTCGAAGATTATACCAACCGTCAAGGTCCTTTGGCGTAGCCCGAGCAGCGAGGAGGTTACCTGGGAGACCGAGGGCGAGATGAGGAAGAAATATCCCCATCTCTTCGAAGGTACGCGTAGCTATATTTTTAAATTCGGGGACCGAATTTCTTTAAGGGGGGAAGATTGTAGCGTCTTGAAAAGTCGTTTTGGTGTTTTCCTGAAATTCGGTGAAAATTCGGTATTTTTCCGAAAACCGTCTTTTTTGTTATTTTGCAGTTTAGGGCTAATTATACCTAAAATGGATAGGTAATTGCTTGTTTTTAGTAGATAATGAGTTAATTATGAAATTCTGGTCGTTTAAAATTTTTCCCTAATTTTTCAATTTTTTAATATATTTTAAGCCGGTAAGAAAATACATTAAATTAGCGATAAATACAAATTTAAATGGGCTAAATTTAAGCTTTAAAATCATGTTAATTAAAATCTAGTTGTAATATAAATTTTTAGTATTTTATTTTGATTTTTAACTAATTTTTATTATAGAAAACGAAATTTATTGAATTTAAGCTAAAACTTGCAATTTTGGACTTGTAGGGGGTCTTTTTGCATAAAAATTTTTGTTCACTCTCTCTTACATACCCTCACACTCCCTAGGCCGGCCCATCACAGCAGGAAATCCCATCTTCTTTTTTTTGGTTTCAATTCTTGTGGTGAAATGTATTGGAGGATTAAAATATATTAATTTGGAGGTGGGTTGTACTTTGATATATGAGGGTTTGACTTGGAAAAAAATTTCCCCAACTCCCCACTCCTCACCCACACCCTCCCCTTACCTCTCCTGGCCGAGACCTGCTCCCCCCCCCCATTTCCATTATTTTCCTTCTCTTTTTCTCTCATTTTCTTCAAAAAATTTCATTGAAATTCAATAAAAATCAACAAATCCTTCACTTTTTCAACACAAAACCTTATTCCCTCTCTTCTCAAACCCAAATTGGTTCAAATCTTGGAGAAAGATGGCATCTTGGGAGGTTTTAGCAACTTAGGGATTAATCTTTTGAGGTATAATTTCTAATCAAATGGTTAAATTGTAGTTTAAAGTGTGCTAATTGAACTTTGAAAATTGTTTTAGTGTTAATTTTAGTGTTAATTGCATACTAGTTTTTTTTAAAAGTTTGTGGTTTGAATTTAATTTAGGGTTTAGATCACCATTAAGAGATTAATTAAGCTATTTTGTTATCTAGTTATTTTGTTAGCTTAATCTAGGAGGTTAACTTGCTAATTGGGCTATAAATTAGTGTTAATTTAAGGTTTTCATATATAGTTTGAATTAAGATTTGCTAGGTTATAAATTCAAGTAATGATTGTTTATGGAAATTAGGTTTTGACTCATTGCTAATGTGTTGTAATTATAGTGCTTGTAGATTGCTTGTAGTGTGGTTGGTTGTTCAAGCTTGATAGTAGTCTTTGTAGCAAATCGGCGATGTTGCACCGATTTTTGGAATGTAACTGCTTACTAGTTTTGTTATAAAATTATGTGATAGATTATTTTCGACATCTTGATGATTGTGTTGGCTTATCCTATGACGTTTAGGATGCGTGTGTGCGGATTTTTGAGTAGTCGGGTTTTAGTTTTGCCGGGCGACCAAATCGGCGTTTTTTGGCAGTTTTTGCGATTTTCGCGTGTGTTCCGCGCACTTTGTGCACGTTGTACCTAGCTAGCGAACATTAGTAGTTTCGTTGGGGTTTTGCGTCGTTCTTGATATGTAACCTTATGTTTGGTATTGATGTAAATTCCAGGTTCGGTCGCGGAGACGTCAGACGCGGCGCGAAAGGGGAAGGCGGTGATTGGACACAGCTAGCCAGGGATTCCGGTGAGTAGATGTAACATCTACGGGGGACTATCGTTGGATGGCGCAAGCCGCCCGATAGTTTTAGTAACTTACAAGATCCTTAGTGATGTTAGTAATTAGGGGTGAAATACTTATTTGACTATTTGCTGCATCCATGCATTATATTGACATACCTATACGAAACCATTTTATAGGACACCTGCAACCATTGCCAGGGTTTTTATATGCAGCACGAGCACTATTCATGCTTACACACACACCCTGGTAATTGCCATGCCACCACACTAGATAACCTTTAAATTTAAACCTTTTACTAATTGATACTTAAACTTGTGCTATTGCCTTTAATTCCTTAAAATGAAACCGTAGGATTGCTATTCATGTGCATGTACTTCATCATATTAATTGTTCATGCTTAATCCATTAATCACACATCGCAACTTGATTATTGATACCATATGCATTCATTATCACTGATATATGCACTTATGAGGATTTCTTGAGATTTTATGATATTGCTGGATTTCGGGGGAAAGCCGCAAAATTTCTAAACTTATTATATTTTTAAAATATGTAAATTGCGGTTTTCTAGTGATGTAAGTGTCGTCCACCATGAGTTTGCTGTGGTTTTGGAAATCCGTGTCGAGGAGTGGAGGAACCGGCACGGGTACATGGTGGGCCCGGTAAGGTACCCCGGGGCAAGAGGAATGTGGTGTTGACGTTGAGCCTGGCAGGGGACGGATTACCTACCGGTGACTGTTTGGGACGGCGGATATCCAGAGGATATCGACCGTGGCCGCTAGATGATGAGATATTGATATTTGAGATGGGTCAGTCGGACGGCTGAGGCCAGAGATACATTTATGAGATTTGAGACAGCTTTTGGGTGTCGTTGCTGGACACCGGTTCTCGTCGATTCTTTGAGTATTATGCTGGCATTCTAAAAGAGTTTCAAAAACAAAATGAGATAAATGTTTCTTATATATACCTAATGAGACCTCAGATATTCATGTTGCATACATATTCGTACACTGATGTTGTATACACACCTGCTAGTGCACCCATTCATACCTGTATTTTAGATGCTAGGATGCTTGTGTGCATACATACGATAGCCTTTGTAGGTGTTATTTATTACTCACGAGTTGGCAACTCACCCCCGTTGTGCCACAGCCTTTTTCAGGTCCGCTCCGTCAGTACAGTAGCGGCGGGCGCACTTGTTCTTTTGCCTCCTTTGCCTGGACTCGAGGTTTTGCTCCTAGGTGGGTTATATCATTATTTTTGTACCACCTTATATATTCTTTGTATCTAGTGCACTCCATCTACTGTATCTACCAGCATTATTGTATATTGACCTAGAGATGAGACTGTGAGATTTGTAGACTTTTATGCTGTATTTTGGGGTCGAGCTCACTTGAGTCGACATGCTGTTTTTCTTATGCTTCATTATGATTATTTTGCTTGTTGTCATTTTATATTGCGTGGGATTTGTGACCGCCTTGTGGCGAAGAGCTAGCTCCCGCTTGGGGATGCCCTATTTTGTTGGATTCATATATATTTTGTTGTACCCATTTTGGGGGCCAGTATTTACAAAGGAGACTCTGCCGAAATTTTCGGAAAAATTGGTATTGTTTTTAAAAAGGGTTTTACATGACTTATTTGATAAACTCGCTTTCAATTGATTGGGTTTTCTTCACTCTTTTGCTTAATTGGTTTTGTTTTCTGGGCTTTGGCTTACTTATTTTACGGACGTCTTTAGACGTTTCGTAAACTTAAGTGCCAGTCACGTTCCGTACCCTGCGGGTCGTGACAGGGTTTTTAAAATAATACATACTTTCTTTTGAAATAACCACGGTTCTCAAATCCAGAAATCTCATGAAAACGACATATCCCAATGCATATAATCATAAAGCATGATGTATGTGACATATAACAGAAATGTAAGCATCTCTGTATATCATGCAACATGGAATAGTAGTATGCACATATCAAGGGTGAACCGCTCTTTTAATGAATCCAGTTTTAAAATGTCTCCTGCCGTTCCCAATTTCTCCAAGTCAAATGCAGCATCGTATAATGGTGCATATGTAACTATAGCAAGTAAATTGTGCAAGGAGTCATATCATGATGCAGCAATCCTACTGTGTAGTGACATGGCAATTACCGATGATGATGTGTGTGAGCCGGCAAGCAGGTGTACGTAGAGCATACACATCATCGGTAATCGTGCCGGTGTCCTAACAGCATGGGTTTCAATATAACAATAAAACACAGTTAAGCATGCAATGCGATGCGAATAACAAGAATATGCGGAAAATGAATATTGCACGCAACAGTGAAGAATCTACATTAATATATATGAGTCATACAGTTTTGCCATTTGAAATAACACGAATCATGGTGTTTAGAAAAATAAGGTGCTACGGTGTTTTTAAGAAAGATACGTCCTTTGAAAATATCCGTAGAATCTCTTGGCATGTCTTTAAAATACTCACGATTCGTTAGTTTTGAAATAGGTATGACTCGAGTCTAGTCTAACATCTATATGTAAATTACAGGACTAAACTAACAGGCTAATCGAAAAGGTAAGGAAACCACCTAAATCTGAGTTGATACATATAAATATAATAGTCGGTAATCCCGCCTCAATAGTATCACATACAATACAATATATAACATGACATCCTCGAGTCAAGAGTGCGGATCTAACATCAATATAAAGCTCGTACGGTAAATCCATCGTACGGTATCCCAATCTGGGTACGGGTCGAATATCATATTTATCTCATTAATTATCCGGTTTCCTCATCATCATATCTCATGAACTGGCAGTACTGATCTAAGTCTAGTACAAACTGATACCATCTGCATATATATGAGTTTATGAAAACGCACGCTTAAAGGCCCGCTAAAATCTCATGTCGTATCTCATAATACGAATCAAAACATATCACCGATCCCATAGCATCATGCCTAAACTCATCGACTCATCTCCAAGTACCATGTACAATCCTCATCATCCATGCATATATATATATATATATATATATATATATATATATATATATATATATAGTCCCATACCTATGTGTGTGTGTATATATACATATCCCCATATACGCACAAGTAAAACAAAGTAAGCATGTGTGTGCGTGTGGGTGAAACCTTATTCTTGGGTTCGCGACTAATACGCTAACTACGACACTATCATCCAAAACTTACAATTTAGCTCGTGATCATCTAAGATCCTACTTGCTAATCATCTAAGTTCGCAAAACACATGTATACATATATAACATATCATAAGCTATACTACGAACTGCGGGGATGCTATACGCCATCCACCCGACTTCCCCCGTAGATATATATCTACTCACCTTGATCTTCGCTTGACGATGCCGATGTCGCCACGCGCTCGCTTGTCGTCTCGAAGCCTTCGCAAGGGTACCTACATATCATAATATATCGTGCCGCATTAATGTCCAATCCAAGACCAAAACGACACATGAATCTCGCATAGGTCAAAACCTATGGTCTACTCACACAAAAGAGCCTAAAAACACCCGATATCGACATACAAACGTCAAGTGACTGATACCAAACACAAATATCAAAACTTAAATTCATAAACATCACGAAATACAAGGCAGCAACCCATAAAAGTGGTCCCAGATTTTATTTCAGGTCAAAACTAGGTGCACAAACAGTACTGGGGTGATGTATAGAGTGAATATGACCTACAGATGGAACCAGAGCATCCAAATCCACCAAGTGGCCGGACACTACCCCCAAAAATCCATCTTGCTCGGTTCTGGGAGAGAATTAGGGCTTCGTACTTGCATGGGGGTCTCCTAGGGTCTTAATTTGGTCACTAGAGTTGTTTGCTTTTCTCATAAAATCCCCGGGTCACTCCAGATTTCCCTGCACCCTCACATTACACACAAAACCGACATGAAAAGTTTCAGAATTGGGTTTCAGGTTTTAGTTCGTGATTGGTCTGGGTTTTAGACATTAGGGGGTTTAAGGTCACCAATAAAGCTCAAGTTCACCAACACAACTCAAGACTTCCTCAACCCTCTTCTAAGAATTTCAAAGTCCGTCAAAACTACACTAAAACTTTTCTAAACACATATGGATACTAAAGTGAAAGAAATATAATGCTAATGGCAATGAAAGTACCTCATTTGGCAACTCAAGAATTTTCTTGAGTTGCCCAAAGTGCCCAAAATTCATCCTTTCTTGGTCCAAAGTGCATCTAGTGAGCTTGTGCATGTTTTTAATGAAGTGAGGATGATGTTTAGATGGATTTTTCATGATGAAGTGAGGGGTTGAGGTGGTGGAGGGAGGAGGGAAGCAACCATGGTGAGAGGGAGAGAGGAAAAGATGAAGGAGAAAGAAGGAAACAAATGGGCATGGCTCTCTCTCTTGACCCCTCACACTCTTTCTCTTGCCCATACCTCATTATTTTACCCTTTTCTTTTCTTTTCTTATCTTTTCTTTTGTTTTCTATACTCATTTAAACCAAGCACAAATAAAAACCAAATGTGGCCATGGTTAGAAAATGTAACAAATGAGAAAAAAGACATGGTGCATGTCATGTGCAGAAAACAAGCTTAATACACGATTAGCGATATTTAATCGCGATTAGCATTAAAAGTGAATTTAATAAATCATAAAAATTCATAATTTGCTTAATTCATTTAAAACACCCGCATTTCAGTAATTTCTATAATTTTCCAAATTTTCCCAATTTATCGGTATTTAATTATACCGCACTATTAAAATATTCATAATATTTATTATTTAATTATAAAAATTCCCAAAAATAATTTTTTATTTTTCTGAAATGCTACAGTCTTCCCCCCTTAAAGAAATTTGGTCCCCGAATTTAAATTTAAACTCCCCCAATTTCTAAAACATTTCAGCAAATTGAACATGTCGTCGGGGCTCCGAAATCATAAATACATAAAACACATCGTAGCGCAAAGCATGCGCATGAAAAATAAGCATATAACTAAAAATCAAAACTCCATCAAGTATCCCACAATCATCGGAGTTATGGCGAAGACACCAATGTCAAAGCCCAAAATGAAAACCAACATGATATACATCAAAACTATAACACGTACACAGTACGCGTCAGTGTAAACTCGTCAAAACATCTGAAAGAAATGCAAGACAACCTTTTCAAGTTGTTGTGCGATGCGCATATCACGGCACAGTGGCAGATGTTTATGGTATGAAAATAACTCTATATACATATATCTATCCTTTGTTTAACTTACGTCCCGCCGTTTTGAAAACAATTTAGAAGGGTTCCCTTTACAAAATGTTTCGTGTCATCTCGGACACGTAGGTAAATACTGAGACTATAGCTCCCCTTTTTTTGGAAATCCCTTTGATAACTATCAATGCATGCATATATATATTCAGGTACTGTCCTCAGTCTAGTCCTGCTCAGCTACTATACCAAATAGTAAATATCATAAAAACCTACTGCTCAAAGGAAATCAAATCCCAAAATGTGCATAAGAATGACACGTGCGTCTGGTGCGCATGAAAAACGAAATCTATGAATGTGCCATGCATGTGCACAGAAGTAAAATCTAAGTGCAACGGGTGTGCACGAAACACCTGTCAAAGGCAACGGGTGTGCCTGACAGCAATATCAGGTGCATCTGATATGCAAGAAGAATCTCGATTTAGTGAATCTGCTGTGCATCAAAATCGCATCAAGCGCGTCAAGTCTGCGCAAAACCCAAATCAAGTGCACAAGGTGCACGAAAACCAATATCGAGTATCACAATCGAAAACGACGGTATACAACACATTTCAAACTAAATCCAAATCAGGTATACCATGGTATATAATCTCACAGCCATTTTCAACAACGTGCACAAAATCGAATCAAAATACTAAAAGTGTATGAAAACTATGCCGAAAGCATAAGTCAAATCACATGCATACCATAGGCATGGAATCAAAATCAATATCTCGAATGACCTCAAATCAAAGTCAAGTGCAACTGTAGTGCACAAAAATCTCAATTATGCAAATAAATCGCTCAAAATCTCAAAATCAAAGATGACGGAAAAAGTTCCGCTCTAGCACATCCTCTAAAGATCTCTGGCCAACTGTCATGGTCACTCGTAACATGTCTCGTCGATGATGCCGAACTCTGGCCTACTGGGTGTGCGTAATATGACCGCTCCTGGGTCCAAGTCTTCTTATATAGTATTCCAGAAAGGTTCTGTCGAAATCTCCCCCAAATCTCGTTCCGGCCGAACTGCCCGGAAGTTATCGTCTTTTACTAAATCAATTTCTTGTTTCGGAATGGCTGCATACTCATCACGACTCCTTCTGGAAGATATATCCATGTACAATGCCTCTGCATGCGTATCACATCTCTGGTGTCAGCGGAGTGGAACGTCATCTCATCCAGATCTCGTATGAACCTCTTACTCCACTTTTCTCTAATGTCGACTGATTCGGACTCGTCTTTTCGTGGCTGCATGAACTGCGCTCCAACGGCTATACTCGTATCTGGAGTCTCCCAAGCAATGTATCCCATCACATGATATCCGAATGACGTCGAACCTTCTGATCGATTTGTCAAGGTTCCATAATCCCCCAAGAGCTCAACATCTTGGGTACAGTTTAATAGTATCGAGTACATGCCACAGTACCTATGGACCAGCCGTAGAAGGGCAAACCCAAGCCTCATCAATGGCACCGTGGAACTGCTACAAACCCTAAGGTTTCAAAGCATTCTCATGGTCATTATATCGAGTTAGGGTTTCATTCTTCTAGAGGGTCCACGGAATTACTTGCATCTTTCTCCAAATACTTTAAACTTGGAAAAATGGGTTCCTGACATCGATCATCTTCTATCGACTCCCAACGTACCTGCGTGAAGTCGTCTCCAGTTGGAATCAATCAATCTGATGATCTCGCATCGGGGTAGGCAACGAATTACATGTCCTAGTCCTTCCTCCTTGGGTGACTAGCGATCTTCTATCATATCTCTGTAGGGTTTCTAGGCACACGCACAAGGTTCTATAAGGCATCAACCATGCCCGATTTAAAATTTAGCCGTGCTGAACAATCCAAAACCCGACCTTTAAACTGGAGATTAGGCGAAAACAAGCATGTTAAACATTTTAACACTAAGTGAGAGGGATTACAACCTTTGTAGATCCGGTCCTTCACTTCTAAAGCTCCGTGTTGAGGTCCCTTCGCTGCGATCATCATGTTCCGGACTCTCGAGAGGCTCCACGAAAAGAAAGATGCAAGCTTGCTTGCGATCTTTGATAACTAAGATGATCTACCTTGAAATTTCATTAACACAAGCTCTCACTCACTAAATGAACTGAACACCCTCATCTAAATGGCAAGGATAGATGAGGATGATGAAGATGGATTTTTGCTCTCATTTATAATCTTTTTCTCACACATAATCATCACTTAGAAAAAACTAGAAAGCTTTTTCCATGAAGAACTCAAGGAAGAAGATGAATGAATCATTTGTGATGAATAATGAAAAGATAATAATGATGAATAATGCAACCATAGTCAACTAAATCCTTGTAGAGATTTAACTAGGGCTAGGGTTTGGGTTGGGTTAAAGGTGAGTCACTTGAAAATATCAAGCATAATATCTTTTCCATGACAAAAGAAAAACCTTCTAGAATGTTCATGAAACAACTAACCCAATTCAAACCCTAACCTTGTTTATCTCCACTAATCATGTTGCATTAATAATCATATCATGTTACAATATTATATATCACATATATAATATTTATTGTAACAAAATAAAATAATACAATTAACATATATCGCATATATATCAATGTATTACCCGAGTGAGAAAAAGAACTTTTAGTGAGCTAATATTAGTTAATGTAATTTAATATATCATATATATTAGTATACATTAAATTATCGAATCAAAACTTGATCCGACAATCCGGCTATATGCATATAACCGACTAATACGATGACCCGGCTATATCATATATACCCGGCCGATATCTCATATCGCGAGAATCCAATACGGTATTACATACCGCATTATCCTCGGTCTCGCACATATCACATATGTGCTCCTACTCCGTTTTGCCTGAGCCAAGAAACCTCTGTGTAGGACTCTAAAGAATCGTCAATACGCCGGCAGTAGGTGATGATCATATCAAACACCCACAAGCTGCAAGCGGTCAGCTAAACGTAACAGCTATCCAGGTATTGAGCGCTCAGAAGATCAACAAGCAAGCATGTACATTCTCTTGTGAATCGAATCAGTAACACTCCCGTACAGTCCGGTCTCATCGTCTGATATGTCGCATATTTCGCCTAGGGGTGGTAAACGTCAGACCCCAGTAGCTCGATAAGTCGTGTCGATATGAGGTCTATAACAGTTCGAGAAACTACTGATAACACTTATCAGTAAATCTCAGAAACCCTGGCCAGGGATTTCCAGTTATAGCCAATCGAACACAGCACAACATCAACTCCCTATACCGGGAGAGACGAATCCCCTCCTATCGCTCATTGCCTCCATGTGATTCGGGACTGTACCCAAAAGCCACCTTTTTGCACGCCCTCTTGGACGTGGTATGATGGAAATCAAAGCACAGTGGGAATCACACAAGACTCTATGACGATCTCGGGTCAACAGACTACTCTGTACCAGTGTCACCGGAGAACTGCCATCTGACGTGAGGTATAATACCATCTGGGAGTTCTCGGCGAGTCCGTCCAGTGTGCCCAGTCTCTACTGAGCACCCGTACATCATCCTTGATGTCAAACACCGATGTATATGGGATCATCCATCGCCCATCATATGGGTCAAGATGCATATACGCTAGTCTACTCTGCTGTATCGATGCCCTGTCTCGATACACCCTCGACTAGGAACAGTTATAGGATGTACTCGTCGACTACCGTGGCCCCACTAGTATGATCTCATGATAGTCCCAGTAGTCGAGTACATATCCTAAGGGCTTTATCAATATGTAATATAGAGACAATCAGAGTACATGTTAAGATAAAGTACAACCAGATAGCGTACTATCATGTCGAGCAAGAAAGTCTTCCCTATATATGTCCAAGCATCCATTACAATATACATCGTATGTACAGTAATGGCCTCTAGGGCATACATATAACTAACAATCTCTAAGTACAACTCGTGCGGCAATAGCTCCAAACATCTGTGGCGATATCTCATCATTCGCAGCAACAACTGGCTCATTTGTCCTTACGCTGAACAATGCCTCAATCATCAAATAATCGGTGCATTGACGGTCATCACATTCTGGCTGGCCTCTAGCGGTAGCCCAATCCTCTGGTGCTGATCTGCACGTCCGAGAAATCTCGTATAAGCGATCCATCAAACGCTCATGGCGTGAAAACATAATAAAACGACACCTCTAAGCATTCGTGTGTTCCTAGAATCACGCCCTGGTCAGTCCTCGTTCGTGACGAGCTCATGCTGACGCAACTCTAGCCGTAGCTCTCTCTGGCGTGTAATCATGGCAGCAAATACCATGAACCAATATCAATGAGGATAGATCACGAATGAATATAATAATGTGCAAGGAAATGTACATCCTAAGGCTTCTTAAGCGGAGTAGCGTATCGTAAGTATGCCGCGGAACATACACACGGTACGTCACTCTCCTTAAGTCGCTTACTCCATCAACCAAGGTCAACCTATGTGACGAAAGTTTGGGTCAAGTACCCCCTCGAATAAGTCTATGTTCCGCAAGGTCAAGCCTAGATTTCGTATACATACAAACGCCCTAGGCTCCGCATAGTCAAACATAGACTCGGACCAAGGTTAACCTAGTGCTTTGATACCAACTTTGTCACGACCCGAAATGGCACGTGACTGGCGCTTGAATCATATGAAGTCTATAGGACTCCATCTAATTCAAGTAAGCCAAAAATCCTAAAAATCTAAACCATTTTTTTTAAAAAGAGAAGTGAAGGAAACTTATTGTAAAGCAAGTGTTTTAATAACAAAAGCCGAAGTGTACATTTATAAAATCTCAAGTCTTTTCTGAAATTTCGGCAGAGTTTTCTTTGTAAATACTGGCCCCAAACGGGGTACAACATGAATAATATATGCATAATGATAAAAGGCATCCCCAAGCGGGAGCTAGCTCTTCGTCAATTGACGGTCACAACCACGCAGGCAACACAATATACAACGCCGAAAGGCGAGGATCAAAACTCAAAAGGAAACTCAAAATCAACATGAAAACCATAATAATACAACGCGCGACTCTAAGGTCGAAAAAATATACAACTGATCTCTAAGTCTGAAATAAATATACAGGTTTGGTTGATGGAGTTTCTACATATAAATGAAATATAATAAAGGTACAATGGTGGTCACGATGCGAGTGAACCCACCTACCAAAGCAATTACCTGGAAAGGAAGCAGTGTGCCAGAAAGCCGCAAGGGAAATCTGTACGGCAAAAACTTGCAAGAAACTGTGGCACAACGGAGGTGAGTTGCCAACTCATGAGTAGAAAACATCACAGAGCAGAAATCGTATGTATGACTCAATTCTAGGTCAATACGATCAGTAATATATATATTCTCAATATGATAAAGTTTGAAGCATGCTAAGGTGGCAAGGGTAAACATCTATACATAAGTGTAATACTAAGTGCTCGTGTCAGTGCCTTATGTAGCAACATATCATAAACATGAGGTATGATCAATGTAATCAACATGAAATCAGTGTCAACAATATACTCAAGTTTATAGGTATGTGGTTAATATCCAACTATGTAATCAATGCCTGTATGCATGTGGATCTAGTCCATGAGTCAACCAATGACACAACAACATCATGCACGTAAATATCATAAAAGTATATGCATATAAGTATGAGGATATAAATCAACCTGTGTCCCTATTGACACATTAGAATCATGGAACCCGAGTGTCCAGCATCGACACTCGAAACATCATGAAATCCGTGCCCAGCATCGGCACGTAAATCCTCATATCTCTTAGGCTCCGTCAGTCCGGATCGGCCCATAACATCTCTCGACTCCGGTCGGTATCCTCCGGATAGCCGCCAGGTCCAACCAATCATCGGTAGGTACTAGCCATCCTGCCAGGCTCATCGTCTACTCCACAAAAAACATTTTTCACCTCGGGGAACCATACCGGGTCTACCATGAACCCGCAAACGGATCATCCGCCTCCACGAATCGGGTTTCATATATCACACGTCTCAGAACCGAGAAAATGTATGGTAGACGCACTGAAATATCATATCAAGAGAATCCGGGTTTTTAAAACAATACATACATTCTTTTGAAATAACCACGGTTCTCAAATCCAGAAATCTCATGAAAACGACATATCCCAATGCGTATAATCATAAAGCATGATGTATGTGACATATAATAGAAATGTAAGCATCTCCGTATATCATGCAACATGGAACAGTAGTATGCACATATCAAGGGTAAACCGCTCTTTTAAATGAATCCAGTTTTAAAATGTCTCCTGTGGTTCCCAATTTCTCAAAGTCAAATGCAGCATCGTATAAAGGTGCATATGTAACTATAGCAAGTAAATTGTGCAAGGAGTCATATCGTGATACAGCAATCCTACTGTGTAGTGACATGGAAATTACCGATGATGTGTGTGTGAGCCGGCAAGCAGGTGTACATAGAGCATACGCATCATCGGTAATGGTGCTGGTGTCCTAACAGCATAGGTTTCAATATAACAATAAAACACAGTTAAGCATGCAATGCTGTGCGAATAACAAGAATATGCGGAAAATGAATAATACACGCAACAGTGAAGAATCTACATTAATATATATGAGTCATACAGTTTTGCCATTTGAAATAATACGAATCGTGGTATTTAGAAAAATAAGGGGCGGCGGTGTTTTTAAGAAAGATACGTCCTGTGAAAATATCCATAGAATCTCTTGGCCTGTCTTTAAAATACTCACGATTCGTTAGTTTTGAAATAGGTATGACTCGAGTCTAGTCTAACATCTATAAGTAAATTACAGGACTAAACTAACAGGCTAATCGAAAAGGTAAGGAAACCACCTAAATCTGAGTCGATACATTTAAATATAATAGTCGGTGATCCCGTCTCAATAGTATCACATATGATACAATATATAACATGACATCCTCGAGTCAAGAGTGCGGATCTAACATTAATATAAAGCTCGTACGGTAAATCCGTCATACGGCATCCCAATCTGGGTACGGGTCGAATATCATATTTATCTCATCAATTATCTGGTATTTTTATCATCATATCTCATGAACTGGGAGTACTGATCTAAGTCTAGTACAAACTGATACCATCTGCATATATATGCGTGTATGAAAACACACGCCTAAACCCGCTAAAATCTCATGTCATATCTCATAATACGAATCAAAACACATCACCGATCCCGCATAAACTCATCGACTCATCTCTAAGTACCTTGTACAATCCTCATCATCCATGTATATATATATATATATAGTCCCATACCTATATGTATATATATATACATATCCCCATATACGCACAAGTAAAACAAAGTAAGCATGTGTGTGCATGTGGGTGAAACCTTATTCTAGGGTTCACGACTAATACGCTAACTACGACACGATCATCCAAAACATACAATTTAGCTCGTGATCATCTAAGATCCTACTTGCTAATCATCTAAGTTTGCAAAACACATGTATACATATATAACATATAATATGCAATACTACGAACTGCGGGGGTGCTATACGTCATCCAACCGACTTCCCCCGTAGATATATATCTACTCACCTTGATCATCGCTTGCCGATGCCGATGTCGCCACGCGCTCGCTTGTCATCTCAAAGCCTTTGCGAGGGTACCTACATATCATAACATATCGTGCCGCATTAATGTCCAATCCAAAACCAAAACGACACACGAATCTCACATAGGTCAAAACCTATGGTCTACTCACACAAAAGAGCCCAAAAACATCCGATATCGACGTACAAATGTCAAGTGACCGATACCAAGCATAAATATCAAAACTTAAATTCATAAACATCACGAAATACAAGGCAGAAACACATAAAAGAGTTCCCATATTTTATTTCAGGTCAAAACTAGGTGCACAAACAGTACTGGGGTGATGTATAGGATGTATATGACCTACAGAAGGAACCCGGGCACCCAAATCCACCAAGTGGCCGGCCACTACCCCCCAAAATCCGGCCTGCTTGGTTTTGGGAGAGAATTGGTGCTTCATACTTGCATGGGGATCACCTAGGGTCTTAATTTGGTCACTATAGTTGTTTGCTTTTCTTATAAAATCCCCGGGTCACTCCAGATTTCCCTGCACCCTCACATTACACACAAAACCGACATGAAAAGTTTCAGAATTGGGTTTCAGGTTTCAGTTCATGATTGGTCTGTGTTTTAGACATTAGGGGGGGTTTAAGGTCACCAATAAAGCTCAAGTTCACCAACACAACTCAAGACTTCCTCAACCCTCTTCTAAGAATTTCAAAGTCCGTCAAAACTACACTAAAACGGTTCTAAACACATATGGATACTAAAGTGAAAGAAATACAATGCTAATGGCAATGAAAGTACCTCATTTGAAAACTCAAGAATTTTCTTGAGTTGCCCTAAGTGCCAAAAATTCATCCTTTCTTTGTCCAAAGTGCATAGTGAGCTTGTGCTTGTTTTTAATGAAGTGAGGAGGATGTTTTGATGGATTTTTCATGATGAAGTGAGGGGTTGAGGTGGTGGAGGGAGGAAGGCAGCAGCCATGGTGAGTGGGAGAGAGGAAAAGAGGAAGGAGAATGAAGGAAATAAATGGGCATGGCTCTCTCTTGCACCCTCACACTCTCTCTCCTGCCCATACCTCATTATTTTACCCTTTTCTTTTCTTTTCTTATCTTTTCTTTTGTTTTCTCTACTCATTTAAACCAAGCACAAATAAAAACCAAATGAGGCCATGGTTAGAAAATGCAAGAAATGAGAAAAATGACATGGTGCATGTCATATGCAGAAAACAAGTTTAATGCACGATTAGTGATATTTAATCGCGATTAGCATTAAAAGTGAATATAATAAATCATAAAAATTCATAATTTGCTTAATTCATTGAAAACACTCTCATTTCAGTAATTTCTATAATTTTCAAAAAATTTCCCAATTTATCAGTATTTAATTATACCGCACTATTAAAATACTCATAATATTTATTATTTAATTATAAAAATTCCCAAAAATAATATTTTATTTTTCTGAAATGTTACAGTTACCTTAAGCCATCGTTAAGTCTTTACATGAGTTAATATGAGATATTATCTCTCCCATGGTTGCTATTCTCACTCAAGGGATTATTCACTTCATCTTCTTCTTCATCTCCAAAAGCTCTCTAGGTTTTAAGGAGGTGAAGAAAATTAGTGAGAAAATTATTTCTAAATTGAGCAAAATTCTTACTTCATCAATCTATACTAGACTAGCTATTTAGTTTAGGTTGTTTGCTTCACTAATTCCTAATTAGTGAAGAGGTAGCTTGAGTTAGTGTCTCCTCGACATAGATCATCTTCGACCTCGTGTTGGATATATGTATGCCCTAGAGGCCATTATGTGATAGTGGATGTATCTATACATGTATATATATATTCAGTTTGCATTCTTGCTCGACATGATAGTATGCTATCTGGTTCTTCTTTATCTGACATGCTTATTTGATCATGCTTTTATTCATTCATACATGCTGATAAAGCCCTGAGGATATCGGCTTGACTACTCTGATTATGATGGAGATCATACTAGTGGGACATCTGTAGTCTATAAGCATATCCTGGAACGTCCCTAGTCGTAGGTATATCGAGATGGGGCATCGATATACCAGAGTAGACTAGCGTATATGATACTAGACCCATACGATGGGCGATGGATGTTCCCACATTCATCGATGTTTGACATCAAGATCATACACGGGTGCTCAGTGGTGACTGGGTACACTGGACGGACTCGCCGAGAACTCCTATATGGAATTATATCTATCGTCGGATAGCAGTTCTCAGGTGACACTGGTACAGGTTAGTCTGTAGACCCGAGATCGTCATAGAGCCTTGTGTGTTCTCCCACTGTACTTTGATTGCCACCCTACCACGGCTCTACTGAGTCGTGCAAACAGGTGGCCGTTGGGTACAGTCCCGAGACACACGAAGGAAATGAGCGATAGGAGGGGTTTCGTCTCTCCCGGTATTGGGAGTTGATGCTGTGCTGTGCTCGACTGGTTATAACAGCAAGTCCCTGGCCAGGGCTGCTGAGATTTGCTGATTAGTGTTATCAGTAGTTTCTCGATCTGTTATAGACCATTCACCGACGCGACTTATTGAGTTATTGGGGTCGACGTGACCATCCCTAGGCTCGATATGCAGCATATCTGACGAAGAGACCGGACTGTACGGTAGTGTTGCCGGATGGCTCGACGGGAGTTGTAGCAGGTTCGCTTGTTGTCTTCTGATCGTTCAATACCCGGATGGCCGTTACGTTTAGCTGACCTCTTGCGGCTTGAGGGCACTTGATATGATCATTACCCTCTGCCGGCGTATTGACGAGTCTTAGAGTCCCACAGAGGAGTTACCCAGTCCAGGCGAAACGTTGTGGTGCGCATATGCGATATGCGCATGCACCCGATTGAAATGTGCGTATATGATACCGAATATTGATCGGGTGAACTGCTTTTGGTGGGGTCATATGAGATATGACCGGATTGATAAATCAAGTGTTGATTTATCATTTAACCATTAGTTTTCTCACTCAAAACTTTTCTAGGGTTTGATGGATGTATGCATGCATGCATGTGTTTCTATTTTTCTTTTCTAGTTTCAAGCACATGAAGATGTGCATACATGTACACATACATACATCAAACCATCATGGTTGATTATATATGGAAATGGTGGCAATATAAGCTTCACACCATAGATTAAACAATGGATAATTATTTAATTTTGGTTTTAAAAGAAAATGAAAAGGAAAGGATAATTATGCTAGTTTCTACATGCTTCTTTTGACCTAACCATTCTCACCCACCACTAAACCATGGTTATCTTTTCCTTTATCATTCTAAACCCAAGTTAAATTAATCATCTATCATTTAATCATGGTTGGAGTCAAGAAGGAATAAATATATATAGTGATATTTATTTTCTTTTGCAAGTTAACCTTATGGTTATCTTTTTATCTCTTGAAGAAAAATAGCCACCATTTTCATCCTTCTTCATCTTCTCCTCTCTAGTTTTTTCTAGTGAGAAAAACACAATCAAAGAAAGGTTTTTGAAGTGAGATCCAAAGCCACAACAACATTCTACACAAGCTTAGCCGTTTCGTTTAGAGTGTTATCTTCGGTTTGACGAAGTAGCGAGCTTGGACGGATATCTCCGCGGTGGATCATCGTGGACACAAGGGGAGTTCAAGAGGACCTCGTTTCAACACCAAAGAGCCTAAGGAGCGAAGCAAAAACGGGAGCTACAAAGGTTGTAGCCTTCAAACCCTAACTTTTGTTAGCTTTAAGTTTGGTAAACCCTAATTTTCTAGGATCTATCCTTTGCATGTTAGTTTAGCACCTTAAAAATTAAAACTTTGGGTCATGTGATGCTTCAAAACTCTTCATTGGGTGCTATACTAACCTTACATTGGTATCAGAGCCGACCTAGAACATTAGGCGACATTTTTACAAAAGAGAAAACCCCGATCGGACAAAAATACCGTTTCTTTAGGTGCTCTCTGGAAATTTTCTAAAACTTGACATTTTCCAGAATTAAAAATATGTAAAAATCATAGCAGGAAAATATAAGAATTACGGCAGAAAAATAATCCAATGAACAGTAGTTACAGCCGCGGAAACGCGGCCTAAGCTTGCTTAGGCCGCTGTTCCGCGGCCGTACAAATGAATTAGTGTATATTTTTTCTGCAGTAATTCTACTTTCTGCATGTTTAATTTTTTGGGTATTTTTAAACTGAATAAAGTTTTGAAAAATTCTGGAGATGTTTTTGGATTCATCGATTCGATCGGGACTTTCATTTCGTAACTTTTCCGGGTAAACTAGAAAGTATTGAAGTGTTTGAACGAATATCATTTACTCAATATTCACGGGGTTTAAATAATTTGGAAATACGTGCAAGTCTTTTTGCGGTGGTCCCTCTAGAAGACAACAAACCTTAACTCGATTATGTGACCGTCTCGAACTACCCTTTGAACCCTCGGGTTTGGGGCAGTACGGCGTGCCACATGTGAGGCGTTGGCTTGACCCTTCTACGGCTGGACCGCCGCTACTGTGTCACACTCCAAATTTTTTGAACCCTGCTCAAGTGTTGAGCTTTAGTGAATCTTGGGTGCTTGATTGTTCGTTCGAAAACTTTAATACTGTCTGTTTGTCTGGAATGTGATACAATATGTGGAATTCATATGGTTTAGGTATGAAATACGGAATATGTGATATTTCGCATTTATGATGTCTAAAGAGAATCTGGATTCCAAATATTGTAGTTTTACACTTTCTTTTCTGTGACCGTAAGTGTAGTATGTTAGATATCGCCGGTTTCGTTGCTATACATCAACGACAATCGGGGTACGCATACTTACTTACGTTGATGATATGTGATATTTTGTGTTGCTGAGATATGATGTGCAGGATTGTCGCGATCGAATAGCCGGGGTTTTTTTGTGAGATGAGAGTTTTGTATTTTCATTCATGTAAATTCAAATGTAATGTAATATTCTTTTATTTGGGGCACTTCCAGGTTGCGGTTGTGTCACCAGTGTTGTATATTATTTACTTTTCCGCATTAGGATGGACCCAAGGAGGAGAGCATAGGTGACCGGGTTCTGGGGTTCAGTGGGAGGCCATCTCGAGGAGTCGAGACCGGGTCACCTAAACTCCAGGATTGGTAGGGTCACTTGCCGCTCTCGTAGGGGTCCAGGGTGTGGGCTTGGCTATTCATCGCGACTGTGGAATCCGTATTTTCTATTCTGGCTAAATACTAAATACGGACGTCCTAGTATATCCCACGTTATATCTATATTTCTGCTGCATGTGTTCTGTGATATCTGAGATGAATGATATATTATATATATTATATATAGTAGACGTTGCTTATGTTTTACACCCGCGCTAGTCCCGTCCCGTTATGCCGTTAGTTAAGTAACCTAACGGTGCATAACGGAACATTGCGGCGAATGCGGATGGCATAAGCGTACGTGTTATTTTCGTTTCTTTTCTGTGATTGGCTTTAGGACTTAAATGATGGGATTACATTAATGTGATTAATGTAAAGAAAATAAACCTAAAAAGATGTTGTAGAATCGGATTTAAAAACTACTCGGCTATTTATGAAAAAGCTACATTTCAAAACTGCGGAGCTTAAGCCACTCCTTTTGAAAAACTGTTTGATTCTACAACGATATCAAGTTCAAAGCGTTAAAGATTTTCTTAAAAATCATTCGCAACCCTCCGTCATTTTAGGAAGTAGGGTACTTAGTATTCGTGCTACGTTTGTTGACTTTAGTTAAGGCGTAGTGAACGGTAGCTAAGTGATGTCTTCCTACACTGCATATGATGCAGATTAATTAGGACATTCATGCGACTTTGTTGACCATAGTTAAGGGTCATATGGGTGGGTCTAATTAATCAAGAAATGACGGGTAGAACTTGACTGGTACTTATGATTTGTTGACCATAGTTAAGGTCATAAGTACTAAGGGTAAAAATTACATCGGGAATTTCAAGTGTTGAAATTTGCAATGAGATTGCATACCTTCCATATGATGGTTGGATCCCGATCCCACTGTGGGCAATAGTTGCTCCTAGGAGAGTTTTGCAGTTTACAATTAGCTAACTCATTAGGTGTCTAGAAAGGTGTTAACGGGGCTCCGCCTCTGGGAAAACGAGGTTTACTCTAATTAGGTCCGTGCGAAAGCACGGAGAACCTCCCTCAAAGTACCGACACTGGCCTGGCTGAACGGTTAGCGAAGTTGTAGACTGTAATTAATCCTGGCTAGTTTTTCTTTTTAAGGTTTGAAAGAAAAACTTGATAAAAAGCAGTGGGAAACATCGATTAGACAAGATAATAAACCAATCTAATCTATGCAAGAGCTTTCGCTGAGTGTATTCTTTTCTCTCTCTTAAAAGCAGCACGAGGACATGGACATTCACGGGATACTGCTCCATACAAAGGAGTTGTATGGGGAGCAGTCCCGCGTATTACGATACGAGGCATCAAAGAAACTGTTTCACATGCGGATGGCCCCTGGCACACCAGTAGCAGACCATGTTTTGAAGATGATAGCTCTTATAGAAGAGCTTGAGGACCTCGGATGGACTATGGACAATGAACAATATATAGATATTATTCTGCAGTCCCTCCCCTCCACCTTTGCTCAGTTCATAGTGAACTTCAACATGCATGGCATGGAGAAGGACCTCCCTGAACTCCTTAATATGTTAAGGAGTGCAGAGAGCACTATGAAGTCAGCAAAGACTCCCGTTATGACGATTGGACAGTCTTCTTCTTCTCGCCCGAAAGCTAAAGCCAAGGGAAAGAAAAAGAAGAAATCCACTAATCCTAAGGGCGGAGTCAAAAAGGTGAAGGGAAAGGGAAAGTCCACGGCTGGAGACCCAGGGAAAGGCGAGTGTTTTCATTGCCACAAGACAGGACATTGGAAGCGCAACTGCACGGAGTACCTAAGTCTTAAGAAGAAGCATGGTGATGCTTCTGCTTCAGGTGCGTTTGTGACTGAAAACTGTTTTTCTATAAACTCTGCTTCCTGGGTATTGGATACCGGTTCAGGTTCTCACATTTGCAATTCTATGCAGGGGCTGAGAAATAGCAAGGTTTTGAAGACAGGTGACCATACTCTCCGCGTTGGAAATGGTTCCAATGTACATACAGTCGCAATGGGAGAGTATCACTTGGGGTTGCCGTCTGGATGTATTTTGATTTTGAATCCATGTTATTTTGTACCTGATATGCTATGTAATATAATATCCGTATCTTTGTTGGACAATGAAGGATATAATTTTGTGTTGCAGAACAATGTTATGAACATTCACCTAAATCAAATGTTGGTTGGGTATGGTACACTTAATAACGGAATATATGTCCTAAATCAACACACAGTTTTCAGTATACAACACACTAATAAAAGAAAAATTTCAGAATTAAATGAAGCTTTTCTTTGGCACTGTAGACTTGGTCATATTAACGAAACAAGACTAAACAAGTTACATAAAGATGGATATTTAAACTCTTTTGAATATAAATCTTATGCGACTTGCCAGTCTTGTATCAAGGGTAAAATGACCAAAACTCCGTTTACCGGACACGGAGAAAGAGCTACTCAGCTCCTGGGCCTCATACATAGTGATGTATGTGGGCCTATGTCTACACAGGCTAGAGGCGGTTTTTCATACTTCATTACATTCACTGATGATTTCTCAAGATTCGGTCATGTATTTTTATTAAAGCACAAGTCCGACGCTTTCGAGAAATTCATTGAATATAAACAAGAAGTAGAAAAACAAACCGGCTTGAGTATTAAGATGCTTCGATCAGATCGAGGTGGAGAGTATCTCAGTACAGAATTTGCAAACTTCCTAAAAGAGAATGGGATTCTCTCTCAGCTCACTCCTCCTTACACACCACAGCACAACGGTGTGTCAGAACGACGGAATAGGACCCTATTAGATATGGTCCGGTCCATGATGAGTGATGCTGAGTTACCAGTCTCGTTTTGGGGGCATGCGTTGGAGACTGCAGCGTTTCTGCTAAACAGGGTTCCGACCAAAGCCGTGTCTACCACGCCATATGAGATATGGAATGGGAAGAGACCATCTCTTAAGAGAATTAAGATTTGGGGTTGCCCGGCCTATGTTAAAAAGCAGAATCCGGACAAACTCGAGACACGGTCAGTCATGTGTAACTTTGTGGGATATCCAAAGAATTCTTATGGATATCTGTTCTACCACAAAGAGGAACAAAAGGTGTTTGTTTCTCAGTATGCCACATTCTTGGAAAAAGAGTTTTTCACAGATAGAGATGATGGCAAGGTAGTAGATCTGGAAGAGGTTCTGGAGACACAAACTACAAATGACGATTTGGTTGAACCGGCTGTTGCAACAGAAACTGAAGAACCTCGGCCACTCCGTAGGTCTGGTAGGACTTCTCGCCCACCGGAGAGGTACTACGGTTTCCTCATTGATGGTGACAGAGAAGACTGTATCATGGAAGATGATGATCCTACCAGTTTTCAGCAAGCTATCACGAGTGGTGACTCTGTGAAGTGGCTGGATGCCAGGAGATCCGAAATGGAGTCTATGTACACCAACAAAGTATGGACTTTGGACGTTGTACCCCCTGGGGTAAAACCTGTAGGGTGCAAATGGATCTTTAAAAGAAAGATTGGTGTGGATGGGCAGGTAGAGACCTATAAGGCAAGACTTGTGGCGAAAGGTTTTCGTCAAAGACCAGGTTTGGACTATGACGAAACTTTTTCGCCCGTAGCCATGCTTAAATCTATTCGGATCCTACTTGCTATTGCCGCTCACTACGACTATGAAATCTGGCAGATGGACGTTAAAACAGCATTCCTAAATGGAGATTTAGAAGAATG
Source organism: Agapanthus africanus (assembly GCA_030015575.1). Lineage (NCBI taxonomy): Eukaryota > Viridiplantae > Streptophyta > Magnoliopsida > Asparagales > Amaryllidaceae > Agapanthus > Agapanthus africanus. The sequence continues at coordinate 240,257,927 of JASDDO010000018.1, read as the reverse complement.
TGTTTATATGGATCAGCCGGAGGGCTTCATTGACAGTGGGAGCAGCGAGAAAGCATGTAGATTGCTTAAATCCATATATGGGTTAAAGCAGGCATCTCGGAGTTGGAACATCTGTTTCGATGATGTTATCAAAGAGTTTGATTTCATCAAAAATCCAGATGAACCTTGTGTTTATAGGAAGGCTGTAGGAAGAGCTGTCACATTCCTCGTATTGTACGTGGATGACATTCTTCTGATAGGAAATGATATTCCTATGCTACAGTCGGTCAAATCATTCTTATCACTAAGGTTCTCCATGAAGGACCTGGGTGATGCCACATACATCCTGGGCATAAGGATCTATAGGGATAGATCCAAAAAGTTATTGGGACTGTCCCAAACCAAGTACATTAACACCATCCTAAAGAGGTTTAGTATGGAAGACTCCAAGCGGGGTGCCTTACCCGCTTGCCATGGAGTCACTCTCTCCAAGGATTCTTGTCCAAAGACCGATGAAGAGAGAGCTCGCATGAGCATTATACCTTATGCTTCGGCAGTAGGATCTATAATGTATGCGATGTTATGTACACGCCCAGATGTAGCTTATGCACTTAGTGTTGTAAGCAGGTATCAATCCAACCCAGGGGAGAACCACTGGACAACTGTGAAGAACATTCTTAAGTACTTACGAAGGACTAAAGAATTGTTCTTGGTGTATGGTAATAAAGATCTCGAAATGGAGGCCTTTACCGATTCGAGCTTCCAGAGCGATAAGGATGACAGCAAATCTATCTCAGGTTTTGTATTTACCCTCAATGGAGGGGCGGTAAGTTGGAAGAGTTCCAAACAAGATACCGTTGCAGACTCTACGATGGAAGCTGAGTACATTGCTGCAAATGATGCCGCCAAGGAAGCTGTATGGATGAAAAAGTTCGTCTCGGAGCTAGGAGTAGTTCCAACCATTATTGATCCAATACCTTTGTATTGTGACAATAATGGGGCAATGGCGTTAGCCAAGGAGCCCAGATCCCATCAGCGGTCCAGACATATCCTGAGGCGCTTTCATTTGATCCGGGAGATTGTAGATCGCCGCGAGATCGAGATTAAGAAAGTAGACACAAAGAACAACGCCGCGGATCCATTCACCAAGGCTCTCCCTCAGCCGCAGCATGAGCGACTTTTTGAGATGTTGGGTATGAGATACGCCAATAACTGGCCTTAGTGCAAGTGGGAGATTGTTGGATATATGTATGCCCTAGAGGCCATTATGTGATAGTGGATGTATCTATACATGTATATATATATATTCAGTTTGCATTCTTGCTCGACATGATAGTATGCTATCTGGTTCTTCTTTATCTGACATGCTTATTTGATCATGCTTTTATTCATTCATACATGCTGATAAAGCCCTGAGGATATCGGCTTGACTACTCTGATTATGATGGAGATCATACTAGTGGGACATCTGTAGTCTATAAGCATATCCTGGAACGTCCCTAGTCGTAGGTATATCGAGATGGGGCATCGATATACCAGAGTAGACTAGCGTATATGATACTAGACCCATACGATGGGCGATGGATGTTCCCACATTCATCGATGTTTGACATCAAGATCATACACGGGTGCTCAGTGGTGACTGGGTACACTGGACGGACTCGCCGAGAACTCCTATATGGAATTATATCTATCGTCGGATAGCAGTTCTCAGGTGACACTGGTACAGGTTAGTCTGTAGACCCGAGATCGTCATAGAGCCTTGTGTGTTCTCCCACTGTACTTTGATTGCCACCCTACCACGGCTCTACTGAGTCGTGCAAACAGGTGGCCGTTGGGTACAGTCCCGAGACACACGAAGGCAATGAGCGATAGGAGGGGTTTCGTCTCTCCCGGTATTGGGAGTTGATGCTGTGCTGTGCTCGACTGGTTATAACAGCAAGTCCCTGGCCAGGGCTGCTGAGATTTGCTGATAAGTGTTATCAGTAGTTTCTCGATCTGTTATAGACCATTCACCGACGCGACTTATTGAGTTATTGGGGTCGACGTGACCATCCCTAGGCTCGATATGCAGCATATCTGACGAAGAGACCGGACTGTACGGTAGTGTTGCCGGATGGCTCGACGGGAGTTGTAGCAGGTTCGCTTGTTGTCTTCTGATCGTTCAATACCCGGATGGCCGTTACGTTTAGCTGACCTCTTGCGGCTTGAGGGCACTTGATATGATCATTACCCTCTGCCGGCGTATTGACGAGTCTTAGAGTCCCACAGAGGAGTTACCCAGTCCAGGCGAAACGTTGTGGTGCGCATATGCGATATGCGCATGCACCCGATTGAAATGTGCGTATATGATACCGAACATTGATCGGGTGAACTGCTTTTGGTGGGGTCATATGAGATATGACCGGATTGATAAATCAAGTGTTGATTTATCATTTAACCATTAGTTTTCTCACTCAACTTTTCTAGGGTTTGATGGATGTATGCATGCATGCATGTGTTTCTATTTTTCTTTTCTAGTTTCAAGCACATGAAGATGTGCATACATGTACACATACATACATCAAACCATCATGGTTGATTATATATGGAAATGGTGGCAATATAAGCTTCACACCATAGATTAAACAATGGATAATTATTTAATTTTGGTTTTAAAAGAAAATGAAAAGGAAAGGATAATTATGCTAGTTTCTACATGCTTCTTTTGACCTAACCATTCTCACCCACCACTAAACCATGGTTATCTTTTCCTTTATCATTCTAAACCCAAGTTAAATTAATCATCTATCATTTAATCATGGTTGGAGTCAAGAAGGAATAAATATATATAGTGATATTTATTTTCTTTTGCAAGTTAACCTTATGGTTATCTTTTTATCTCTTGAAGAAAAATAGCCACCATTTTCATCCTTCTTCATCTTCTCCTCTCTAGTTTTTTCTAGTGAGAAAAACACAATCAAAGAAAGGTTTTTGAAGTGAGATCCAAAGCCACAACAACATTCTACACAAGCTTAGCCGTTTCGTTTAGAGTGTTATCTTCGGTTTGACGAAGTAGCGAGCTTGGACGGATATCTCCGCGGTGGATCATCGTGGACACAAGGGGAGTTCAAGAGGACCTCGTTTCAACACCAAAGAGCCTAAGGAGCGAAGCAAAAACGGGAGCTACAAAGGTTGTAGCCTTCAAACCCTAACTTTTGTTAGCTTTAAGTTTGGTAAACCCTAATTTTCTAGGATCTATCCTTTGCATGTTAGTTTAGCACCTTAAAAATTAAAACTTTGGGTCATGTGATGCTTCAAAACTCTTCATTGGGTGCTATACTAACCTTACACCTCGAAGACTTCAAGCAAGTTTGTTCCTTTCATCTTGTGGAGCCTTTCTAGAGTCCGGGAGTTCACTACTTGGAGCGAAGGGACTACTACACGGAGCTATTAAAGTGAAGGACCTGTCTACAAAGGTTGTATTCCCTTTCACTTAGATGTAAAGTTGTTTACAAGCATGTTTCGTCTAATTCTCTAGTTAAGATTATAGGTTAGGGTTCTTTAGCTTACCAATTTTCTGAAAACGGCATGGTCAATGCCCTCTGAAACCTTATGGCGGTGCTACGGATCCCAGCAGGTGACCAGAGAGCACCCAAGAATGGTGCTCTCGGGTCTGCCTTCCCCAAGGGGCCTCTTCGTGGTGGCCCCCGGGGATGGGTACCCCCCCCGAGGCCCCCCGTTCGACAATTAATTTTGGTATCTTCGCCCCCGCGAAGATTCGAGCGGGTTTCGAGTTCGTTTCCACTCCTAGATTAGCTTAAAACGATTGTTTTTGAAACTTTAGCTCACTTGATTTTTCAAGTTTTGGAAAAATTGGTTTAGTTTGCTAATTGCGTGCGGAATTCTAATGTCGCGGTTACTTTACAAGCTTTGTGATGTGTATATGTGTTTGGAAACGTCGACTAATTGCTATACGTCGATTAGTCGGGGTTGCACATATCTATGATGATGTTATGTTGGTTTGTGTATATGAACTTGTTGGATCGTCGTGGATGAATAGCCGGAGATGTGAGATGTGTGTTTTATCTTTCATTCGATGTAAATTTTGGTGGATATATGTATGCCCTAGAGGCCATTATATGATAGTGGACGTATTTATATATATATATATATATATATATATATATATATATATATATTCAGTGTACATTCTTACTCGACATGATAGTATGCTATCTGGTTCTTCTTTATCTGACATGTTGACTTGATCATGCTTTTATTCAATCACACATGTTGAAAAAGCCCTGAGGATATTGGCTTGACTATTGTCATTATGATGGAGATCATACTAGTGGGACGTCTGTAGTTTATAAGCATATCCTGAAATGTCCCTAGTCGTAGGTGTATCGAGATGGGGCATCGATATACCAGAGTAGACTAGGGTATATGATACTAGACCCATATGATGGACGATGGATGTTCCCACATCCATTGATGTTTGACATCAAGATCGTATACAGGTGCTCAGTGGTGACTGGTACACTGGACGGACTCGCCGAGAACTCCTATCGTCGGATAGCAGTTCTCAGGTGACACTGGTACAGGTTAGTCTGTAGACCCAAGATCGTCATAGAGTCTTGTGTGTTCTCCCACTGTATTTTGATTACCAGCCTACCACGGCTCTACTGAGTCGTGCAAACATGTGGCTTTTGGGTACAGTCCCGAGACACACGAAGACGATGAGCGATAGGAGGGGTTTCGTCTCTCCCGGTATTGGGAGTTGATGTTGTGCTGTGCACGATTGGCTATATCAGGAAGTCCCTGGCTAGGGCTGTTGGGATTTACTGATAAGAGTTATCAATAGTTTCTCGATCTGTTATAGACCATTCATCGGCATGACTTATTGAGTTATTGGGGTCGACGTTACTATCCCCAGACTCAATATGCAGCATATCCGACGAAGAGACCGGACTGTACGGTAGTGTTGCCGGTTGGCTCGACGGGAGTTGTGACGGGTTCGCTTGTTTTCTTCTGATCGTTCAATACCCGGGTGGCCGTTACGTTTAGCCGACCTCTTGCGGCTTGGGGATGCTTGATATGATCATCACCCACTGCCGGCGTATTGACGAGTCTTAGAGTCCCACAATGGAGTTACCTAGTTCAGGCGAAACGATGTGGTGTGCATATGATATATGCGTGGGGACCCGATTAAATGCGCGTATCAGATACCGTACATTAATCGGGCGGTTTGCTATTGGTCAGGTCGTATGTGATATGACCGGTTTGCTAAGTCAAGTGTTGATTTATAATTGACCATTAGCCCTTTTCACTTTAAACCCTTCGTTTCTTTTGTTGTATGCATGCATATATGCATTTATTCTCATTGATGCACATGTGGATGTGCATGCACTCATACATGCATACACAATTCTAGCATGGTTGTTGATATATTGGATGGTGGCAATATAAGACTCACACCTTAATAAATATGTTGATATTTATTTTTGGAAAAGAAAATGGGAATGGATAAATACTCATGGTAATTATTATATTCCTCTACTAAACCTCTCCTTAACCATGAGTTATTATTCTATGGCCATTAGTTCTCCAAAAGAAAATATCTAGATAATTATAAACTAGGGTTAAGAGTGAGAAGAAGAAAATATATATATTTTCTTTTCTCATTCTTATCTCAATTTTTATCATTATCTTGAGTTCTTCATTTGCCATCATCTTCTTCCTCCTCTCTCTTGCTCTCTAACTTTCATTAGTGAGCAAAAGAGTGATAAGTTAGGGTTTTGAAGTGAGAAAACAAACCACATCACCATTCTACACTACTCTTGCCCATTAGTTTAGAGTGTTGGCTTCTATTTCTTTTCTTGATCAAGTGGAGCCTTGAGCTTGGACAAAGAGGACTCCGGGTAGATCGTCGTGGACCTAGAGGTTCTCAAGCGAGCTTCTTTCAACTCTCAAGTGGTCAAGGAGTCTAGCGTAGGGAGCTATAAAGGTTGTATTCTCAAACCCTAGCCTTTTACTACTTGTGATGGTGTTAAAAGTTTTGTGACCCAAGCTTTTCTAGTATGATCCTTAGGATGTTTTCTTTAGCACCCTATAAAATTTTAATATGGTATGTGTGATGCTACCAAACCCTAGTAGTGGTGCTGTAGAAACACCTTCATGGTATCAGAGCCTAACTAGAAGCCTAGACGATGTTACGACAATACGGAAATGAAAACTTCTGCAAAAATACGAAATTAGAAAACCCAAGAAATGCTCTCCGTAAATTTTTTAAAAAGTGGCCTAAAAATTATTTAAACAACTGCAGAGTGACATTTAAGAGAATATAAGAACACAGGTGAAACACGTGGGGGGTGCTCGGTTCCAGGCCGGCGAGATGGCCAAGAATTCCGGCGTCGCTGACCCCTTATGCTCCCCTCCCCCTCGTATTGCACCTGTGATCTTTTACTAATAATTTGGGGTTTCTGGTTTTGTTTTGATGTTCAAATTTGCATGTGATGTAAGTTTGGTAATGGGCTCTTTGCGGAGTATTTCATATTCGTATTTTTATAGCAGTGTATTGGTAACTTTGGCGACGTTAAACAGGTCGAATGAATTATCAAACACTGGTATTTTCCAGGTTGAACGTACTCGATATATAATGCAGGTATTCTTATGGACCCTCTAGAAGAATGTAACCCTAACTCGAGATGTGACCACCAAATTGCGACTAAACCTTAGGGTTTACCGTAGTTAGTGGCGCCATAAATGGGGCTTGGGTCTGCCCTTATACGGTTGGTCCATTAAATACTGTGGCATAGATTTTGGGTATTGTTTAACGGTGCTCAAGTGTTGAGCTTGCTGGGGAATATGAGTGTTCATTAATTCGATCGAAGGGTTTAACATTGCCTAGTAGTATGTGATACTTACTTAGGTTGATGACATGTGATGTTATGTGTTGCTGTGTTATGTTGTATAGGATTGTCGTGATCGAATAGCCGGAGGGTTTTATGTGAGATGAGAGTTTTACTTTTTATTCATGTAAAATTCATTTGTAATGTAATATTCTTTTATTTAGGGCACTTCCGGGTTGAGGATGATGTCACCATTGATGTATATTATTTACTTTTCTGCATTAGGATAGACCCAAGGTGGAGAGCACAAGTGACCGGGTTCTAGAGTCTAGTAGGAGACCATCTCGAGGAGTTGGGACCGGGTCTTCTAACTCTAGAATTGGTAGGGTCGCTTGCCGCTTTCGTAAGGGTCTAGGGTGTGGGATTGGCTATTCATCACGACCGTGGAATCCGTATTTTCTATTACTGGCTAAATACTAAATACGGACGACCTAGTATATCCTATATTATCATATCTGTGTTTCTGCTGCCTATATTCTGTGATGTGATCGCTTAATATATCTGAGACGAATGCTATATTATATATGAGATATATAATAGACGTTGCTTATGTTTTACACCCGTGCTAGTCCCGTCCCGGTATGCCGTTAGTTAAGTAACCTAACGGTGCATAACGGAACATTGCGGCAAATGCGGATGGCATAAGTGTACGTTGTATTTTCGTTTCGTTTCTGTGATTGGCTTAAGGACTTAAATGATGGGACTACATTAATATGATTAATGTAAAGAAAATAAACCTAAAAATATGTCGTAGAATCGGATTTGAAAACCACTCGGCTTTTTACGAAAAAGCTACATTTCAAAACTGCGGAGCTTAAGCCACTCCTTTTTGAAAACCATTTGATTCTACGACGATATCAAGTTCAAAGCGTTAAAGGTTTTCTTAAAAACCATCCGCAACCCTCCGTCATTTTAGGAAGTAGAGTACTTAGTATTCGTGCTACGTTTGTTGACTATAGTTAAGGCGTAGTGTACGGTAGCTAAGTGATGTCTTCCTTCAATGCATATGATGCGGATTAATTGGGACATTCATGCAACTTTGTAGACCATAGTTAAGGGTCACGTGGGTGGGTCTGATTAATCAAGAAATGCCGGGTAGAACTTGACCAGTGCTTATGATTTGTTGACCATAGTTAAGGTCATGTGTGCTAGGGGTAAAAACCACATCGGGAATTTCAATAGTTGAAATTTGCAATGAGATTGCATACCTTCCATATGATGGTTGGATCCCGATCCCACTGTGGACAATAGTTGCTCCCAGGAGAGTTTTGCAGCTTACAATTAGCTAACCTATTAGGTGTCTAGAAAGGTGTTAACGGGGCTACGCATCTGGGAAGACGAGGTTTATAATAATTAGGTCCGTGCGAAAGCACGGGGAACCTCCCTCAAGTACCGATACTGGCCTGGCTGAAAGGTTAGAGAAGTTGTAGACTATAATTAATCCTGGCTAGTTTTCTTTTTAAGGTTTGAAAGAAAAACTTGATTAAAGCAGTGGGAGACATCAATTAGATAAGATAATAACCAATCTGATCTTTCCAAAAGCTTTCGCTGAGTGTATTCTTTTCTCTCTCTTAATGGCAGATACCAATGACAGGACTCAAGCTTCTACTAGATAAAAATAAACTGAATGGGACCAATTATAAAGACTGGCTAAGGAATCTTAACATTGTCTTGACTTTTGATAAGGTATCATATATCCTCACGGCTCCAGCCCCGTCCATCCCAGGTCCAAAATCCTCAGTTGCGGATATTGAAGTCCGCAAGACATGGAACGCTGACTGTGCCACGGCCAAATGCCTCGCGCTTGCATCGATGGATAACACACATCAGAAGCAGCACGAAAATATGGACGTCCAAGCCATATTCCTCCATACAAAGTAGTTGTACGGAGAGCAATCTCGCGTATTAAGATACGAAGCATCCAGAAAGCTATTTCAGATGCGAATGGCCCCTGGCACACCAGTAGGAGACCATGTTCTGAAGTTGATAGCTCTCATAGAAGAGCTTGAAGACCTTGGGTAGACAATAGACAATGAGCAATATACGGATATTATTCTGCAGTCTCTCCCCTCCACCTTTGCTCAATTTATAGTTAACTTCAATATGCACAATATGGAGAAGGAACTACCTGAACTCCTTAATATGTTAAGGAGTGCAGAGAGCACGCTGAAGTCAGTGAAGACTCCCATTTTGAGTGTTGGGCCATCTTCCTCCTCTCGCCCGAAAGCTAAGGCCTAGGGAAAGATGAAGAAGAAACCCACCAAACCTAAGCATGGAGTCAAAAAGGCTAAGGGGAAAGACAAGTCCAAAGCTGGGGAATCGGGGAAAGGGGAATGTTATCACTACCACAAAACAGGACAATGGAAGCGCAACTGTACGGAGTACTTGGATCTCAAGAAGAAGCATGGGGATGCTTCCGCTTCAGGTGTGTTTGTGACAGAAAACTGTTTTTCAATAAACTCAGCTTTCTGAGTATTAGATACTGGTTCAGATTCTCACATTTGCAATTCTATGCAGGGGCTGAGAAATAGCATGGTTTTGAAAACAGGTGACCATACTCTCCGCGTTGGAAATGGTTCCAATGTACATACAGTTGCAGTGGGAGAGTATCACTTGGGCTTGCCGTCTGGATGTATATTGGTTTTGAACCCATGTTATTATGTACCTAGTATGCTTTGTAATATAATATCCGTTTCTTTGTTAGACAATGAAGGATATAATTTTGGATTGCAGAACAATGTTATGAACATTCACCTCAATCAAATGTTGGTTGGGAATGGTACGCTTAATAATGGGATATACGTCCTAAATCAACACACAGTTTTTAGCATACAACACACTAATAAAAGAAAATTTTCAGAAATAAATGAAGCTTTTCTTTGGCACTGTAGACTTGGTCATTTTAACAAAACAAGACTAAACAAGCTACATAAAGATGGAATTTAAACCCTTTTGAATATAAATCTTATGCGACTTGCCAGTCTTGTATCAAGGGTAAAATGACCAAAACTCCGTTTACCGGACACGGAGAAAGAGCTACTGAACTCTTAGGCCTCATACATAGTGATGTATGCAGGCCAATGTCTATACAGGCTAAAGGTGGTTTTTCATACTTCATTACTTTCACTGATGATTTCTCAAGATTCGGTCATGTATTTTTATTAAAGCACAAATCCGAAGCTTTCGAGAAATTCACTGAATATAAACTCGAAGTAGAAAAACAAACCGGCTTAAGCATCAAAATGCTTCGATCAGATCGAGGTGGGGAGTACCTCAGTACAGAGTTTGCAGACTTCCTAAAAGAGAATGGGATTCTCTCTCAGCTCACTCCTCTTTATACACCACAGCACAACGGTGTGTCAGAACAACGAAATCGGACCCTATTAGATATGGTTCGTTCCATGATGAGTGATGCCGAGTTACCCGTCTCATTTTAGGGGCATGCATTGGAGACTGTAGCGTTTCTACTGAACAGGGTTCCAACCAAAACCGTGTCTTCCACGCCATATGAGATATGACATGGGAAGTGACCATCTCTTAAACGAATTAAGATTTGGGGTTGTCCGGCCTATGTTAAAAAGCATAATCCAGACAAACTCGAGACACGGTCAGTCATGTGTAATTTTGTGGTATATCCAAAGAATTCTTATGGATATCTGTTCTACCACAAGGAGGAACAAAAGATGTTTGTTTCTCAGTATGCCACGTTTTTGGAAAAAGAGTTTTTTTACAAATGATACAAATGGCAGTGTGGAAGATCTAGAAGAAGTTCTAAAAACACAAATTACAAATGATGATTTGGTTGAACCGGCTGTTGCAATAGAAAATGAGGAACCTCGGCCACTCCGTAGGTCTGGTAGGACTTCTCGCCCACCGGAGAGTTACTACGGTTTCCTCATTGTTGGTGACAGAGAAGATTGCATCATGGAGGATGATGATCTTACCAGCTTTCAGCAAGCTATCATGAGTGGAGACTCTGTGAAGTGGCTGGATGCCATGAGATCTGAAATGGAGTCTATGTACACCAACAAAGTATGTACTTTGGACGTTGTACCCCCTGGGGTAAAACCTGTGGGGTGCAAATGGATCTTTAAAAGAAAGATTGGTGTAGATGGGCGGGTAGAGACCTATAAGGCAAGACTTGTGGCGAAGGGTTTTCGTCAAAGACCAAGTTTGGACTATGACGAAACATTTTCTCCCGTAGCCATGCTTAAATCCATTCGGATCCTACTTGCTATTGCTGATCAGTACGACTATGAAATCTGGCAGATGGACGTTAAAACATCATTTCTAAATGGAGATTTAGAAGAATGCGTTTATATGGATCAGCCAGAGGGCTTCATTGACAGTTGGAGCAGCGAGAAAGCATGTAGATTGCTTAAATCCATTTATGGATTAAAGCAGGCATCATGGAGTTGGAATATCTGTTTCGTTGATGTTATCAAAGAGTTTGATTTCATCAAAAATCCAGATGAACCTTGTGTTTATAAGAAGACTGTAGGGAGCGCTGTCACATTCCTCGTATTGTACGTGGATGACATTCTTCTGATAGGAAATGATATTCCTATGCTACAGTCGGTCAAATATTTCTTATCACTAAGGTTCTCCATGAAGGACCTGGGTGATGCCACATACCTTCTGGGCATTAGGATCTATAGGGATAGATCCAAGAGGTTATTGGGATTGGCCCAAACCAGGTACATTAACACAATCCTAAAAAGGTTTAGTGTGGAAGACTCTAAGCGGGCTGCCTTACCCACTTGCCATGGGGTTACTCTCTCTAAGGACTCTTGCCCAAAGACCGATGAAGAGAGAGATCGCATGAGCATTATACCCTATGCTTCTGCAGTAGGATCTATAATGTATGCGATGTTATGTACACGCCCAAATGTAGCTTATGCGCTTAGTGTGGTAAGCAGGTATCAATCCAACCCAGGGGAGAATCACTGGGTAGCTATGAAGAACATTCTTAAGTACTTGCGAAGAACTAAAGAATTGTTCTTGGTGTATGGTAATGGAGATCTCCAAATGGAGACCTTTACCGATTCGAGCTTCCAGAGTGATAAGGACGACAGCAAATCTATCTCTGGGTTTGTATTTACCCTCAATAGAGGGGCGGTAAGTTGGAAGAGTTCCAAACAGGATACCGTTGCAGACTCTACGATGGAGGCTGAGTACATTGCTGCGAATGATGCCGCCAAGGAAGCCGTCTGGATGAGGAAATTCGTCTCAGAGCTAGGAGTAGTTCCAACCATTATTGATCCAATACCATTGTACTGTGATAATAATGGGGTTATGGAGTTAGCCAAGGAGCCCAGGTCCCATCAGTGGTCCAGACACATCCTGGGGCGCTTTCATTTGATCCGGGAGATTGTAGATCGCCGTAAGATCGAGATTAGGATAGTAGACACAAAGAATAACACCGTGGATCCACTCACCAAGGCCCTCCCTCAGCCGCAGCATGAGCGACTTTTTGAGATGTTGGGTATGAGATACGCCAATAACTGACCCTAGTGAGATACGCCAATAACTGACCCTAGTGCAAGTGGGAGAATGTTGGATATTTGTATGCCCTAGAAGCCATTATATGATAGTGGATGTATTTATACACACACACACACACATACACACACACACACACACACACATATATATATATTCAGTGTACATTCTTGCTCGACATGATAGTATGCTATCTGGTTCTTCTTTATCTGACATGTTGACTTGATCATGCTTTTATTCATTCACACATGTTGATAAAGCCCTGAGGATATTGGCTTGACTACTGTGATTATGATGGAGATCATACTAGTGGGACGTCTGTAGTTTATAAGCATATCCTGAAATGTCCCTAGTCGTAGGAGTATCGAGATGGGGCATCGATATACCAGAGTAGACTAGCGTATATGATATTAGACCCATATGATGGGCGATGGATGTTCCTACATCCATTGATGTTTGACATCAAGATCGTATACGGGTGCTCAGTGGTGACTGGGTACACTGGACGGACTCGCCGATAACTCCTATATGGTATTATATCTATCGTCGGATAGCAGTTCTCAGGTGACACTGGTACAAGTTAGTCTGTAGACCCGAGATCGTCATAGAGTCTTGTGTGTTCTTCCACTGTATTTTAATTACCACCCTACCACGGCTCTACTGAGTCGTGCAAACAGGTGGCTTTTGGGTACAGTCCCGAGATACACGAAGACGATGAGCGACAGGAGAGGTTTCGTCTTTCCCGGTATTGGGAGTTGATGCTGTGCCGTGCACGATTGGCTATATCAGTAAGTCCCTGGCCTGGGCTGTTGGGATTTACGGATAAGAGTTATCAGTAGTTTCTCGATCTGTTATAGACCATTCATCGACACGACTTATTGAGTTATTGGGGTCGACGTTACCATCCCCAGACTTGATATGCAGCATATCTGACGAAGAGACCGGACTGTACGGTAGTGTTGTCGGTTGGATCGACGGGAGTTGTGACAGGTTCGCTTGTTTTCTTCTGATCGCTCAATACCCGGGTGGCCGTTACGTTTAACTGACCTCTTGCGGCTTGGTGGTGCTTGATATGATCATCACCCACTGCCGGCGTATTGACGAGTCTTAGAGTCCCACAATAGAGTTACCTAGTCCAGGCGAAACGATGTGGTGTGCATATGAGATATGCATGGGGACCCGATTAAATGCGCGTATGAGATACCGTACATTAATCGGGCGGTTTGCTATTGGTCAGGTCGTATGTGATATGACCGGTTTGCTAAGTCAAGTGTTGATTTATCATTGACCATTAGCCTTTTTCACTTTAAACCCTTCTTGTCTTTTGTTGTATGCTTGCATGTATGCATTTATTCTCATTGATGCACATGTGGATGTGCATGCACTCATACATGCATACACAATTCTATCATGGTTGTTGATATATTAGATGGTGGCAATATAAGACTCGCACCTTAATAAATATGTTGATATTATTTTTGGAAAAGAAAATGGGAATGGATAATTACTCATGGTTGATTATTATATTCCTCCACTAAAGCTCTCTTTAACTATGAGTTATTATTCTTTGGCCATTAGTTCTCCAAAAGAAAATATCTAGATATTTATAAACTAGGGTTAAGAGTGAGAAAAAGAAAATATATATATTTTCTTTTCTCATTCCTATCTCAATTTTTATCATTATCTTGGGTTCTTCATTTGCCATCATCTTCCTCCTCCTCTCTCTTGCTCTCTAGCTTTCATTAGTGAGCAAAAGAGTGATCAAGTTAGGGTTTTGAAGTGAGAAAACAAACCACATCACCATTCTACACTACTCTTGCCCATTAGTTTAGAGTGTTGGCTTCTACTTCTTTTCTTGATCAAGTGGAGCCTTGAGCTTGGATAAAAAGTACTTCGGGTGGATCGTCGTGGACCTTGAGGATCTCAGGCGAGCTTCTTTCAACTCTCAAGTGGTCAAGGAGTCTAGTGTAGGGAGCTACAAAGGTTATATTCTCAAACCCCTAGCCTTTTACTACTTGTGATGGTGTTAAAAGTTTTGTTACCATAGCTTTTCTAGTATGATCCTTAGGATGTTTTCTTTAGCACCCTATAAAATTTTAATATGGCCTGTGTGATGCTACCAAACCCTAGTAGTGGTGCTGTAGAAACACCTTCAAATTGTAATTTGATGTAATATTATTTTGCGAGGCACATCCGGGTTGAGGTTGTAGCTGTTAGTGGATGTTACACACCCTCACAACACTTGTGAGGAGGCGGAAGTGGCAAACGAAAAATTTCTTGCATGCAACACCCACATAAAACCTAGATCTTGTGCTTAAACCTTAACTAGCAAACCCTATTTATAGTTCTTAACTATTATGAAAGGGTTATACATAAGGAATTGGTCCTTCCAGTCTTCTTTTGGATGCAACTCCTAGGATCTTTGGATGCTTGAAAAGAACTCGGTCTCCGGTCACCTCTAGGTCGTAGATGATCCAACCGAGAGCTATAGAACAAGCTTCAAACTCTTCTCAAGAGTTAACTAAGAGATCAAGTGTGCTAGAAGTGATCACTTACATGATGTAGAGATTAAGTATTGGATTATCTTTTAGCTCTTAGCTTTTGATTCACAACACATGTGAAGGATAAAGCTAAGAAGAGGAAGAAGGAGATAATGAGGAGAGAGAATGTGAGAGTGATGAATGAAAAAATCAAGCATGGAAAAAATGATATGGCTAAAAGAAAATAATTGAAGCATGTATTATTTTTCTCCGAAATAATGAACCATGCTTACATAGTAACTCCAAGTGAATATAAAATGATATAAGCCATTCCTTCATCCATGCTTTGGCTCTCTCCGAATTCCACCTCATAATTTCCATTTTCATAAAATGAAAACCAATTATGAGGTGTCCACTTCTAGAAGGTATTCTTGTACAATTACAAGAATACCCCTCCACCGTAAACCGTATACGTATACCCGTATCCGAATTCCGAAAAATACGATTACAAATAATCCAATAATATAATACCGGCATCCGGCTTAAACCTAAGCCTACCAGTATTATCGTTCCGATAATTATTCCTGTAAACATTACACGAACATGATCGAAACCCTGCCATAACAACTTACGGCCTCTACATCTTTTGCCTGAACCAGGGAACCCTCTGTGTGGGACTCTAATGACTCGACAGTACGCTGGCAGTGGGTTTAACCATAAGCACGTCTGCGGCACTAGCTGTGTGTAATGGCTACCCAGGTACGTGACGAAAAGGTGGCCAACGAGCGAACTCATCCCAACCCTAACAAGCCTGTAAGCAACACTTACCGTACAGTCCGGTCTCTTCGTCTGATACGTCGCATATGAAGTGTAGGGGTGATAAATGTCAGACCCCAGTAACTTTATAAGTCATGCTGATTTATGGCCCATAACGGATCGAGAAACTACTGATAACTCTTATTAGTAAATCTCGACAACCCTAGCCAGGGATTTGCTGTTATGGCCGATCAAGCATAGCGCGACATCAACTCCCTATACCGGGAGAGACGAAACCCCTCCTATCGCTTACTGCCTCCATGTGTTTCGGGACTGTATCCAAAATTCACCTGTTTGCACGACTCAGTAGAGTCGTGGTAGGGAGGAAATCAAAGCACAGTGGGAATCACACAAGACACTATGACGATCTCGGGCGTACAGACTAACCTGTACAAGTGTCACCAGAGAACTGCTATCTGACAATAGGTATATACCATCTAGGAGTTCTCGGCGAGTCCTGTTCGGTGTACCCATTCTCCAATGAGCACCTGTGTACAATCTTTGATGTCAAACACCAATGGTTATGGGATCAACCATCGCCCCCAGGGTCAAGAAACGTACACACTAGTCTACTCTGGTAATATCGATGCCCTGTTTCGATATACCCTCGACTAGGAACTATTAAAGGATATGCTTATAGACTGCCCAGGCCCCACTAGTATGATCTACATCATAATCCTGGCAGTCAAGCATAATCCTAAGGTCTTCATCAACATGTATATAAAGATATGAAATACAACACATCACACGTTAAGATGAAGATAAACCTGATAGCATACTATCATTTCGAGCAAAGATTGTTTCTGTACATATACATGCCTAGCATCTTATACAATACAGGACTCTAAGGAATACATATCTAACAATCTCCCACTTGCACTAAGGCCTATAGTTGGTGCAATAAGTACCCACTGTCTACACTAGAACCAGTTGCCGGTGTACCGCATGCCGAACATCTCGAACAATTTCTCAAACTGGACTTGAGGGATGGCCTTGGTGAATGGATCTGCTGTGTTGTCTTTCGTGTCTACTTTCCGTACCTCGATGTCCTGGTGATCCACTATCTCCCTGATGAGGTGATACCGCCTCAAGATATGTCTGGATTTCTTATGGGACCGCGGTTCCTTTGCCAAAGCCATGGCTCCATTGTTTTGGCAATATAGAGGTATTGGATTAGCAATGGATGGAACCACCTGAAGTTCAAAAATGAACTTCCTCATCCAGACTGCCTCTTTTGCGTCATCATTAGCAGCAATATACTCAGCTTCTATCGTGGAGTCAGCGACGGTATCTTGCTTGGATTTCTTCCAACATACCGCCCCTCCATTTAAGGTAAAAACAAACCCTGAGATGGACTTACTATCATCCTTGTCGCTCTGGAAGTTGGAGTCGGTAAAGCCCACCATTTGGAGAACTCGGTTACCATACACCATGAACATTTCTTTAGTCCTTCTCAAGTACTTCAGAATGTTCTTCATAGCAGTCCAGTGTTTCACCCATGAACTGGATAGATACCTGCTTACTGCACGGAGTGCATAATCTACATCTGGGCGAGTACACAACATCGCATACATTATAGATCCTACCGCCGAAGCGCAGGGTATAATGCTCATGCGAGCCCTTTCCTCATCAGTCTTTGGAGAGGGTGATTACGTGACAAGCGGGTAAATTACCTCGCTTGGAATCTTCCATACTAAATCTCTTTATTATGGTGTCTATGTATCTCGATTGGAACAATCCCAATAATTTCTTAGATCTATCTCTATAGATCTTAATTCCCTGAATGTACAAGGCATCACCAAGGTCTTTCATAGAGAACCTCTGCGATAAGAATAGTTTGACCGATTGTAGCATAGGATCATCATTTCCTATCAAGAGAATGTCGTCCACGTACAATACGAGGAATGTAACAGTACTCTCTACAATCCTTTTATACATACATGGTTCATCTACTTTTTTGATAAAACCAAACTCTTTGATTGTATCATCAAAGCAGATGTTCCAACTCCGTGATGCCTGCTTTAATCCATAGATGGATTTAAGCAGCCTGCATGTTTTTCCGATGCTCCCACTATCAATGAAGCCTTCTGGCTGATCCATAAAAATGCATTCTTCTAAATCACCATTTAGAAATGCCGTTTTAACATCCATCTGCTAGATCTTATAGCCATAGTGAGCAGCTATAGCAAGCATGATCCGAATGGATTTGAGCATCGCGACTGGTGAAAAGGTTTCATCATAGTCCAAGCCTGGTCTTTGACGAAATCCTTTTGCGACCAGCCTAGCTTTATAGGTCTCCACCTGACTATCCACACCGATCATTCTCTTAAAGATCCATTTGCACCCTATGGGTTTTACTCCAGAAGGTGCAACCTCCAAAGTCCATACTTTGTTGGTGTGCATGGATTCCATTTCGGATCTCATGGCATCCAGGGACTTCACCGAGTCACCACTCGTGATAGGTTGCTGAAAACTAGTAGGGTCATCATCATCCATGATGCAATCTTCTATATCACCATCAATTAGAAAACCGTAGTATCTATCATGTGGGTGAGAAGTCCTATTAGATCTACGGAGTGGCTGAGGTTCGTCAGGTTCTATTGAAACCTCAGGTTCAACTAAATCATCGGTAATTGTTTGTGGATCTAGAATTTCTTCCAGTTCTACCGCATTGCTATCAGTATCATTTGTAAAAAATTCATTTTCTAAAAATGTGGCATACTGAGAAACAAACACCCTTTGTTCCTCCTTGTGGTAGAAAAAATATCCATACGAATGTTTTGGATATCCCACAAATTTACACAAAACCGATCGTGTCTCAAGTTTATCCGGATTCTGCTTTTTCACATAAGCCGGACAACCCCATATCCTAACTCTTTTAAGAGATGGTCTCTTCCCATACCATATCTCATATGGAGTGGTAGATATGGTTTTGGTCGGAACCCCATTCAATAGATATATCGCAGTCTCCAATACGTACCCCTATAATGAATGTGGTAACTCAACATCACTCATCATTGATCGTACCATATCTAATAGGGTACAATTCCTCCGTTCCGACACACCGTTGTGCTGTGGTGTGTACGGAGGAGTGAGCTGAGAGAGAATCCCATTCTTTTTTAAGAAATATAGAAACTCTGAGCTTAGATACTCTCCTCTTCGATCCGATCGAAGTTTCTTGATACTCAAGCCTGTTTGTTTTTCTACTTCAAACTTGTACTCCTTGAACTTTTCGAAGGCTTCAGACTTATGTTTCAACAAGAACACGTGTCCGAATCTCGAGAAATCATCAGTAAAAGTTATGAAGTACGAAAATCACCTCTCGCATGTGTAGAAATTGGTCCACATACATCATTATGTATGAGGCCTAAGAGTTCAATAGCTCTTTCTCCGTGTCCACTAAACGGAGTTTTGGTCATTTTACTTTTGATACAAGACTGGCAAGTCGCATAAGATTTATATTCAAAGAATTACCGAACCCTTTTAAGTCGCTGTGCAATGCGCATATCACTGCACAGTGGCGAACGTCTAATATAAGAAAATAACTATACATATACATATATACATACATACATATATACATATATATATATATATATATATATATATATATATATATCTTTTGTTTAATATTTACGTCCCGCCGTTTTAAAAATAATTTAGAAGGGTCCCCTTGTTTTAAATGTTTCGTGTCATATCAGACACGTAGGTAAATACTGAGACAATAGCTCCCTTTTTAGAAATCCCTTCGATAGCTATCAATGCATGCAAAATATATGTAGGTACCGTCCTCTGACCAGTCCTGCTCAGTACGAAAACAAATAGCAATATCATAAAAACGTACTGCTCCATAAGGGATTAATCCCAAAACGTGCATATGAAAGCTACGTGCATCTGGTTTGCACGGAAATCAAAATCCATGAATGTGCCATACATGTACACAAAAAACATCTAAGTGCAATGGGTGTGCACGAAACATCGGTCAAAGGCAACGGTGTGCCTGACAGCGATATCAGGTGCATCTGATATGCACGAAGAATCCCGATTTAGTGCATCTGGTGTGCACCAAAATCACATCAAGCGCCCAAATATGTGCAAGATTCCAAATCCTGTGCACAAGGTGCACGAAAACAATATCGAATATCGCAATTGAAATTGACGGTATACAACACATCTCAATCAAAATCCAAATCAGGTATACCGTGGTATATAATCTCACAACCATGTGCATCAGCGTGCACAAAAGCAAATCAAAATACTAAAAGTGCATGAAAACTATGCCGAAAGCATAAGTCAAATCACATGCATGCCCTAGGCATGAAATCACAATCAATATCTCAAATGACATCGAAACGAAGTCAGGTGCAACTGTGGTGCACAAAATCTCAATCATGCAAATAAATCGCTCGAAATATCAGGCATGGAATCGAAATCAACCTCAAGTGCAATAAATACGCACAACTCATAAATCAACACGATGGTGTATGAAAACACATCTCAAGTGCAATAACTATGCACAAAACATAAATACCCAGTAGGTGCAACCATGGTGCTGTTAGTTATATGTATGCCTTAGAGGCCATTACTGTACATGCGATATATATTGTAGTGGATGCTTGGACATATATAGGAAGGACTTTCTTGCTCAACATGATAGTATGCTATCTGGTTGCACTTTATCTTAATATGTAAACAAATACTATTTTGTGATCACATGTTGATAAAGCACTAAGGATGAGTACTTGACTACCACGACTATGATGCAGATCATACTAGTAGGGACAAGCTAGTCGATAAGTACATCCTTCAAATGTCCCTAGTCGTAGGTGTGTCGAGATAGGGCATCGACATACCAGAGTAGACTAGCGTGTAGGTTCTCAACTCATGTAGATGGGCGGTGGATGATCCCATATCCATTGGTGTTTGACATCAGAGAAGATATACGGGTGCTCAGTGGAGACTGGGTACACTGGACGGACTCGCCGAGAACTCCTAGATGGTAGTATACCTATCGTCGGATAGCAGTTCTCTGGTGATACTGGTACAGGTTAGTCTGTAGACCCGAGATCGTCATAGAGTCTTGTGTGATTCCCACTGTGCTTTGATTTCTATCATACCACGGTCAAGAGATCATGCAAAAAGGTGGCTTTTAGGTACAGTCCCGAATCACATGGAGGCAATGAGCGATAGGAGGGGTTTCGTCTCTCCCGGTATTGGGGGTTGATGTTGCGCTGTGCTCGATTGGCCATAACAGGAAATCCCTGGACAGGGTTGCTGAGATTTATTGGTAAGTGTTACCAGTAGTTTCTTGAACCGTTATGGACCTTGTATCGGCATGACTTATCGGGCTATTGGGGTCTGACGTTAAACCATCCCCCAGGCTGTGATATACGACATATCAGACGAAGAGACCGGACTGTACGGTAGTGTTACTGATTGGATTCGCAGGAGTTATAGCAGGCTTGCTTGGTGATCTTTTGATCGCTCAATACCCGGATGGTCGTTACGTTTAGCAGACCGCTTGTGGCTTGTGGGTGTTTGATATGATCATCACCTACTGCCGGTGTATTGACGAGTCTTTAGAGTCCTACATAGAGGTTTTTTGGTTCATACGAAACGGAGTAGGAGCACATATGTGATATGTGCGGGATCGAGATTAATGCGAGTATGTGATACCGCATTCTATTCTCGCGATATTTGATATTAGTCGGTTATATGTAATATAGCCGGATTATTAAATCAAGAGTTGATTTAATAATTTAATGTATAATTATATATTTAATATATTAAATTACATTGACTAATATTAGCTCACTTAAGATTTCTTTTATCACTTTTTGATACATTAATATATATGTGATACATATTAATTGTATTCTTTTAGCAAATAATATATATATGATATATATTATTGTTTCATGCTAGGTTATACATGCAACATGTATGTATGAGACTTACACCATGCTAGGGTTTATGTTAGGGTTTCATTTATCATTAAGTAATTACAAATTAGTGGATTAAATCATTGCTAGAAGCTTGTAGAAGCTTGTGGATAAGCATTGACTATGTCCATTCCTTTGTTTTCCTTAAGATATTTTGTGACCTAACCTTTAACCCCTTACCATGGTTAACTCTCTACAAGGGTTAGATATATGATATACTCACCCATGGTTGCAATTCTAACCTCACTCATTCATTCATTTGCTTCATCACTTCTTCTTCTTCTTCAAGTGAAAAAGCTTGCTAGTTTTTTCAAAAGTGATGAAACCTTGTGAGAAAAATAAAACTAAAGTGAACCCACTTCCTACTTCATAATCCTATACTATTAGCCATTTAGTTTAGGGTGTTTGTTTTACCAATCTACATAATTAGTGAAGAGATAGCATGAGCTAGTGTCTCCTCGACGTAGATCATCTTCGGCCTCGAAGACTTCGAAGCAGGCTTGTTCGTTTCTTCGTGGGAGCCTCTCTAGAGTCCGGGGGATCATGATCGCAGCGAAGGGACTTCTATACGGAGCTATTAAAGTGAAGGACCGGTCTACAACGGTTGTATTCCTTGTTCACTAAGATGTAAAGTGTTTACATATTATGTTTTACCCTAAGTTTCTAGTTAAGATCTTGGTTTGGGTTTGTTTAGCACCCTAAAAAATTTAAAGTAGCATGATTGATGTTTGCCAAAACCTTCACAAGGTGCTAGCTAACCCCATAGTGGTATCAGAGACAAGCTAGAGCATTGGGCGTTGTCTAGACGAAGTTTGAAGTCCGATCGAACTCCGAAACCCCGATAAATCCCACTTTCTGGAAATTTTTTCAAAAGTTGAAATTTTTCATATTAAAAATACTCAGAAAATCATGCAGAGAATTCTAAGGATTACTGTGAAGTACGAAACCATAACTCACTCAAGTGACCGTAGAACCGCGGCCAAACCATACGTTTGGCGGCGGTTCCGCGGCCAACTTTGGGAGTTAGGGGCTAATACTTCAGGGCTTTATTCTTGTGTACTTTTTCATGCTTCTGGGAATTTTTAATTCTACTGAAGTGTTGAGCTATTTGGGAAATCTTGGGTGTTTATTTATTCGATCAGAAAGTTTAACTTCGTTTAATTTCTTCCGGGTAATTTAGAACGTGTTAAAAGGTTCGAACGGATATCAATAACTAACTTTTTCCCCTTTCGGAAAACTTTCAAGTGTTGGATTTTTCCTGAATTTAAAACTTTCAGAAAATCATGCAAGTAATATGTGGACCCTCTAGAAGAGCATAAGCTTAACTCGATTATGTGACTGTCAAAACCTCCACTGAACCATATGGTTTGTGGTAGTTTAGCGTTGCCACATGTGAGGCGTTGGTTTGACCCTTCTACGGTTGGTTCATAGCGGCTGTGACATGTTCTGGGACTTTTTGAACTTCGCTCAAGTGTTGAGCTATTTGGGAAATCTTGGGTATTTGTTTATTCGATCGGAAAGTTTAACATTGTCTATTTATCTGGAATGTGATACAATATGTGGAATTCATATCGTTAGGCATGAAATGCGAAATATGTGATATTTCGGATTTAAGATGTCTAAACTGATTGTGGATTCCAAATGTTGTAGTTTTTCACTTTCTTTTCTGTGACTGTAAGTGTAATATATGGTGTATCGCCAGTTTCGGTGCCATATGCCAATGACAACCGGGATACGCATATTTACTTACGTTGATGATATGTGATGTTATGTGTTGCTGTGGTATGTTATATTGGATCGTCGTGTTTTGAATAGCCGGGGGTTTTTATGTGAGATGAGAGTTTTTCATTTTCATTCATGTAAAATTCATTGTATGTAATATTCTTTTATTGGGGCATTTCCGGGTTGAGGATGATGTCACCATTGATGTATATTATTTACTTTTTCGCATTAGGATAGACCCAAGGCGGAGAGCACAAGTAACCGGGTTCTAGGGTACAGTAGGAGACCATCTCGAGGAGTCGAGACCGGGTCTCCTAACTCTAGAATTGGTAGGGTTGCTTGTCGCTCTCGTAGGGGTCTAGGGATGTGGGTTTGGCTATTCTTCGCGACCGTGGAATCCGTGTTTTATACTGGCTTAACTTAAAACACGGAATTCCTAGCATATCCAATATTTCATATGTGATTCTTCTGGTGCTGATATTCTGTGATGTGATCATATTATATGCCTGAGACGAATGCTATATATTATATATATGAGATATAATTAATATTGTTGCTTTCGTTTCTTCTGTGATGCTTAGGAAGCATAAATAAATGGGACTTCATTAATGAGATTAATGAAAGAAAAAGAAACCTAAAGATGTTGTAGAAACTTGTTTAAAAACTGGTAGCTCTAGTTCTTACTTTGTATAGCGGTATTCCTCGTAGAATATCCAGCACCTTATTCGATAAGAGAAGAGCCGAGATCCCTTCACCGGGAGTGACCTCTTTAGCGAAAACTAGCAGATGCTACAAATACGGTTTGGCTTTTGATTCCTTTTATAGTTTTTGCTTTGCATAGTGGTATTTGTGAAATATCCTGCACCTTATTCGATAAGGAATGAGCCGAGATCCCTTCGCCGGGAGTGACCTCTTTAGCAAAACTAGTAAAAGCCTAAAAAACACTCCTTTTTCAAAATTCACTCGATTCTACGACGATATCAAGTTCATTACGCAAAAGGTTTTCATAAAAATCTGTCGTAGCCCTCCGTCATTTCAGATAAGTACTGGTTAGTATTCGTGCTACGTTTGTTGACTATGTTAAGGCGTAGTGTGCGGTAGCTGATTAGTGCTTATCTGTATAAACATAAGATGTGATTGGATTAAGGTAGTCGTACGACTTTGTTGAATATGTTAAGGGTCGTGCGGGTGGGTTTAATTCAATCGGGAAATGACGGGTAGAACTTGACTAGCACTTATGATTTGTTGACTATGTTAAGGTCATATAGATGCTAGTGATAAAACATTATCGGGAATTTCAAGTGTTGAAATTTGCAATGAGATTGCATACCTCCTATAAGATAGTTGGATCCCGATACCCACTGCAAGTAAGAGTTACTCCTGGGAGAGTTTTACACATTACAATTAGCCGATCAAGTAGGTGTCTAGAAAGGTGTTAACGAGGTTACGCCCCTGGGAAAACAAGGTTTATTTTAATTAGGTCCGTGCGAAAGCACGGGGGACCTCCCTCAAAGTACCGACACTGGCCTGGCTGAAAGATTGGCGAACTTGAAGGGTGTAATTAATCCCGGCCAGTCTTACCTTTTTGGGTTTGAAGGAAGATTTAATTAAAAAAGTGGGAGCCATCCTGATTAGATAAAATGATAACCAATCTAATCTTATAAAAGCGCACGCAGAGTGTTTTCTTCTCTCCCTCTTTCCTGGTAGCAACTATGTCATGCCTTAATCAAGATAATAATATGGATGCATTGACCGAACCTGCTCATTATACTGAGCTAGGGAACGTTGGTTCCGTTCTATCTTATAATTGTTACAAGTCCGAGCAGGAAATTGGGGAATATCCGGATTCCCATGACACCCAATCGAAGAAAGTGCATAATGATGCATCTTCTTCGAGTGTGTTCATTACCGAGAGCTGTTTCTCAGTATTCTCTACGTCATGGGTATGTGATACCAGATCAGGATCCCGCATATGTAATATGTTACATGGGCTACAGAAAGGTAGAGAACTGAGAATGGGTGATATGTCTCTAAGTGTTAGAGAATGGTGCAATTGTTGCAGCCAAATCAGTTGGCAGATATCACCTTGTATTAATACATTGATTCTGAGCAAATGTTATTACATACCGAACCTGATATACAATATTACATCATGTTCTTTACTGAGTTAAAGAAGGATATAATTCTGTATTGGAGGATAATGTTGTGAACATTTTCCAGGATCAAGAGTCGATTCTATCAGGCACGTTATATAATAGCATATAAGTTCTAAATCAAACTACGGTTCAAAGTATACAGAACACAGACAGGAGGAGTAGTTCAGGAATGAACGAATCATTCTTGAGGCATTATAGACTAGGTCATATCAATACGACACGACCAGCTAAGTTACATAAGGATGAATATGAGAATCTATTCGAATTTTCATCTTATGCTACTTACTAGTCTTGTCTCAAAGATAAAATGACCAATACTCCGTTTACTGGAAACAGAGAAAGAGTTACTGAACTCTTGGGACAGATACATGATGATGTATATGGTCCCATGTCTACAAATGCCAAGGTTGGTTCTTTTGAGAACCAAACGGGTAAAAGTATTAAAGTCCTACGATTTGATCGAGAAGGCGAATACTTGTGTATGGAGTTCCCGGATTTTCTAAAAAGAGAATGTGATTCTCTCTTAGCTTACTCCTTCGAATACACCACAGCACAACGGTGTATCGGGGCGGAGGTATCGCACCCTATGAGATATGGCGCGCTCTATGATGAGTACTATTGAGTTACCTGTTTTCTTTTGGGAGTTATGCACTTAAGAAGTTGCATAAATATTGAATAAGGTTCCATCCAAATCAGTGCCTACCACTACATATGAGATATGAAATGGGAAGAGACCATGTCTTAAACGAGTTAAGATATGGGGTTGTCCGGCCTATATTGAAAAGTAAAATCCGGACAAGCTCGAGGCAAGGTCAGTTGTGAGAGTTTGTTGGGATATCCCAAACATTAGTAAGGGAATATCTTCTACCAAACTGAGGAGCAAAAGGTGTTTTGTTTCTCAGCATGCCACCTTTATAGAAAAGGAATTTCTTGTGAAGAAATTAAGTGGTCATAAGGTAGAACTGGAAGGAGTTCCAGCTAGACAAACTAACAGCTGATGATTTGGTAAAACCAAAGGATTCAATAGTTTCTGACGAACCTCAGTCTCTCCGCGAATCTGGTAGGGTTTCTCATCCACTCGAGAGATACTACGATCTTCTCGGTGAAAGCGGGAGTGAGGATTGCATCATAAGATGATGGCCCAACCGGGTTCAGGCAGTTGGAACATCTGTTTTGATGTGATAGTCAAAGAGTTTGACTTCATCAAAATGGTAGATAAACCTTGTATACACAAGAAGATTGTAGAGAGTAAGGTTCTCTTCCACGCATTGTACATAGATGACATACTCTTGATAGGAATGGTTTCCTATGCTACACTCGGTCAAGCTCCTCTTATCACGGGGATTCTCAATAGAAGATCTGGATGATACCTACCACATCTTATGGATTATGATCTATGAGATAGATCTAAGTGGATGTTGGGAGTGTCCCAAATCTAGGTACATAAACACCATACTAAAGGGGTTTAGTATGGATGATTCTAAGCATGGTGGTTCGCCTACTTACTCATGGATCACTCTCTCCAATACTGATT